>JARQOD010000003.1:416032627-416118688 GCA_033576555.1 Oophaga sylvatica | reverse complement strand
TTGCCAGCGAACCCACCGGTTGGTATTGGTGACAAGGGCCCCAAATCGGGGGCATTTGGGCCTTGGCAACCTCACTCACATCCCCATGTCTGGCAAACCCAAAATTTGGGTCGGCAGATTTTTTTGAGGCTATCCGATTTTTTTTAAAAGCCCAAGTCCCCCCAAGGCGCCCTTGCGACGCCACAGGCCCCAGATCGCGCATTGCAGCCTGCAACGCAGATTGCCCTTTCCCCTAACCGCATCATAGTGACTACCACCAGGTGGAATTCAACTTACAAAGTTGGGCGGTTTGTGAGCAGCACCACGTTATGGAGTATCACTGCATCGGCGAAAAAACACGAATTTTGCCCGTCCACACTTCACCTTAATGAGGGGCCACTAGAAGGACATGTGCCACTTTTTGCGTGCGTTTGTAGTCAACGCGGGGCGAGTGCTTTTAGCACTACAGCCTACGTCCCCCTTATTCCTTTTCAAAAAAACACGAAAGCAAAAAGGGAGGGGGTTTTGGGGAAAGGTGGGGATGGGAACACAAATTCCACACCTTCGGAAAGCAGCGCAACGTGGTTCCTAAAAAAGGGGGGGGCAGGGCTCACTTTGTGAGGGGAAAGGAGGGACAAGGGAGGAAGCATCGCTCCAAGGGGGGTACAAAACGCCTATCAGTATGTAGAGGGGGGGTGGGGTGATGCAGACAGGCAAAATAACGCCTCTTGCAGAGGACAGCGTTTCTTTCCTTTTGGATCTGCAGCACGGGGTTGTTTCATCGGCAGGCCTAAGAAACGACCGCCGTTTTCGCCCACATTCTCACACGTCTGTTTGGGGGGGTTTTTACACCCTCCAACCCTCGCTACCGGGGGACAACGTCAAAACCTCACCACACCGTTGAACCGGGAGCGTAAAATGCGGAGTACCAAACACACTGGGCAACCCTAATTTTTCTACCTTTCTGCCGAGAGCACGCTGCTGCTATGTTTTTCAAAGCACTCTTGGCTCGAGGCATGTAGAGAGCTCGCAACAAGAGGGGCACACGCATGCCCCTGCACGGGGGAAAACCAGTATTTAAAAATGGGGGGAAAGTTTTGTGGCAGCGCCACAAATGCCCATCCGAGGGGCCCCATCAGCGGGGGGGAACGTCCCAGAGGTGACAGACTACTTGGTTTTCCCCTCCAGTGTATCCCAGATGGCTCCCCCCCCTTTAAATTTTGGGTCTAAAAAGGGGGATCGGGGCCAGAGCTTAGCCATATTTTTGGAGTGCGGCTTGCCCTCCCCCGTAAAATTATCGAGCGCGTCTTTATGCTGCGGTGGAAAACTAACAGACCGTCGCATGCGACTAACCTCCGATAAGAGACCGCTTATTTTTTCTGAAAAAAAACAAGGCATGGATCTCGGCAGAATTTTCTGTCCGTTTTCAGATAAATAAGGGGTTCCAATTTTATCCATGTCCCTTTATGTTCATCTTTTACCACCTGAACTCTACCCCGGCTCCAACACGCCAGTGCTGCCAGAAGTGTCTGCCCACAGAACAAAACCCAAGCTCTACTGTTAGGGGTTCAGTAACGCCAGCTTTCCCCTGCGTGTCAAGGGCAAACCCCCCCTTTTTTCCCGACACATGACAAAAACACATGACCAACGCTCCAAAGGGGAAGAGGAAACCCCTGCTTGTTATCGAAAACAGAAATTGTAAGTTTTTGGGGGCCAGTAAATATAAATTTTTTAAAAAAATAGGACAAAAAATTTTTCATCACAGCGCATATCTGCACGTCTTTTAAAAGGTAACAAAAAATAAAACATACTACTCTTCATTTTTTAAAAAAAATAAAAGACATTTCAACTTATAATTAATCTTTTTAAGGAAATTTTTAAAACTGTACCTGTAAGAAAATGCCTCAGGGAGTAAGAAACATTAAACCTCACATCATCATCACGAGTTTTTTTTATACAGACATTTAAAAACACAACTGATCCAATTAACTTCAAACACCAAAAAAAAGGGGCCAGCATGAAACATGAATAATGTCCAATAATAAATTATTACATCTAAAATGCATCATGCAACTGACAAAAGGTAGTTATACCGCAAGTCTGTTGAAACAACCACAAGAATAAAAATTAATACTGGTAATAGGTATCACATGCAAGTTCCTGGAAAATTTTTAAATTAATACTAAAACTAATTTTAAAGTCACGTCAACCATTAGGCTTGTTAGTCTTGTCATTTAAAGGGAACGAATTTTTTTTTTTTGTCATGGGGAGTATTACACATTAAATTATACTGCTGATTTTTTTTTTCGTCCCTAGTGCGCAAAAACACAGCCAACCCCCCACATTTGATACACTAATTTTCCACACCTCCCAAAACCCAACCTGACAGTGGAAGGGAAGTGGACGGATAAACTTTTCGCAACCAGACTTTTTTTTACCCTCTTCAACACCTACAAGAAAAAAAAAATGATTTCACCGCAGACTTTATTGACGTACAATAACACGGCAAAACCCATCGAGCCCCGTCGAACAGACAAAATATACCTTTGCTACCAACCTTTTTTTCACCAACACTTCAGGGGCCCACTTAAAAATTTGACAAACAAAACCTAAAATTTTTTTTTAAATGGGGTTATTTTTTTATTGTACTTATTGTGCATCAATCACATTGATGATCCAGCTGGACTGTCAACAGCTATAGAAAGTTAAAATTTATGAACTTTAAAAAATTTTAAAATTTTTGACTGTCACATAAAAAATTTTGAAAGAAAAATGATACAACAAATCCTTTTCTTCACATTTTGGTTTAACATAGCGTCCTTTAAATTTTTTATAAAAAAAAAATTGACTTTTTTTTAAATTACAACACTATATTTTGTTACCAATTTTTTTTTGGGGTTGTTAGGTTGAGCATTCCGAACCGCAAGTATCGGGATCGGCCGAATTTTCCTTACGAATTCCGAACTTAATTTTCCATACTTTTTCAAAAACGATACCGAATCGGAAGTTCCCTAATCTTTGAGAGGCAATGTATTTTTGTCACCAAAAAGGAAAACCAAGAAGGGGGGGACATCCTTAATGGGGGGCATCTTAACTAATGGCAGGCTGTGATTGGCTCTAAATGATTTAAAGCACTATAAAAGGCGCCGCAGCCATTTTTGGGGACTGTCGTGAACTCATAAACGAACCGCGGACTCGAGGGACATTAATATTGCGATTTTGTACTCGTGCTTGAGGAGCGTTAAAACCAAAACCCTGTGTAAACTTCATTTTGCCAGTGTTTTTTTAACAGCTCTGTGCAAGGGGTTGGTACATGCGGACCTGCTTTCTCTGCATCCACCCTGTTTGAGGACTGCACGTTCACTGACTCTTTTTTTTTTTTTTTTTTTTAAGTGAAATGGGCGCCCCAATATATTAAAAAAAATCAATCAATTGGTGCCCTTTCCACCTAACAAACATTGGTTCAAAACTATAGAAGTACAGAAAGGGCTTTTCACAGATAGAATTTTTTTTTAGTGTTCCTGCAGTCTGTGAGGTTTTGATTTTTTGAGTGCAGATCACGCTCCAGTTAGTTCTTCAACCCCTGCTGGTTGTACTGCTGAGCGTGTGTCACTGCCCATCCTTTCACATTTTTTTTAATTGGGGCCCCCTTTTTTTGTGGAAAAAAAAAAAAACATTGTGTGACCCCCTTCCCTCCGTATACAATACATTGGTTGCAAACACTATAGAAGTACACAAAGGGCCTTTAACAGCTACAGAACATTGTGTTTCAGTGTTTCACTGAGTCTGTGAGCTTTTCATTTTGTGAGTGCAGATTACGCTCCAGTTTGTTCTTCAAACCACTGCCGGTTTAGTCTGCTGAGCGTGTGTCACTGCCTCATCCTTCACATTTTTCTCTAATTGGTGCTGCTCCATTTTTAGTGGAAAAAAATCTAATCTATTATGTGACGCGCTTCCATCCGTATACAATACATTGGTTGCAAACACTATAGAAGTAAACAAAGGGCCTTTAACAGCTACAGAACAGTTTGTTTCAGTGTTCACGTAGTCTGTGAGCTTTTCATTTTTGTGAGTGCGATACGCTCCAGTTTGTTCTTCAACCACTGCCGGTTGTAGTCTGCTGAGCGGTGTGTCACTGCCTCATCCTTCACATTTTCTCTAATTGGTGCTGCTCCATTTTAGTGGAAAAAATCTAATCTATTAGTGTACGCGCTTCCATCCGTATACAATACATTGGTTGCAAACACTATAGAAGTACACAAAGGGCCTTTAACAGCTACAGAACAGTTGTGTTTCGTGTTCACTGATCTGTGAGCTTTTCATTTTGTGAGTGCAGATTACGCTCCAGTTTGTTCTTCAACCACTGCCGTTGTAGTCTGCTGAGCGTGTGTCACTGCCTCTCCTTCACATTTTTCTCTAATTGGTGCTGCTCCATTTTAGTGGAAAAAAATCGAATCTATTAGTGTGACGCGCTTCCATCCTACAATAATTGGTTGCAAACACTAAAGTACACAAAGGGGCCTTTAACAGCTACAGACAGTTGTGTTTCAGTGTTCACTGTAGTCTGTGAGCTTTTCATTTTGTGAGTGCAGATTACCTCCAGTTTGTTCTTCAACCACTGCCGTTGTAGTCTGCTGAGCGTGTGTCACTGCTCATCCTTCACATTTTTCTCTAATTGTTGCTTGCTCCATTTTATGGAAAAAAATCTAATCTATTAGTGTGACGGCTTCCATCCGTATACAATACATTGTGCAAACACTATAGAAGTACACAAAGGGCCTTAACAGCTACAGAACAGTTGTGTTTCAGTGTTCACTGTATCTGTGAGCTTTCATTTTGTGAGTGCAGATTACGCTCCAGTTTGTTCCTCAACCACTGCCGGTTGTAGTCTGCTGAGCGTGTGTCACTGCCTCATCCTTCACATTTTTCTCTAATTGGTGCTGCTCCATTTTAGTGGAAAAAATCTAATCTATTAGTGTGACGCGCTTCCATCCGTATACAATACATTGGTTGCAAACACTATAGAAGTACACAAAGGGCCTTTCACAGATACTGAACAGTTGTCTGCAGGGTTCACTGTAGTCTGTGAGAATAACCACACTTAGGCCTTAACTTTTCTGACTTTCTTTATCAATCTACCAAGATGAAGAAGTCAGTGAGAAGGCACGTGGCGTGGTCGAGGCGTGGATTTGCAGCAGGGAGAGGACGTGGGGATTCTGTGGCTGCTGCCGCACCCAGTGACACAGCATCCACCAGTTTTCCCGTGAGCGTTCCTTTATGCGCACTTTTGTAGGAGCTCAGCGTACCCCCCTGCTGCGTTGAAAAGAACAAATTGAAGCCGTTGTTGGTTGGATGGCAGCCAATGCATCGACTTCAATAGCTTCCACCTCCTCTCAGGACCACAGCACTGTTGAACAACCATCATCCTCTTCACCGCCTGCCAAATTGCCAGGCAGTCAGAGAGCTCTGTACAGGAGCCAGCTGAGTCTCTGCTTCTGTTCTCAGAATCTGTTGGCTTGGAAACAGGGGCCCAGCCAAGCAGCATTCTGGAATGTGAAGAAGAGGCAGTATGCAGTGATGCGCAACAGCTGTGTCTCTCTCGAATCTGAAGAGGCGGTGAGCCATGCCGATGGTCAGCACCACCGCAGAACGCATCGATGATGATGAGACTCAGTTGCCAGTTTCTGTTGAGCATGGTGCTGGCCAGACCACCCAACAACAGCAGGTGTTGGAAGAGGGTAGTGGTGGAGATGATGAGGTCCAAGACCCAACATGGCGTGAGGAACAGAAGGTGGTGGGAGCAGCTCTGAGGAAGAGATTGCACCAACGGTCCAAACAGTAGGGAGAGGTAGGCTGCAGACTCGCTGCCTGTAGCCTCCAGTTTGGCACCCGTTCGGAGCAGTTCTCTTCCAACAGCCAAACCGGGCCTCCCAGGACTGCTCTGCGTGTCCTTTTTTGATACAGTTGCAGATGATATTTGCTATGTCAAATGCAAGCTGTGTAATACAAAAAATTAAAAGAGGTAAAAGTGTCAGTAACCTTAATACAACAAATATGTGGAAACATGTGCGGTCAAAGCACTTTGTTGAGTTACAAAGACACACTGGAGATGTAGGCCAACCTACAGCAGCACCTACATCTTCAGCTCGTGTTGGAGCCTCTTCCTCCAGTTCACACACAGCGGTTCGGCTTCCTCAAAGGATCGCCATGGAAGAACCTCTGTCACTGTTCCAGAGACACAGTGTATTCCACCCACAGCGCAAGTTTCCCTGTCATCCTCACACACCCAGGCCACAAAACAGCCATCGGTAGCACAGGCATGGATAAAAGACGGCCATACTCGGCAAACCATCCACGAGCACAGGCTCTGAATGCTGGCATTGCAAAACTCCTGTCCCTTGAAATGCGTCATTCAGGTGGTGGAGACTGACAGTTTCCGTGAATTAATGGCATTGGCAGTCCCACAATACAATGTGCCCAGCCGATTTTATTTCAGCAGGCAAGCCGTCCCTGGTCTGCAAAAGCATGTTGAGGCAAAAATTAAACATGCGCTACTAAAAGCCGTCAGTAGCAAGGTCCACCTGACCACCGATGCGTGGACCAGTACCCATGGCCAGGGACGATACCTTTCACTCACTGCCCATTGGGTGAATGTTGTGGAGCCGGGTACAGATCTTGCGAGTGGCGCTGTACGTGTTCTGCCAACTCCAAGGATTGCCGGAATCAAGTCTGTCCACATTGACTTCTCCTCCTACTCCAGTTCCTCAGAATCATCGCTGCAGGAGCCGTCACGGTCTACCTCCACATGGACCCGTGGACGCTTACCTGATGCGACCGATATGAGCACAGCCGTGGCCAAACGGCAACAGGCCGTTCTGAAATTAATTCCCATGGGGAATCGAAGCACACAGCGCAGGAGGTCTGGAATGCCATCAAGCAGGAGAGCGACGTGTGGTTTTTGCCAGCGAATCTCCAGCCAGCTTGGTAGTGTGTGACAATGGCCGAAATCTGGTGGCAGCTCTGGGCCTTGGCAACCTCACTCACATACCATGTCTGGCACATGTGCTCAACTTGGTCGTGCAGAGTTTTTTGAGGGACTATCCGGATCTTGATGCACTGCTGCACAAGGTCCGCCTAGAGTGCGCTCACTTGCGACGTTCCAGCATGGCCAGATCGCGCATTGCAGCTCTGCAACGCAGATTGCGCCTTCCTGAACATCGCATCATATGTGACGTATCCACCAGGTGGAATTCAACGTTACATATGTTGGAGCGGTTGTGTGAGCAGCAGCCAGCAGTTATGGAGTATCAGCTGCATCAGGCGCAATCAACACGCAATTTGCGCCGTCCACACTTCACCATTAATGAGTGGGCCACTATGAAGGACATGTGCCACGTTTTGCGTGCGTTTGATGAGTCAACGCGGATGGCGAGTGCAGATGATGCACTAGTCAGCCTGACTGTCCCCCTTATCTGCCTGCTTCAATAAACACTGCAAGCAATAAGGATGAGGTTTTGGAAGAGGTGGAGGATGAGGAGTCACAAATTCCATCACCTTCTGGAAAGTCAGCGCAACGTGGTTCCTCACAAAGGGCTGGGCAGGGCTCACTTTGTGAGGAGGATGAGGAGGAGGAGTCAATGGAGGAGGAAGACATCGCTCCAGAGGGAGGTACACAACGCTCTAGTCAGTATGTAGAGCGAGGGTGGGGTGATGCAGAGCAGGCAGAGATAACGCCTCTTGCAGAGGACAGCGTTTCTTTGCCAGTTGGGAGTCTGCAGCACATGGTTGATTTCATGCTGCAGTGCCTAAGAAACGACCGCCGCATCGCCCACATTCTCACGACGTCTGATTATTGGGTGTACACCCTCCTAGACCCTCGCTACCGGGACAACGTCAAAAGCCTCATCACACCGTTGAACCGGGAGCGTAAAATGCGGGAGTACCAAGACACACTGGTGCAATCCCTAATGTTCTACCTTACTGCCGAGAGCACTGCTGCTGCTACTGCTTTACAAAGCAGCTCTGTGCGTCGAGGCAGTGTAGAGAGCTCTGCAACAAGAGGGAGCACACGCAGTGCCTCTGCACAGGGAAAGACCAGTATGTTAAAAATGTGGCAAAGTTTTGTGGCAGCGCCACAAATGTCTACACCATCCGAGAGGGCTCCAGTCAGCGGGAGGCAACGTATCCGTCAGATGGTGACAGACTACTTGGCTTTGCCTCTCAGTGTACTCCCAGATGGCTCTTCCCCATTCAAGTTTTGGGTCTCTAAGCTGGATACATGGCCAGAGCTTAGCCAGTATGCATTGGAGGTGCTGGCTTGCCCTGCTGCCAGTGTATTATCGGAGCGCGTCTTTAGTGCTGCAGGTGGTGTACTAACAGACCGTCGCATGCGACTATCCTCCGATAATGTAGACCGGCTTACTTTTCTGAAAATGAACAAGGCATGGATCTCGGCAGAATTTGTCTGTCCGTTTTCAGATTAAATAACTGGTTCGCAACGTTATCCATGTCTCCTGTTATGTTCATCTTTCTACCACCTGAACTCTACTCCCTGGGCTCCAACACTGCCAGTTGCTGCTCAGAAGTGTCGTGTCCACAGAACAAAACACAAGCTCTACTGTTAGTGGGGTTCAGTAACGCCAGCTGTTCCCCTGCTGTGTCAACGGCAAGAAGTCTCCTGTTCCCGACACATGGACAGAAAAACACATGACCAACATGCTCCAAATAGGGAAGAGCCGTCACCCTGCTTGTTATGCTGAAAACATGAAATTGTGAAGTTTTGCAGGCCTAGAATGATAAATTTTTATGACAAATATGGACAAATAATAATTTGTCATCACAGCGCATATCTGCACATGTCTAATAGAAATGGTAACAAAAAATAAAACATAGTCTACTCTTCACATTTTGAAATTAATGCATAAAAGTACATTTCAGACTTATGAATTAATGCTTTTTAAGGAACTTTATCTGTACCTGTAAGATAATGCAGTCAATGGATGTACGAATCATTAAATCCTCATCATCATCATCACGAGTTTTATTTATGACAGACATTATAAAATACACATACTGATGCCAACTGTAACTTCAAACACCATATATGAAATGGCCAGCATGTAAACATGGTAATAATGTCCAATAATAAATTATTACATCTAGAAAGTGCATCATGCATACTGACAATAGGTAGTTATACCTGCAAGTGCTGTTGAAACAACCACAAGAGATATAAATTAATACTGGTATATAGGTATCACAGTGCATAGTTACTCATGGACAATGTTGATGTAATACTGTATCTCAATTAAGTCAGCGTCAACCATTAGGCTTGTTAGTCTTGTACATTGTTAAAGAGGGAACGTAATTTTTTTGTTTGTCATAGGTGGAGTATTACACATTAAATTATTACTGCTGTATTTTTTTTTGCGTCCCTAGTGCGCAATAACGCAGCCTAACCTCACATTTGATAGTCAGCTAATTGCCACACGCTACCCTACCCTACGCGTGACAGTAGGAAGGTAGTGTTGACGGATAAAGCTTTGCGCAACCAGACATTCTTTTACCCTCTTCAACACTCTACAAGCAAAAAATGCATGATTTCAGCCGCAGACTTTATTGACGTACAGTATAACATCGGCATTACCCATCAGAGGCTGTCCACTGTCTGATACAGACATAGAATATACCTTTGCTATCCGTAGCCTTTGTTTCACCTACACTTGCAGGCACACACTTAAATTGTGACAAACAATGCCTAATGTTTTTTTAAATGGTTATTTTTTATTGTACATTATTGTGTCATCAATCACATTGATGAGTCCATGCTGGACATGTCATACATGCTATAGAAAGTTACGATTTTATGAACTTAAATAATTGAAATGTCTGTGACTGTCACATAAAATTTGCGATGATGATGATGAGTGACTATTACAAAATCCATTGTCTTCACTATGTTATGGTTTAACATAGCGTTCCTTAAGCATTATTCATAAAAAAAAAAATGGACTTTTATTCTTAAATTTACAACACTATATTTTGTTACCAATTTTTTGGGTGTTGTGTTGTTCCATTTATTTTGGCATGTGCATATATGCGTTTATATTTGTATTTTCTTTATTTTTCCTTCTTGAAATTAGAAAACATGTGTATCTTTGTACCGTGTTAGCCAGTAGATAGAAAAATATTTAGACTTCAGAGTCAGCAGTGGTTGATACCTTTTAATGGATAACTGAAAAGATGGAAACAAATTGCAAGCTTTCAAGGCTACTCACGTCTCTTCATCAGGGAAAGACTAACTAAAAAAATTAAGCATCACATATTTCTATACACAACAGGACACAGGAATAGTGCAATAGGTAAGACAAGTAAGTGACGTGTATCAGAACTGTCATTATCTCACAGGGATGAACATAAATATTGGAACAGTTCCTAGATAAGGATAGAAAGTTTGATTGCCCTCTCATTGGCGTATTTTTTTGGGTTTTCATGACCCTGGAAGGGCATAGACACAGATTCCTTAATTGATATAGAATGACATAAATCCATGTGATCTATTCATTCCATCACTAACAGTGTCAAAGGTCATGATGAGCTTATATTCTGAAACCTTTGTACGTTTCTCATATTTGAAGTTATATTTTAATACCAGTAATTCCATATCCATGATGCTATGACCGGGCATACAAAAGTCTTTTGCCACAGGTAAATTCATTAATTTATCTGTGATTGTGTGGCGCTGATAATTCATCCTTGTTCTCCTTTTTGTTGCCGGTCTCCCCTCACTTGTCCCTCCCTCACTTGTCTTAGCTATTCCTGTGTCCTGTTGTGTGTAGAAATATGTGATTCTTCATTTTTGGCTTTACTCTTAGCCTGATGAAGACACCTGAGTAGTCTCGAAAGCTTTGAATTTGTTACCATATTTTCAGTTAGCCATTAAACGTTATCAACCACAGAGGACTGTCAAGTATAAATATTTTTCTATTCTTGTAATTGAAATTTATCATTTTATTGTTGTAGTAAAAGTTCATTTATTCTTGTTTGAAGTACATACATTTGCAATGGCCACGTAACAAGGCAATAACTCAATATTTTATGCCTACACCCTCCTTGACCCTGGGCTTCAACAGCGCCAGTTGCTGCTCAGAAGTGTTAGATGCACAGATGAAAACAATCGCTGATGTGTTTGTGGGGTTCAGTAACGCCTGCTGTTCCCCTGCTGTGTGTCTGGCAAAAATTACTGCTGCTAACTACAACTTCAACTTCAAACGTCTCATACTAGGCCTCTGCCTACACCCTCCTTGACCCTGGGCTTCAACAGCGCCAGTTGCTGCTCAGAAGTGTTAGATGCACAGATGAAAACAATCGCTGATGTGTTTGTGGGGTTCAGTAACGCCTGCTGTTCCCCTGCTGTGTGTCCGGCAAAAATTACTGCTAGCTACCTAATCATGGTGAAAAAAACATGACATCTCAAAGTGTCTAGTGCTACACATAGATATGAGGCTACACCATGATTTCTAAGCTGTAAACATTTGAAACGTCAACTTTCAAACCATAAAATGATTTGTCTTTGTCACAAATCTGTAACAAAATAATTGTGACATATTATTACAGATATGCACATGTCGAAAACAAATGCAAACACAAAAGCCTACTTATGCTATAGGATACTGATGGTCAACCTTGTCACTCCATAGCTTAGACAAATCCAACTCACATCATGATGACTCAAATACTGCAATGTTGGAAGTGCATAATGTGGGTTGAACTTTGACAACTGCTGCAGTGCGAAGGTTATACTTCAGTGTTCTTGCCTTTGAAATAAAAGCATACAAGTAAATATAATATCCAATGTTGATTAAGGGACGTGATGTACACCTGTAATATTGTGCAAACAATGCATGTAGGAATAGTCCTCTTCAACATTACTTATATTTGTGTCATTTTAAAAAATACATATTTGATTAGAAAGTTAACAGCCCATATCATAAAGGTCCTTCATGTAAACATGATAATCGCTAACAAAAATCATGCATTACCTTGGTAAAGTCAATAGTGCATAGTCACAATAGCAAAATATATACCTGTAAGTGGTGCTGAAAGAACGACAACTGATAGAATAGGTGAATGATATCTATTTATCAGACTGAATAGCGACACCTGTACAATGTCGATATAATACTGTACCTTAACAAAACAGCTGTGTCACACCTCACACGCATTTTTCTTGTAGCTTGTTATGTAATAGGGCACATGCGTGTATGTTTCATCATAGGTGCATGTTTACTGAGTAAAGCAGTCATGACAACGCCTTTGTGTTGTCGGTACGCTTGCGATGATGAACGATGCGCACCGTGAATGTTAGTCTGCGTCATAAGACGCACAGACGCTCCAATACCCAACGCGTCACAGCAGGAAGCCAGTCTGTGCGTCCAAACAAAGGCGCAAGCATACATGCACGTACCCTTTTATAAAGCTATATAAAAAAAAGGATGTAGTAGTAACGCACACTTTATTGAGGTACAGTATTACATCGCCATTCACCATCTGTGGCTATGCAGTGTCATCTATATATACCTTATCTATCCGTTGTCATGCTTGCAAGTCCACAGTCAGGCATAAATAGCTGTTTTCACTATGCACTTTTTAAAGGTTTTTTTTGTTAATATAAATGATTGGCACATATTATCAGTATTACATGATGGAAATTTTAGATATTTTTAAAAACTTTTTAGTGATATTATTCAGCAAATGAAAATGGTGTACATACTGTTACTTATCCATCATTAATGGATTCTGATTGTACTTGTATGCTTTTATTTAAAACCGTATAGCAGATTATTTAACCGATTTTATTGTGGTTTGCATTGCTTTTCAACATGTTAATGTATGCGTTTATGTTTGTCAATTATTAATTTACATATATTTTTTAAAGTAAAATCATCATCTTATGGTACTAAAGGTTATATTTCTCTTGTTTGGAGTATAGACATTTTTAATTGACACGTAACAAGGAAAATACTTGATCTAGTATTTAAACATCCTCCTTGACCCTGGGCTCCAACACCGCCAGTTGTTGCTTGGAAGTGCTGTTAGCACAGTCTACACTTGCTCCCGTGTTACTGGGGTTCAGTAATGTCAGCTGTTCCCCTGCTGTGTGAACGGCAAACAGTCCTGCTGCCTCCACCATGTTCTCTTCTCATCCCTGGGTTACAACACCGCCAGTTGTTTCTCGGAAGTGCTGTTAGCACAGTCTACACTTGCTCCCGTGTTACTGGGGTTCAGTAATGTCAGCTGTTCCCCTGCTGTGTGAACGGCAAACAGTCCTGCTGCCTCCACCATGTTCTCTTCTCATCCCTGGGTTACAACACCGCCAGTTGTTTCTCGGAAGTGCTGTTAGCACAGTCTACACTTGCTCCTGTGTTACTGGGGTTCAGTAATGTCAGCTGTTCCCCTGCTGTGTGAACGGCAAACAGTCCTGCTGCCTCCACCATGTTCTCTTCTCATCCCTGGGCTACAACACCGCCAGTTGTTTCTCGGAAGTGCTGTTAGCACAGTCTACACTTGCTCCCGTGTTACTGGGGTTCAGTAATGTCAGCTGTTCCCCTGCTGTGTGAACGGCAAAAAGTCCTGCTGCCTCCACCCTGTTCTCTTCTCATCCCTGGGTTACAACACCGCCAGTTGTTTCTCGGAAGTGCTGTTAGCACAGTCTACACTTGCTCCTGTGTTACTGGGGTTCAGTAATGTCAGCTGTTCCCCTGCTGTGTGAACGGCAAACAGTCCTGCTGCCTCCACCATGTTCTCTTCTCATCCCTGGGCTACAACACCGCCAGTTGTTTCTCGGAAGTGCTGTTAGCACAGTCTACACTTGCTCCCGTGTTACTGGGGTTCAGTAATGTCAGCTGTTCCCCTGCTGTGTGAACGGCAAACAGTCCTGCTGCCTCCACCATGTTCTCTTCTCATCCCTGGGCTACAACACCGCCAGTTGTTTCTCGGAAGTGCTGTTAGCACAGTCTACACTTGCTCCCGTGTTACTGGGGTTACATAATGTCAGCTGTTCCCCTGCTGTGTGAACGGCAAACAGTCCTGCTGCCTCCACCATGTTCTCTTCTCATCCCTGGGTTACAACACCGCCAGTTGTTTCTCGGAAGTGCTGTTAGCACAGTCTACACTTGCTCCTGTGTTACTGGGGTTCAGTAATGTCAGCTGTTCCCCTGCTGTGTGAACGGCAAACAGTCCTGCTGCCTCCACCATGTTCTCTTCTCATCCCTGGGCTACAACACCGCCAGTTGTTTCTCGGAAGTGCTGTTAGCACAGTCTACACTTGCTCCTGTGTTACTGGGGTTCAGTAATGTCAGCTGTTCCCCTGCTGTGTGAACGGCAAACAGTCCTGCTGCCTCCACCATGTTCTCTTCTCATCCCTGGGTTACAACACCGCCAGTTGTTTCTCGGAAGTGCTGTTAGCACAGTCTACACTTGCTCCTGTGTTACTGGGGTTCAGTAATGTCAGCTGTTCCCCTGCTGTGTGAACGGCAAAAAGTCCTGCTGCCTCCACCCTGTTCTCTTCTCATCCCTGGGTTACAACACCGCCAGTTGTTTCTCGGAAGTGCTGTTAGCACAGTCTACACTTGCTCCTGTGTTACTGGGGTTCAGTAATGTCAGCTGTTCCCTGCTGTGTGAACGGCAAACAGTCCTGCTGCCTCCACCATGTTCTCTTCTCATCCCTGGGCTACAACACCGCCAGTTGTTTCTCGGAAGTGCTGTTAGCACAGTCTACACTTGCTCCCGTGTTACTGGGGTTCAGTAATGTCAGCTGTTCCCCTGCTGTGTGAACGGCAATCAGTCCTGCTGCCTCCACCATGTTCTCTTCTCATCCCTGGGCTACAACACCGCCAGTTGTTTCTCGGAAGTGCTGTTAGCACAGTCTACACTTGCTCCTGTGTTACTGGGGTTCAGTAATGTCAGCTGTTCCCCTGCTGTGTGAACGGCAAACAGTCCTGCTGCCTCCACCCTGTTCTCTTCTCATCCCTGGGTTACAACACCGCCAGTTGTTTCTCGGAAGTGCTGTTAGCACAGTCTACACTTGCTCCCGTGTTACTGGGGTTCAGTAATGTCAGCTGTTCCCCTGCTGTGTGAACGGCAAAAAGTCCTGCTGCCTCCACCCTGTTCTCTTCTCATCCCTGGGTTACAACACCGCCAGTTGTTTCTCGGAAGTGCTGTTAGCACAGTCTACACTTGCTCCTGTGTTACTGGGGTTCAGTAATGTCAGCTGTTCCCCTGCTGTGTGAACGGCAAACAGTCCTGCTGCCTCCACCATGTTCTCTTCTCATCCCTGGGCTACAACACTGCCAGTTGTTTCTCGGAAGTGCTGTTAGCACAGTCTACACTTGCTCCTGTGTTACTGGGGTTCAGTAATGTCAGCTGTTCCCCTGCTGTGTGAACGGCAAACAGTCCTGCTGCCTCCACCATGTTCTCTTCTCATCCCTGGGCTACAACACTGCCAGTTGTTTCTCGGAAGTGCTGTTAGCACAGTCTACACTTGCTCCTGTGTTACTGGGGTTCAGTAATGTCAGCTGTTCCCCTGCTGTGTGAACGGCAAACAGTCCTGCTGCCTCCACCCTGTTCTCTTCTCATCCCTGGGTTACAACACCGCCAGTTGTTTCTCGGAAGTGCTGTTAGCACAGTCTACACTTGCTCCTGTGTTACTGGCGTTCAGTAATGTCAGCTGTTCCCCTGCTGTGTGAACGGCAAAAAGTCCTGCTGCCTCCACTTTAATTTCCATGGGTACCTTCTGCTACCCATCCGGGTTCCAGTACCGTCAGCTGGTTCTCCGCAGTGCCTTTGGCCTAGGTGCCTCCATGTCGGTATCCGAGTTCCAGCAACGTCTGCTGGTCCTTGGTAGTGCTTTGGAGCACAGGTACCTCCTGCTTAGTAACCGTGTCCCAGTAACGTCAGCTGGTCCTCGGTTGTGCCATTGGCTCTTTTCCTTCTGCTGACCCTCCGGGTTCCAGCACAGTCAGCTGGTCCTCGTTACTTTCATTGGCTCTTGTACCTTCTGCTACCCATCCGGGTTCCAGTACCGTCAGCTGGTTCTCCGCAGTGCCTTTGGCCTAGGTGCCTCCATGTCGGTATCCGAGTTCCAGCAACGTCTGCTGGTCCTTGGTAGTGCTTTGGAACACAGGTACCTCCTGCTTAGTAACCCTGTCCCAGTAACGTCAGCTGGTCCTCGGTTGTGCCATTGGCTCTTTTCCTTCTGCTGACCCTCCGGGTTCCAGCACAGTCAGCTGGTCCTCGTTACTTTCATTGGCTCTTGTACCTTCTGCTACCCATCCGGGTTCCAGTACCGTCAGCTGGTTCTCCGCAGTGCCTTTGGCCTAGGTGCCTCCATGTCGGTATCCGAGTTCCAGCAACGTCTGCTGGTCCTTGGTAGTGCTTTGGAGCACAGGTACCTCCTGCTTAGTAACCGTGTCCCAGTAACGTCAGCTGGTCCTCGGTTGTGCCATTGGCTCTTTTCCTTCTGCTGACCCTCCGGGTTCCAGCACAGTCAGCTGGTCCTCGTTACTTCCATTGGCTTTTGTACCATCACCAACAGGACAAAGAAGGTTAAGACAAACTACAAGATACAGAACAAGAGACAGAAGAACAATAAGCAGAAGATCAAAAAGCAGAAGAACATTAAGTATAAGACCAAAATGAAGAGCAAAATATATGCTCTAAATTCTAAGCAGAAGAAGACTAAGCAGTGTATGGGGTGAGTCCGTTCCTCCTCGTGGTGCCCCTGGAAAATGCCTGATGCTGCTGCAGGCTAAACTGAACGCGGACAAATACTGTTGTAATTAAAATCTTTCGTGACAGCAAGAACGGAAGGATGAAAATTCAGAGTTTTACAGATTACAAGTACAGGAATGTCTGTCACAAATAAGAATATGATGAAAAGGATGAATAGGAAGAAGATGAAGAAGTAGAATATGAAGAATAATAACTGTTTAATAAGAACAATATAAGTAATGTTAACAAAAAGATGAATAGCAAGAAGTTTTAGAAGATTAAGAAGGTGAAGATGAAGAATAATTTGATGAGAAAGATGATGCTGCTGAAGATTATGAAGGAGAAAGTGTGTGAAAAGTTAAAAAGGTGAAGACCATGGAAGTTGTGAAACAGACATATTTGACAAAATAGAAAAAAGGTTAACAACATTGTGAATTTCTTCGTCAATCCGAACGTATTTCCTAAAAAAAAAAAAATTAATGCTATTCCATTGGATTGGGTTAAACATCTATGCCTTTAATGTCTCCTCAACCTACCCCAATACATTCTACATTACTCTTTGTTGTTTTCCTTCATGTACAATTAACCTACAAGGCAAGAATGGGGTTTTTTTTATTTCGATATTTTGTTCCCATAGACTTACATGGGACTTCCGGTATCGGTATCGGGTATCGCCGATATTTTTTGTGTATCGGCGATACCATTCCGATTCCGATACTTTTGGATATCGGAAAGTATCGCTCAACTCTAGTGTTGTGTTGTTCCATTTATTTTTGGCATGTGCATATATGCGTTTATATTTGTATTTTCTTTATTTTTCCTTCTTGAAATTAGAAAACATGTGTATCTTTGTACCGTGTTAGCCAGTAGATAGAAAAATATTTAGACTTCAGAGTCAGCAGTGGTTGATACCTTTTAATGGATAACTGAAAAGATGGAAACAAATTGCAAGCTTTCAAGGCTACTCACGTCTCTTCATCAGGGAAAGACTAACTAAAAAAATTAAGCATCACATATTTCTATACACAACAGGACACAGGAATAGTGCAATAGGTAAGACAAGTAAGTGACGTGTATCAGAACTGTCATTATCTCACAGGGATGAACATAAATATTGGAACAGTTCCTAGATAAGGATAGAAAGTTTGATTGCCCTCTCATTGGCGTATTTTTTTGGGTTTTCATGACCCTGGAAGGGCATAGACGCAGATTCCTTAATTGATATAGAATGACATAAATCCATGTGATCTATTCATTCCATCACTAACAGTGTCAAAGGTCATGATGAGCTTATATTCTGAAACCTTTGTACGTTTCTCATATTTGAAGTTATATTTTAATACCAGTAATTCCATATCCATGATGCTATGACCGGGCATACAAAAGTCTTTTGCCACAGGTAAATTCATTAATTTATCTGTGATTGTGTGGCGCTGATAATTCATCCTTGTTCTCCTTTTTGTTGCCGGTCTCCCCTCACTTGTCCCTCCCTCACTTGTCTTAGCTATTCCTGTGTCCTGTTGTGTGTAGAAATATGTGATTCTTCATTTTTGGCTTTACTCTTAGCCTGATGAAGACACCTGAGTAGTCTCGAAAGCTTTGAATTTGTTACCATATTTTCAGTTAGCCATTAAACGTTATCAACCACAGAGGACTGTCAAGTATAAATATTTTTCTATTCTTGTAATTGAAATTTATCATTTTATTGTTGTAGTAAAAGTTCATTTATTCTTGTTTGAAGTACATACATTTGCAATGGCCACGTAACAAGGCAATAACTCAATATTTTGTGCCTACACCCTCCTTGACCCTGGGCTTCAACAGCGCCAGTTGCTGCTCAGAAGTGTTAGATGCACAGATGAAAACAATCGCTGATGTGTTTGTGGGGTTCAGTAACGCCTGCTGTTCCCCTGCTGTGTGTCTGGCAAAAATTACTGCTGCTAACTACAACTTCAACTTCAAACGTCTCATACTAGGCCTCTGCCTACACCCTCCTTGACCCTGGGCTTCAACAGCGCCAGTTGCTGCTCAGAAGTGTTAGATGCACAGATGAAAACAATCGCTGATGTGTTTGTGGGGTTCAGTAACGCCTGCTGTTCCCCTGCTGTGTGTCCGGCAAAAATTACTGCTAGCTACCTAATCATGGTGAAAAAAACATGACATCTCAAAGTGTCTAGTGCTACACATAGATATGAGGCTACACCATGATTTCTAAGCTGTAAACATTTGAAACGTAAACTTTCAAACCATAAAATGATTTGTCTTTGTCACAAATCTGTAACAAAATAATTGTGACATATTATTACAGATATGCACATGTCGAAAACAAATGCAAACACAAAAGCCTACTTATGCTATAGGATACTGATGGTCAACCTTGTCACTCCATAGCTTAGACAAATCCAACTCACATCATGATGACTCAAATACTGCAATGTTGGAAGTGCATAATGTGGGTTGAACTTTGACAACTGCTGCAGTGCGAAGGTTATACTTCAGTGTTCTTGCCTTTGAAATAAAAGCATACAAGTAAATATAATATCCAATGTTGATTAAGGGACGTGATGTACACCTGTAATATTGTGCAAACAATGCATGTAGGAATAGTCCTCTTCAACATTACTTATATTTGTGTCATTTTAAAAAATACATATTTGATTAGAAAGTTAACAGCCCATATCATAAAGGTCCTTCATGTAAACATGATAATCGCTAACAAAAATCATGCATTACCTTGGTAAAGTCAATAGTGCATAGTCACAATAGCAAAATATATACCTGTAAGTGGTGCTGAAAGAACGACAACTGATAGAATAGGTGAATGATATCTATTTATCAGACTGAATAGCGACACCTGTACAATGTCGATATAATACTGTACCTTAACAAAACAGCTGTGTCACACCTCACACGCATTTTTCTTGTAGCTTGTTATGTAATAGGGCACATGCGTGTATGTTTCATCATAGGTGCATGTTTACTGAGTAAAGCAGTCATGACAACGCCTTTGTGTTGTCGGTACGCTTGCGATGATGAACGATGCGCACCGTGAATGTTAGTCTGCGTCATAAGACGCACAGACGCTCCAATACCCAACGCGTCACAGCAGGAAGCCAGTCTGTGCGTCCAAACAAAGGCGCAAGCATACATGCACGTACCCTTTTATAAAGCTATATAAAAAAAAGGATGTAGTAGTAACGCACACTTTATTGAGGTACAGTATTACATCGCCATTCACCATCTGTGGCTATGCAGTCTCATCTATATATACCTTATCTATCCGTTGTCATGCTTGCAAGTCCACAGTCAGGCATAAATAGCTGTTTTCACTATGCACTTTTTAAAGGTTTTTTTTGTTAATATAAATGATTGGCACATATTATCAGTAGTACATGATGGAAATTTTAGATATTTTTAAAAACTTTTTAGTGATATTATTCAGCAAATGAAAATGGTGTACATACTGTTACTTATCCATCATTAATGGATTCTGATATGTACTTGTATGCTTTTATTTAAAACCGTATAGCAGATTATTTAACCGATTTTTATTGTGGTTTGCATTGCTTTTCAACATGTTAATGTATGCGTTTATGTTTGTCAATTATTAATTTACATATATTTTTTAAAGTAAAATCATCATCTTATGGTACTAAAGGTTATATTTCTCTTGTTTGGAGTATAGACATTTTTAATTGACACGTAACAAGGAAAATACTTGATCTAGTATTTAAACATCCTCCTTGACCCTGGGCTCCAACACCGCCAGTTGTTGCTTGGAAGTGCTGTTAGCACAGTCTACACTTGCTCCTGTGTTACTGGGGTTCAGTAATGTCAGCTGTTCCCCTGCTGTGTGAACGGCAAACAGTCCTGCTGCCTCCACCATGTTCTCTTCTCATCCCTGGGCTACAACACCGCCAGTTGTTTCTCGGAAGTGCTGTTAGCACAGTCTACACTTGCTCCCGTGTTACTGGGGTTCAGTAATGTCAGCTGTTCCCCTGCTGTGTGAACGGCAAACAGTCCTGCTGCCTCCACCATGTTCTCTTCTCATCCCTGGGTTACAACACCGCCAGTTGTTTCTCGGAAGTGCTGTTAGCACAGTCTACACTTGCTCCCGTGTTACTGGGGTTCAGTAATGTCAGCTGTTCCCCTGCTGTGTGAACGGCAAACAGTCCTGCTGCCTCCACCATGTTCTCTTCTCATCCCTGGGCTACAACACCGCCAGTTGTTTCTCGGAAGTGCTGTTAGCACAGTCTACACTTGCTCCTGTGTTACTGGGGTTCAGTAATGTCAGCTGTTCCCCTGCTGTGTGAACGGCAAAAAGTCCTGCTGCCTCCACCCTGTTCTCTTCTCATCCCTGGGTTACAACACCGCCAGTTGTTTCTCGGAAGTGCTGTTAGCACAGTCTACACTTGCTCCCGTGTTACTGGGGTTCAGTAATGTCAGCTGTTCCCCTGCTGTGTGAACGGCAAACAGTCCTGCTGCCTCCACCATGTTCTCTTCTCATCCCTGGGCTACAACACCGCCAGTTGTTTCTCGGAAGTGCTGTTAGCACAGTCTACACTTGCTCCTGTGTTACTGGGGTTCAGTAATGTCAGCTGTTCCCCTGCTGTGTGAACGGCAAACAGTCCTGCTGCCTCCACCATGTTCTCTTCTCATCCCTGGGCTACAACACCGCCAGTTGTTTCTCGGAAGTGCTGTTAGCACAGTCTACACTTGCTCCTGTGTTACTGGGGTTCAGTAATGTCAGCTGTTCCCCTGCTGTGTGAACGGCAAACAGTCCTGCTGCCTCAACTTTAATTTCCATGGGTACCTTCTGCTACCCATCCGGGTTCCAGTACCGTCAGCTGGTTCTCCGCAGTGCCTTTGGCCTAGGTGCCTCCATGTCGGTATCCGAGTTCCAGCAACGTCTGCTGGTCCTTGGTAGTGCTTTGGAGCACAGGTACCTCCTGCTTAGTAACCCTGTCCCAGTAACGTCAGCTGGTCCTCGGTTGTGCCATTGGCTCTTTTCCTTCTGCTGACCCTCCGGGTTCCAGCACAGTCAGCTGGTCCTCGTTACTTTCATTGGCTCTTGTACCTTCTGCTACCCATCCGGGTTCCAGTACCGTCAGCTGGTTCTCCGCAGTGCCTTTGGCCTAGGTGCCTCCATGTCGGTATCCGAGTTCCAGCAACGTCTGCTGGTCCTTGGTAGTGCTTTGGAGCACAGGTACCTCCTGCTTAGTAACCCTGTCCCAGTAACGTCAGCTGGTCCTCGGTTGTGCCATTGGCTCTTTTCCTTCTGCTGACCCTCCGGGTTCCAGCACAGTCAGCTGGTCCTCGTTACTTTCATTGGCTCTTGTACCTTCTGCTACCCATCCGGGTTCCAGTACCGTCAGCTGGTTCTCCGCAGTGCCTTTGGCCTAGGTGCCTCCATGTCGGTATCCGAGTTCCAGCAACGCCTGCTGGTCCTTGGTAGTGCTTTGGAGCACAGGTACCTCCTGCTTAGTAACCGTGTCCCAGTAACGTCAGCTGGTCCTCGGTTGTGCCATTGGCTCTTTTCCTTCTGCTGACCCTCCGGGTTCCAGCACAGTCAGCTGGTCCTCGTTACTTCCATTGGCTTTTGTACCATCACCAACAGGACAAAGAAGGTTAAGACAAACTACAAGATACAGAACAAGAGACAGAAGAACAATAAGCAGAAGATCAAAAAGCAGAAGAACATTAAGTATAAGACCAAAATGAAGAGCAAAATATATGCTCTAAATTCTAAGCAGAAGAAGACTAAGCAGTGTATGGGGGTGAGTCCGTTCCTCCTCGTGGTGCCCCTGGAAAATGCCTGATGCTGCTGCAGGCTAAACTGAACGCGGACAAATACTGTTGTAATTAAAATCTTTCGTGACAGCAAGAACGGAAGGATGAAAATTCAGAGTTTTACAGATTACAAGTACAGGAATGTCTGTCACAAATAAGAATATGATGAAAAGGATGAATAGGAAGAAGATGAAGAAGTAGAATATGAAGAATAATAACTGTTTAATAAGAACAATATAAGTAATGTTAACAAAAAGATGAATAGCAAGAAGTTTTAGAAGATTAAGAAGGTGAAGATGAAGAATAATTTGATGAGAAAGATGATGCTGCTGAAGATTATGAAGGAGAAAGTGTGTGAAAAGTTAAAAAGGTGAAGACCATGGAAGTTGTGAAACAGACATATTTGACAAAATAGAAAAAAGGTTAACAACATTGTGAATTTCTTCGTCAATCCGAACGTATTTCCTAAAAAAAAAAAATTAATGCTATTCCATTGGATTGGGTTAAACATCTATGCCTTTAATGTCTCCTCAACCACCCCCAATACATTCTACATTACTCTTTGTTGTTTTCCTTCATGTACAATTAACCTACAAGGCAAGAATGGGGTTTTTTTTATTTCGATATTTTGTTCCCATAGACTTACATGGGACTTCCGGTATCGGTATCGGGTATCGCCGATATTTTTTGTGTATCGGCGATACCATTCCGATTCCGATACTTTTGGATATCGGAAAGTATCGCTCAACTCTAATTGCTACCTATCTTGCTGGGTTGCAGGTTGTGGAACCTAGGATCCCCATGCCAGAGATGTTTTTGGGAGATCGATCTAAATTTCTGAATTTAAAAAATAACTGTAAGTTGTTTTTTGCCTTAAGGCCTAAGTCCTCAGGGAACGCGGCACAGCAGGTTCAAATTGTCATCTCCCTGCTGCGCGGCGACCCTCAGGATTGGGCTTTTTACCTGACACCTGGGGATCCTGTTTTGAATGATATTGATGTATTTTTTTCAGGCTCTGGGGTTATTGTACGATGAACCTAATGTCACTGATCAAGCTGAAAAGATCTTGTTGGCATTAAATCAGGGTCTTGAAGACGTTGAGTTGTACTGTTAGAAATTTCAAAAGTGGGCAGTCCTGACTAAATGGAATGATCATGCTTTGGCAGCCCTTTTTCGAAAAGGTCTGTCAGAAAAAGTAAAGGACGTTATGGTGGGATTCCCTGTTCCCTCTGGTCTCAATGATTCTATGTCTTTGGCTATTCAAATTGACAGACGTTTGCGTGAGCGCAGAGGTATGCGTGAGATACTGTTGCCTTGTGAGCCTGCTCCTGAGCCCATGCAGTGTGATGGAGTGACTTCTGGGGCTCAGCATCATGAGTTTCGTAAGTGCAACGGGTTATGTTTCTACTGTGATGACGCTTCCCATGCTATTTCTGTCTGCCCTAAGCGGGGAAGACGTTTTGCATGCTCAGTTGTCTTGGGTAGTGTTCAGACTAAATTTCTGTTGACTGTTACCCTGATTTGCTCCCTGTCCACATTTTTTGCTCAGGATTTTGTTGATTCAGGAGCAGCTATTAACCTGATGGATTTTGACTTTGCCAAACGTTGTGGGTTTCCATTGATACCCCTGTGGAAGTCTATTCCCCTACTGGGCATTGATTCTACCCCTTTGGCAGAGAATAAACCCCAGTTTTCTACTCAGGTGATAATGAGGGTTGAACCAGTTCATCAGGAGAGTTGCAAATTTCTGGTGCTGCATAATCTGCATGACATTATTGTACTAGGTTTCCCTTGGTTACAGTCTCATAATCCTGTTTTGGATTGGAAATCTGTGTCTGTGACCAGTTGGGGCTGCCAATGTGTTAATACTAACACTCCTGTTTTTTCTGTCTCTCCCAGTCTCAGGATGTCCCTGACTTTTTGACTGATTTTTCTGATGTGTTTAGTGAAAGTAAATCTGCATCCTTGCCCCCTCACAGGAGCTACGATTGCGCTATTGAATTAGTGCCTTGTGGTAAATTTCCTAAAGGTCGCCTTTTTAATTTATCTGTACCTGAACACGATGCTATGCGATCTTATATCAAGGAGTCATTGGAGAAGGGTCATATCAGACCATCCTCTTCACTCTTGGGCGCCGTTTTTTTCTTTGTGGCCAAAAAGGATGGTTCATTGAGGCCGTCTATTGATTATCGCCTCCTGAACTACGATCACTGTGAAGTATCAATATCCGTTACCCTTGAATTCTGACCTGTTTTCCAGGGTGAAAAGTGCTAGTTGGTTTACCAAGCTTGACCTCAGGGGGGGTATAACCTTATTTGCATTAAGCATGGGGATGAATGGAAGATGGCATTTAATACCCCAGAGGGGCATTTTGAGTACCTAGTGATGCCCTTTGGGCTCACTAATGCCCCTTCCGTCTTCCAATCCTTCATGAATGATATTTTCAGGGATTTTGTGGATAAATTTCTGATTGTTTATTTGGATGATATCTTGATTTTTTCCAATGACTGGGACTCTCATGTGAAACATGTTCGGACTGTGTTCCAGATTTTGAGAGAGAATGCACTGTATGTGAAGGGATCAAAGTGTCTTTTTGGCTACAGAAGATCTATTTCTGGGATTCATTTTGTCTCCGTCTGTTATTGAAATGGACCCGGTCAAGGTTCAGGCCATCTGTTATTGGGTTCAACCTACTTCATTGAAGGCTCTTCAGAGATTTTTGGGTTTGCCAATTTTTATCGTAAATTTATTGGTAATTTCACTGGTATTGTTAAACCATTGACTGATCTGTCCAAAAAGGGTTCCGATGTGGTGAATTGGCCTCCTTAGGCAGTTTCTGCATTTCAGGAACTTAAGCAGAGATTCATTTCTGCTCCAGTTCTACGGCAGCCTGATGTTTCTCTGCCGTTTCAGGTGGAGGTTGATGCCTCTGAGATTGGGGCAGGTGCCGTTTTGTCCCAAAGGGATCCAGAGACCTCTAAGAGTAACCCTTGTGCCTTTTTCTCTCTAAAATTTTCTCCAACTGAACGTAATTATGACGTGGGTAATCGGGAGTTATTGGCCATGAAGTGGGCCTTTGAAGAGTGGAGACATTGGCTGGAAGGAGACAAACATCAGGTGGTGGTCCTCACGGACCATAAGACCCTTGTTTATCTCGAGTCAGCCAAGCGACTTAATCCTAGACAGGCCAGGTGGGCCTTGTTTTTCGCACGTTTTTATTTTGTGGTTTCTTTTCTTCCTGGCACTCTCAAGGAGTTTCTTTGCAGATTCTCCAGAGTTATCTGATCCTGCTGTTATTTTGAAAGAGGGTGTGGTTCTTTCCACCATTTCGACCAATTTGAGACTGAAGGTACTGCCACACTAAACAATCCCGCTAGCGATAGCGATAAAGACGCATACTAATGCGATCGCTAGCGGGATTGTTTTTATATCGCTAAGTGCGGCTTAACTTAGCGATGTCGTTAGGACGCTATCGCGGTTAGCGATCTTCTTAACGACTTTAGCGGTACAAAAGTACCGCTAAATCGCTAAGAAAAGGTGCCACACTTAGCGATATATACTTACCTGCGGGGCGCCGACGATCTAAATAGGGTATAAAGATAAATCGTGTGCACAGCCTGAAAGGTGCCAGAGTAGGTTCCTACACCGTGAAGATAATGAAAAGAGAACTCGGCACTCAACTTAGCGAAAAGGGTAAATATTTATTGTAGTCCACGGTAGTGAAACGTTTCGGTCCTAAATTTCGGACCTTCATCAGCCACTACATATATGTAATACAAAAACAAAAAGGATTTTCAAAATTCTTACAATAAAGATAAAAGTAAAATTGTAAAGAAAACATAATAATATAACCAAGGTATGTACAATAGTATAATATGAACGTGGTTTACTAGAGAAAATCATCTTTATATAGAAGTATGCTAGTCCTCAAATAGTTAGGGACAGACTCTTCAGACCAGATGAGACGTGAGGGTGATATAGCACAGAAAATAAGACGTACCATTAAGTACCGGGAGGGGTAGAAATACCCAATTCAGAGGTAAGCCGTAGATACTGTTGGGATCTGGTGGGTGATAAGACATAATGAGAAAAAGTGACAGCGGCCCGTGATCAAAAATATCAAAGGTATGACATACCAGGTAGATCTCCAAAGTAAGGGTTAAAGGTGAGTATCTGAAACAAAAGCCTCATTCAATTCATCCAGTAGTGGAGGCATATAAGGGAATAGATCCGGTGTACTAACCGGCAGTGATCATACCTGGGTGAGAGTTCGAGTCACTCATCTCTTTCCATCAATTCCTTAATACATCATGGCCGGGCCTTAGCTTCACCATCTCCCACGACCCGTCCAAAATTAATTTCTTGGACAAATGGTCGTCAAAGATCCTGAGGGCAAACTGACCACGGATCTATATACGAAACCAACTGACGGCAATGGCTTACTTCATTTCTCCAGCTTTCATCCCACTACTATGAAAAACTCAATCCCCAGGTCACAGTTTCACCGGGTGAAACAAATTGTTTCTAACCCTACCATTCTGAATAAACGTTTAACGGAGATGAATGCTAAGTTCATAGAGAGGGGTTACCCACAGCGTACCTTGGATCTTTCTTTGTCTACACGAACCCATAACAGAGAGGATAATACAGGCAGAATAACCTTTGTACATTCCTATCACCCTTTTGCATATATCCTCCACAGATCTATTCGCCAACATTGGCCCCTTCTACAAAAAAGCCCATCCAGATATCTCCGAATTTTCAAAACCATTCCTCCCCTGTTTTCGCCGTGCCCCTAATCTGAGAGATTCCTTAATTCGAGCTGACCTAGGGTCTACAAAACCTAGGACAACACAAGGTTTCATTAAAAAACCTAGAATAGGCACATTCCCTTGCCTTAACTGCACCCAATGCTCTAATGTCTTAAAGGGTGAGACCATTCATCACCCTTATACTGGCAAAACATTCAGAATTCGGGGCTATTTTACCTGTAATACCCCTTATGTCATATACGCCATCAAGTGTCCATGCGGCCTTTTATATATTGGCGAAACGACTCAACCAGCAAAGGACCGTATTTCAAAACATAAATCTACTATCCGCTGCAAAAATACACTTTTGCCTGTTCCGTCTCATTTCATGTCCGCGGGTCATACAATAGCTCAACTGAGGTTCCAAATTTTGGAACAGGTACCACAATCAAGAAGGGGTGGTGATCGGATACGGCAACTAAAACGCTGTGAGGCCTATTGGATCCATACATTGGACACACTGTCATCTAAGGGTCTCAACCGAGACTATGATCTACTATCCTTCCTATGAATTGTCCGTTTCTATCGGATACTATTTTATTCTGGACCATTAGGACTTCTGACATAAGTGTGCACATCTACACATCTATCTAGTACATAGGCTTTTATATGTATCGTCACAGACTTGAGCGGGTGTGCGAACAAACGCTATTTTTCATTAAAAAATGTAATGAGAGTTCATCAATCACATTATACTGTTTAAAACTATATTGGTATGTGATCACCGGTCTACAGCACTATAGTTCTGGTACTTTTCTCCACTGACATTATATTGTCTAATAATAACATAATACTATTTTGTGATTACCAGTCCACAATAGAATATGCTTTGATACACATCTCTAACATGGATTATAAGGTATATATTTTCATAATTTCCATGCACATGTGGGACCATTTAGTTACAGACAAATAATGACCGCATGCGGCTCATATCTCTTTAAGATATTGATTTATCATAATCTGCCTATATTTTTATACTTATTTGCTGTATTAAGATATGGTGCAATCACTTGTCTATTATACTTTACACCGGTATGTCTCTGCATTTATTAACAGTTTCTTTCTTTTCCTCTAGAGCCGCTTGTACTAAAAGAATTGTCTGTGGATCCTCTGCTCAGCTATCCACCTTTGAGCACGTCACCTCACTTGCTATTAACCTCCTCATACCGGAATCCCTCTCAGCACTTACTCTAGAACGCAATTTTCTTCCTGTGACACGCACGGCCATCAGTTTCCGCCCATGACTCTCCCAGTTCTCACACCCACCACCGCTATTGGCTAGGCTAAATCACTAGTCCCGCCCTTTCCCCTTTTTAGTCTCTAATGCTGAGTCTGCCTTCACTGCACAAGGACCAGCGGCGGATACCGCGTCCCTCCCACGGCATGCAGCGGAGACCTGACTTAAAACTCTCACCCAGGTATGATCACTGCCGGTTAGTACACCGGATCTATTCCCTTATATGCCTCCACTACTGGATGAATTGAATGAGGCTTTTGTTTTCAGATACTCACCTTTAACCCTTACTTTGGAGATCTACCTGGTATGTCATACCTTTGATATTTTTGATCACGGGCCGCTGTCACTTTTTCTCATTATGTCTTATCACCCACCAGATCCCAACAGTATCTACGGCTTACCTCTGAATTGGGTATTTCTACCCCCTCCCGGTACTTAATGGTATGTCTTATTTTCTGTGCTATATCACCCTCACGTCTCATCTGGTCTGAAGAGTCTGTCCCTAACTATTTGAGGACTAGCATACTTCTATATAAAGATGATTTTCTCTAGTAAACCACGTTCATATTATACTATTGTACATACCTTGGTTATATTATTATGTTTTCTTTACAATTTTACTTTTATCTTTATTGTAAGAATTTTGAAAATCCTTTTTGTTTTTGTATTACATATATGTAGTGGCTGATGAAGGTCCGAAATTTAGGACCGAAACGTTTCACTACCGTGGACTACAATAAATATTTACCCTTTTCGCTAAGTTGAGTGCCGAGTTCTCTTTTCATTACCATGACGATCTAAATAGGGTCCGGAACGATGTCAGCGACGAGCGAGATCTCAGCAGGGGCCTCGTCGCTGACAGATGCCGCACACAACAACATCGCTAACGGGATCGCTAAATAGTGACGTTTTTTAGCGATCCCGTTAGCGATGTTGTTTAGTGTGGCATACCCTTGACTCTGGAAGGGTGTCAGGAGGATAAACCTGAGCGCTGCCCTGTTGGGAAGTTGTTTATTCCAGACCAGTGGAAAAAGAGTGTGATGTAAGAGATGCATTGTTCCGCGTTGGCTGGTCATCCCGTGATTTTTGGTACCAGAGACTTGGTGAGTCGCTCCTTTTGGTGGCCTACTTTGTCTTGTGACGTCAGGGACTTTGTGCAGTCCTGTGGGACTTGCTCTCGTTCCAAGCCTTGCTCTCGTTCTAGTGGTTTATTAACGCCATTACCTTACCCAAGAGGCCATGGACCCATAGTTCTATGGATTTTATTTCTGACCTTCCTGTCTCTCAGAGAATGACCATTATCTAGGTAATCTGTGATAGGTTTTCCAAGATGATACATCTTGTGCCATTACCTAAATTGCCTACCTCCTCCGAGTTGGTGCCTTTGTTCTTTCAGCATGTGGTACGGTTACATGGCATTCCGGAGAACATTGTGTCTGACAGAGGAGTCCAGTTTGTTTCCAGATTTTGGAGGACATTTTGTTCTAAAACTTGGTGTTCAGTTGTCTTTCTCCTCTGCATTTCACCCTCAGACCAATAGACAAACCGAGAGAACAAACCAGACCTTGGAGACTTATTTGAGATGTTTTGTGTCTGCTGATCAAGATAACTGGGTCTCTTTTTTGCCTTTGGCTGAGTTTGCTCCTAATAATAGAGCTAGCTCTGCCACTTTGATGTCTCCATTTTTCTGCAATTCCGGGTTTCACCCTCGATTTTCTTCAGGACAGGCGGAGGCTTCTGTCTGTCTGGGGGTTGACTCTATTGTGCAGCGTATGCAGCAGATTTGGGACCAGGTATTGGAGAGATTGTCTCTCTCTCAGGAGAAGGCCCAGCGGTTTGCCAACCGGCATAGAACTGATGATCCTCGTTTTAAAGTGGGGGACTTGGTTTGGTTGTCCTCAAGGAATATCCCTATGAAGGTTGCATCTCCAAAATTTAAGCCAAGGTTCATTGGACCTTATAAGATCATGGAAATTATTAATCCTGTTTCCTTCCGTTTGCTTCTTCCAGGGACATTTAAGATCCATAACGTGTTCCAAAAATCCTTATTGAAGAGGTTTGTCGAACCAGTGGTTCCTATGGCTGCACCTCCCGACCCTGTTTTGGTTGAGGGCATTTTGGAGGATGTGGTTGAGAAGATATTGGATTCTCTATTTGCTAGACGGAATCTCCATTATTTGGTTAAGTGGAGAGGTTATGGTCAGGAGCACAATTCTTGGGTGTTTGCTTCGGACATTCATGCTGGGAGACTTATCCGTGCCTATCATTGAGCCCTTCCTGATCGGCCTGGTTGCGCAGGTGAGGGTTCGGTGACCCCTCCTCAAGGGGGGTACTGTTGTGAATATGCTGGAGGTGGTTTCTGAGCTGGGGCTCCCTCCGGTGGTTGCTGAGGGTAATGAACTGATTAATGAATGGCCTTCAGCTGGCGCTGAATGGTAGGATATAAGTGGTCTGAGTTCTCAGCAGCCTTGCCGGTTATCAATTGTTCCTTCTGGTCTTGCTTGAAGCACTGTTAGTTTTCTGCTCTCCTTCAGATAAGTGTTTGCTGGGTTTTTTTTCTCTCTGTTTGATTTTCTCTGCTGGTTTGCTGCCTGCAGTGGACTGCAGCCTGTCCCCTTTTGGGGGTCTGGCGCTGCAATTGTGCTCCGTTTGTGTCTGCACTTTTGCTTTGCTCTTTTGTTACTTTTTATTTGCTGAATAGCGTTTTGTTACACCAGAGATCTGATTTAGGTGGATGAGATCGTGTGATCTCAGGTTTTTTGGCAATCAGAAGTGTTGGTATTTTTGTTAGGGTTTTGTTGGATTGCAGTCAGAATTCTTTCCTGTACTTTTCTGTCTAGACAGATTGGGCCCCAGCATTTGCTCATTCTATTTTCTGTCTGTGTCCGTGCTTTCTTCTTGTCTAACCGCCATTACATGTTTGGGGGCTTCCTATTTTCTTTGGGGATCTGCTCCGGGGCAGATAGCTTTCATCTTTCTGCCTTTAGGTGTAGTTATCTCTCAGGCTGTGACGAGGCGTCTAGGATCAACGTAGGAACGCTCCACGGCTACCTCTAGTTGTGTGGTTAGTTCAGGTTACTGCAATCCAATAGGTTCCAGCCTCTCTGGTGTATTACCGCTTTTGCTATTTTTTGCTATTTCTCCTCAGTTACCGAAACATAACAGAATGGCAAATCACAGGGCTAGCAGTAATTTTTATCAAGGTTGCCCAAACTTTTACATACCACTGTATTACTCCAGACTCTTCCTTACACATTTGGCCGAGCACACTTGTTTTCTCTGTGAGAAAGCAGCTGCTAGAATCCAATGATGGTGGCTTATAATCTCTGAGAACATAAGGATCAGCAATCTGAAATCAGACATGCCAAATCCTTATCTCCTCCAACAATCATCTGCCAAATACTTATCTCCCTCAACAATCATTTGACAGGGGCCCCCATACACATTAGATATGTGGCTGAACCCACCGGTTCAGCAAACGTTGATATAAGAACTAGGCCATAGAGGAGGATCACAAGACAAGGCAAAGGTCGAACAGGTATGGGGAGGGCCTTGAAATGGTAAGTATAGTAGTTTATTGCTATTTCAGCCTTGGAAACCAACAATATATGGACTTGTTGGCAGCCAATTTTCTGACCTCGCTCCAATCCCCAAAATTTGGCAGCATATCAATTCAATTTTTTTTCCTCTAAATGCCAAATTTTGCCAAATGAGGCTGAATGGACAAATAAATTTGATTGATTCTCTTATTTTTTATATCTGAAGCTTTAGTAAAGAACATGTGGAGCTTCTTGAAAGACTGGATATTCTGGAGAGAGATGATCAGATACAGTGAGCTACAAGGAAAGAAAACAAACTCTACAAGCAGATGACAGGGAATTCAATTCCAGGGCATTTAAACGTCTATGTACATTTGGATGTCACTGTCATGTATTACATCAAGTCTACTATATGCAAGAGATGCTCCAATCAGTCATCCGATATAGCTATTAATTAATCTCTTTTACACCTTGAAATAGTGTTTGCTTTTGCAGCTGCAGTTTGATATTGAGCTCTACTGTTTAAATCATGTTTAACCAGAATATTCAATTGTTCTTGTGCTCTATTTCCACAGTTTATGGTGGTTAAATACCTATTCCTGCACCCCTTCCTTATACACGCGTGCACTCATTTAATTCGAGTTGTCATATGTTCCTAAGAGGGAAAGTGGAATAAGTTAATATCAGTTACTTTTTATTACCTTTTAAGATCAAATAAATGAACATGTGGGAATTAAACATTTCCAATCTATCTCTCCCTAATATTTGCTATTAGGACATAGTCTTAACAACTCCAACCTTCATTTAATTACCACAATAAGGATACAGAGTATCCAAAGCACACCACTCACAAGGAGATGTATATGAAAATAGTATCAAATTTATTAAAGTTACAATAACATAACATATTAAATGTGAACATACAAGGGAAAGGAATAACCCAAAATGTTGTGCACAATAGGTGACAGAAGGAATAGATACCGGTATATGGCGTATGTGATATACATATAATGGATTATACAGCACAAATGGTAAACAGTGACCATCTCAAAAATACATATGCAGCTGCAGACCATGAAAGTTAAGGTAAAGACCTAATGGTGACACATACCCATATTAAATCAACCGATCCAAATAGTCACAGCAGCCCCGATGCGCGTTTCGCGTTTTGCAGCTTTCTCAAGGGGGATGTACATGCCGTGTCCTCACCAGTACCCAGTTATATAGCTCTTAAACCCACATTTGGGCCAATAGTAACACCCATTGGAGCAACACCCCCTTGGTATCACAGGTGCATCAGATCACATCATAAGCGGCTGGCGTTCTTGACGCGCATGGCACCACCGCCCCAGATCACAGCACTCACCGCATCCGGCACTCGGTCTCGGCGTGCGGGGAGGAAATCCCCCGTGACGTCACGTCCGCTCATCGAGACCACAAGAGGCCTTAGGCGGAGAGTGTGTGAGCTGGGTGTAGCGCGCATGCACGTCGCCATATTGTTGAAGCCTTTTATCCAAATAATGCCACCAATAAGACTATATTGATACCAGAGAATATACCTTATAACATATAACATAGATCATCAATAAGGGGTAAGTGGAAATGTGCATACGTACAAGTCCCTGCCCAATATGTGTCACCATTGGTATAATACACACCATATATATAATCATAATGCGCTACATCATATTTATAGATATCAAGTACTAACAATTTATTCTGGCAAAAACATGGGTATAGGATATCACAAAACAGTATATATATATATATATATATATATATATATATATATACAGACAAAAATGCACATAAAAATCCACATAAAGATCCAGGGTGTTGCTTTCATTCATTCATTCACATGAAGTCATAAATGGTCCAATGTGGATAAGGTGTCATAAAACGGACACAGTAACATGCTGGATATACTAAGGTAGAATAAACAATACACAAGTAAATAAAAACACACACAAAAGGAAAAGAAAAAAGACACATAATAGACTTTTAAAAGGTAAAGATGTATCTACAAAAAAGGAGCAAAACTCAATTTCTCATTCAGTCCCACGGGAGCCATGGTACCCAGCTCCACTATCCATTTAGTTTCTGCTTGGGCCAACAATGATTTCACATCACCGCCTCTAATGCCACCCCTTATTCTATCAATCCCATGAACCTTGAGGCCACAGGGATCTGAATTATGACATGATCGAAAATGTTTAGGTAGTGTTCTCAGTGATGAAGGATCCTCCACCTCTAAAGCCGCAGCAATATTCCTGACATGTTCCCTTACTCTGACACGTAATTCCCTTGTCGTCAATCCGACATACAATTTGGGACACGGGCATTGTGCCAGATATATAACGTATGAGGTGGTACAGGAAATATAATGCATGATATCATATTGACGAGTACCCTCAGTACCTCCAAAAGTTTTTGCCCGAATGATATTATGTAGATTACATGCCCTACAACTGCCACAGGGGAAACAACCCCATCTCTGACCACTCGATACAAAAAAGTTTTTTTGATTAGCAATATAGTGACTTTGGACCAGATGGTCTCTTAAATTCTTGCTCCTCCTTGCTGTAATCAAAGGTTTTTCAGAAACTTCTTTATGTAAAATTGGGTCTGTTCGAAGAACCGACCAATGTTTAGTCAAGATCTGACGGATGTTCTCCCACTGGCAGTTATACGTGGTGATGAATCTGGTATATGTATCCCCCCTCTTTTTAGATCCCAAAGGGTTATGTAATAACACCTGTCGCGGAGTGTATTTGGCTCGATGATATCCATGCCTTATATTCCTGTGACTATATTGTCTATCCAGAAAACGTTCTCTAAGATCATTAGCCTGATGTTCAAATTGATCTACTGTAGAGCAAATACGTTTTGCCCTCAGGAACTGGCCAATAGGGATAGCTTTAATTGTTGAATAGTGTCCGGAGGAGGAATGAAGAAAAGAATTAACTGAGGTATCCTTACGATGGATGTCAGTGTGGACAGATCCCGTGTCATCAACCGACAAGGCAATATCCAAAAAATCAATATTGTGTCTATGCCACCTATATGTAAGCCTAATATAAGCATTATCATTAAGGTTAGTCATAAATCCATCCAATTCAGGGATCGGCCCCTGCCATATAATCAAGAGATCATCGATGTATCGAAGCCAGCACTGCACATGGTCGGCGGCACATGCCCCGTCCCCACGAAAAACCTCCCTCTCCCAGAGGCCAAGAAAGAGGTTCGCCTAGGCGGGCGCACATGCCGCCCCCATGGCAGTGCCACGCCTCTGCAGGTAAAACCGATCCCTGAAGGTGAAAAAATTGTGATATAGAACAAATTGTAGAAGTTCCATTATCAGATCAGCAAGGGATCTGTCCATACTGCTCATCTCCAGAAAAAAACGTACAGCACGTAGTCCATGTTCGTGATCAATACATGTATATAGGGATTCGACGTCCGCGGTGACAAAGAGCATATCGGAGTCCAAGGATAAACCATCGACTCTCACCAGGACGTCGGTAGAGTCCCTGACCTAGGAGGGAAGCGTCTCTACCAAAGGTTTGAGATAATGGTCAATAAACTTACATACTGGGTCGCAAAGCCCTCTTATGCCAGAGACTATAGGACGCCCCGGTGGGTCGACGGGATCCTTATGGATCTTAGGGAGGAGATAGAAGGTTGGAACCTTGGGAAATTTTGTCAACAGTCCATCTAGAATTTTTTTGGGGATAATCCCATTTTCCCAGGCTTGCATAAGAATTAGATCTAATTGATCAGAGAATGTGGCTAGTGGATTCTGTGGGAGAATAGAATAAAAATCTTTATTCTTAAGCTGTTTGAAAGCCTCCCTTTCATATTTGTCAACAGGCCAGATCACAACATATCCCCCCTTGTCGGCGGGTTTGATGACTATATCCTTAATTGCTTTTAGTTCTTTTAAAGCCCTTCTCTCATTTGGGCTGAGGTTATCTCTCTTAATTTTTGATGATATTTTTTTGAAATCATCAGTGACCAATTTTGCAAAAATGTCTATCTGAGGACATATTGACAAGGGGGGAAAAGTCGTAGAACTGGGCATGACGGTTTTGGGGAAATTAACCACATCCTCTGTCTCTTGTTCATCCAATAAACCTTCTAATACCTCCAATGTCTCCTGCTCAGTCACACCGCGGACGTCGACATCCTCATTGGGGCGATGGTGTAGCCTCCTCAGGACAAGCTTGCAGCAGAAGAGGTGGAGGTCCTTCACAGCTGTAAAGAATTGAAAGTTATTAGTAGGCGAGAATGATAGCCCCAAACTCAATAGTTCATATTGTGTTTTAGATAAACTATGTGTTGAGAGGTTAATTACCTCCAAATTATTATGGAAACTGCGAGTTTTCTTTGTATATTGTTGTGGGGGAGTATTTCTCCTTTGATTCGACTTTTTATTCCTCCTAGGGTCTTTAATATTCGATGCAATGAATGAGCTTTTTGTTTGAGAATCACTGGTGGTAGGTCGTGCCTCATCCATAGAGGTAAATGATGACATAGATCCTGATCTGGACCTATTAGAGGCCCCAGTCTTATATGTCCTCCGCCATTTGTACATGGTCTTATTCTTAAAATCAGAGCTATCTCGCTGGAATTTACGTGATTTAAAGCTCACTATGTCCTTTTCCCATTTTTGAAAGCAGGTTTCAAGATCTTTATTGAATTCCTCCAGTGCAGTTGCAGATAACTCCTTTTTAAGATCCTTCTGTACTATCTCAATTTCTGCCTCAATCTCCTTGATCTTATTATCGTCAATCTGCATAAGAATTTCCATAAAGCCTTTTGAGCATACACTGGCTTCAGATTCCCATTTATCTTTAAGTGTTTCATCATTAACCACAAATGAGGGAAAAATCTGGACACGTAGGCCCCGTGGGACTAAATTCTTGGCAATGTAACGCTCCAAAAAAGCACGGTTCCACCACGCTTTCGTTCGTTTGTGGAACAGTTCCTTAAGTCGGGTGGTTTGTTCTTGTACATCTTTACCATTAAAAACAATACTTGGGTCATCCTTAAATACCTCATTAAGTTTACTGAGTCACGCTTGATCGCGTGCTCGAAAATCCATATGTTTTGGATCAAAAGCTGTGAAAAACACAGAGACAATTATAACCAAAAAAATGTCCAACAACATATTATGCACATACCAAAGGGACCTTCACCATATGGGGAAATCCAAAGGGTGCATGAATAAATGGGGGTGTGTAACCATACAATTACCACAATAAGGATACAGAGTATCCAAAGCACACCACTCACAAGGAGATGTATATGAAAATAGTATCAAATTTATTAAAGTTACAATAACATAACATATTAAATGTGAACATACAAGGGAAAGGAATAACCCAAAATGTTGTGCACAATAGGTGACAGAAGGAATAGATACCGGTATATGGCGTATGTGATATACATATAATGGATTATACAGCACAAATGGTAAACAGTGACCATCTCAAAAATACATATGCAGCTGCAGACCATGAAAGTTAAGGTAAAGACCTAATGGTGACACATATCCATATTAAAGCAACCGATCCAAACAGTCACAGCAGCCCCGACGCGCGTTTCGCGTTTTGCAGCTTTCTCAAGGGGGATGTGCATGCCGTGTCCTCACCAGTACCCAGTTATATAGCCCTTAAACCCACATTTGGGCCAATAGTAACACCCATTGGAGCAACACCCCTTGGTATCACAGGTGCATCAGATCACATCATAAGCGGCTGGCGTTCTTGACGCGCATGGCACCACCGCCCCCAGATCACAGCACTCACCGCATCCGGCACTCGGTCTCGGCGTGCGGGGAGGAAATCCCCCGTGACGTCACGTCCGCTCATCGAGACCACAAGAGGCCTTAGGCGGAGAGTGTGTGAGCTGGGTGTAGTGCACATGCGCGTCGCCATATTGTTGAAGCCTTTTATCAAATAATGCCACCAATAAGACTATATTGATACCAGAGAATATACCTTATAACATATAACATAGATCATCAATAAGGGGTAAGTGAAAAAGTGCATACAAGTCCCTGCCCAATATGTGTCACCATTGGTATAATACACACCATATATATAATCATAATGCGCTACATCATATTTATAGATATCAAGTACTAACAATTTATTCTGGCAAAAACATGGGTATAGGATATCACAAAACAGTATATATATATATATATATATATATATATATATATACAGACAAAAATGCACATAAAAATCCACATAAAGATCCAGGGTGTTGCTTTCATTCATTCACATGAAGTCATAAATGGTCCAATGTGGATAAGGTGTCATATAACGGATCCGGACACAGTAACATACTGGATATACTAACTAACCTTCATTTAGTATATACTGTACATAGTTAATGAAAGTTTATAGGCAAGCTTAACATGTATGAGAGTTTTTCTTTAGCTGTTGTAAGGTTGCAGCTGGACAAGTCCTGGATGGAGTATATGTGTCACTGAGGTGCCTAGCCTCAGTGATGTGAAACTCAGTTAGTGCTGAGAGGTTTTGAGTGGGCCCAGATTTTGGGTCCAGGTTTTAGGAATGACTACTAAAGTTTGGTGGGACTAGCCATTCGCCTACCTCCGATTACAGGACTTGAAAGGATATGTCCACACGTTGCGGATTTGGCTGTGGAATTTTCTGAGCGGATTCTGCCTTTCTTGGCAGAAAACGAATTTAAAAATCCATGCGTTTTTTTATGCGGAATTTTTGTGGATTTTGTGCAGATTTTATGCGGATTGCCATGCGTTTTTTGCCCTGCGGATTTCACTAATTTAATGGGTGTGGGAACGCAGCGGATCCGCAAAAAGAATTGACATGCTGCAGAAAATAAACCGCTGTGGAATCAGTGCGGAATTTTCGGCAGCATGTGCACAGCAATTTTTTTCCCATTGCTTAACATTGCTTGCTGAAACACTTGCGGATCTGCTGCAATTCCATGCAGAAAATCCGCTGCGGATCCGCAACAAATAACGCAATGTATGAACATAGCCTTATGGCCTATTTAAAGAGACTAAGTGTTGGACACTTATCAACTAAAAACAATTCCGTCGCCAACCGGATATACCTCCCAGGCCTCAGCCTATACCTAAACCAAAAAAGGAGCCAGACCCAAATATCAATTAATCAATCAATGATATAACACAAAGGTCCGCAAAAATGGAGAGGATTTTTGAAATATAATATATATATTGCAATTATTAGACTAAACAGACAATTATACAGGTATAAACGTGACAAAGTAAATAAAATTAATAAAGCAATCCCTATTATTTAACCCCTTAACGACCGCCGATACGCCTTTTAACGGCGGTCATTAACCCCTCTCTGCCATCAGACGTACTATTCCGTCCATGTGACCCTGGACCTAATTCCCATGGACGGAATAGTACGTCATGGGCGATCAGCTGCGCTCCCGGGGGGAACGCAGCTGATCGCCGCCGGGTGTCAGCTGATTATCACAGCTGACACCCGTGACTGTGTGTCAGGAGCGGTCACGGACCGCTCCCGGCACATTAACCCCTGGCACACCGCGATCAAACATGATCGCGGTGTACCCGGGGCACAGGGGAGGATCGCGCAGGGTGGTGGCTCCCAGCGCGCCCCCCTGAGACCCTCAGAGCAGCGCGATGTGTCGCGCTGTTCCGAGGGTCCGTCCTCCCTCCAGGTCCCCGGATCCAAGATGGCGCCGGGGTCCTGCAGGGAGGCGGCTTCCTCAGTGCCTGCTGAGAGCAGGCACTGAGAAGCCCGCAGTACTGCCAGAGCGATCGCTGGTGTGACAGAGTGCTGTGCACACTGTCACACCAGCGATCTGATAAAATACAGTGATGTCCCACCCTGGGACAAAATAAAAAAGTAAAAAAAATAAAAATAAAAAGTGGTAAAAAAAATCATAAAAAAAAAAAAATATTCCCCAATAAATTCATTCTTTCCTGTAAATAAAAAAAACAAAACAATAAAAGTACACATATTTGGTATCGCCGCGTCCGTAACGACCCCCCCTATAAAACTGTCCCACTAGTTAACCCCTTTAGTGAACCCCTTAAAAAAAAAGAGAAAACGAAGCAAAAAATCAATGCTTTATCATCATACCGTTGAACAAAAAGTGGAATAACACGCGATCAAAAAGACGGATATAAATAAACATGGTACCGCTGAAAACGTCATCTTGTCCTGCAAAAAACGAGCCGTCATACAGCATCATCAGTGAAAAAATAAAAAAGTTATAGCTCGCAGAATAAAGCGATGCAAAAATAATAATTTTTTATATAAAATTGTTTTCATTCTATAAAAGCGCCAAAACATAAAAAAAATGATATAAATGAGGTATCGCCGTAATCATACTGACCCGAAGAATAAAACTGCTTTATCAATTTTACCACACGCGGAACGGTACAAACGCCTCCCCCAAAAGAAATTCGTGAATTGCTGATTTTTGTTCATTCTAACCTCCAAAAATCAAAATAAAAAGCGATCAAAAAATGTCACGTGCTCAAAAATGGTACCAATAAAAACGTAACCTCGTCCCGCAAAAAATAAGACCTCACATGACTCTGTGGGCCAAAATATGCAAAAATTATAGCTCTCAAAATGTGGTGATGCAAAAAACTATTTTTTGCAATAAAAAGCATCTTTTTGCGTGACAGCTGCCAATCATAAAAACCCGCTATAAATAGTAAGTCAAACCCCCTTTATCACCCCTTAGGGAAAAATAATAAAATTAAAAAAATGTATTTATTTCCATTTTCCCGTTAGGGTTAGGGTTGCGGCTAAAGTTAGGGTTAGGGTTGGCGCTAACGTTAGGATTAGGATTAGGGTTGGGATTACGGTTAGGGGTGTGTTAGGGTTAGGTTTGTGGTTAGGGTTGGGACTAGGGTTAGGGGTGTGTTGGGGTTAGGGTTGGAGTTAGAATTGGAGGATTTCTGCTGTTTAGGCACATCAGGGGCTCTCCAAATGTGACATGTCGTCTGATCTTAATTCCAGCCAGTTCTGCGTTGAAAAAGTCAAACGGTGCTCCTTCACTTCTGAGCTCTGCCATGCGCCCAAACAGTAGTTTACTCCCGCATATGGGGTATCAGCGTACTCTGGACCACAAGAGTTATTGTGCAATTTGTCCTATTTCTCCTGTTACCCTTGGGAAAATAAAAAACTGGGGGCGACAAAATCATTTTTGTAAAAAAAAAATGATTTTTTGGTTTTTACGGCTGTATGTTATAAAACTTCTGTGAAGCACTTGGGGCTTCATAGCGCTCACCACACTTCTAGATAAGTTCCTTGTGGGGTCTATTTTCCAAAATGGGGTCACTTGTGGGGGTTTCCACTGTTTAGGTGCATCAGGGGCTCTCCAAATGCGACATGACGCCCCCAGACCATTCCATCAAAGTCTGCAATCCAAAACGTCACTACTTCCCTTCCGAGCCCCGACGTGCGCCCATACAGTAGTTTACTCCCACATATTGGGTATCAGCGTACTCAGGACAAATTGGACAACAACTTTTGGGGTCCAATTGCTCCTGTTACCCTTGTGAAAATAAAATATTGGGGGAGAAAAAAATCATTTTTGTAAAAAAAAAAGGATTTTTTATTTTTACGGCTGTGCGTTATAAACTTCTGTGAAGCACTTCGGGGTTCAAAGTGCTCACCACACATCTAGATAAGTTCCTTGAGGGGTCTAGTTTCCAAAATGGTGTCATTTGTGGGGGGTTTCCACTGTTTAGGCAGATCAGGAGCTCTCCAAACACGACATGGCATCCAGCCAATTCTGCGTTGAAAAAGTCAAACGGCGCTCCTTCCCTTCCAAACTCTGCCATGCACCCAAACAGTAGTTTACTCCCACATATGGGGTATCAGCGCACTCAGGACAAATTGCACAATAGCTTTTGGAGTCTTGTTACCCTTGGGAAAATAAAAATTGGGGTGAAAAGATCAATTTTGTGGAAAAAATATGATTTTTTAATTTTACGGCTCTACGTTATAAACTTGTGTGAAGCACTTGGGGGTTCAAATTGCTCACCAAAGATCTAGATAAGTTCCTTGGGGGTCTAGTTTCCCAAATGGGGTCACTTGTGGGGGGTTTCCACTGTTTAGGCACATCAGGGGCTCTCCAAATGCAACATGGCATCCAATCTCAATTCCAGCCAATTTTGGTTGGAAAAAGTCAAATGGTGCTCCTTCCATTCCGAGCTCTGCCATGCGCCCAAACAGTGGTTCCCCCCCACATATGGGGTATCAGCGTACTCAGGACAAATTGGACAACAAATTTTGTGGTCCAATTTCTCCTGTTACTCTTGGGAAAATAAAAAATTAGTGACTAAGAAATAATTTTTGTGGGAAAAAAATAGGATTTTTTATTTTCATGCCCGGGCATTATAAACTTGTGTGAAGCACTTGGGGGTTCAAATTGCTCACCAAAGATCTAGATAAGTTCCTTGGGGGTCTAGTTTCCCAAATGGGGTCACTTGTGGGGGTTTCCACTGTTTAAGCTCATCTGGGGCATTACAAACGGAACATGAACCCCATCAATGTTTGCATTCCAAAACGTTACTGCTTCCTTTCCAAGCCCTGCCGTACGCCCAAACAGTTTCCCCCCCCCACATATGAGGTATCAGCGTACTCAGGACAAATTGGACAACAACTTTTGGGGTCCAATTTCCTTGGGAAAAATAAAAAATTTAGGACTAAAAAATCATTTTTGTGGAAATTTTTTTTTTTTTTCACACCCAGGCATTATAAACTTTTGTGAAACACTTTGGGGTTCAAAGTGCTCACAACAGATCTAAATAAGTTCCTTAGGGGGTCTAGTTTCCAAAATGGTGTCAATTGTGGGGGGTTTCCACTGTTTAGGCATATCAGGGGCTCTCCAAACACGACATGGCGTCCAATCTCAATTCCAGCCAATTTTAGTTTGAAAAAGTCAAACGGCGCTCCTTCCCTTACGAGCTCTGCCGTGTGCCCAAACAGTGGTTTTCCCCCACATATTGGCTATTGGCGTACTCAGGAGAAATTGCACAACAACTTCATCTGCCCATTTTCTCCTTTTACCCTTGTGAAAATAAAAAAAAGTTTGTAAAAGATCATTTTTGTGGCTAAAAAGTTAAATATTAATTTTTTCCTTCCACGTTGCTTCAGCTCCTGTGAAGCACCTGAAGGGTTATTAAACTTCTTGAATGTGGTTTTGAGTACCTTGAGGGGTGCAGTTTTTAGAATGGTGTCACTTTTGGGTATTTTCTGCCATATAGACCCCTCAAAGTGACTTCAAATGTGAGGTGGTCCCTAAAAAAATGGCTTTGTAAATTTTGTTGTAAAAATGAGAAATCACTGGTCAACTTTTAACCCTTATAATTTCCTAACAAAAAAAAAATTTTGGTTCCAAAATTGTGCTGATGTAAAGTAGACATGTGGGAAATGTTATTTCTTAACTATTTTGTGTGACATATCTCTCTGTTTTAAGGGAAAAAAAATTCAAAGTTTGAAAATTGCAAAATTTTCAAAATTTTTGCCATATTTGCGTTTTTTCAAAAATAAACGCAAGGTATATCGAAAAAATTTTACCACTAACATGAAGTACAATATGTCACGAGAAAACAGTCTCAGAATCGCGAAGATCCGTTGAAGCGTTCCAGAGTTATAACCTCATAAAGAGACAGTTGTCAGAATTGTAAAAATTGGCCCGGTCATTAACGTGCAAACCACCCTTGGGGGTGAAGGGGTTAAGGGTACTTAAACCACAGCGCCGTTAATTAACGGCGCTGTGGAAAAAGTGAATAGAGCCCCCCAGAGGCGCATTTTCTCCGGGGTCTCGGCTACGGGGGGTAGCCGAGACCCCAGAGAACATGAATCGGGTCGGTTTTTACCGACACCGATGTTGCGATCGCAGTTATTAACCCTATAACGGCGACCGCAAAAAAAAAAAGTTGTGCCAATTAATTTTTCTGTCCTCTGATGTCTTCGGACATCAGAGGACAGAGAAAAATGGTCCCCGGGACCCCCATGTGGCCCCCGATGTCCTGCATGTGGCCCAAGGGCCCTCCGGTGTCCCCCGGGGCCGGCGCGATGAAGAAAATGGCGGGCGCATGCTCAGTACGCCCGCCGCTATGTGCCGCTGTGTGCTGGGGGGGATGGGCAAATATTCTCTGGGGTCTCGGCTACCCGGTAGCCGAGACCCAGAGAACATGATCCGGGTCGGTATTCACCGATCCCGGTGTTGCGATCGCGTCTATAGCAAGCATAAACGCGATCGCAAAAAAAAAAAAAAAAAAAATTAAAATGATTTCTCTCCCCTCTGATGTGATCGCACATCAGAGGGGAGAAAATGAGGGTCCACAGGTCCCCCGATCGCCCCACCTATACTTACCGGTGTCCTCCGTCCTCCCGCAGGCCCCAGGATCCCGGCGTCTTCTTCCTGGAAAAAAAAATGGCGGGCGCATGCACAGTGCGCCCGCCGATCTGCTTGGCGGCAGATTCAAAATTTTTTTCATTCATTCTCCAGAAAGTGCATTTTGATCACTGTGATAAACTATCACAGTGATCAAAATAAAAAAACAGTACATAACCCCCCCCATTTATCACCCCCTTAGTTAGGGACATATAATAAAAAATAGAAATTATATTTATTTTCATTTTTCTGTTAGGGTTAGGGTTATAATTAGGGTTAGGGCTATAATTAGGGTTAGGGTTATAATTAGGGTTAGGGTTAGCATTAGGGTTAGGGTTATAATTAGCGTTAGGGTTAAGCTGGGTTCATACTGCGTTATGGCAGTCCGTTAGACGCGGTGTAGCGCAGTCCGTTAACGCTGCCATTCACCCCCATTTGAGGGCGTATCGCGACGCATGCCGTAAAGCGGCATGCGTTTGCGACGTGCCATCATTCAGTGACGGAGCCTTGGACGCGGGCTGCAGCGTCTGGGCTCCGTCACCGCTAGCACAGATGAATCATCTGCTGATTCCTCTGCGCTAGCGGGTATAGCATAACGCGATCGCGTTATGCTATACCATTACCAGCCCGTCAATGCTATGTGTTGAACGGGCTGGTAAAACGCAAAATGAACCTAGCCTTAGGGTTATAATTAGGGTTAGAATTAGGGTTAGGGTTACAATTAGGGTTAGGGTTAAAATTAGGGTTAGGGTTACAATTAGAGTTAGGGTTACAATTAAGGTTAGGGTTACAATTAGGGTTGGAATTAGGGTTGGGATTTAGGTTAGGATTAGGGTTGGGATTAGGGTTAGGGGTGTGTTGGGATTAGGGTTGGAGCTAGAATTGAGGGATTTCCACTATTTAGGCACATCAGGGGGTCTCCAAACACGACGTGGCGTTCAAAAAGTCAAATGGCGCTCCCTCCCTTCCGAGCCCTGCCGTGCGCCCAACATATGGGGTATCAGCGTACTCAGGACAAATTGCACACCAATTTTGGGGTTCTAATTTCTCCTGTTACCCTTGGGAAAATAAAAAATAGCTGGCTAAAAAAAATAATTTTTAAGAAAAAAAATGATTTTTTATTTTCACAGCTCTGCGTTTATAAATTTCTGTGAAACACTTGGGGGTTCAAAGTGCTCACCACACATCTAGATAAGTTCCTTAAGGGGTCTAGTTTCCAAAATGGGGTCACTTGTGGGGGGTTTCCACTGTTTAAGCTCATCTGGGGCATTACAAACGGAACATGAACCCCATCAATGTTTGCATTCCAAAACGTTACTGCTTCCTTTCCAAGCCCTGCCGTACGCCCAAACAGTTTCCCCCCCCCCACATATGAGGTATCAGCGTACTCAGGACAAATTGGACAACAACTTTTGGGGTCCAATTTCCTTGGGAAAAATCAAAAATTTAGGACTAAAAAATCATTTTTGTGGAAATTTTTTTTTTTTTTTCACACCCAGGCATTATAAACTTTTGTGAAACACTTTGGGGTTCAAAGTGCTCACAACAGATCTAGATAAGTTCCTTAGGGGGTCTAGTTTCCAAAATGGTGTCAATTGTGGGGGGTTTCCACTGTTTAGGCATATCAGGGGCTCTCCAAACACGACATGGCTTTCAAAAGTCAAATGTCGCTCCCTCCCTTCCGAGCCCTGCCGTGCGCCCAAACAGTGGTTTACCCCAACATATGGAGTATCAGCGTACTCAGGACAAATTGCACACCAATATTAGGTTTCTAATTTCTCCTGTTACCCTTGGGAAAATAAAAAATAGCTGGCTAAAAAAAACATTTTTGAAAAAAAAAATGATTTTTCATTTTCACGGCTCTGCGTTTATAAATTTCTGTGAAGCACTTGGGGGTTCAAAGTGCTCACCACACATCTAGATAAGCTCCTTGGGGGGTCTAGTTTCCAAAATGGTGTCACTTGCAGGGGGTTTCTACTGTTTAGGTACATAAAGGGCTCTGCAAACACAACATGACGCCCGCAGAACATTCCATCAAAGTCTGCATTACAAAATGGTGCTCCTTCCCTTCCAAGCACTCCCATGCGCCCAAACAGTGGTTTCACCCCACATATGGGTATCAGCGTACTCATTTCTCCTGTTACCCTTGGGAAAATAAAAAAATAGCGGGCTAAAGAATCATTTTTGAGGAAAAAAATGATTTTTTATTTTCACGGCTCTAGGTTTATTAATTTCTGTGAAGCACTTGGGGGTTCAAAGTGCTCACCACACATCTAGATAAGTTCCTTAAGGGGTCTAGTTTCCAAAATGGTGTGATTTGTGGGGGGTTTCGACTGTTTAGGCGTATCAGGGGCTCTCCAAACGCGACATGGCGTCCAATTTCAATTCCAGCCAATTTTGGTTTGAAACAGTCAAACGGCGCTCCTTCCCTTCCAAGCCCTGCCGTGCGCCCAAACAGTGGTTTACCCCCACATATGGGGGTAAATTGGACAAATTGCACAAAAACTTTTGGGGTCTTGTTACCCTTGGGAAAATAAAAATTGGGGTGAACAGATCGTTTTTGTGGAAAAAATATGATTTTTTATTTTCACGGTTCTATGTTATAAACTTCTGTGAAGCACTTGGAGGTTCAAAGTGCTCACCACACATCTAGATAAGTTCCTTAGGGGTTTAATTTCCAAAATGGGGTCACTTGTGGGGGGTTTCCACTGTTTAGACACATCAGGGCCTCTACAAACACAACATGACGTCCAGCCAATTCTGCGCTGAAAAAGTCAAACGGCGCTCCTTCCCTTCCAAGCTCTGCCTTGCACCCAAACAGTGGTTTACCCCCACATATGGGGTATCAGCATGCTCAGGACAAATTGCACAAAAACTTTTGGGGTCTTGCTACCCTTGGGAAAATAAAAATTGGGGTGAAAAGATTGTTTTTGTGGAAAAAATATGATTTTTTATTTTCACTGTTCTATGTTATAAACTTCTGTGAAGCACTTGCAGGTTCAAAGTGCTCACCACACATCTAGATAAGTTCCTTAGGGGGTCTAGTTTCCAAAATGGGGTCACTTGTGATGGGTTTCCACTGTTTAGACACATCAGGGCCTCTACAAACGCGACATGGCGTCCAGCCAATTCTGCGTTGAAAAAGTCAAATGTCGCTCCTTCCCTTGCAACCTCTGCCGTGCGCCCAAAAAGTGGTTTACCCCCACATATGGGGTATCGGCTTAATCAGGAGAAATTGCACAACAAATTTTGTGGTTCATTTTTTCTTTTAACAGTTGTGAAAATAAAAAAATAGGTTCCGAAGTAAAGTTTTAGCAAAAAAAGTTAAATGTTAATTTTTTCCTTCCACATTGCTTCAGTTCCTGTGAAGCACGTAAAGGGTTAATAAACTTCTTGAATGTGGTTTTGAGCACCTTGAGGGGTGCAGTTTTTAGAATGGTGTCACTTTTGGCTATTTTCTATCATATAGACCCCTCAAAGTGACTTCAAATGTTATGTGGTCCCTAAAATAAAAATGGTGTTGTAAAAATGAGAAATCGCTGGTCAACTTTTAACCCTTATAACTTCGTAACAAAAAAAAATTTTGGTGCCAAAATTGTGCTGATGTAAAGTAGACATGTGGGAAATGTTATTTATTAAGAAATTTGTGTGACATATCTCTCTGATTTAAGGGCATAAAAATTTAAAGTTTGAAAATTGTTAAATTTTCAAAATTTTTGCCATATTTCCGTTTTTTTCATAAATAAACACAAGTCATATCAAGGAAATTTTACCACTAACGTGAAGTACAATATGTCACAAAAAAACAATCTCAGAATCAGCGGGATTTGTTAAAGCGGTCCAGAGTTATAACCTCATAAAGTGACAGTGGTAAGAATTGTAAAAATTGGCACTGTCATTAAGCTGCAAAATGGCTGTCACTAAGGGGTTAAGTATAAATACCTTGTGACATGATGTGGTCCTTCTGACGAAACCAAGGACGGTGAAACACGCATCGGGTCCTTCGTGTATCCCACGGGCATTATTGCACAGGACCACAGGACCACATCATGTCACAAGGTATTTATACTTAAATAATACATGGACATTTGTGTTGTGAATGTGTTAGAAATGAATTCTGAGCAGAAGCTCCCTCTGGTGGTTACAAACACTACTGAACCATTCAATGAGGATTGGCAATCAGGAGTTACAGACTGGTCTTATATAAGGGAGGTTCCCTCCCATCATGGTTGCCGGTGATCAATTGTTCTTGTCTCAACTGTGGTTCCTGGTTCACTTGGAAGCTTGCTGAGTCTTGCCTGCATCTTCTGCTATCAGATAAGATATTTTCTGCTTTTATTTTTGTGCTTGCTTTTTGCATTGTTCCCTGCACTTCTGTGGAGGTCAGCCAGGTCCCCTCCGGGGGCTTGTGCTCCTCTCAGTTTATCTGAGCCACTGTTATTTGTTCATTTGCCTTTTCCAGTTTTTTCAGTGGCTGCGGCTTAGTTTTGTTACACCAGAGAACTAATTTAGGTGGTAGAGGTCGTGTGATCTCAGGTGTTTTTGCAATTAGTAGAGTTGGTATTTTTTAGGGTTTTTTGGATTGCAGTAAGTGTCCTTCCTATCCTTTTTCTGTCTAGGCAGATTGGGTCCCAACGTTTGCTCATACTATTTTCTGTCTGTGTCTGTATTTCCTCTTGTCTAACCGCCATTACATGTTTGGGGGCTTCCTATGTTCTTTGGGGATCTGCTCCGGGGCAGATAGCTTTCCTCTTTCTATCTTTAGGTGTAGTTAACCTCTCAGGCTGTGACGAGGCGTCTAGGACCAACGTAGGAACGCTCCACGGCTGCCTTTAGTTGTGGTGGTTAGTCAGGGTACTGCAATCCAGTAGATTCCAACCTCTCTGGTGTATTGCCGTTTTTGCCTGCTCTCCTCAGCTACCAAATCATAACAGTATCACCGGCCAAACTGAAAATTATATGGTACTCAACAGAAGGGAAATATAGTAAAAGAAAAAAGGAAGTTGTCAGAAATTTTTTTTTTCTCTGTTTGTTGCATTTTTTCCCTCTTTTTCTCTGGGTGCTGAGGAGGATTTTTTTTCTCTCTCAATGGAGTTTGCACAGTTGTCTGGCCGTGTGGATCAGCTTGCCACTGAAGTTCGGAGTATTGCTACCTATCTTGCAGGGTTGTCGGTTGTGGAACCTAGGATCCCCATGCCAGATTTATTTTTGGGGGATCGAGCTAAATTTCTGAATTTCAAAAATAACTGTAAGTTGTTTTTTGCCTTAAAACCTAAGTCCTCAGGGAACGCAACACAGCAGGTTCAAATTGTCATCTCTCTCCTGCGCGGCGACCCTCAGGATTGGGCTTTTTCCCTGACACCTGGGGACCCTGTTTTGAGTAATGTTGATGCATTTTTTCTGGCTCTGGGGTTATTGTACGATGAACCTAATGTCACTAATCAAGCTGAAAAAACCTTGTTGGCATTAAATCAGGGGCTTGAGGACGCTGAGTTGTACTGTCAGAAATTCCAAAAGTGGGCAGTCCTGACCAAATGGAATAATGATGCTTTGGCAGCCCTTTTTCGGAAGGGTCTGTCAGAGAATGTAAAAGATGTTATGGTGGGTTTCCCTGGTCTCAATGATTCTATGTCATTAGCGATTCAAATTGACAGAAGTTTGCGTGAGCGTAGAGGTATGCGTGGAATAGTGTTGCCTTGTGAACCAGCTTCTGAACCCATGCAGTGTGATAGAGTGGCTTCTGGGGCACAGCGTCATGAGTTTCGAAAACGCAATGGGTTATGTTTCTACTGTGGTGACGCCTCTCATGCTATTTCAGTCTGCCCTAAGCGGGGAAGATGTTTTGTATGCTCAGTTGTCTTGAGTAGTGTTCAGACTAAATTTCTGTTGACTGTTACCCTGATTTGCTCACTGTCCACATTTTCTGCTCAGGCTTTTGTTGATTCGGGAGCAGCTATTAACCTGATGTATTTTGATTTTGCTAAACGTTGTGGTGATACCCCTACGGAAGTCTATTCCCCTACTGGGGATTGATTCTATCCCTTTGGCTGAGAATAAACCCCAGTTCTCTACTCAGGTGATAATGAGGGTTGAACCTGATCATCAGGAGAGTTGCAAATTTTTGGTGCTGTATAATCTGCATGACATTATTGTACTAGGTTTCCCTTGGTTACAGTCTCATAATCCTGTTTTGGATTGGAAATCTGTGTCTGTAACCAGTTGGGGCTGCCAATGTGTTAATGCCAACACTCCTGTTTTTTCTGCCTCTCCCCAGGCTCAGGATGTTAGTGACTTTTTGACTGATTTTTCTGATGTGTTTAGCGAAAGTAAATCTGCCTCCTTGCCCCCCCATAGGAGCTATGACTGCGCTTTTGAATTAGTGCCTGGTAGTAAATTCCCTAAAGGTCGCCTTTTTAACTTGTCTGTACCTGAACATAACGCTATGCGGTCTTATATCAAGGAGTCATTGGAGAAGGGTCATATCAGACCATCCTCTTCACCCTTGGGTGCCGGTTTTTTCTTTGTGGCTAAAAAGGATGGTTCATTAAGGCCGTGTATTGATTACAGTCTCTTGAACAATATCACTGTGAAATATCAATATCCGTTACCCTTGATTTCTGACCTATTTTCCAGGGTGAAAAGTGCTATTTGGTTTGCCAAGCTTGACCTCAGGGGGCGTATAACCTTATTCGCATTAAGCACGGGGATGAATGGAAGACGGCGTTTAATACCCCAGAGGGGCATTTTGAGTACCTAGTGATGCCCTTTGGGCTCACTAATGCTCCTTCCGTCTTCCAGTTCTTCATGAATGACATTTTCAGGGATTTTGTGGATACATTTCTGATTGTTTATTTGGATGATATCTTGATTTTTTCCAATGACTGGGACTCTCATGTGAAACATGTTCGGACTGTGTTCCAGATTTTGAGAGAGAATGCTCTGTATTGAAGGGATCAAAGTGTCTTTTTGGCGTACAGAGGATCTCATTTCTGGGATTCATTTTGTCCCCATCTGTTATTGAAATGGACCCGGTCAAGGTTCAGGTCATCTGTGATTGGGTCCAACCTACTTCATTAAAGGCTCTTCAGAGATTCTTGGGTTTTGCCAATTTTTATCGTAAATTTATTGGTAATTTCTCGGTTATTGTTAAACCATTGACTGATTTGACCAAAAAGGGTTCTGATGTGGTGAATTGGCCTCCTGAGGCAGTCTCTGCGTTTCAGGAGCTTAAGCATAGATTCACTTCTGCTCCTGTTCTATGGCAGCCTGATGTTTCTCTGCCATTTCAGGTGGAGGTTGATGCCTCTGAAATTGGGGCAGGTGCCGTTTTGTCCCAAAGAGATCCAGAGACCTCTAAAAGTAACCCTTGTGCCTTTTTCTCTCGAAAATTTTCTCCAACTGAACGTAATTATGACGTGGGTAATCGGGAGTTATTGGCCATGAAGTGGGCTTTTGAAGACTGGAGACATTGGCTGGAGGGAGCCAAACATCAGTTGGTGGTCCTCACGGACCATAAGAATCTGGTTTATCTGGAATCAGCCAAGCGACTTAATCCTAGACAGGCCAGGTGGGCCTTGTTTTTCACACGTTTTAATTTTGTGGTTTCCTTTCTTCCTGGCACTAAGAATGCTAAGGCGGATGCCCTCTCGAGGAGTTTCCTTGTGGACTCTCCTGAGTTATCTGATCCTGCTGTTATTTTGAAAGAGGGTGTAGTTCTTTCCGCCATCTCGCCCAATTTGAGACTGGCTCTGGAAGGGTGTCAGGAGAATAAACCCAAGCGCTGCCCTATTGGGAAATTGTTTGTCCCGGACCGGTGGAAAAGAGTGTGATGTCTGAGATTCATTGTTCCGCGTTGGCCGGTCATCCCGGAATTTTTGGTACCAGAGACTTGGTTAGTCGGTCCTTTTGGTGGCCTACTTTGTCTCGTGACGTCAGGGAATTTGTGCAGTCCTGCGGGACTTGCTCTCGTTCCAAGCCTTGCTCTCGCTCTAGTGGTTTGTTGATGCCATTGCCTGTGCCCAAGAGACCATGGACCCATATCTCTATGGATTTCATTTCCGACCTCCCTGTTTCTCAGAGAATGACCGTTATCTGGGTGATTTGTGATAGGTTTTCCAAAATGATACATCTTGCGCCATTACCTAAGTTGCTTTCCTCCTCCGAATTGGTGCCTTTGTTCCTTCAGCACGTGGTTCGGTTACACGGCATTCCTGAGAACATTGTGTCTGACAGAGGAGTCCAGTTTGTTTCCAGATTTTGGAGGACTTTTTGTTCTAAACTTGGTGTTCAATTGTCTTTCTCCTCGGCTTTTCATCCTCAGACCAATGGACAAACTGAGAGAACAAACCAGACATTGAAGACTTATCTGAGATGCTTTGTGTCTGCTGATCAAGATGACTGGGTCTCTTTTTTGCCTTTGGCTGAGTTTGCTCTTAATATAGGGCTAGCTCTGCCACTTTGATGTCTCCATTTTTCTGCAATTTTGAGCTTCACCCTCGATTTTCTTCGGGACAGACGGAGGCTTCTGTCTGTCCAGGTGTTGACTCTGTTGTGGAGCGTATGCAGCAGATTTGGGAACAATTAGTGGAGAGGTTGTCCCTCTCTCAGGAGAGGGCCCAGCGGTTTGCCAACCGGCATAGGACTGATGGTCCTCGGTTTGAAGTGGGGGACTTGGTCTGGTTGTCCTCAAGAAATATCCCTATGAGAGTTGCATCTCCTAAGTTTAAGCCTAGGTTCATTGGACCTTATAAGATCATGGAGATTCTTAATCCTGTTTCCTTTCGTTTACTTCTTCCAGGGACATTTAAGATCCATAACGTGTTCCACAAGTCCTTATTGAAGAGTTTTGTCGAGCCAGTGGTTCCTATGGCTGCGCCTCCTGACCCTGTTTTGGTTGAGGGCAATCTGGAATATGTGGTTGAGAAAATATTGGATTCTCGTTTTTCTAGACGGAAACTCCAGTATTTAGTTAAGTGGAGAGGTTATGGTCAGGAGGACAATTCTTGGGTGTTTGCTTCGGACATCCATGCTAGGAGACTCATCCGTGCGTATCACAGAGCTCATTCTGACCGACCTGGTTGCCCAAGTGAGGGTTCAGTGACCCCTCCTCAAGGGGGGGTACTGTTGTGAATGTGTTAGAAATGAATTCTGAGCAGAAGCTCCCTCTGGTGGTTACAAACACTACTGAACCATTCAATGAGGATTGGCAATCAGGAGTTACAGACTGGTCTTATAAAAGGGAGGTTCCCTCCCATCATGGTTGTCGGTGATCAATTGTTCTTGTCTCAACTGTGGTTCCTGGTTCACTTGGAAGCTTGCTGAGTCTTGCCCTCATCTTCTGCTATCAGATAAGATATTTTCTGCTTTTATTTTTGTGCTTGCTTTTTGCATTGTTCCCTGCACTCCTGTGGAGGTCAGCCAGGTCCCCTCCGGGGGCTTGTGCCCCTCTCAGTTTATCTGAGCCACTGTTATTTGTTCATTTGCCTTTTCCAGTTTTTTCAGTGGCTGCGGCTTAGTTTTGTTACACCAGAGAACCAATTTAGGTGGTAGAGGTCGTGTGATCTCAGGTGTTTTTGCAATTAGTAGAGTTGGTATTTTTTAGGGTTTTTTGGATTGCAGTAAGTGTCCTTCCTATCCTTTTTCTGTCTAGGCAGATTGGGTCCCAACGTTTGCTCATACTATTTTCTGTCTGTGTCTGTATTTCCTCTTGTCTAACCGCCATTACATGTTTGGGGGCTTCCTATGTTCTTTGGGGATCTGCTCCGGGGCAGATAGCTTTCCTCTTTCTATCTTTAGGTGTAGTTAACCTCTCAGGCTGTGACGAGGCGTCTAGGACCAACGTAGGAACGCTCCACGGCTGCCTTTAGTTGTGGTGGTTAGTCAGGGTACTGTAATCCAGTAAATTCCAACCTCTCTGGTGTATTGCCGTTTTTGCCTGCTCTCCTCAGCTACCAAATCATAACACATTTAACACCCATATACCTTGTCCTTATCCATTTAGCCATCAGCATGGTCAGGCTTTCTGGTCTTTTCCTGACACCTAGATTGCAGGTTTTCCTGGTCAGTGATATAGTCTGACTACTGGTACTGGTTTATCTGGGATAACTCGGAAATTCAGGGATTGCTTTATTAATTTTATTTACTTTGTCTCCTGATTCCTGTCCCTTTATTATCATTGTTTGATTTCTTTTTCTGGCTTTTGGTTTCTATTTTGTGGCCTTGTGCAATATGCCTAACGGGATCTATCTCTTCTGTCTGGCACCATATTTATCATCTCTGTATTTTGCCAATATCTTTTAGCTGCTAGTATGATCTACCTCACATTTATACCTGTACAATTGTGTGTTTAGTCTAATAATTGCAATAAATATATTATATTTCAAAAATCCTCTCCATTTTTGCAGACCTTTGTGTTATATCATTGATTGATTAATTGATATTTGGGTCTGGCCCCTTTTTTGGTTTAGGTATAAGTGTTGGACACTTACCTGAATGGATGAACCAGTGCTATCATATGGACTGTTTATTTTTTGTTTGTTTTTTGTGTAGTACCTTTTTGCTAGAGGGAAAGACTGCTTTACTTCCTGTTGGAGGTTTATGGACTCAATAAATATTCCTGTTTGCACAAGAAACTGCATGCCTGTGTTAAAACTACCAACCGCCAAAGAGCTAAATTCCTAAAATGTGTATTGGCTAAGACCAAATGTTTAAATAATAGAGCATGCACACATGTGATTGGGATCATATGACCACAAGAAAAATGTCCCTTGACTTATTTGTGTAAATGTTGACTTCTTAGACTAAAATTGTTGTCTTTGTCGGTCTTCTGTAAGACTAGTTCCACTAGTTTAAAATCTTCTCTGAAGACAAACAAAAATCAATTAGGGTTACCCAATGTCTCAGCACTGAAGGCATTAATAAAGTTTACTCACTATCATGCTATCATTTACCCTTAAGACTCGGTCATCAATCAAATTTACGGTACTTATTGTTCTAGACTTGAATAGTAGCCAACGTTCTTAAATATCCATGGAACGTTACACACCAACCCAATACATTTATGGCGTAACTAATGTAATGTATGCTTCTATATAGGGAACTTGGCTCAATGTATTAGAAATGTAACAAAAGCCATTCTAAAAACACATTGATAGGATTCAACCAAGGTAAATACCACCAGCATTTTTTTATTTCATTATCTATTAGCTATCAGTAGTGTATTTACAGTGCATGCAATAAAATACTTCCAGATCGCCATCTTCTGTTTCATCATTTCCAGAGTTGTTCCAGTCCTCTCATCCATCACGTGGCTGAAGCTCTTTCTTGGCGGCTCACATAGTGGGCCATTAGTAATTTTCTTACTGTCAGTCTATGAGAGCTTTGCCCTGAATCTCATAGACATATATTCAGAAAGTGACTTCCAGTCCAAATAGAAGAAACTGCACGAGCCTGCTGATCACAACTTCGGTCACTTGATCCAGGAGAGGATTGGAGTTATGCTGGAAATGGCAGAAGGTGGGTATCGGTAGATATTTCAATGCATACGCTGAGCACGGTGGCTGAGTGGTTAGCACTGCAGCTTTGCCGCACTGGGGTTCTGGATTCAAATCCCACAAAGGACAACATCTGCAAGGAGTTTGTATGTTGTCCCTGTGTTTGCGTGGGTTTCCTCTGGGTTCTCCAGTTTCCTCCGACATTCCAAAGACATACTGATAGTGATTCTAGATTGTGAGCCTCATTGGGGACAGTGCCGATAATGTATGTAAAGCGCTGTGGAATTAATGGTGCTATATAAATGAGTAAAATAAATAAATAAACATACATTACTGATGGGTAAAAGAGATGGGCTCACCCCTAAATCTTCCAGTTCAGCGGGTTCGGTCTAACAGTTAAAAAAATTTGGGTTCGGGTACCAGAACAGTACCCGGACCCGAACTGAAACCGGACCCCATTCACCTGAATGGGGGGACCTAAACATCCAGTGTTTGCCATGCTGTTATGTGCATGACAGCGCTGCAAACACTTCTTCTGATTGGTGGTGAAATCATCACCCCCCAGTCAGACAGCTGCTGTTCCTATGCTGTCAAATGACAGCGTGAGCCCACAGCTGTGATCGGAGGTATAAAGTTTATATCAGATCACTGGCGTTGGCTGATGGGAGCAGTAGTGCCATAAGCCTACGACTGCTGCCACTAATAAAGTGAGAGCAGGCAGCAGCTGATGGAAGTATTCATCATCCGGCGCCTGCACTCTAAATAATAATAAAAAAAAAAACATGTGGATTCTCCTGCATTTTTAATAACCAGCCAGGCAAAACTGACATCTGGGGGCTGCAACCATCAATTGTTAGCGTTAGTATGGTTGGTTGTCAATAATAAAGGGGTCTCCACAATGCTTTTTTTTATTATTTAAATAAATAATTTAAAAAAATGGCATGGGGTCCCCCTGTTTTTGACAACCAACCAAGCTAAAGCAAACACCTGGGGGCTGGTATTCTCAGACTGTTGTTGGCCCCCCAGCCTAAAAACAGCAGCCCGCATCCGCCCAGAAAAGGCGCATCTTTTGAATGCAACAAATATGGCGCTTTGCCCAGCTTTTCCCACTTGCCGTGTAGCGGTGGCAAATGGGTTTCATATTTGTGGGGATGATGTCACCTTTGTATTGTCTGGTGACATCAAGCCCACGGCTTAGTAATGGAGAGGCGTCTATAAGACACCTCTCCATTACTAATCCTATATGGTAAAGACATAGCCAAAATAAAGTCATTTCATTGAAAAAATGAAGACTTCTTTAATGATTCTAAATTAAACCATACTCATATCATCGCCCATTCCATTGAAGTCATCGTCTACTATAAAAAAAAACAAAAAAAAAAAACAGCAATATCCCTCACCTATCTGTCGTTCTGTTTCACGCCATGAATCCATGCGTAGGGATAAACAATTTTCAACCAGGACGATGCCAAGGTTCCACCATCCAGGCTGAGAACCACTGGGAGAATGAGCTTCCTGGTGAAGTCTATGTTCGTTGTCCAAACCTGAACAGTAGGTGTTCGCTATGGACGCTGAACTTTACTGTTCGGGTTCTCCCATCTCTAATGGGGAACACAAAAAGGAAATGTGAGAGTGGTACTGCAAAATTGTCCAACTCTCTAGAGACAGGGGACAACCAAGTCCACCCAAAATATCTACCACCTGGAAAGAACTTTTCACCTTCAAGACCTTTAAGTCTGTATTTTATTGACTGTGAGTTGTACAATAACAGAGTTCACTGTGTAGATGACTCATGCTGTTTATTTTGCAAGTCTGTTCATGTCCCATATCATTTACTGCAAACAGGAAAAGTAAAAGTTAAAGAAAAATAATCCTGATGCTGAATGGAACCAATTCTATGGCTTTTTTACCTCTTTATTCTCAACCCTTCCCAACATAACTCAAACCATTCCTCCATCCAGAATTGGCATCTCTCTATAAGTTTGGAGGCAGGCATTGCCTCCACCATTGGAGACAAAGGACTTTCAGAGAACCTGTACATTGTGGGCTATCCTCCCACTTATCAGAAAAAGACCTAACAGAATATAAAATATATGATGTCAACGCTCTAACTTTCAAAAGCTCCAAATCTTTGTCTACCTTATATGTTTAAACCCTCAAGTCCTTGAGTGGTCAGCTTTAGAAAATTATAACTTCTATCCACTAACATCTTTTTCTGGGCGAAAACTCTTTTGAGGACCATTGCAACCAGCAAGGAAGCTCTAATCTATGTCCTCTGGTTGAGTGATAATGTTGATGGGATTATCTTGTATAATCTTATTGGTTGTGATCATGCAACTCAGATAAAAGAACATCTCAATGTCTTCAGTAAAGGGTATGCCACACTAAACAAGAACGCTAACGAGATCGCTAAAAAACGTCACTATTTAGCGATCTCGTTAGTGACGTTGTTGTGTGTGGCATGTAGCAACGACGTGGCCCCTGCTGTGATCTCGCTGATCGTTCACTAGAGTTCTGGACCGTATTTTGATCGTTGGCGTCCCGCTGGTGAGCCTGAATCGCTGTGTCTGGCACCTTTTGTGAACGATGTGCGACCTCGTTGACGACGCATTAGTCAGCGGCGCAGGCGGGACTTTGTTTTCTTTCGTTAACGCCCTTCAGCTCCGATTGGTGACCACAACATCACCTCAGCTATAATAACTGCGCCCCCATCCATTGTTTCCAGAGAGCGCTTTGTGGGTGACTCTTTGTGCGTTGTTGCGAGGATAGTATCGTGTGTTGGAGTTTTGCGATCCTGTTTGTGGCGCAGTGGTGGGTTTTGCGATCCCGCTAGAGCACTATCCATCCCCATTTTGATTTGGATCTTCGGAATATTTGGATTCAAGGTACATATTGTTTGCGATGTTGTTTGATAATGTTTTTTGACCTTTTTTTTTTTTCTGCTTTATTTATTTTACACCCCTGACCTTATTTTATTATTTTTTCGTCTGCTTTATTTATTTTACACCCCTGACCTTATTTTATTATTTTTTCGTCTGCTTTATTTATTTTACACCCCTGACCTTATTTTATTTTTTTTTCGTCTGCTTTATTTATTTTACACCCCTGACCTTATTTTATTATTTTTTCGTCTGCTTTATTTTTTTACACCCCTGACCTTATTTTATTTTTTTTTCGTCTGCTTTATTTATTTTACACCCCTGACCTTATTTTATTATTTTTTCGTCTGCTTTATTTTTTTTTTACACCCCTGACCTTATTTTATTATTTTTTCGTCTGCTTTAGTTTTTTTACACCCCTGACCTTATTTTATTATTTTTTCGTCTGCTTTATTTATTTTACCCCATCACCATTTTAGACGTTTGTAAACTGTATATTAAATGTTAACTGAAAAGTTAAATTCTATTTTTTTTATATATTTTTTATTTTATTCTTTATTTTATTTTGTTTAAACACTTTATTAATAGTAATTAATTAGTCATTAACTTTTCTCTTCTTTACCGTACAGGTTGCACATAATGAACCTGTCCACCGCGGAGCGTATGATTGTGGCAGTTGCACTGTCAATGGAGGCAGATCGTCAAGAAGAGGCACGGGTGGAAGAGAGGCGCTCCAAGCGAAAGCGTCGCATGTGGACCAGGGAATGGCTGGAGCAGAGGTCCAAATTCTCCCACATGCATCTAGTGAGGGAGTTGCAGGAGAAGAATCCGCAGGATTTCCGGAATTATCTACGGATGTCGGAGGATTCATTCAAGCTCCTACTGGAAGCTGTGAGGCCACTCATTGAACGGCAGGATACCCGGATGCGTGCAGCTGTTTCAGCAGAGGAACGTTTGGCAGTAACGCTGCGATTTCTGGCAACCGGACGTTCAATGAAGGATTTGCAATATTCTGCTGCAATTTCTCGGTCGCTGCTTGGAGAACTAATTCCGGAGACATGCAACGCCATCATCCGCAGTTTACGGAGCTACATGCCTTTTCCCAAATCAGTGGCGGAATGGCAAATTATTGCCTCTGATTTTGAAAGGATTTGGCAGTTCCCAAACTGTGGTGGTGCCTTGGATGGCAAACATGTGCGGATCACGCAACCAGCCAACAGCGGATCCTTTTTTCATAATTACAAGGGCTACTTCAGCGTGATCCTCATGGCCCTTGTTAATGCCAATTATGAGTTTATTGACGTTAATGTTGGCATTAATGGAAGGGTTTCTGACGGTGGCATTTTGGAGCACACAAGTTTTGGTGAACGGTTGTTTAATAATAAACTTAACTTGCCAACCAACATGGACACCACCGCCAACCTAAACTTTGTGTTTGTGGGCGATGAAGCCTTCCCCCTTCATGAGCATCTTGTTAAACCGTATCAACAAAAGACTTTGACAGGGGAAAGGTGGATTTTTAACTACAGACTGTCTAGGGCACGGCGCGTTGTGGAGAATGCCTTCGGCATAATGGCCAACCGCTTCAGGGTTTTTCACACTCCAATTAACATGAAGCTGGAATCCATAGACTCTGTGGTGTTGGCCTGTTGTGTGCTGCACAATTTTCTACGAAAACGCGATGCTGGTACTTACAGTCCGCCAGGCTTCATGGACTCGGACAGCATTGGTGACGTGGTGCTTGGAGAATGGCGTGACAATGATCCCGCTATTGCAGGCCTTCAACCTGTCAATCAAGGCAGGAGCAAGGACAATGCGAAGGCCGGCCGAGACAAGTACTGCCAATACTTTAATGGGCCTGGTGCAGTGAGTTGGCAGCATCAGGTCTAGTTAGATTTTGAGAATTTTTTACTTTACCCTTTTTTTTAACAATGTTTTTATAATAAATAATTTTTATTTTAAAAATGCATTCGTGTTTTTTTCAATTATTTTACCAATATGGGAGAAGGGCTAATGATGGGTGAGATGTGGGGAGGGAGTAATGGGGATGGCAAAGAGACATGTTACCAGCAGCTGCAGTTTTTAAAATCTTTTCAAAGGCTTTTTTGTTGTCTATTTTTGGTTTTACATTGTATCTACTTGTCACACACGGGGTCATGGGAGTACCATCAGTCATAGGAGTTAATTGTTAAAAAATAAAGAAAAAATTTTCAAATATTTTCAATTATTTTAAGGGCCTATGGTCTCACTAGCGTTCAAACATTATAATTATATATAACAGATAATACACCACAGCTGCATATATAAAGTTTAAATATATAATATATATATTTTAGTCATATATGAAAGATTAAAAAATTGTTATACATATATTTGAAAATTCTTGGGAGGTAAAGGTCAACATTCACCAGGGAATCACAGCTATTCACAGATATGCAACGTCATTATGATCGCAATGTGACTACTCAGACACCAGCTACACAGATATGCAAACAGATATGCAAAAAGCTATTGTGATTTGCAAGGTGATTCGCGAGCCCCAGCCATAAAGAAATGCGACGTCATTGTGATCGCAATATGACTACTCACACACCAGCTACACAGATATGCAAACAGATATGCAAAAAGCTATTGTGATTTGCAAGGTGATTCGCGAGCCCCAGCCATAAAGAAATGCGACGTCATTGTGATCGCAATGTGACTACTCACACACTGCAGCTACACAGATATGCAAACAGATATGCAAAAAGCTATTGTGATTTGCAAGGTGATTCGCGAGCCCCAGCCATAAACAAATGCGACGTCATTGTGATCGCAATATGACTACTCACACACTGCAGCTACACAGATATGCAAACAGATATACAAAAAGCTATTGTGATTTGCAAGGTGAAGATTGTCACGAGCCCCAGCCATAAAGACATGACACGCCATTGTAATCGCCTAGCTTGGAACAGTGGTATTGCGATTGCAACAGCATCTCATATCTGTGCTTGGCTGGCGCATGGCTGCTGCGGTCAATTTTCAATCGCAAAACCGTTTTGCGTCGCGAGTGCGGCCGCACGTAACGTGCGCACGCTGTGACGTCATGGCGCTGGCGTCGCCCAATGCTCTGTTGTTTGTGATGGCGGCAATGGCGGCAGCGAGACAGAGACAGCGCGGCCCAAAATGGACAGACGAGGAGGTCCGTTATCTCATAAAGAAGACGGACCTCTGGGACTACCACTGCAGGCTACCTGTGGCGCATCCAATGCGCCACAAAAGGGTATGCCTGCAGAGGATCCAGCGGGGCCTGCAGAGGAGATTTAATGTGTGTCGTACAAGAGCACAGATCAGAAAGAAGCTGGCGGACCTGCGATATCGCTCACGCGATAGGGTCGCCAGCATCCGGGCCCAGCTCCGCAGGCCTCTGAGTGAGTATTGATGAGGGTATCTGGATAGGTTATGTTTTGTGGGGTAGGCTACTTTCACACTTGCGTTTTTTAGCGATGCGTTTCGAGCGCACAAGAAGCGCTTTAAAAAAAGGCCTGCAAACGCTTATAAACGCTGCGATATTTAGTCGCATCAGCATGCGCATTTCGACAAAAAAAAACAGCGTTTGTCTGCGATTTCATGCGTTTTTGCATGTGTTTGGGTTGTTTTGGCGCATGCGTTGTCTATGTGTCACATTTCTATCATCTCTGTTTCCATCATCTCTGGCTCTATCATCTCTGTCTCCATCATCTCTGTCTCAATCATCTCTTTTTTTTTTTGACCGGAAAAAAAAATGCAACATGTAGCGTCTAGCACGTATGCGTGCACACATGGAAAATGCGCAGCGCACGACAAACGCACATGAACGCGTGCAAGCGCTAGACCCTGCGCCCGCCATGTTAAAGATAGGGGAACATTGCGCATGCGTCCGATAGCGCAAGTTGCGCTGCGCAAAAAAACGCAAGTAGCCTTATCTACCTATATCAATGCACCCGCAGTGATGGGAGTACCAGCAGTGATAGGGCAGGCAGTGAAGGGAGTACCAGTCGTGAGGGGGTTTACAGGCATAGATGGAAGTACTGGCAGTAACGGGGTTAGTAGAAGGATTATTTGACTGAATTGTATATTTTATTTACAGCACCACCTTCACCAGCACCAGCTGCTCCACCGTCCCCAGCTACCCCTCCACCTCCATCTCCGGCTACCCCTCCACCACCATCCTCACCACACCTCTCCATCCCTTCAGCCCCTTCCCTGGCAGCAACCCCCCTTCCACAGTTGGGGTCATCAAGCACCTCACCTTCCATTGCCTTCTCTCCAGCATCATCCCGTCACACGGATGCAGGCTCCAGATCAGGTAATTAACGCACATTATATAAGCGTCAGACAAGTTTGAGAACTTTGTAAGGTCTTATGTGTAATGACTGTTGTGATATAAATTTTTTTTCTGTGTATCCCTAGCTGGCGGAGCAACAGGTTCTGGGTGGGCGGTCAGCGGGTCGTCTGACGACAACCGTAAGTGTTAATTAACATAACATGTACATGTTGATGTTGCAGCAGAATTCACTATTAACTGTTACCTTTTCCTCCACAGAAATCCCAACTGCCCAGGACCTGTTGGTGTCCCACCGCCGGGTGATGGCGAAAATGTGCAGCGCTGTGGCAGCGATGCAGACAGCGGTGGCAGAGCTGCAAAGTGCAATGGGAGCTCTGCATCAACACGGGGTGATGCTGGAGAGGGCAGCGGCTGGACACCTGGGCCCTCATTAAGTTTTTTTTTTTGGAATTTTTTTTTATTTTGTTAATAATTAGTTTATAATTTTTTATTTTGTTATGGTTTTTTTTTTTGTTTTTGTTTACATTTTATATCTTTATTTAAAAAAAATATATATATATATATATGACAATAATATATATTTTATATTTTACGTTAATCTACGCAGGTGTGGTGTATTATTTTTTAGTATAAGGTTTTAGCGCTAGTGTGACCAGGGCCTTAAAAAAAAATGTTAATTTTTGAAATTTTTTTCATTTCATTTTTTCCCGATGATGGAACACCTATGATAGCTAGTCCTCCCATGACCTCATGTGTGACAAGTAGATGTAATAAAAATACAACATTTTAATAGTTGACATCACATAAGAAAAGACCACAATTCATTAGATAAATAAGTTTTTTTATTAAAAAAGGTATCAATGTAAAAATATAAAAACAACCAAAAAAAACTTTTGTAAAACATTTTAAAAACTACAACTGCTGGTAAGATGGATCATTGCCATTACCACGCTGCCTCTGCGGTGAATAAAAATAAGGGGGAGCACCAGCGTTTGGGTTTATCCCAACTGGGCTTGGCACAGGATTGTGCGGCCATGAGTAGTCCGGGTACTGCGGTCTTGGCATGACGACATATCTGTTGTCCAGGTTTCCAAAAGACGCTTGAGTCAGTACCTCTAACATCAGTCTCTCAGCATGAAGCCGCTGAACAGGATCCAGAGTAGGCAGCTTCTCATTAGCAAAATATGCAAAGCCAGTTATTTTAGTTTCTTTTTCTGCCGTAAGAAGTTTTTTCGCAATTTCCACCAATTCAGGAGTAGCCGAGGTGGGAGCCGAGGTGGGAGCCTTCCTTTTCGTTCCTGAAAGTGAAAGCCGCCTCCGCACAGATGATGGTGGCTCGACTACTTCGTCTATGATCAACGGCATGCTGTCTTATTCAGTTGGAGGTGTGGAGACCGCCTCTTCTGTGTCCTGCATGAACAAAAAACAAATGGTAAATCACAAAGACAAAGAAATTAATCTTCACACTATAACACCCATATACAGCAAAAATGTGAAAACGACACTTGTATAGACAAAGAAATGTATCTTCACACTATACCCAAAAACAGCAAAAATGTGAAAACGACACTTGTAAAGACAAAGAAATTAATCTTCACACTATACCCAAAAACAGCAAAAATGTGAAAACGACACTTTTAACCCCTTCCCGACCTTTGACACAGCGTATGCGTCATGAAAGTCGGTGCCATTCCGACCTATGATGCATACCCTGCGTCATGAAAGGATCTCGTCCCTGCGGGCCGGGAGACCGGGGTCACTCAAAGGTCACCCGACCCGCAGTTACAGGACCCTTTGTGCTTCACCACAGGGGGGTTTTCTTAACCCCCCGTGGCCACGATCGCTCTGATTGGCTGTTAAAAGTGAAACAGCCAATCAGAGCAATGTGTAATATTTCACCAATTTAATTGGTGAAATATTACAATCCAGCCATGGCCGATGCTGCAATAGCATCTGCCATGGCTGGACACCGAGCCCTGACCCCCCCACACGTACTCACGGCGGCGATCGGCCGCCGCCACCGAAAGATGGCAGCGGTCGGTCACCGCCGCCACTAACAGCTCCCCTCGTCCTGGCCTCCGCTGCCCCCACCTTCCTATCCCCCCCCCCTAACCTTCCGACCCCCCTACTCACCTCTCCCGATCCACCGATGTCCCTGGATCGGTCCCGGCGTCCGCCCGGGCCTCTTCATGGGCGCCGCCATCTTGGAAAATGGCGGGCGCATGCGCAGTGCGCCCGCCGGCCGGCGCATGCGCAGTGCGCCCCCCAGTGTTCAAAAATTTATTTTGATCACTGTGATAAACTGTCACAGTGATCAAAATAAAAAAAAGTAAATGAACCCCCCCTTTATCATAGGTAGGGACAAATAAAAAAATAAAGAATTTTTTTTTTTCCTAGCGGATTTTGCTGCTGATCCGCAGCTGATTTTGCTGCGGATCCGCGGCGGATATCGCGGCTGATCCGCGGCGGATATCGCTGCGGGTCCGCGGCGGATTTTGCTGCTGATCCGCGGCGGATTTTGCTGCTGATCCGCGGCGGATTTTGCTGCGGATCCGCGGCTGATTTTGCTGCGGATCCGCAGCGGATATTGCTGCTGATCCGCGGAAGATATTGCTGCTGATCCGCGGCGGATTTTGCTGCGGATCCGCGGCGGATTTTGCTGCTGATCCGCGGCGGATTTTGCTGCTGATCCGCGGCGGATTTTGCTGCTGATCCGCGGCGGATTTTGCTGCTGATCCGCGGAAGATATTGCTGCTGATCCGCGGCGGATTTTGCTGCGGATCCGTGGCGGATTTTGCTGCGGATCCGCGGCGGATTTTGCTGCGGATCCGCGGCTGATTTTGCTGCGGATCCGCGGCGGATGTTGCTGCTGATCCACGGCGGATTTTGCTGCTGATCCGCGGCTGATTCTGCTGCGGATCCGCTGCAGATATTGCTGCTGGTCCGCGGCGGATATTGCTGCTGATCCGCGGCGGATATTGCTGCTGATCCACGGCTGATTTTGCTGCGGATCCGCGGCGGATATTGCTGGGGATCCTCGCGACGTGCCGTCATTCAGTGAAGGAGCCTCGGACACGGGCTGCAGCGTCTGGGCTCCGTCACCACTAGCACATATGAATCATCTGCTGATTCATCTGCGCTAGAGGGTATAGCATAACGCGATCGCGTTATGCTATACCGTTACCAGCCGGTCAACACTACATGTTGAACGGGCTGGTAAAACGCAATATGAACCCAGCCTTAGGGTTAGGGTTAGCATTAGGGTTAAGGTTAGAATTAGGGTTAGGGCTGGAATTTGGGTTAGGGTTGGAATTAGGGTTAGGCTTGTGGTTAGGTTTATGGTTAGAGTTGGGATTAGGGTTAGGGGTGTGTTGGGGTTAGGGTTATGGTTAGGGTTTGTATTAGGGTTAGGTGTGTGTAGGGGTTAGGGTTGGGGTTAGGGGTGTGTTGGGGTTAGGGTTGGAGTTAGAATTGAGGGATTTCCACTATTTAGGCACATCAGGGGGTCTCCATACGCGACATGGCGCCACCATTGATTCCTGCAAATTTTGCGTTCAAAAAGTCAAACAGTGCTCCCTTTATTCCAAGCCTCGACGTATGCCCAACAGTGGTTTATCCCCACATATGGGGTATCAGCGTACTCGGGAAAAATTGCACAACAACTTTGGGGGTTCTAATTTCTCCTGTTAACATTGGGAAAAAAAATTGCGGACTAAAAAATTATTTTTGTGGAAAAAAAATGATTTTATATTTTCACGGCTCTGCGTTATAAACTTCTGTGAAGGACTTGGAGATTCAAAGTGCTTATCACACATCTATAGGAGTTCCTTAGGGGATCTAGTTTCCAAAATGGGGTCACTTGTGAGGAGTTTCTACTGTTTAGGCACATCAGGGACTCTGCAAACGTAACATGAAGCCCGAAGACCATTCCATCAAGTGGGCATTTCAAAACGTCACTACTTCCCATCCGAGCCCCGACGTGTGCCCATACAGTAGTTTTCTCCCACATATGGGGTATCAGCGTACTCAGGACAAATTGGACAACAACTTTTGGTGTCTAATTTCTCATGTTACCCTTGGGAAAATAAAAAAATTGGGGACTAAAAGATCCTGATTGTGGAAAAAATATGATTTTTTTATTTTCATGCCCGGGCGTTATAAACTTCTGTGTAGCCCTTGGGGGTTCAAAGTGCTCACCACACATCTAGATAACTTCTTTGCGGGGTCTAGTTTCCAAAATAGGGTCACTTGGGGGGGGTTTCTACTGTTTAGGCACATCATGGGCTCTGCAAACGTAACAAGATGCCCGCAGACCATTCCATCAAGTCGGCATTTCAAAGCGTCACTACATCCCTTCCGAGCCCTGACGTGTGCCCAAACAGTGGTTCCCCCCCACATATGGGGTACTAGCGTACTCAGGAGAAACTGGACAACAACTTTTGGGGTCCAATTTCTCCTGTAACCATTGTGAAAATAAAAAATAGTGGGCTAAAAAATCATTTTTTGAGAAAAAAAAGATTTTTTATTTTCACGGCTCTGCGTTATAAACTTCTGTGAAGCACCTGGGGGTTCAAAGTGCTCACTATGCATCTAGATAAGTTCCTTAGGGCGTCTAGTTTCCAAAATGGGGTCACTTGTGGGGGAGCTCCAATGTTTAGGCACACAGGGACTCTCCAAATGCGACATGGCAACCGCTAAATATTCCAGCATATTTTCCATTCAAAAAGTCAAATGGCGCTCCTTCCCTTCTGAGCCCTGCCGTGCGCCCAAACAGTGGTTTATGACCACATATGAGGTATCTGTGTACTCAGGAGAAATTGCCCACCACATTTTACGATCCAATTTATACTGTTGCCCATGTGAAAATGAAAAAAACTGAGGCTAAAAGAAATTTTTTGTGAAAAAAAAGTACTTTCTTTTTTTTTAAGGATCAATTTGTGAAGCACCTGGGGTTCAAAGTGCTCAGTATGCATCTAGATAAGTTCCTTAGGGGGTCTAGTTTCCAAAATGGGGTCACTTGTGGGGGAGCTCCAATGTTTAGGCACACAGGGACTCTCCAAATGCGACATGGCAACCGCTAAATATTCCAGCATATTTTCCATTCAAAAAGTCAAATGGCGCTCCTTCCCTTCTGAGCCCTGCCGTGCGCCCAAACAGTGGTTTATGACCACATATGAGGTATCTGTGTACTCAGGAGAAATTGCCCACCACATTTTACGATCCAATTTATACTGTTGCCCATGTGAAAATGAAAAAAACTGAGGCTAAAAGAATTTTTTTGTGAAAAAAAAGTACTTTCTTTTTTTTAAGGATCAATTTGTGAAGCACCTGGGGGTTCAAAGTGTTCACTATGCATCTAGATAAGTTCCTTAGGGGGTCTAGTTTCCAAAATGGGGTCACTTGTGGGGGAGCTCCAATGTTTAGGCACACAGGGACTCTCCAAATGCGACATGGCAACCGCTAAATATTCCAGCATATTTTCCATTCAAAAAGTCAAATGGCGCTCCTTCCCTTCTGAGCCTGCCGTGCGCCCATACAGTGGTTTATGACCACATATGAGGTATCTGTGTACTCAGGAGAAATTGCCCAACAAATTTTAGGATCCAATTTATACTGTTGCCCATGTGAAAATGAAAAAAACTGAGGCTAAAAGAAATTTTTTGTGAAAAAAAATAACTTTCTTTTTTTTAAGGATCAATTTGTGAAGCACCTGGGGGTTCAAAGTGCTCACTATGCATCTAGATAAGTTCCTTAGGGGGTCTAGTTTCCAAAATGGGGTCACTTGTGGGGGAGCTCCAATGTTTAGGCACACAGGGACTCTCCAAATGCGACATGGCAACCGCTAAATATTCCAGCATATTTTCCATTCAAAAAGTCAAATGGCGCTCCTTCCCTTCTGAGCCCTGCCGTGCGCCCATACAGTGGTTTATGACCACATATGAGGTATCTGTGTACTCAGGAGAAATTGCCCAACAAATTTTAGGATCCAATTTATACTGTTGCCCATGTGAAAATGAAAAAACTGAGGCTAAAATAAAATTTTTGTGAAAAAAAGTACTTTCTTTTTTTTACAGATCAATTTGTGAAGCATCTGGGGGTTCAAAGTGATCACTAAGCATCTAGATAAGTTCCTTAGGGTGTCTAGTTTCCAAAATGGGGTCACTTGTGGGGGAGCTCCAATGTTTAGGCACACAGGGACTCTCCAAATGCAACATGGCAACCGCTAAATATTCCAGCATATTTTCCATTCAAAAAGTCAAATGGTGCTCCTTCCCTTCTGAGCCTTGCCGTGTGCCCATACAGTGGTTTATGACCACATATGAGGTATCTGTATACTCAGGAGAAATTGCTCAACAAATTTTAGGATCCATTTTATCCTGTTGCCTATGTAAAAATGAAAAAAATGATGCTAAAAGAAAATTTTTGTTGGAAAAATTAAAATGTCCATTTTTTCCTTCCACGTTGCTTTAGTTCCTGTGAAGCACCTGAAGGGTTAATAATCTTCTTGAATGTAGTTTTGAGTAGCTTGAGGGGTGCAGTTTTTATAAAGGTGTCACTTTTGGGTTATTTCTGCCATATAGACCCCTCAAAGTGACTTCAAATGTGAGGTGGTCCCTAAAAAAATGGTTTTGTAAATTTTGCTGTAAAAATGAGAAATCGCTGGTCAACTTTTAACCCTTATAACTTCCTAACAAAAAAAATTTTGTTCCCAAAATTGTGCTGATGTAAAGTAGACATGTGGGAAATGTTATTTATTAAGTATTTTGTGTCACATAACTCTATGGTTTAACAGAATAAAAATTCAAAATTTGAAAACTGCGAAATTTTCAAAATTTTCGCCAAATTTCCATTTTTTTCACAAATAAACGCAAAAATTATCAACCTAAATTTACCACTAACATGAAGCCCAATATGTCACGAAAAAACAATCTCAGAATCGCTAGGATCCGTTGAAGCGTTCCTGAGTTATTACCTCATAAAGGGACACTGGTCAGAATTGCAAAAAATGGCAAGGTCTTTAAGGTCAAAATAGGCTGGGTCTTGAAGGGGTTAAATGGATAGGCCTCAACCGTTGAGCTAGATAAATTATCAGTACATGAAGGGATATATTCTGCCATTTTATCTACATTTCACAATAATATTTTTTAAATTTAAGTCCACTTTGGCATGTACATTAAAATGTGTTGTAATACAAAGGTACTTACATGTACGACAGGGGTGTCCGGCTGGATCACTGGGTCTAGATCCGAAATTGATGTCCCTTCTCTGGGTATTTCTTGGTCCCTTGTAAAAGCGAACAGATCAAAGTACCACAGTTGGGGGACATAAACTTCTTCAGCCCCCGCTCCAGATTTGGTTGAATTTAGAACTTTATTGAGCTCTTTTTTGTACACCGTGCAGAGGGCCTGAATCCGTTTTTTCACCGTTGACTCATCCGCCGGTTCATCAGGGTAACGGCTCCTGCAGAGCTCCACCAGTTTTTGGTAGGCGTCCTTCTTTTTCAACCGGTTACAGTAATCTGCAGACTTAATTTTCCAGAGGCACGGCATTGTGCGGTACAGCTCGACAAAATCATGCAAAAACTCCTGCTTATCAGCCATCTGTAATAAAAAAAATGATTATGTGAGAACAGCAGAATGGTTAAATAAAATGCTTACATAGCCTACAACATAGAACACAGCAGGGATCACAAAATGGTGGTGGTGGGCGCAGCATGAGTAAACTTAGATAGAGCTGGGATCATAAAATCGTGGCCGTGGGCGGGGGCCGAACAAAACAATGGGATAAAAAACCTAGATAAACAATTACGCAAAAAACAGCAGGGATCACAAAATGGTGGTTGTGGGCGACGCAGGAGTAAACATAGATAGAGCTGGGATCATAAAATGGTGGCCGTGGGCGGGGGCCGAACAAAACAATGGGATAAAAAACCTAGATAAACAATTACGCAAAAAACAGCAGGGATCACAAAATGGTGGTTGTGGGCGACGCAGGAGTAAACATAGATAGAGCTGGGATCATAAAAAGGTGGCCGTGGGCGGGGGCCGAACAAAACAATGGGATAAAAAACCTAGATAAACAATTACGCAAAAAACAGCAGGGATCACAAAATGGTGGTTGTGGGCGACGCAGGAGTAAACATAGATAGAGCTGGGATCATAAAATGGTGGTTGTGGGCGACGCAGGAGTAAACATAGATAGAGCTGGGATCATAAAATGGTGGCCGTGGGCGGGGGCCGAACAAAACAATGGGATAAAAAACCTAGATAAACAATTACGCAAAACACAGCATGGATCACAAAATGGTGGTTTTGGGCGAAGCAGGAGTAAACATAGATAGAGCTGGGATCATAAAATGGTGGTTGTGGGTGCAGCAGGAGTAAACATAGATAGAGCTGGGATCATAAAATGGTGGCCGTGGGCGGGGGCCGAACAAAACAATGGGATAAAAAACCTAGATAAACAATTACGCAAAAAACAGCAGGGATCACAAAATGGTGGTTGTGGGCGACGCAGGAGTAAACATAGATAGAGCTGGGATCATAAAATGGTGGTTGTGGGCGACGCAGGAGTAAACATAGATAGAGCTGGGATCATAAAATGGTGGCCGTGGGCGGGGGCCGAACAAAACAATGGGATAAAAAACCTAGATAAACAATTACGCAAAAAACAGCAGGGATCACAAAATGGTGGTTGTGGGCGACGCAGGAGTAAACATAGATAGAGCTGGGATCATAAAATGGTGGTTGTGGGCGACGCAGGAGTAAACATAGATAGAGCTGGGATCATAAAATGGTGGCCGTGGGCGGGGGCCGAACAAAACAATGGGATAAAAAACCTAGATAAACAATTACGCAAAAAACAGCAGGGATCACAAAATGGTGGTTGTGGGCGACGCAGGAGTAAACATAGATAGAGCTGGGATCATAAAATGGTGGTTGTGGGCGACGCAGGAGTAAACATAGATAGAGCTGGGATCATAAAATGGTGGCCGTGGGCGGGGGCCGAACAAAACAATGGGATAAAAAACCTAGATAAACAATTACGCAAAACACAGCAGGGATCACAAAATGGTGGTTTTGGGCGACGCAGGAGTAAACATAGATAGAGCTGGGATCATAAAATGGTGGTTGTGGGCGCAGCAGGAGTAAACATAGATAGAGCTGGGATCATAAAATGGTGGCCGTGGGCGGGGGCCGAACAAAACAATGGGATAAAAAACCTAGATAAACAATTACGCAAAAAACAGCAGGGATCACAAAATGGTGGTTGTGGGCGACGCAGGAGTAAACATAGATAGAGCTGGGATCATAAAATGGTGGTTGTGGGTGACGCAGGAGTAAACATAGATAGAGCTGGGATCATAAAATGGTGGCCGTGGGCGGGGGCCGAACAAAACAATGGGATAAAAAACCTAGATAAACAATTACGCAAAAAACAGCAGGGATCACAAAATGGTGGTGGTGGGCGCAGCATGAGTAAACATAGACAGAGCTGGGATCATAAAATGGTGGGCGTGCCTGAACAAAACAATGTAAAAACATGATGGACGACAATGGTTAACAACAGCAGAGATCTAAAATGGATCGGTACAATTAATGACAAAAGAAAAATTAAATGTGACAAAAAAAAATACCTACCTTACAAAACTTGTGTGATTCTGAAAAAAAAATAGGGAAACTAGCATCACAAACTGGATCGCAGAGGATACGCCACAGACTGGATCGCAAAAAAACCTCCAACGTAGAACGTAGCAACCGAAATAGTGGCGTAAACTGGATCGCAGTAGCTACCAAGACTAGCAGGACACACTGGGTGATTTGAAAGAACCGCTTCTGCTCGAGAGCAATGGAGAGGAGTGCTGATACGTCGTCTTTTATGACGCGGTCATCCAATCACAAAGCGGGAGAGCTGTGATAAATATCTATGACATACATAGTGACCACCAATCTGTGATGAGGGGCGTGCAAAAGGTCGCGCTCAGTCACGCCTATCGAGGTCGTGATCTTTCACAGTACATGCAGTGTGGCACATCCCAACGACCGCCAAAGTTGTTAAAAAGATCGCTAACCTGATGCGACGTTAATGAGATCGTCAAGTATGGCAGCTACTAGCGACCTTAAAACGATCACACCAACGATAGCGTCGTTATCGTGATCGTTAGCGGGAACGTTTAGTGTGGCAGTACCTTAAGAATGGACATTTTGGTGGCTAAAGTTCTTCAATCTGATATGGTAAAAGATTGCATTTTACAGTTGTTGAGAGTATGATGGTCTATCAGTCTTGTTCTTGGGTTGTCAATGGTATTGTATCATAAAGAGCTGAATTAGCTCAGTGGCACTCATCCATAGGCTATGATTGGTATCAGTTTGTCTCCATGGTGCAGTACCAAACATAGCCATTGGAGAAGAATGTCGCTCTGGTGCTCCAACCTCCTAAATGAAAAGCTGATGTAACCAGCAATTATTCAGACCCAGGTCAACTATTGACCATAATAATAGCTCTATACTCAAGTCCATCAATCTCAAAGTTTTGCTCTGCCACGTGTGCTGAAGACTGCCATTTTTGTATGAACCCCCTCTGATATTCGTACATAATTATTGTATATGAACCTTTTTTCTTCCTATAGGAATTCTACCTACTAAATACTTTGATCCTTAAGATGTTACGTAACAATAAATCAAGCACTAATTTATGAATTAGGTATGGTAATCGTCTTCATTACTATTATATTTAGAGTTCAATTAATGTAATTGATATCCAGGGTGGAATTATAAATGATACTTTGGGCCCATGCAGAGGATGAGTTCACTGTTTTACCCATGGACATAAATCACGATAGACCAGTCATGATGATATTATGGTAGTGAAGATGTAATACCAGTACATACTTCAGTATGGAGAAAAGATATTACATGGAAAGTCAATGACCAAAAATATTCAGGAACTTTCTTCAGATCTCTTTAACCTGCATAATGGCCAGAAACGCTGTGTTTTTATGGCTATTGTACTAATTGGTGACTTTGAAGAAGCCCATAATTTCCTTACAAGTTAGTAATCTAAGTCTTCAATTATTGCAATTTCTGCAAAATCAGTACTTCAATTACCTGGAATGGTACTTAAATTATGGACCAGGAGCTCAGCATGAGATTCTAACAAATAGGGGCAGCCAAATAGACAACTCATCGTACCATCATGGGCTTGTGAAAGGCTACTCTCTACCATAACTCAACCAACCCAAGGTGTCAAAAATTGAGGTTGAGGGTAATTGCTCAGCACCTTCGTGAGCCCTTGTGACCACTACAGCCCTACCTCTCACTAATTCTGATTTCTTTCTGCTGTAAGTATCCAACATACTGTACATGATGTATATTACTTTGGGCACAGAGAATGGCCTCAAAACCAATTGGTAGCTGATGCTTTTCTAGTCCAGGTACTCTATAATTGGTTGCTGTGTTTTTTAAAGTAAATCTCCTCTTATAGCAGTAACATTCAACAATAGATGCAAAATACCTCTAGAACTCAATATTAACTTTTGCTCCCTTCACTACATAATTTGGTGGAGGAGTAACCATAGAAATGTCCCACCAGGAAATTAGGCCCAAGTTTCAGGAGAGCCAACCACTCAGTAGTAGTGATGAGCGACTTTTGCCTCCGGGAGGGTCGAGTCGGGTTTCGGACCATCCGACTTTCGCAAAAGTCGAGTCGAACGAAATCGGCCGACTATCGGAAAAAGTCGAAGGTCCGACTGAAACTCGAACCTACCCCAATGCAAGTCAATGGGGAAGAAAAGTCGGCAGGGAGTGGAGGACAGTAAACACACCTACAGTGCCATTTCAATGCCAACGACATCAATTCTTATTACTTAAGCTTGTCAACATTAATTTACTTTATAATAATAGTAACACATTGAAAACTGGGGGTTATTTGGCTAAAGTTGTGGGGGGGCAGGGCTGGCTCCAGGTTTTCGTAGGCCCCGGGCAAAAGAGTCTCAGTGGGCCCCTTTAACACATACCACAATTCATGATGCTCGATACGGCAGAGAAATATAGGTAATGTACAATGCGCAATACTTAACTTCTTACATTACATGAGTGATATCTATTGTAAATTCTGCAATTGCTCAAAAACCGGACAGTATAGTCCTCCATACAGTATTATGGGCACCACATAGTGCGCCATACAGAATAGACTCTATATAATGCTCCATACAGAATAGGCCCCATATGTGCTCCATATGATGCTCTATATATAATGGGCTCCATGTGATGCCCCATAAATAATGAACCCCATATGATGCTCTAGTATATAATGGGCCCCATATATGATGCTCCAGTGTATGATGAGCCCATAAAATGCTCCAAATATAATAGTCCCCATATATAATGCTCCATATTATAATGGGCTCCATGTGATGCCCATAAATAATGAACCCCATATGATGCTGTAGTATATGATGGGCCCCATACAATGCTCCAGTATATTATGGGCCCCATGGATGATGCTCCAGTGTATGATGGGCCTATATAATGCTCCATATATAATGGGCCCCATATGATGCTCCAGTGTATAATGGGCCCCGTATATGATGCTCCAGTGTATGATGGGCCCCATTTATAATGCTCCAGTGTATGATGAGCCCCATATAATGCTCCAAATATAATGGACCCCATATATAATGGGCTCCATGTGATGCCCCATAAATAATGAACCCATATGATGCTCTAGTATATGATGGACCCATATGATGCTCCAGTTTATGATGGGCCCATGGATGATGCTCCAGTGTATGATGGGCCTATATAATGCTCCATATATTATGGGCCCCATATGATGCTCCAGTGTATAATGGGCCCCGTATATGATGCTCCAGTGTATGATGGGCCCCATTTATAATGCTCCAGTGTATGATGTGCCCCATATATAATGCTCCAGTGTATAATGGGCCCTATCTATGATGCTCAAGAGTATGATGGGCCCCATATATAATTCTCCAGTGTATAATGCTCCCCATATATTGCTCCAAACATTTAAAAAAATGAAATACTTCTCCTCACTGGACACTGCTCTACTCTGTATCCTTAGCATCGCCATCTTCCAGCTCTCTGCACTGTTACTGTTCAGGCAACGGGCGCACAGACGTGACGTCAACGCGCTCTCTGACCTGAATGTCACTGTCAGGAAACGCGGAAGACGTCACAGCGATGGAGCAGGGAGAGGTAAGTATTGCAAGTTCTGGGGCCCTGAGCAAGCAGGGGGCCCCACTCGTGGGCTCCGGCACTGGCACAGGGCCCCTCATAGTACGCCGGTGTCTCTGACGGCAAGTGGGCCCACCACCTGCTCAGGGCCCGACAGTTGCCGGGTGCGCCAGGTGCTGACGACGGCCCTGGGGGGGTACAGCCCAGTTAGGGAGGTGGAAAAACTGGCATATGTTGAGTTGTAGGCTGGACGTTCAGCAGCTGCAAATGGAGGAATTGGAGAAGTCGGAGGAAGAGGAGGACAAAGTGAGCCATTTTGCTGGCAACATATGTGTCATCAGGGGAAGGTGGTACAAAATCCTTTGAAACCCAGGCATGGTTCATTTTAATGAAGGTGAGATCACCAACATTTTTGGTCGACAGCCGGGTCCTTCTTTCTGTCAGGATTGATCCAGCAGCACTGAAGACTCTTTCTGATAGCACACTACCAGCAGGGCAAGCGTGCTCCTGTAAGGCATATTGTGCCAATTCAGGCTAGGTGTCCAGTTTACAGGCCCAGTAGTCAAAGGGGAATGAACTGTGAGGGAGAACATCGATAGGGGAGGAGAGGTCATTTTGAACCATAGTTGATGACTGCTGTCTCCTGTCTGTTGCAATTGATTCAGTATTAACAGTCGTGTGAGCGGTACTCGAGAAATCAGTCCACAACATGGTCATGAAACCACTGTCTCCAACGCCACTTCGGCTGTGTGCACCACGAACATCTCTTCCATGTTGCCCAGTATGGCTTGTGGTAGAACCTGCACCGCTGCTGTGTGCTGGAAATGCCTCTAACAAGTGGTTTACCAGAGTTGCTTGTTTGCCAATATTAGCTCTAGGTTCTCCTGTGGCATGATGTTCTGTAATTTGCCTTTATAGCATGGATCGAGGATGCTGGCCAACCAGAAGTCGTCATCCTTCATAATTTTGGCAATGCGGGGGTCCCTTTTTAGGATCCGCAAGACATAATCACACATGTGGGCCAATGTTCCAGGTGTAAGTGATGCACTGCCAGTGGTGGGTGGAGGAGCACTTTTTGCCAAATCCACATCCCTCCAGTCACGCACAAACCCTGTACCTGACCTTGGCAAACCAACATTTTCTCCTGCCCCCTGAGAAGCATCCTCCTCCCCAAAATAATCATCCCCCTCATCATCCTCCTCTTCTTCCTCCACCTCGTCCAGGACAGTTCCCTGAGCAGACAATGGCTGACTGTCATCAAGGCTTCCCGCCTCCTCTTCCTCCTCCACTGCAGACGCCTGATGCTTAATGTGCGTCAAAGTTTGCATGAGCAGACGCATAATTGGGATGCTCATGCTTATGATGGCGTCGTCTGCGCTTAACAGCCGTGTGCATTCCTCAAAACACTGAAGGACTTTACAGAGGTCTTTCAGCTTTGACCACTGCAATCCCGACAACTCCATGTCTGCCCTCAAACTGCCTGCCCGTGTATCCTCCCACAAATGCATTACAACCTGCCTCTGTTCGCATAGCCTCTCAACCATGTGCATGGTGGACTTCCACCTTGTTGCAATGTCTATGATTAAGCGTTGCTTGGGGAGGTGGAGGGATCACTGCAGCCTCTGCATACGACTGGAGTCTACGGGCTAGCGACGGATGTGCGAGCACAGTCTTCGCACCTTATGGAGCAGGGCTGTTAACTCCGGATAATTATTTATGAAGCACTGCACCACCAGATTCAAGGTGTGAGCCAGGCAAGGTATGTGTCTGAGTTTTGCCAGGGCTATGGCTGCCACAAAATTACGGCCGTTATCACTGACTACCTTGCCTGGCTCAAGATGTAGACTCCCCAGCCATGACTCAGTTTCTCGCTGCAAGTAGTCGGCTAGTACCTCCGCGGTGTGTCTGTTTTCGCCCAAAGACATAATCTTTAAAACAGACTGCTGACGCTTACCACTAGCTGTTCAATAGTGGAACATCTCGTGTGCAATACTGGCAGCTGCGGATGGAGTTCTCGTGCGACTGCGCTCTGTCGTCGAGCTTTCGCTTCTGGAGGAGGAGGGTCGAATGCCTACGGACAACTGTTGCCTATACCGTGGGCTAGGCAGCACTGTCCCACCGCCGCTGTCCCCTGTGGAGCCTGCATCGACCACATCAACCCAGTGCACAGTGATGGACACGTAACGGCCCTGGCCATGCCTACTGGCCCATGCATCTGTTGTGACGTGCACCTTTCCACTGACTGATTGTTTGAGTGCATGGACAATGCGGTCTTTCATATGCAGGTGGAGGGCAGGGATGGGTTTTCTAGAAAAGAAGGGCCGACTGGGTAGGTCATAGCGTGGGACAGCGTAGGCCATGAGCTTTCTGTGCTTTCAACCAAACGGAAGGGCATCATCTCTAATGAGATCAGTTTGGCAATGTAGGCGTTGAAAGCCAGTGTACGCGGATAAGAGGATGAGTACTTTCTTGTCCTACTCAGAGTGTCGGCTAGTGTGAGCTGGACTTGAGAGCTGCATATGGGGGAACTAGCGGTGGACATGGCGGACTGAGAGGGGGTTGGTGATGGGATGGTGGTGGTGGTGGTGATGGCCTAGATTCTGTCTTTCGTTGGAAAAACGTTGTGATTCCCTGACTGCTTTGGCCTTGCGACGACACCTCAACATTTGTTGCTGGTGGTGTGCTAACCGGTGGGCTTACAGTGGGGGAAGTGATGTAGCGTTGCTAGCTACCTTCAGTCGGAGCAGGTGCACATGTGCTACTTGAGGTTTTGTAGTCAGTCCACGCATGCAAGTGCATGGTGTTTAAATGTCTAAGCATGCAACTTGAATTACAAATTTTGGAGATTTTTCCCTCGGCTAAAGGTCCTTCCACACTTCTTACAGATAACCTTTGCCTCATCAATAGGATTTCGGTCAAAAAAGTGCCACACTGCACTCTTCCTACTATGGGATAAATTTTCAGGGCTTGCACGCTGACCGTCTGGCCATGCAGTCCTGCAGCTCTTTTTGTTTTTTCAACACATTTTTGAACTGCTACGGGCCTGCCAGATAACCGCAGCTGCGATGTCGATGCCTGCTGCGGATCCTCCTCCTCTTCTGAACTATTGCCAGCGGCACCCTCTTCCCCAATGGATGCCAATCCGGGTCAACAACTGGGTCATCCATCACCTCCTCTTCAATTTCATCTGCACCTTCCTCTGTGTCACCGTGTAAGGTGGTATAGTATGCGGGAAGGGGCACCTGAGTTTCATCAGGGTCAGATTTTGGCTCAGTAGACTGCGAGGGCAATGTAGTGCTCTGGGTGAATGTACCAGCAGAATCATATAGCAGTGACTGTGTATCAGTGCACTCCATGTCAGATTCATCTTGGACTGGGGAATTCAGGATTTGACTTGATAACCCAGGCATGGTATGTAAAAAGAGCTCCATGGAGTAATCTGAAGTGTGGCCTGCCGCATCCTTCACTATTGGTGGGGGTGAAGGACACAAGGAAAGGTGTTGTTCCTGACCAGGAGCCTGCACTGACGACTCAGTGCTTGCATTTTTTGAAACTTCAGAAGAGGAGGCGATAGAGCTGGAGGCTGTTTCGGCAATGTAAGCCAAAACCTGTTCCTGATGCTCGGTTTTAAAAGCAGTTTACCTACTCCCAGAAAAGGGAGCCTTCCAGGCTTTCTGGAGCCAGACGATGACACAGGCTCAACACCTACTGCCTTAAATGCTATTGTACTTTCGGCACTACCAGCAGATGCACCACCACCACCATCAGTACCAGCTGGCCCCCGCCCACGTCCGCGGCCTCTTCCACCATACTTCCTCATGTTTGGGAAAAAATACCAAAAATACCAGCAGATATATGGTACTGCATCAGAAGCGTACAGCTGTATACGGTGAAGGGAAAAATTTAAATCTCCGTATATATTTCCAGAATCACACAGACTTTCACTTAGTATGGATTAGACCAGAATATAAAAAGCAGAAAAAGGGTAATGTATCAGAAGTGTACAGCTGTATACAGTGTAGTGGAAATTGTAAATCTCCGTATATATTTCCGGAGTCACACACAGACGCTCACAGGCTCAGTATGGATTAGACCAGAAGATAAAAAGCAGAAAAGGGTACTGTATCAGAAGCGTACAGCTGTATTCAGTGTAGGCGAAATTGTAAATCTCCGTATATATTTCCGGAGTCGCTCCCAGGCTCAGTATGGATTAGACCAGAAAATAAAAAGCAGAAAAACTGTACTGTATCAGAAGCGTACAGCTGTATACAGTGTAGGGGTAATTGTAAATCTCCGTATATATTTCCGGAGTCACACACAGACGCTCTCTCAGTATGGATTTGACCATAATACAAAAGGCAGAAAACAGGTACTGTATCAGAAGATACCAGGTGTATACAGTATAGGGGAACATTTAAATCTCCGTATATATTTCCGAAGTCACACACAGACGCTCTCTCAGTATGGATTTGACCAGAATACAAAAAGCAGAAAAAAGGTACTGTATCAGAAGATACCAGGTGCATATAGTATAGGGGAAAATTTCAATCTCCGTATATATTTCCTGAGTCACACACTGACGCTCTCTCAGTATGGATTTGACCGTAATACAAAAAGCAGAAAAAAGGTACTGTATCAGAAGATAACAGGTGTATATAGTATAGAGGAAAATTTAAATCTCCGTATATATTTCCGGAGTCACACACAGACGCTCTCTCAGTATGGATTTGACCGTAATACAAAAGGCAGAAAACGCGCCGGCAGAAGGGTAAGTATAAGCGATATTTACCTGTCCCGTTCCGCTGTGTCCTCTTGCTGCGATGTTCAGGCAGAAGGCGTGATGACGTAGTTACTGTGTGCAGCGCCCTCTGCCTGATCATTGACTGCTGGAGGACCCGGAAGACATCGGCGCTCAGCAGTGGACCCGGTGACAGGTAAATATCACAGGTGCCGGGGCCCTGAGCGAGCGGTGACACCGGCACCTATCCCCCATAGCGCGCCGGTGTCCCCGCCTGCTCAGGACACCGGCACCTGGCCCCCAGCAATGAGAGGTGAGTATGTCTTTTTTTTTCGGTTGCAGCAGCAATTGAGGCCTATACTATAGAGCATCTATGGGGGAATAATCTATGGGGGCATAATCTATGGGGGAATAATCTATGGGGCATAATCTATGGCACATCTATGGGGGCATAATACATGGGGCATCTGTGGGGGAATAATCTATGGAGGAATAATCTATGGATCATATATGGGGGCACAATCTGTGGAGCATCTATGGGGCACAATCTATGGATCATATATGGGGGCATAATCTATGGATCATATATGGGGGCACAATCTATGGAGCATCTATGGGGACACAATCTGTGGATCATCTATGGGGCTCAATCTATGGATCATCTATGGGGCATAATCTATGGATCATATATGGGGCACAATCTATGGAGCATCTATGGGGGCATAATACATGGGCAGCATATAGGGCATAATCTCATTTTCCACCCTAGGCTTATACTCGAGTCAGTAAGTTTTCCCAGTTTTTTGTGGCAAAATTAGGGGGGGTCGGTTATACTCGGGCCAAAACCTGTTCCTGATGCTCCGGTTTTAAAAGCAGTTTACCTACTCCCAGAAAAGGGAGCCTTCCAGACTTTCTGGAGCCAGACGATGACACAGGCTCAACACCTACTGCCTTAAGTGCTTAAGTGCCTTAAGTGCTATTGTGCTTTCGGCACTACCAGCAGATGCACCACCACCACCATCAGTACCAGCTGGCCCCCCCCCACGTCCGCGGCCTCTTCCACCATACTTCCTCATGTTTGGGAAAAAGTACCAAAAATACCAGCAGATATATGGTACTGCATCAGAAGCGTACAGGTGTATACGGTGAAGGGAAAAATTTAAATCTCCGTATATATTTCCAGAATCACACAGACTTTCACTTAGTATGGATTAGACCAGAATATAAAAAGCAGAAAAAGGGTAATGTATCAGAAGTGTACAGCTGTATACAGTGTAGTGGAAATTGTAAATCTCCGTATATATTTCCGGAGTCACACACAGACGCTCACAGGCTCAGTATGGATTAGTCCAGAATATAAAAAGCAGAAAAAGGGTAATGTATCAGAAGCGTACAGCTGTATACAGTGTAGTGGAAATTGTAAATCTCCGTATATATTTCCGAGTCACACACAGACGCTCACAGGCTCAGTATGGATTAGACCAGAATATAAAAAGCAGAAAAGGGTACTGTATCAGAAGCGTACAGCTGTATTCAGTGTAGGCGAAATTGTAAATCTCCGTATATATTTCCGGAGTCGCTCACAGGCTCAGTATGGATTAGACCAGAAAATAAAAAGCAGAAAAACGGTACTGTATCAGAAGCGTACAGCTGTATACAGTGTAGGGGTAATTGTAAATCTCCGTATATATTTCCGAAGTCACACACAGACGCTCTTCAGTATGGTTTGACCGTAATACAAAGGCAGAAACAGGTACTGTATCAGAAGATACCAGGTGTATATAGTATAGGGAATATTTAATCTCTGTATATATTTCCGGAGTCCACACAGACGCTCTCTCAGTATGGATTTGACCGTAATACAAAAGGCAGAAAACAGGTACTGTATCAGAAGATACCAGGTGTATATAGTATAGGGGAAATTTAAATCTCCGTATATATTTCCGAGTCACACACAGACGCTCTCTCAGTATGGATTTGACCGTAATACAAAAGGCAGAAAAAAGGTACTGTATCAGAAGATACCAGGTGCATATAGTATAGGGGAAAATTTCAATCTCCGTATATATTTCCTGAGTCACACACTGACGCTCTCTCAGTATGGATTTGACCGTAATACAAAAGGCAGAAAAAAGGTACTGTATCAGAAGATACAGGTGTATATAGCATAGAGGAAAATTTAAATCTCCGTATATATTTCCGGAGTCACACACAGACGCTCTCTCAGTATGGATTTGACCGTAATACAAAAGGCAGAAAAAAGGTACTGTATCAGAAGATACCAGGTGTATATAGTATAGAGGAAAATTTAAATCTCCGTATATATTTCCGGAGTCACACACAGACGCTCTCTCAGTATGGATTTGACCTTAATACAAAAGGCAGAAAAAAGGTACTGTGTCAGAAGATACCAGGTGTATATAGTATAGGGGAAAATTTAAATCTCCGTATATATTTCCGGAGTCACACACAGACGCTCACAGGCTCAGTATGGATTAGACCAGAATATAAAAAGCAGAAAAAGGGTACTGTATCAGAAGCGTACAGCTGTATACAGTGTAGGGAAAATTGTAAATCTTCGTATATATTTCCGGAATCACACACAACGCTCACAGGCTCAGTATGGATTAGACCAGAATATAAAAAGCAGAAAAGGTACTGTATCAGAAGCGTACAGCTGTATTCAGTGTAGGGGAAATTGTAAATCTCCGTATATATTTCCGGAGTCACACACAGACGCTCACAGGCTCAGTATGGATTAGACCAGAATATAAAAAGCAGAAAAACGGTACTGTATCAGAAGCGTACAGCTGTATACAGTGTAGGGGTAATTGTAAATCTCCGTATATATTTCTGGAGTCACACACAGACGCTCTCTCAGTATGGATTTGACCGTAAGACAAAAGGCAGAAAAAAGGTACTGTATCAGAAGATTCCAAGTGGATATAGTATAGGGAAACATTTAAATCTCCGTATGTATTTCCAGAGTCACACACAGACCCTCACTCAGTGTGGATGTAACCAGAAAGCAAAAAGCAGAAAAAAGGTACTGTATCAGAAGATACCAGGTGTATATAGTATAGGGGAAAATTTCAATCTCCGTATATATTTCCTGAGTCACACACTGACGCTCTCTCAGTATGGATTTGACCGTAATACAAAAGGCAGAATAAAGGTACTGTATCAGAAGATACCAGGTGTATATAGTACAGAGGAAAATTTAAGTCTCCTTATACCGTATATACTCGAATATTAGCTGAGATTTTCAGCCCATTTTTTAGGGCTGAAAGTCCCCCTCTCGGCTTATATTCGAGTCATATACCAGGGGGTCGGCGGAGGAGGGGGAGCGCAGCTGTCCTGTATATTCACCTCTCCGCCGGCCCGGTCTCTGCAGCCCTGCTCTTCTCCCACGGTCCCGGCACCAGTATTCAGCCATCAGTGGTACCGCTCATTAAAGTCATGAATATGCACATATTCATGACTTTAATGAGCAGTAACACATGACCGCTGAACACAGGCGCCTGGACCGTGGGAGAAGAGCAGGGCAGAGACGCGCCGGCAGAAGGGTAAGTATAAGCGATATTTACCTGTCCCGTTCCGCTGTGTCCTCTTGCTGCGATGTTCAGGCAGAAGGCGTGATGACGTAGTTACTGTGCGCAGCGCCCTCTGCCTGATCATTGACTGCTGGAGGACCCGGAAGACATCGGCGCTCAGCAGTGGACCCGGTGACAGGTAAATATCACAGGTGCCGGGGCCCTGAGCGAGCGGTGACACCGGCACCTATCCCCCATAGCGCGCCGGTGTCCCCGCCTGCTCAGGACACCGGCACCTGGCCCCCCAGCAATGAGAGGTGAGTATGTCTTTTTTTTTCGGTTGCAGCAGCAATTGAGGCCTATACTATAGAGCATCTATGGGGGAATAATCTATGGGGGCATAATCTATGGGGGAATAATCTATGGGGCATAATCTATGGCACATCTATGGGGGCATAATACATGGGGCATCTGTGGGGGAATAATCTATGGAGGAATAATCTATGGATCATATATGGGGGCACAATCTGTGGAGCATCTATGGGGCACAATCTATGGATCATATATGGGGGCATAATCTATGGATCATATATGGGGGCACAATCTATGGAGCATCTATGGGGACACAATCTGTGGATCATCTATGGGGCACAATCTATGGATCATCTATGGGGCATAATCTATGGATCATATATGGGGCACAATCTATGGAGCATCTATGGGGGCATAATACATGGGCAGCATATAGGGCATAATCTCATTTTCCACCCTAGGCTTATACTCGAGTCAGTAAGTTTTCCCAGTTTTTTGTGGCAAAATTAGGGGGGTCGGCTTATACTCGGGTCGGCTTATACTCGAGTATATACGGTATATTTCCGGAGTCACACACAGACGCTCTCTCAGTATGGATTTGACCGTAATACAAAAGGCAGACTAAAGGTACTGTATCAGAAGATACCAGGTGTATATAGTATAGGGGAACATTTAAATCTCCGTATATATTTCCGGAGTCACACACAAACCCTCACTCAGTATGGATTTGACTGTAATACAAAAGGCAGAAAAAAGGTACTGTATCAGAAGATACCAGTTGTATATGGTATAGGGGAAAATTTCAATCTCCGTATATATTTCCGGAGTCACACACAGACGCTCTCTCAGTATAGATTTGACCGTAATACAAAAGGTAGAAAAAAGGTACTGTATCAGAAGATAACAGGTGTATATAGTATAGGGGAAAACTTAAATCTCCATATATATTTCCGGAGTCACACACAAACGCTCACTCAGTATGGATTTGACCAGAATACAAAAAGCAGAAAAAAGGTACTGTATCAGAAGATACCAGGTGTATATAGTGTAGGG
>JARQOD010000003.1:415932124-416032527 GCA_033576555.1 Oophaga sylvatica | reverse complement strand
CCTTAACAGCCGAAATCCGGCCCAGGGTCTGCTTCATCTGGCTGGTTAACACAAAATAGGGGGGAACCCCACGCCAATTTTTTTCGAGGGGATCCCCTATTTTTGTTAATCAGCCAAGATATGCAGACTGCTGTGGCCTAGTATTATCAGGCTGCAAGGTCATGGATCTTGGCTCCTTAAACAGCCTGAAAATCCAGGCCTCAGCGGTCTGCTTCATCTGGCTGGTTAACAAAAATAGGGGGACCCCACGCCATTTTTTTTTCGAAGGGAAACCCCTATTTTTGTTAATCAGTTCCCTCTGACGCACTGATTGTGTCCCTGGCTGACCTGAAGTGAAAGTGGAAAGCAATCAATTAAGCTTTCCACTTAAGGGCCCGTCTCACATGCGATAATCGCTACCGAGATCGCTGCTGAGTCACTGTTTTGTGACGCAGCAGCGAGCTCACCAGCGTATCGCTGTGTGTGACATTCAGCGACGATCAGCCCCCCTGCCGGGTATCGCTGATCGTCGCTGAAATGTCAGGACCTTTTTTTGATCGCTGGTTTCCCGCTGACAGGCACGCATCGCTGCGTGTGACAGGCGGGAGAACCAGCGATCCGCTGGTAACCAAGGTACACAGCGGGTTTCCAGGCGCGGGGCTGTGCCTAGAAACCCGCTGTGTACCTTGGTACCAGCGCCCTGATGCAGGGACTGGTATCCAAGGTACACAGGGGTTTCCAAGCGCTGCGCGGTGCCTGGAAACCGCTGTGTACCTTGGTTACCGGGATCGCTGGTCTCCCGCCTGTCACACGCAGCGATGCGTGCCTGTCGAGGGGGAAACCAGCGATCAATAAGGTCCTGAGTCCTGACATTTCTGCGAGATCAGCGATACCCGGCAGGGGGGCTGATCGTCGCTGAATGTCACACACAGTGATATCGCTGGTGAGCTTGCTGCTGCGTCACAAAACTTGTGACTCAGCAGCGATCTCGGTAGCGATATCGCTATGTGAGACGGGGCCCTTAAGCGATGTTACCCGCGGTGCTGTCCCAGATCGCTGCCTGAGCTGCCTGTTTGGCAGGCTCAGCAGCGATCATGTAGCGATACACCAGCGATCCTGACAAGTGCATATCGTTGTCGGGATCGCTGGTGTATCGTTATGTGACACCCAGCCTTTACTCTCCTGTCAGGCAGGAGAGGAACTCATTCATTTGGGGTTTACTGTGAGGCTGCAGCATTAGCTGCGGTCCCTGCGTAAACATTAACCCTTTCTGAAGGATTACACACCCGTGGGACCTGACTGTGCATCGGTTGGTAAGATATTTTGCTTATTATTTTATTTTTATTACAGGAAATGGTTTTAGGGTAATAAAATATGGTCAAAAACTGTGTGATTATTTCATTAAACTTCTTTTTTATTAAAGTGTGTGGGTTTGATTTTTCTTTCATTTACAAATAGGATTAATAATTGATAGTTGTCTAATTGACAGCTCTCATTATTAACCTGGTTTAAAGTGACCTTTCAATTGCAAGGTCATTTTAAACCCTTATTAACCCATTCGCCACCGCTACAGGGCAAGGGGAAAATAGACGGGCAAAGTGCCAGAAAGGGCAAATCTAATTAGAGATTTTCCCTTTCGGGGTGTCTGGGGGCAGATGTTAAGTAGCCGGGGGGGGCCAAAAAAAAATGGTCCCTCTTGGGCTATTATTATCTGCCCCCACTCACGGGCTTGTCTGTCTGGTTGCGAAATAGGCGGGAGCCCACGCATTTTTTTCAGCAATTTTACACCTCATATATATATATATATATATATACATGTCATTGAATTTGTGACACATATATATATATATTTATATTTGTAGTTTCATACACTTCTACATAGTAAATAGCCGCTATTCAATTGTCGGCTTTTGTGAAAATGCGAACCCGACATGAAATGCCCATTGGTGTACATAGGGTTAACCATGTCTTTTTCATGTCCTTTGCTATCTAATTTGCACAAACAATTAAATCAGACTATGTGTGCAAAATTTTACACCTGTAGGGGTTAATTAAGGTGTAAATTCGTACAAAAAAAGTCCTTTTTTTTACAACGAATTTAACCTTTAATTAACCCCTACAGGTGGGGAAATTTTGCACACATAGTCTGATTTAATTGTTTGTCAAATTAGATAGCAAGGACATGAAAAGACATGGTTAACCCTATTGTACACCAAGTGTCATTTCATGTCGGGTGCTTTGTCTTTTCACTGAAGCCGGCTTTACCCGGCAATTGGAATCAAAGGATATTTTACTATGTAGAAGTGTATAAACTATACATATATGTATATATATATGTCACAATGACATGATATATATATATATATGTATTCTATGTGTGTATATTTAGTGTTTACAAGGAAAGAATGGGGTTTTTTTTAGTTGCGATATTTTGTTCCATAGACTTACATGGGACTTCCGGTATCGGTATCGGGTATCGCCGATTTTTTAGTGATATCGGCGATACCATTCCGATTCCGATACTTTAGGATATCGGAAAGTATCGCTCAACTCTACCCAGGAGGCCATGGACCCATATATCAATGTATTTTACTGACCTGTCTCTCAGAGAATGACTGTTATCTGGTGATCTGTGATAGATTTTCCAAGATGGTCCTCTTGTGCCACTGCCGAAGTTTTCCATCCTCTTCCGAGTTGGTGCCTTTGTTTTTTCAGCAGGTGGTTCGTTTGCACGGCATTCCGGAGAACATTGGGTCTGACAGAGGGGTCTAATTTGTTTTCCAGATTTTGGAGAGCCTTTTGTTCTAGACTGGGAATTCAGTTGTCTTTCTCTCTGCGTTTCACCCTCAGACCAAAGGGCAGACTGAGAGAGCAAACCAGACTTTGGAAACTTATTTGAGATGTTTTGTATCTGCTGATCAAGATGCCTGGGTCTATTTTTTGCCCTTGGCTAAATTCGCTCTCAATAATAAGGCTAGTTCTGCCACTTTGATGTCCACTTTTTTCTGCAATTTCGGGTTTCATCCTCGGTTCTCTTCAGGGCAGGTGGAGGCTTCTGCCTGTCTTTGGTTGTTGACTCTATGGTAAGAGAATGCACAGATTTGGAATCAAGTAATGGAAAAGTTGTCTCTCTCTCAGGAGAGGGCCCAACGGTTTGCCAACTGGCATAGGACTGATGGTCCCCAGTTTAAAGTAGATGACATGTTTGGTTGTCCTCAAAAAATATCCACATGAAGGTTACGTCTCCAAAATTTAAGCCAAGGTTCACTGGACCTTATAAGATTTTTGGGAAAACCTTAATTTCCCCTTTTCTTTCCGTTTGCTCTTCCAGGGACGTTAAGATTCACAACGTCATCCATAAATCTTTATTGAAAAGCTTTGTTGAGTCAGTCGTTCCTATGGCTGCGCCCCCTGAGCCTGTTTTGATTGAGGGCAATCTGGAGTATGAAGTGGAGAAGGTATTGGATTCTCGTCTGGCTAGACGGAGACTCCAGTACTTGGTCAAGTGGAAAGGTTATTGTTAGGAGGACAATTCTTGGGGTGTTTGCTTCTGAAATTCATGCTGAAAGATTGGTTCGCACCTTTCACCGGGCTCATCCCGATCTCCCTGGTGGCGCAGGTGAGGGTTCGGTGACTGTTGTGAACACTCTGAATCTGACTTCTGAGTTTGGGCTCCCCGGGTGGCTGCTGATAGTAATGAAGCTGCTTTGGCTAACAGAATTTCTAACTGGGGAGATATAAGTGAGCAACCTTCCCATGATCCTTGCCGGTGATTTGCTTTTTCCCTGGTCCCTTTTGGAAGTCAGCTTGCTTCCTGCTTTGTCATGCAACTTTCAGAAAAGTTATTTGCTGTTTATTTCTGTGGCATTTGTTTTTGTCCATCTCAGTTTTCTGCCCTTCAGGAGTTAGTACAGCCAGGTTCCCCTGCAGGGGCCTGCGTTGGACTCTGTTTCTCATTTGCCACTGTTTATGTATTTTCTGTTCGATGTTATTTCAGTATCTACTGATTTGCTACCAGTTCACACCAGACTTCTGATCTAGCGGGGTAGAGATGTGTAGTCTCAGTATTTTTGCATATCAGACTTGTTGGAGTTTTCTTAGAGTTTTTGCTGGATTGCAGACAGTATTCTTTCCTGTCCTGTTCTATCTAGACAGTTTGGCACCAGCATTTGCTTGCTCTATTTTCTGCCTGTGTTTGTATTTCATCATGTCTCACCGCCAATATATGTTTGGGGGGCTACCTATTCCTTTGGGGGCTCTACTCCAGGGCAGTTAGCTTTCCCTTTCTCTCTTTAGGCTTAGTTAACTCTCCGGCTGTGTCGATGTGTCTAGGGCACCGTAGGTACGTTCCCACGCTGCTTCTAGTTGTGCTGTCAGTTTAGGGGTCTGCAATGCGCTAGTTGCCAACCTCTCTGGGTGTCTGGTTGCCTAGGCTATTTTTGCTGCTGTCCTCCTCGCTACCAAATCATAAACAGTGGTTACATGAGAGCTGGTATCAACTAGCACGTACAGCCCGACCATTTATTTTGGCCTAAACGAGGGACTCGAGGAAACTAAGCTTGCGGGACTTCTTTCTCTTCTTTTTGCTGCTCAGGCTCCGGGCGGCGTCCCCCAGCCACGAGCCCACAGTTTAACAGGCGACGGTGGAGAAGTCTTCCCCGACGCGCACATCCTCGAGCATAATGTCCAGTGCTCCCACAGTTGTAGCAGGTTGGCTTCCCTTCTGTGTGATGCGGCCTCGTTTCCTAGTGAGGCTCGGGTCCAGTTCTGCCTCCGGAGGAGGCCTGGGGTACTGAAGGTTGCTTCTTCAAATCAGACCATTCTCCAGCATGTCCTGGATTTCCTTCCGAAGCTCTCTCACCCAACTTGGTTCAGTTGCCAGCGAAACGGCTACCTCCCCGCTCCAGACCTTTCCCGCTGGGACTGTCACCCTCTGTTCTCTCTCACACGTGCATGCTTCGGCCCCAACTTCTGAAAATGACATACGCGAATTAACCCTCAGCGCTCACTCATAGTCGGTTTAAGCAGCGCATCTCTAAAGCCTTCCACTACCTGATCTCACAGAACTAGCCCTGCATCAATGCATCTTGCTTTAGCAATTGAAGCGTGGATCTCCTGCACGCGTTCATGTATTGGGTCATGGACTTCCCCCTTCCTTTGGACACGGCTAAGCAAGCGCATGCACAATTCTCCGACGTCTGTGGGGTTCTTATGAATTTCGTCTAAGTTTTATTACACTTTGGGGAAGGTATCCCGCTCATGGGGGGGCCGGAATATGACTGAGATCCTCGCCTCTCCATCCAGGGCCATATCTGCCTCCATCGCAGGAGTCATGGGATGGCATCCTCAACATACCCCTGACCCGCTCAGCCAGTCCCATAGCAGAACATTGCTTCCTGTAAACTTTTCGTAGGTTGCTCAACATTGCCCCCAGCGGTATACTAGCTCTTGGGGCACCCACAACCACTTGAATCGGTCGCCCCTGTGCCTGGGGCATCCTGACCGCTTGGTCTGTGTCCTCTGTGCTTTGAAGACTGCATCCTGCCGACTATGACAAGTTGTAACAGGTTGTGGGATGCAGTGACGGACAGGAGACAGATCAACTGTTAACAAATTTAATAGTGGGATACTCCACGCAGGGAGGTAAATGGTTAAACAGGGAATAGGCAGTTCAAATGCAAATAATATGTATGGTAATGGAGCATTACAAAGAATAATGGCAGTTCTCTTTGTGGTTAACTTTATCCTGTCAGTAGATCCTCAAGACATGGATGTTGCAGAGTGGGTGATAGCACCAACAACGGCTGGCGCGACGCTTGTCTGATGAGGTCCTGCAGGCAACAAAGCTCTGTTTTCTGGTGGCAGCGGCTGGCGTCTCATACCTTCCGCTGAGTCCTTAGTCCATATACCGACGTGGCCAGGAGAGTATAGGCCATCGCATGGTTTGAGGTCCGACATGCCCAGCGGATATGCACTGAGGGGTCAGAGGGAAGATGGCAGTTCCGCACCTGGTGTCTCTTGGGTGACACATGCACAGTACTCACGGGCCCAAAACGATTGGCACCATTAAGTGTGGTGACCAGCGGGCACTCTGCACGTCTCTTCTCCCCAGTCTCTGCTAGCAGCAGGAGGCTCGGCGCAGGCCTACGCTGTACTGGTACTCGAGGGGATGGAGCACTCACTTCTCCCTGCTGCACGCTGTCTCTTCCCCTCAGTTCTGACTGTTTCCAGTGCGCTGTGGCTACAAGCATTTAGCCACACAGACTGCTATGGAGGAACAGGTAGATACCTGTTCACACAGCAGAAGCAGGTACTGGTACAGACTGAAGGAATGGTGTATGGAGAAACACCAGCAAGTGCAGGTACTGATACAAACTAGATGGAATGGTGCATGGAGGAACAGTAGAGAAGGGCTGTACAGCAGCAAGAGGTTCTGCAGCAGCAGGAGCAAAGCAAATGGAACCGCAAGGTATGCGGAGATGAGCTGCAGCAAGAGGTTTCTGCAGCTGCGGGAGTGAAGCAGAGTGGAACTGCAAGATATGCGAAGAGAAGCTGCAGCAAGAGGTTCTGCAGCTGCAGGAGTGAAGCAAAGCGGAATTGCAAGGTTTGGGGAGAGGAGCTGCAGCAAGAGGTTCTGCAGCGGCAGGAGCAAAGCAGAGTGGAACGGAGCAGAACCGCAGGAGTGCGGACAAGAGGCAGAAAGAGATTCAGAGAGAACACAAGGCAAGACACAGCAGGGAAGTAAACCATAGCCAAGGAGGCTAAGAGACAGAGGAGACAAGGTTCAGGGACAAAGACACAGGGACCAGGATATTCTGCCTCCTGGGGGTGGCAAGGACAAGTACAAGACAAGGTCAGGAGCAATAGCACAGAGACCAGGATATTCTGCCTCCTGGAGGGCAGACAAACAAGTACAAGGCAAAGCTAGGAGTGAAGTCTCCAAAGATGGAGGAACACAGAGCAAGACCTGGCAGCTCAGTAGCAAGACACTAACTGAGTAAACGCATTGCACAAGCAAGATCCACAGGGTGGAGCTGCCCTAAATACTAGAGGCTCATGGTAATTGGTCAGGGACAAATTAGACAGGTGAACTGTAACTCCATAAGAAACAGAGAGTTCTGGAGCCGCCCCCCTATACACACACCAGGAAACAAGCACAGAACAGATAGAAAGCAAGAGGTACATATATGGAGCTGGCAGCAGACAGAAATCACAGCATGACCTGGAGCAGTGAGCAAGTTGGTATGTGGGGAATGGGAGGCCATGCTGCGATGCCAGCAGGGTTGTTACAACCTGCTCTGGGAAGTATAACTGGCGGCCCGCTACTCACCCTGTCTATCACAGATTCACTCATTGCCGGAGCTCAGTGCAGTAGTCTTCAGCAGTGCGACCCCCATGTGCCAGGTTTATGATATTTGCTTTAGCGACTTGGATCCTGTTGGTGTTTGTCATAGATCTAACATAAAGAGTCAAAAAGGTGTCCATAGAAAACCTTTCTGGGACTTATAGGGGCAAAGAAAAACCCAGAACTGAGGACCCCCTTACAGTAGGACATGATTATTCCCACCCATATGGAACACATCCCTGAAGACAGGGTCGCAGGGTATAAAATAACCTACAGCTCTTCCGGAACACTCTAAACTGATTTTTTTTCTCTCCTAAAAATGTATCAAGGTGGGCCATTAAAGGTTCAGGAGATACCATCTGTACATCAGAGGATACTGGCGTCACAGAAACAGCTTGCAATGGAGGCTATAGGAAGTTTTCATCAAACTAATTATCCATACCCTGCAACTGATATTGCATTGATTCAAGAGTCTGGTATTCCTTAGCCAGATACTCTATCGTCTGGTGAAAAAGACAAAGGTATAGGCCAATCGTAATGTGACGCTGAGTCACTTCTCACAGACAAGCAGTGAGTCAGGGAAGTCAAGGAATACAAATTTCAAAAAACTGACCGTCACATCCAAGCATAAACTAAGTGTGAACAGGTGCTTAACCTAGAGTCACCAACTCATATACACTCAAACAAAAGAGGCAGGCACTCTGTAGCGCCATAGCATGCAAATATGAAATATGAAAAATGAATTGCATTACTGCATTAGAAATATGAAAAATTGAGAAATCTTAGCACATAAATTGGCCAATTCATGTGTTACCTGGAAGCCACGTTTGTTGGATGTGCATGTTTGGATATGACGTCTGTTTTTTGAAATTTTTATTCATTAGCCTTCTGACTGAGCACTCTGCCTCTTAGCCGCAGGCATTTTTAATCACAGCAGGGCCATACCACCCACAGAGATATAGATTTCAGTCTAAAGTGAGGATTCACATTGGGTTCCCACACAGATGAAGACTTTAGTCTAAGCAAGGATTGGCATTAGGTTTAGGTCCTGGAAAACGAGAAATGCCTTAGGCTAAAATCACATTTCGTCTTTTAGCGCAGCGCATCGTGCACTACTGAAAATGTGTGCAAAAAGCATACATCATGGCCAAAAGTTTTGAGAATGACACAAAATATTATATTTTCACATGATCTGCTGCCCTCTGGTTTTTATGTGTGTTTGACAGATGTTTTTATCACAGACAGAAATATAATAATTGCAAACATATGAGTAACAAAAGCTTATATTGACAGTTAGAATGAGTTAATGCAGCAAGTCAATATTTGCAGTGGTGACCCTTCTTCTTCAGGACCTCTGCAATTCTCCCTGGCATGCTCTCAATCAACTTCTGGACCAAATCCTGACTGATAGCAGTCTATTCTTGCACAATCAATGCTTTCATTTTTGTCAGAATTTTTAGGTTTTTGTTTGTCCACCAGTCTCTTGATGATTGACCACAAGTTCTCAATGGGATTAAGATCTGGGGAGTTTCCAGGCCATGGACCCAAAATCTCTATGTTTTGTTCCTGAGCCATTTTAGTTATCACCTTTGCTTTATGGCAAGGTGCTCCATCATGCTGGAAAAGGCATTGTTGATCGCCAAACTGCTCTTGGAGGGTTGGGAGAAGTTGCTCTTGGAGGACATTCTGTACCATTCTTTATTCATGGCTGTGTTTTTAGGCAAGACTGTGAGAGAGAGCCGATTCCCTTGGCTGAGAAGCAACCCCACACATGAATGGTTTCAGGATGCTTAACAGTTGGCATGAGACAAGACTGGTGGTAGCGCTCCGCCTTGTCTTCTCCGAATGAGGCGTTTTCCTGATATCCCAAACAATCGAAAAGGGGATTCATCAGAGAAAATAACTTTACCCCAGTCCTCAGCAGTCCCCTGCCTGTACCTTTTGCAGAATATCAGTCTGTCCATGATGTTTTTTCGGAAAGAAGTAGCTTCTTTGCTGCCCTCCTTGAGACCAGGCCTTGCTCCAAGAGTCCCGCCTCACAGTGCATGCAGATGCACTCACACCTGCCTGCTGCCATTCCTGAGCAAGCTCTGCACTGCTGGTAGCCCGATCCCGCAGCTGAAATACTTTTAAGAGACGGTCCTGGCGCTTGCTGGTCTTTCTTGGGCGCCCTGGAGCCTTTTTGGCAACAATAGAACCTCTCTCCTTGAAGTTTTTGATGATGCGATAGATTGTTGACTGAGGTGCAATCTTTCTAGCTGCGATACTCTTCCCTGTTAGGCCATTTTTGTGCATTGCAATAATGACTGCACGTGTTTCTTTAGAGATAACCATGGTTAACAGAAGAGAAACAATGATGCCAAGCACCAGCCTCCTTTTAAAGTTCCAATGGTGTCATCTTACTTAATCATGACAGATTGATCTCCAGCCATGTCCTCATCAACACCCACAACCTGTGTTAATGGGGCAATCACTGAAAGAGGTTAGCTGGTCCTTTTAAGGCAGGGCTGCAATGAGTTGAATTGTTTTGGGGGATAAAGTTCATTTTCTAGCCAAATATTGACTTTGCAAGTAATTGCGTTAAGCTGATCACTCGTTATAACATTCTGGAGTATATGCAAATTGCCATTAGAAAAAGTGAAGCAGTAGACTTTGTAAAAATTAATATTTGTGTCATTCTCAAAACTTTTGGCCATGACTGTAACAAGCGCTTGCAAGCGCAATGTTTTTTTAAACGCATAATGTACGCATAACGACAAAAAACGTAGCGTTTACATGAGTTTATCTAGCAATTTTCATGCATTTGCGTTTTTTAGGCACATGAGTATACATTGCACTGAGGAAACCTTGAAACAGACTCCATCAATGGGAAACCAGTGGGCGAGTGTCATGGACTTTTAAATAGACCCTGTTCAGCTGAATTCTTCAGATTTTGCTGCTGTTTCCTGTATCACCATGGATCTGCGTTGGGGGACTTTTCGGCAATAAAACTTGGATATGGACATCGCGCTGTTTTCTGGCTTTTGCTTTTTACTTGCCAGCAAACAAAGGGAGAGAGAGAAAGCGAAGATGGCAGCAGCAGGCGTTTTTTTGGAGACATCCCATTATTGAAGTCCGTGAAGCCGTGGAGCGTACCACACCCTCTTCAGCGAGCTCCAGGCAAAACCCTACAAAATTTTCGGACTATACACGGATGTCCCAAAAAAGTTTAAGGGATTTGCTTGCTTGTGTTGAAGGAGCCATCCGAGACAGGAACACTGCTCCGTCGTGCGATTCCTCCGGAGGAACGGCTCCTCGTCACATTAGGTACGTAATATTAAACAAATGCGTGTATTGTTTTTGTTCTGCCATTTACTAAAAGCCTTCAGAATTATAGTTCTGACATGTACAGATTGATTTTTCATGTCAGTGTTTTGCCAAAGCCTAGACAATCACAATTTTTTTTTATCTGTTTTGGCAGATTCCTGGCTTCTGGCGAGACCTCTTCTTCACTACACTTTCAGTACCGGCTTGGAATCTCCAACTTGTCCGGAATAGTTGCGGACACCTGCCGGGCTTTGTGGGACGTTCTAATGTTCTGAATTTATGCCCCTGCCCACCGCGGAAAAGTAGATGGATATTGCAGCAAAAATTCTGAACAGTCTGCAATTTCCCCAACTGTTTGGAGCGGTGGATGGGGAACACATCCGGATTACAAAACCCCCAAGAAGTGACCTGAGTACTTTAATTATAAAAGTACTTTTCTATGTACTCATGGCCATTGTGGATGCAGACTGCAGGTTTAAGCGGTGGACATTGGGGCATTTGACCGGGGCATGACTTCCAGACCTTTATAACTCTGACATGGGCTTAGGTTGTATGGCAACCATTTTAATTTCCCCCTGCCCCGGGCCCTTCCCCAACCGAAGGTCCCATGCCATTTGTAATGTTGGTGATGAGCCTTCAAGTGCAAACCTGTGAAACCTACTCACCGGGGGCTTGGACCACAAAAAAAACTTTAATTACAGACTGACCAAGCCTTTATGTTACGGTAGCTGAGGTGCAGTAAAAAAGGAAATACACAGAGCAGTTGATCTATGAATTGCAGTACCCCCCCCCCCCCCCCCCCCCCCCCCCCCCCCCCCCCCCCCCCCCCCCCCCCCCCCCCCCCCCCCCCCCTTTTTTTTTTTTTTTTTTTTTTTTTTTTTTTTTTTTTTTTTTTTTTTTTTTTGAAGGCAATTGACACGTAATGTTTGGGAAAATATTCCCTTAATATACCAACCAGGTACCCCATGATTAACTTCATAAGTACCGTTTAACCACCCCAGGGACTTGCCAGAAAAAAATCTTTAAATTACAACAAGACCCGATGAAACGTGAGTTGGCCCTTTGGATTCTTGGTCCAGATGGCGCATTCTAGGCACAGCCATAAACGAAATGTGGATGAGGTGGTGAAAGCCTTTGGTCTTCACAATTCTTTGATGGCTAAAGACCACCCTACCTTTAACTTTATGAACCACCTGCAACCCATGCCAATTCACTCACACCCGCTCAGGTCATCTGTTGAAGTTGCAATGAGGGACCAATTTGCGCTACTTTCATCTGATGTGGACGGTGAATGGCAGATCAATGGAATAAAATTGTTTCCCTTTTGTTTATTTATAAATAACCTGTTTTTATACTGTACAGTGCACTCTGTCTTTATACACCCAATACAATAATCCCTCCCGGTGTCCAGTGAAGTAGATGCTGTTTTTCTGCACTGACTTTAATAGGATCCTCCGGTGAGTCACAGAGAAAAGTTGTATGACCTTCATCATCTCTCCGGTCTATGTTAAAAATATTGCAGCCCGGTGGAGATATCTGCAGTGACGGTGGAGATAAAAAATTTAAACCGACCTGATGTTCAATAGTGATTTTGGGGATGATAGCATCCTTCACTCTTTATGAACCTTCCATATGAGCATTTTGTAGTTCTCCACTGTGGCTTCAGTAGCACGCAGACTGGAGAGATATAAAGTAAAACAACTTGTACAATCCCCTAGCCTGGTGTCTGCTGAATAGGATGCCAAAAAAAAGCTCCTGACGCAGAATTTTTTATGCATGGGCGGTGAATTGACAAATAGTAACCACCAGCACTCCCAGTTCCCTGGTGCAATAGATGATGCAGACTGAAGCGACGCGCAAACAACTCATGGTAATTAGCGATACTTTCCGATACCAAAATACGGAATCGGATGGTATGCCGATACCCAAAAAATATCGGCGATACCCGATACCGAACCGGAATCCAATGTAATCATGGGAACAAAATATCGGGAATTAAAAAAAAAAACCCATTTTTCCTTGTTGGTTAATTGTCATGAAGGAAAACAACAAAGAGTAATGTAGAATGTATTGGGGAAGGTTGAGGAGACATTAAAGGCATAGATGTTTAACCCAATCAAATGGAATAGCATAAATATTTTTTTTTTTTTAAAGATGTTCGGATTGACGAAGAAATTGACAATGTTGTTCACGTTTTTTCTATTTTGGCAAATATGTATATTTCACAACTTCCATGCTCTTCACCTTTTTAACTTTTGACACACTTTCTCCTTCATAATCTTCAGCAGCATCATCTTTTTCATCAAATTATTCTTCATCTTCACCTTCTTTATCTTCTTCTTAAACTTCTTGCTATTCATCTTTTTCTTAACATTACTCTATTCTTCTTATTAAACTATTATTCTTATTCATATTCTACTTCATCTTCTTCATCATATTCTTATTTGTGACAGAGAATCCTGTACTGTAATCTGTCAAAGTATGAATTTTTCATTCTTCCGTTCTTGCTGTCACAAAAGATTTAAATTACAACAGTATTTGTCCGTGTTCAGTTTAGCCTGCAGCAGCAGCAGGCATTTTCCAGGGGCACCACGAGGAGGAACGGACTCACCCCCTAACACTGCTTAGTCTTCTTCTGCTTATAATTTAGAGCATATATTTTTAGATCTTCTGCTTATTGTTCTTGTGTCTCTTGTTCTGTATCTTGTATTTGTAGCACAACCTTGTACCAGCTGATGTTACTGGGACACGGTTACTAAGCAGGAGGTACCTGTGCTCCAAAGCACTACCAAGGACCAGCAGACGTTGCAGGAACTCGGATACCGAGATGGAGGCACCTAGGCCAAAGACACTGCGGAGAACCAGTTGACGGTACTGGAACCCGGACGGGTAGCAGAAGGTACAAGAGCCAATGCAAGTAACGAGGACCAGCTGACTGTGCTGGAACCCGGAGGGGCAGCAGAGGAAAAGAGCCAATGGCACAACCGAGGACCAGCTGACGTTACTGGGACACGGTTACTAAGCAGGAGGTATCTGTGCTCCAAAGCACTACCAAGGACCAGCAGACGTTGCTGGAACTCGGATACCGAGATGGAGGCACCTAGGGCAAAGGCACTGCGGAGAACCAGCTGACGGTACTGGAACCCGGACGGGAGCAGAAGGTACCCATGGAAATTTAGTTGACAGGCCGCGAGCCGGCCGCAGTTACCGAATCCCACAGTACTACAGTGGGTGATTGTCCTATTGTCACAACGGAAACAGCCTTTATTTGCATATCCCGCAGCACACATAGGAAGCACCTAAACTCCAAGCACCATAGAGTCGGCTAACCCGACCGCAACACGACAGGACAACTTATTGGAGGCTAAGTGACGTTTACACTGACAGGAAACAGATGGCGTGCTGTAACCAGTCTGGGCAGGAGTGAGTACCCGTGCCAATGACACTTCCGAGCAACAACTGGCGGTGTTGAAGCCCAGGATGAGAAGACAACAGGGTGGAGGCAGCATGACTTTTTGCCGTTCACACAGCAGGGGAACAGCTGACATTACGAACGCCAGTAACACTATAGCTTGTGTATTGGTCTGTGGACACGACACTTCTGAGCAGCAACTGCCAGTGTTTGTAGCCCAGGGAGTAGAGTTCAGGTGGTAGAAAGATGACATAACAGGAGACATGGATAACGTTGCGAACCAGTTATTTAATCTGAAAATGGACAGACAAATTCTGGCGAGATCCATGCCTTGTTTCATTTTCAGAAAAGTAAGCCGGGCTACATTATCGGAGGATAGTCGCATGCGACGGTCTGTTAGTACACCACCTGCAGCACTAAAGACGGCTCCGATAATACACTGGCAGCAGGGCAAGCCAGCACCTCCAATGCATACTGGCTAAGCTCTGGCCATGTATCCAGCTTAGAGACCCAAAACTTGAATGGGAAGAGCCATCTGGGGGTACATGAGAGGGAAAGACATGTAGTCTGTCACCATCTTACGGAAACGTTGCCTGCTGCTGACTGGAGCCGTCTCGGATGGTTAGACATTTTTGGCGCTGCCGCAAAACTTCGCAACATTTGGAACATACTGGTGTTGCCCTGTGCAGAGGCGCTGCTTGTGCTCCCTCTTGTTGCAGAGCTGTCTCCACTGCCTCGACGCACAGATCTGCTTTGTAAAGCAGTAGCAGCAGCGCTCTCGGCTGGAATGGAGAACATTATGGATTGCACCAGTGTGTCTTGGTACTCCCGCATTTTAAAGCTCCCGGTTCAACGTGTGATGAGGCTTTGTAAGTTGTCCCGGTAGCGAGGGTCTAGGAGGGTGTACACCCAATAATCAGACGTGGTGAGAATGGTGGGCGATGCGGCGGTCGTTTCTCAGGCACTGCAGCATGAAATCAACCATGTGCTGCAGACTCCCAACTGGCCAACAAACGCTGTCCCCTGCAAGAGGCGTCATCTCTGCCTGCTCTGCATCACCCACCCTCGCTCTACATACTGACTAGAGCGTTGTGTACCTCCCTCTGGAGCGATGTCTTCCTCCTCCATTGACTCCTCCTCCTCATCCTCCTCACAAAGTGAGCCCTGCCCAGCCCTTTGTGAGGAACCACGTTGCGCTGACTGTCCAGAGGTGATGGAATTAGTGACTCCTCATCCTCCACCTCTTCCAAAACCTCATCCCTTAGTGTTTGAATTTTTTTTTTGAAGCAGGCAGATAAGGGGGACAGTCAGGCTGACTAGTGCATCATCTGCACTCGCCATCCGCGTTGACTCATCAAACGGACGCAAAACGTGGCAGATGTCCTTCATAGAGGCCCACTCAGTAGTGGTGAAGTGTGAACGGTGCAAATTGCGAGTTGATTGCGCCTGATGCAGCTGATACTCCATTACTGCTGGCTGCTGCTCACACAACCGCTCCAACATATGTAACGTGGAATTCCACCTGGTGGGTACGTCACATATGATGCGATGTTCAGGAAGGCGAAATCTGCGTTGCAGAGCTGCAATGCGCGATCTGGCCATGCTGGAACGTCGCAAGTGAACGCACTCTAGGCGGACCTTGTGCAGCAGTGCATCAAGATCCGGATAGTCCCTCAAAAAACTCTGCACGACCAAGTTGAGCACATGTGCCAGACATGGTATGTGAGTGAGGTTGCCAAGGCCCAGAGCTGCCACCAGATTTCGGCCATTGTCACACACTACCAAGCCTGGCTGGAGATTCGCTGGCAAAAACCACACGTCGCTCTCCTGCTTGATGGCATTCCAGACCTCCTGCGCTGTGTGGCTTCGATTCCCCATGGAAATTAATTTCAGGACGGCCTGTTGACGTTTGGCCACGGCTGTGCTCATATCGGTCGCATCAGGTAAGCGTTCACGGGTCCATGTGGAGGTAGACCGTGACGGCTCCTGCAGTGATGATTCTGAGGAACTGGAGTAGGAGGAGGAGTCAGTGGACAGACTTGATTCCTGCAATCCTTGGAGTTAGCAGAACCCGTACAGCGCCACTCGCAAGATCTGTACCCGGCTCCACAACATTGACCCAATGGGCAGTGAGGGAAAGGTATCGTCCCTGGCCATGGGTACTGGTCCACGCATCGGTGGTCAGGTGGACCTTGCTACTGACGGCGTTTAGCAGCGCATGTTTAATTTTTCCCTCAACATGCTTTTGCAGAGCAGGGACGGCTTGCCTGCTGAAATAAAATCGGCTGGGCACATTGTATTGTGGGACTGCCAATGCCATTAAGTTACGGAAACTGTCAGTCTCCACCAGCCTGAATGACAGCATTTCAAGGGACAGGAGTTTTGCAATGCCAGCATTCAGAGCCTGTGCTCGTGGATGGTTTGCAGAGTATGGCCGTCTTTTATCCCATGCCTGTGCTACCGATGGCTGTTTTGTGGCCTGGGAGTGTGAGGATGACAGGGAACTTGCAGCTGTGGTGTGAATAACACTGGGTCTCTGGACAACAGTGACAGAGGTTCTTCCATGGCGATCCTGTGAGGAAGCAGAACCAGCTGTGTGTGAGCTGGAGGAAGAGGCTCCAACACGAGCTGAAGATGTAGGTGCTGCTGTAGGTTGGCCTACATCTCCAGTGTGTCTTTGGAACTCAACCACGTGCTTTGACCGCACATGTTTCCACATATTTGTGGTATTAAGGTTACTGACATTTTTACCTCTTTTTACTTTTTGATTACACAGCTTGCATTTGACATAGCAAATATCATCTGCAAGTGTGTCAAAAAGGACCACGCAGTGCAAGTCCTGGGAGCGCCCGTTTTTGCTGTTGGAAGAGAACTGCTACGAACGGGTGCCAAACTGGAGGCTACAGGCAACCGAGTCTGCAGCCTAACTCTCCCTACTGTTTGGACCGCTGGGGCAATCTCTTCCTCAGAGCTGCTACCACCACCTTCCTGTTCCTCATGCCATGTTGGGTCTTGGACCTCATCATCTCCACTACCCTCTTCCAACACCTGCTGCTGTTGGGTGGTCTGGCCAGCACCATGCTCAACAGAAAATGGCACCTGAGTCTCATCATCATCAGATGCGTTCTGCGGTGTGCTGACCATCGGCACTGGCTCACCCGCCTCTTCACATTCAGAGAGACACAGCTGTTGCGCATCACTGCATACTGCCTCTTCTTCACATTCCAGAATGCTGCTTGGCTGGGCCCCTGTTTGCAAGCCAACAGATTCTGAGAACAGAAGCAGAGACTCAGCTGGCTCCAGTTCAGAACTCTCTGACTGCCTGGGCAATTTGGCAGGCGGTGAAGAGACAGATGGTTGTTCAACAGTGCTGTGGTCCTGAGAGGAGGTGGAAGGAATTGAAGTCGATGCATTGGCTGCCATCCAACCAACAACGGCTTCAATTTGTTCTTCCCGCAGCAGGGGGGTACGCTGAGCTCCTACAAAAGTGCGCATAAAGGAACGCTCACGGGGAAAACTGGTGGATGCTGTGTCACTGGGTGCGGCAGCAGCCACAGAATCCCCACGTCCTCTCCCTGCTGAAACTCCACGGCCACGACCACGTGCCTTACTCACTGACTTCTTCATCTTGGTAGATTGATAAAGAAAGTCAGAAAAGTTATAAGGCCTAAGTGTGGTTATTCCTCAGAGACTGCAGTGAACACTGAAACACAACTGTCCACAATCTGGGAAAGGCTACTCCTTTGTCTACTTCTATAGTGTTTGCAACCAATGTATTGTATACGGATGGAAGCGCGTCACACTAATAGATTAGATTTTAAATGGAATGGAGCAGAACCAATTGGAGATAAATGAAAAGGATGAGCCACTGAGACACGCTCAGCAGAGTACAAGCAGCAGTGCTTGAACAAGTAACTGGAGCGTGATGTGCACTCAAATAATAAAAAACACAGACTGAAGTGAACACTGAAACACAACTGTCCACAATCTGTGAAAGGCTACTCCTTTATCTACTTCTATAGTGTTTGCAACCAATGTGTTGTATACGGATGGAAGCGCGTCACACTAATAGATTAGATTTTAAATGGAATGGAGCAGAACCAATTGGAGAAAAATGAAAAGGATAAGGCACTGAGACACGCTCAGCAGAGTACAATCAGCAGTGCTTGAACAAGTAACTGGAGCGTGATATGCACTCAAAAAATAAAAAACACATACTGAAGTGAACACTGAAACACAACTGTCCAAAATCTGTGAAAGGCTACTCCTTTGTCTACTTCTATAGTGTTTGCAACCAATGTATTGTATACGGATGGAAGCGCGTCACACTAATAGATTAGATTTTAAATGGAATGGAGCAGAACCAATTGGAGAAAAATGAAAAGGATGAGGCACTGAGACACGCTCAGCAGAGTACAAGCAGCAGTGCTTGAACAAGTAACTGGAGCGTGATATGCACTCAAAAAATAAAAAACACAGACTGAAGTGAACACTGAAACACAACTGTCCAAAATCTGTGAAAGGCTACTCCTTTGTCTACTTCTATAGTGTTTGCAACCAATGTATTGTATACGGATGGAAGCGCGTCACACTAATAGATTAGATTTTAAATGGAATGGAGCAGAACCAATTGGAGAAAAATGAAAAGGATGAGGCACTGAGACACGCTCAGCAGAGTACAAGCAGCAGTGCTTGAACAAGTAACTGGAGCGTGATATGCACTCAAAAAATAAAAAACACAGACTGAAGTGAACACTGAAACACAACTGTCCACAATCTGTGAAAGGCTACTCCTTTGTCTACTTCTATAGTGTTTGCAACCAATGTATTGTATACGGATGGAAGCGCGTCACACTAATAGATTAGATTTTAAATGGAATGGAGCAGAACCAATTGGAGAAAAATGAAAAGGATGAGGCACTGAGACACGCTCAGCAGAGTACAAGCAGCAGTGCTTGAACAAGTAACTGGAGCGTGATATGCACTCAAAAAATAAAAAACACAGACTGAAGTGAACACTGAAACACAACTGTCCACAATCTGTGAAAGGCTACTCCTTTGTCTACTTCTATAGTGTTTGCAACCAATGTATTGTATACGGATGGAAGCGCGTCACACTAATAGTTAAATTGCATGGAGCAGCAAGAATTACACTGAAGAAAAAAAAATAGAGTCTGTGAGTGACACGTGCAGATGCCTACAGACAGCGTTGCATGCAGAGCAAACTGCAGCGTCACCTGCACTCACACACACCTTGCACAGAGCTGTTAAAACAACACTGGCAAAAGGAAGCTTTACACAGCGGTTGGTAAACTAGCCTGCCTAAAGCCCAGTACACAAAATCGCAATATCTAACTGTCCCTCAGAGTCAGCAGAGCAGCGTTCTGTCCCTAACTGAGTTCACAGCACAGTGACGCTAAAATGGAGGCGGCGCCTTTTATAGTGCATTCTGACATCATTTCAGCAGCCAATCACAGCCATGCCATTAGTTAAGATGACCGCAGCATTACAGGATGTGCCCACACTTCATAAGATTCCTCATTGGCTGACTAAAATCACATTGCCTCTCAAAGAATTATGGGAACTTCCGATTCCGGTATACGATATAGGAAAAATATCGGAACTAAGTATCGGAATTCCGATAACGTGAATATCGGCCGATACCCGATACTTGCGGTATCGGAATGCTCAACACTACTCATAGGTATAGTCACCTGGCCAGGTGTGATAGTTATGATACCAGGCCAGGGGATTGTAGATATGGCGTGTATTTTCGCCATAATCTCTTCAGTTTATTCACCGCACACTGAATAGAGGATGGGGTTAATTACAAGGTATATCTACAATCCCTGGCCTTGTGTCACAAAGAGTGAAATGTTGATGGGCAAAACACACCATCCTCAATTCACTCTTTATGATACCTGGCAAGGTTAGAAAAGATATGCCTTGCACTCAGCAACATCCTCTATTCAGTCTACTAATATTTCTAGACTGAAGAGACTGGTGGTGAAAATACAAGTCATATATTTGTGTTTTTGACAACACATAGATCCAGGACTGACACAAGAAACATGTGTCAGTAATGGAGCTATGTGGTGGCAAAATCACAAAGTGTACGGCGCAGTGTGTGTATGGCACAGTGTGTGTAGGCGGCGAAAGACACAATTAAAACAAACAGTTGGGTGAAAACAAAGGCACATTTATTTTTACAAGACACAAAAAAAAATTGATGTGGACGACGTTTGGGTGAAGAAGGGGGTAACTTGGGGGTGTGGAGCGACGAGGATTGACTTTGGGAGGGCGACAAAGGGGTTCGAGGGGAAGGGGCGACAAAAGTGGTGGGGGAAGGCAGCGGGTAAAACACAGTGGGACGTGAGGGGGAGGGAGGACAAACTTCTTTGTCTGGACTCTTCTTTTCTTTTTGGAGGTCCTGGTGCTTGGGGACTTGGTGCTTGGGGACCTCCTGTGGCTTGGGGACCTGGTGCTTGGAGACCACGTGTGGCTTGGGGACCTCCTGTGGCTTGGAGACCTGGTGCTTGGAGACCTCGTGTGGCTTGCGGACCTCCTGTGGCTTGGGGACCTCGTGTGGCTTGGGGACCTCCTGTGGCTTGGGGACCTCCTGTGGCTTGGTGACCACCATGTGCTGGGGACCTCAATGGGCTGCTGGACCTCCTGCCAGGGTCCAAGGCCCTGAAGATAGATAGAGGGTCCCCCAGCTACTGCTCGGTGGTGGTGGAGTCCCGGGAAGTGGACGCGGTCCAAGCAGGGGTGGAGATCCAAGCAGGGGTGGAAGAAGTCCACACAGGAGCAGCGCTTGGTATGGTGGTGTGGGGGGAGTGTCCAGCTGCATTGTGACTGTGTGTAGTGAAGTGTGGTCCAGCATGGCTTGGAATGCTGGTGGCCGTGCAGTGGTATGCAGCAGAAGTTGGTAGTGCGGTGAAGCAAGTCAGTGGTGGCACGGGTGGGAAAGGCACCACTGGCTGCTGCTGCTGCACGTACTGACTCTGCTGCATAACCTGCGTGTAAGCATTGTTGCAGGCATGCATCACAGTCATCTGGAGATCAGGACTAAGGTGTTCTGCCATGCCCCGTTCAATTTGTTGGAAAAAATGATGCGCTGGTCTTTTGAGCTCAGTTTCAAGATAGTCAAGGCGATGTTAGACAGAATGGATGCGTTGGTCCACTAGTGCAAAACCGCTATCCACTCTGTTGCCCAACGCCTTGTGGCTATTTTGGAAAACCGTGCTCGGGCATGAGATTCCTGTCAAAGGCTTTCTGCCGCGGGCGGGAAGTACCCGCAAAACCTGTGGCAGAGACCTGTGACAGGGGAAGACCTGATGGACCAGCTTCCTGAACTCCAGCTGTCTGTGTTGACGGCCCGCAAGGTGCTTCTTTGTTGGTGGATGGCTGGGATGGGTCCGAGGCAGCTCTCTGAAAGACCGCTTCAGGACCAGGTTGCAGGGTTCTGCTCCAGGTGCTGTGAAAAAAAAAAAAGAATTAGTATCATGCATTTACAAACGCCAACTCCTGTGGAATAGAAAAACACAGAGTAACACAATACAACAACAACAAAATACTTACGCTCTGGTGGCAAGGATCGGTCTTAAGAAAGCCAAAGCCCGATGGTAGCGATACTTTCTTGTGGTCTTTGCCGCAGCACCACTGGCAACCCGGTTATCCAGCCTCAGGTCCCTGTTGAAGCTGTCCTTCATTGAGCGCCAACGGGTTCTGACCTTGTTCACTGTGGAAAATAAAAATAAAATTTAGATAATGCACTGTAGGCTGGGATCACACAACTGTGTGGGATGCTAGAAACTCACAGGAGTTACTAGCATCCCACACAGTTGTGTGATCCCGGCCAAGGTCACTGCCGCATCACACACCAGTAAAATACTTAAGAAATTCCTTGTGGACCCGGGGAGAGGCGTTGTCCCAGCCATCCATCAGTGCTGCAGCCACCTCATTCCAGAGTCGCCGGATCACCACGTTGTCACAGTGCATTGGATGACGGCTGTCCCACAATGGGACTCGCTCCTGGACCAACTGGATCAGGGCGTCATTGTCCAGGGCCAGTTCCTCATCCCGTTGTGAAGCCTACAAAAGAAAGCAAAACATTAATCTTGTAAAGATTTGGAGACGAAAAAGATAGAAAACAAGACAGAATAGAACAAAGATTGAGAATAGAAGCAAGATTGAAAAGGAAAAACAGGCACTAAAAAAGGCAGGGGCAAAAAAACAGTACTATCTGCAGTCTACTCTTACAGGCCGCCTCCCCGCCTGCACACGGACTGGCTGCTCCCGTTCTTCCTCCGCTGCTGTGGACGATGTGGACTGAAAAAGAAAAAAAAAATTGCCACATGTGTCCATGCAACAGCAAATACTTACCAATCAGTATGGAAGGAAGGTACTCACTTCACCCTCTGCTAGAGCCAGTTCACCAGGGGCCGGCACGTTTTCTTCTCCAGAAGACATGCTGCAATAAAAAAAGAGACATTAGATAATAAATTGACAAAAAAGGATATAAAAACATTAGGTTTCATACTCACATTAGCCTAGTTTCCAAGATGTCCAAGAACAATTTGGGAATAGCTGCTGTCTTGCTGCTGTCTTCCTCTGTTTCAGGCTGGAGAGTAGTGGACTTAAGTGCCAACACCTTCTTTTATATACACTACCCCCATACAATGTTTGTTTGTTTAGTGGGTGGTTTAAACCACTGTCTAGACATGTGTTATCTCTGACAACGCATGTGTTGTAGAACGCTGACCTGCGCCTGACCAAGCGCACGTCAGCGATCACATAGACTGTAATGTGTTGTTTGTGCGCTTTCCGTGCGCGATGCGAGCGCATGCGCCTTTTTAACGAGTTTGGGCGGACCAAAAAATGCAACATGTTGCGATGTGCGCGCCAAGTCGCTCACTACAAAATAACGCAAGTGCACGAAAACGCTGATGATCGCATGCTAACGCTAAACCATGCGCCCCCCTGTTAAAGATAGGGGCGCATGGAGCATGCTATAGGATGAGCTTGATGTGCTGCCCTAAAAAGCGCCAATGTGAAACCAGCCTAAAACTAATTTTTGATGGTAGAAATGTAATTATTTTTTATTCAATGCCCAATGGTATAAAATTTTGTGACACACCCGCCGTGTCAATATGATCACTGCACCCCTAGACGAATGCATTGAGAGGTGTAGTTTGTAAAATGGGGTCACTTATGGGGATTTCTGCTGTACTGGCACCTCAGGCGCTCTCCCAGTGAGGTAAAGTCACACAGCAAATCTTAACAGTAAAATCGCCACTATATTGTATGGCGCTCCTTCCGTTCTTGAGCTTTTACAACTGTCGCCTGAAAAATATTTCACCAATTGTATATAGGGTAATGGCGCACTCAGGAAAAAACATGGACCATCAGTTTTTTGTAAAAAAAAACTAAAGTCCTATAACCCCTCTGAAATATTAAAAACTTGGGCCTCTAAAATAAATCAACATTTTAGTGGTAAAAATGTAATTTATTCTTTATTCACTGCTCAATGGTATAAAATTCTGTTAGGCACATGTGGTGTCAATATGATCACTGCACCCCTAGATGAATTCATTGGGGAGTCTAGTTTGTAAAATGAGTTCACATATAGGGGGTTTCTGTTGTTCTGGCACCTCAGGGGGCTCTGCCAATGTGACATGGCACCATCAAAACCATTCCAGCAAACTCTGAACTCCAATATGGCGCCTCTTCCCTTCTGAGCTTTGCACTGTGCCTCAAAAGCACTATTCTCCCACATATGGGGTATCGACATACTCAAGAGAAATTGCACAACAATTTGTATGGTGCAATTTCTTCTGTTACCCTTGTGAAAATAAAAAAAATTGGGGCTAAAGTAACATTTTTGTTGGGAAAATGTCATTTTTTTTATTTTCATGGCTCAACGTTATAAACTTCTGTGAAGCACCTGAGGGTTCAAGGTGGTCACCACACATCTAAATACATTCCTTGAGGGGTCTAGTTTCCAAAATGGGATCACTTGTGGGGGGGTTCCATTGTTTAGGCACATCAGGGGCTCTCCAAATGGGACATGGCATCCACTAATGATTCAACCAAATTTTACATTCAAAAAGTCAAATGACGCTCCTTCCCTTCTGAACCCTGCCATGCACCCAAACAGTGGTTTTTCCCACATATGGAATATCGACATGCTCAGTAGAAATTGCACAACAAATTTTGTTGTCCATTTTTTCCTTCTACTCTTGTGAAAATAAAAAAATGAGTCTTAAGTAATTTTTTTGTGAAAAAAAGTTAAATATTCATTTTTTTTACACATTCCAAAAATTCCTGTGAAGCACCTGAAGGGTTAATAAACTTCTTGAATGTGGTTTTGAGTACCTTGATGGGTGAAATTTTTAGAATGGTGACACTTTTGAGTGTTTTCTGTCATATAGACCCTCAAAGTCACTTCAAATGTTGGGTGGTTCCAAAAAAAAAAAAATGGTATTGCAAATTTTGTTATAAAAAGCAAAAATCGCTGGTCAACTTTTAACCCTTAGAACTTCCTAACAAAAAAACTTTGTTTCAAAAATTGTTCTGATGTAAAGTAGACATGTGAGAAATGTTATTTAGTAACTATTTTGTGTGAGATATTTCTCTGATTTAAGGGTCTAAAAATTCAAAGTTTGAAAATTGCAAAATTTTCCACATTTTTGCTAAATTTCCATTTTTTCTCAAAAAATGCAAGTTACATAGAAGAAATTTTACCACTATCATGAAGTACAATATGTCTTGAAAAAACAATCTCAGAATTACTGTGATACGTTGAAGAGTTCCAGAGTTATTACCTCATAAAGTGACACTGGTCAGAATTGTAAAATTGGCCTAGTCATTATTAACGTGCAAACCACCTTAGCGGGCAAAAAAGGGCTAATATTATTAAATGAAATCTCAAAACATAATCGCCAGGTATAATGAGAATATTGAATTTATTATTTCTGTAGAATCAGTGATTATTGCAGGCTTATAAAGAAAATTAAAGAACGAGTAAATTTCAGTAAGTGAATATTTGTGAGATCCCCGAATTCACGCTGTTCATTTCAGGTGACAATATTCTTTCAGTATCCTCATTTATATCAAGAATTACAGTGATCCGATGAATAGCCGTTGTAGATAAAGGCACAGAACCTGCGGGACACAGAATGGGTAATGTTACATTTATTAATTTATTTTTGAAAAATAAATGATTGCGCTATAAGACGAGAAAGATGAAAACTTTCCTGGATCCGCACATACCTTAATCAAGAATCTGCAAAAACCCTACTGCTTGCCCTCATCATCTCTCATCTTGACTACTGCAATTTCCTGATCTGTGGCCTCCCCTCTAACACTCTCATTCCTCTCCAATGTTTCCTAAACTCTGCTGCCTGACTAATCCACCTGTCCCCCCCTATTCCCCGGCCTCTCCTCTCTGTCAATCCCTTCACTGGCTCCCCATTACCCAGAGACTCTAGTTCAAAACCCTAACCATGGCATACAAAGCCGTCCACAACCTGTCTCCTCCATACATCTGTGATCTCGCATCTCGGTACTTATCAGCACACAACCTCCGATCCTCACAGAGATCTCCTTCTCTACTCCCCCCTTATCTCCTCTTCCCACAATGGCATACAAGATTTCTCCCGTACATCCCCGCTACTCTGGAACTGTGTACCCAACATATCAGACTCTCGCCTACCATGGAAACCTTCAAAAGGAACCTGAATACCTACCTCTTCCGACAAGTCTACAACCTACAGTAATCACCGATCCACCAAACCACTGCACAATGAGCTCTACCCTCAGCTATTATATCCTCACCCATCCCTTATAGACTGTGAGCCCTCGCGGGCAGGGTCCTCTCTCCTTCTCTGACTTGTATTGTTCAAGATTATTGTACTTGCTTTATATTATGTACACCACTCCTCAGATATAAAGCTCCATGGAATAAATGGCGGTATAATAGTATATAATAATAACTTGTATGATCGGCTGCACTTTAGTGAGATTCAATAGATGATAGGTCATGAATAAAAAGTTACATAGATTCAGAGATGGAAATGATATGCATAAATATATAGATGCTGAATAGATAGATAGCTAGATAGATAGGCAGATAATCTATAGAGAGATAAATAGAAGATAATAGATAGATAATAGATAGATAGATGATAGATAATAGATAGATAATAATGATAATAGATAGATAGATAGATAGATAGATATAGATAGATAGATAGATAGATAGATAGATAGATAGATAGATAATATATAGATAGATAGATAGATAATAGATAGATAATGGATAGATATATAGATAGATAGATAATAGATAGATAGATAGATATGATAGATAATAGATAGATAATGGATAGATAGATAGATAGATAGATAATATATCTATCTGTCTATAATGGATAGATAGATAATTGCTGCTGTGCTTGTAGCAGATGTTTGAGCAGGTTCTCCATCTTGCCTGACATCTACACTGGCTTGTGGTCATCACACATGTTCGCTGGGAAACTGCCCGCAGTTCGAACACCACCTGTGGTTGAGTACCTCACTCAACAGGACACAAAGGTATAACTGGAACACTGTCTCTTTAAGAAAATGCTTGGTTTATTGTAGCAGCATAAACCAAGCTGGGGAAAAGTAAACACAGCCCTCAGGCATTTAAGTCCAGACCTTTTGACTCATCCATCAACTGATCACATGATTCTGACATCACACAGGTCCTGGCAGCTCTGCAGGAGGAGATAAATGGACATTCTCCCTCCCGCTCTATGAATGTCCACTAAAACCAGCCCATCATATAATTTTATATAAACCGTCCCAACATATAGAGTGCTGTAGACTATTCCGGTTTTACATCACTGACACGATCATGCACACTGACACGTATCCCCCCTCTATCACTTTAGCAGTGACTCTGTCACATATTCCACCCCTCTGCCCAAAGCCAGGGTTTTGGCACCTTCAATCGCTAAACAGGAAAGTGAAGTCCTGGAGCACCAGAAACCGCCCAGTCACCCAAGCATTCTTCCCATTCTTTTCCCTCATCCATCTCAGGGGCACGTGATTTGATATTAGTCTGAACTTTCTGCCTAACAGGTAGTATACCTACTTGATGGCCAAGCACTTTTTTCTCCACGATTGCATAGTTCTTCTCACAGGAGAGTTTCCTACTCATATATAGGACTGGGTGTTCGTCACCATTTATTACCTGGGACAGCACAGCTCATAAACCGACTTTGAAGGCATCTGTCTGGAGCAAAAACTCCATTGTGTAGTCTAGTGCGATCAAGACTGGCTGTCTGCACAGGACGAGCTTCAACTCCTGGTATGCCATTTCCGCTTCAGAGGACCATTTGACCATCGTCGACTTTGTGCCCTTGAGAAGATCAGTCAGGGGGGAAGCTATCATGGTGAAGTTCAGGATAAATAGCTGATAATTTCCCACAATCCCAAGGAACATCCTGACCTGCTTTTTGGAGACCGGCTTCGGCCACTTCTGGATTGCCTCCACTTTGTCTACTTGCGGCTTTATCTCACCTCTTCCAACGATATAGCCCAAGTATTTTGCCTCCTCTTTCCCAAGGGTGCAATTCTTTGGGATTATGGTAAACCCCGCTTTACTTAGGGCATCGAGTACCGCCTGGACCTTCGACAGGTGACTTGCCCCAATTCAGGCTGAAAATCACAATGTCGTCCAAATAAGTGGCAGCGTACATCTTGTGAGGGCCTAGAATCCGGTCTATAGCCCTCTGGAAGGTGGCTGGGGCTTCTTGTAGTCCGCACGACATCCAGGCAATATTGAAAGCACCCGTCAGGTGTAGAGAAGGCCGTCTTCTCCTTGGTACTTGGAGACAGGAGAATTTGCCAGTACCCCTTTGCTAGGTCCAGGGTGGTGATGTACCTGGCTGACTCTAGCCTCAGTAAGCTCATCGACCCGGGGTATCGGATATACGTCGAACTTGGACATCTCATTGAGCTTTCTGTAATGGTTACAGAAGTGCCACTCTCCACTTGGCTTCGGCACCAGGACAAAAGGGCTGGACCAGCCACTCTTTGACTCCTCAATGACACCCAGGCTCAACATCCTCTTCACCTCCTGGGAGATCACCTCACAGAGAGCTTCAGGAATCCAATACAGCCTTGGTTCACCCTCACATGTGGTTCAGTCAGGATCTCATTCTCCACCACCTGCGTACTTCCTGATAACTACGAAAACAGGTCTCGGTTTTGCTGAAGCAGCTCACAGCACTGTTGTTTCTGGGCAGATTAAAGTGTCTCTGCCACTCTGACATCCTCGACCTTGGCTTCAGGATGGGCCCCTAGGCACGATGCTTCTACCTGATCCGTGTCTGCCATGGTTTCAGCAGGTTAACGTGGTACACTTGGTACGGATTCCTTCTCCCTGGTTGGTAAATCTTATAGTTGACATCACTCAACTTCTCTACCACCTCGTATGGCCCTTGCCACTTGACCAGGAATTTACTTTCCACAGTGGGGATTAACAGGTGCACCCGGTCTCCAGGGCTTAACTGTCTCAGCCTCGTGGCCTGGTTGTTAGACCCTCAACTGAGCTTCTTGTGCTTGAAGGAGACTCTCCTTCACAATCAGCATCACCCTTGCGATTCGGCCCTGCATTTGGGTCACATGCTCGATGATGCTCCGGTGGGGTGTAACTTCTGCTCCCAAGTTTCCTTTGCAACATCTAGAAGTCCCTGGGAGTGCTGTCTGTATAATATCTCAAATGGTGAGAACCCTGTAGAGGCCTGGGGAACTTCCCTTATGGAGAACAGTAGGTATGGTAGGAGGAAATCTCAATCAAGTCCATCCTTTTCCACGACCTTCTTCAGTATGGACTTCAGGGTCTTAAGGAACCTCCCCACCAGGCCGTCTGTCTGCAGATGGTACACTGATGTCCTAAGTTGGGTAAATTGGAGGGCCTTGCACAACTCCCTCATTACCTTGGACATAAACGGTGTCCCCTGGTCCGTCAGGATCTCTCTTGGATACTTCTCACTAGACCTTGGAAATCAAGGTCCTAGAGTCTGGAGGAAGAGTGGAGAGACAGACAAGCCAAGCTGCTTGAGGTATACTGTGAAGTTTCCACAATCACTGATGGTTTAGGGAGCCATATCATCTACTGGTATAGGTACACTGTGTTTTATCAAGACCAAAGTCAGCACAGCCATCTACAATGAAATTTTAGAGCACTTCATGCTTCCCTCTGACAACAAGCTTTGTGGACATGGAAATGTAATTTTCAAGCAGGACTTGGCACCTGTCCACACTGCCAAAAGTACCAATTCCTGGATTAAAAACAACAGTATCACTGTGCTTGATTCGCCAGCAAACTTGTCTGACCTTAACCCCATAGAGAATCTATGGGGTACTGTCAAGAGGAAGATGAGAAACACCAGACCCAACAATGCAGACTAGCTTAAGGCTGCTGTCAAAGCAACCTGGGCTTCCATGACAACTCAGCAGTGCCACAGGTTGATCGCCTCCATGCCACGCAGCATTGATGCAGTAATTGATGCAACAGGAGCCCCGACCAAGTATTGAGTGCATTTACTGAACATATGTTTCAGTAGGCCAACATTTCGGATTTTAAAATCATTTATTCAAGCTGGTGTTATAAAGTATTCTAGTTTACTGAGATAATGACTTTTGGGTTTTCATTGGCTGTAAGCCATAATCATCAACATTAACAGAAACAAACACTTGAAATAGATCACTCTGTGTGTAATGACTCTATATAATATATGAGTTTCACTTTTTATATTGAAGAACTGAAATAAGTTAATTTTTTGATGATATTCTAATTTTGTGAGATGCACCTGTAGATAGATAGACAGAGATAGAGATAATAGTAAAATAGTTATGCAGATAACAGATAGACAGATAACAGATAGATAATAAATAGATAACGGATATATAATAGATAGATAGATAGATAGATAGATAGATAGATAGATAGATAGATAAATGCCAGATAGATAGATAGATAGATAGATAGATAGATAAATGCCAGATAGATAGATAGATAGATAGATAGATAGATAGATAGATAGATAGATAGATAGATATAACAAAACTGGAACAGCACAAAATATCAATAGAGGGTGACAAGGCTTGAGAAAGGCTCAGTATGAGCCGAAACGTCGCCCAGACATGTGGGTCTGAATAAATCCACTTTTTTCTATCACTGAGAACATGGAGTGCTGCCTCTTTTGTTTTTTCATTTTTTCATTATTTAGATAGATAGATAGATAAATAGACAGATAGATAAATAGATTGTTATTACCATACTCACATTTTGTTAATCACCACTAATGCTAAGTCCTACTAATCTTCTTTAGCTCTTCCTAGAATACAAAAAAGTAAGTTGATCTCATGGAATAATTTTTCATACTTTTACTCTGCTTTGTATTTGTTAAACTTGTGACTTTAGGCAGACCATAAATAAATGATATCTGAAACCAAAATTGCTGCCGCTTCTCCCAAATCATTACATGCCATGTTAATGACACTGTAGGGTATAGCTGCATACCCCTCCTCCTCTGTCCTCTACTCCGTTTCTTGTATTTATGGATTTTGTCGTGACTTAGGATGTGTGGTCTAAGGGGTAACGTTTCTCCTTTTGGAGAGTGACATAATGGCTTTCCAAAAAATTCTTTATTTGTATTTTGGTCACATATTGTTATATATTCTTTATATAATTTTTTTTCTTTATTATTATTTTTTATTTCTTATTTATTTTTTATTTTTTCGTTTTTTGTTTATTTTATTTGATTATTATTATTGATTTATTTGTGATATATAATTTCTCCTATAAACAAATATTGTGTGTATTTTGTATTTAATTATGTACATTATGTCCAACATCATTATGTCCAACATTATTATGACCATTGTATGCATATAGTTGCCAATGTATTTTGCTGAATTTCTATTATGTGATATATGCACCGATGTACGATATAGTTTGATGTATTATATACACAATTCTTTTCCTATACATTATGTTCCTTATTTTTCTTTGTATATTGTCTTTATTTAATTAATATGTGACCAGTGTCCCAATTAGTTTTTGATTATTCTATCACTGTATTGGTTATTGTGGTATAGGTGCTTTGCAGCGATTCCAATTTCTATAGTGCAGCTGCTTATTCTCAGCGCTTTCTGTTTGCGCATGCGCCGCACTCGGGACTGATGCTGCGTCGCGTTTGCCATATATGACCATGTCGGATCATGTGGGGCCCCATGTGCTTTCGATTGGTGCCGCTGTGGCAGCGTGTGCGTTGCTAGGTGTACGTGTGCGGTGTTTTGCACATGCGCAGAGAGTCTGCTTCACTTCCGGGTTCGTGTATATATAAAGTGCTCACGTTACTCCGTCTAACCACGCCCCATGAGGAAGGAGAGCGATCTCCGAAACGTGCGTCGGGGTCAGCTGTGGATCGCTCTGCAGGCCTCCCTGTTCTTTCACCGTGGTATGTTTACTCTGTACTTTATTTTGTGTGCATAGTTCACTTATTTATGTGGATTTTCCCATTCCATGGTTGTGTATGATTGCCCAGAACTGTCATTATGTTGCAAGTGCTTTCCTTGTGCACTAAGATTTAGTCATACTTTTGCTGGCAATCTATATATAACAGGGTGACTGCAGGGCCTCCCAGCTATCTGTGATTTTGTTCCTGTATACTATGGCAATATGTTTTCCTGCCTTCACCTACTACTTGGCTAAATTTTATTATATGTCTTATATGTGTCAATAAAGTAATTTGTATCAATATCTTGATCATTTGACTGTTTTGTAGTGGTGGTGGAATTTTTTGTATAATTCTTTGCAGTTGATCATCATAAATGTCCTCAAGTATATCTGGAGTTGCACATTTATTTAATATTTTCTAAAAACTTTATATATATATATATATATACCTCCATGAATATACTATGCTTGCCAGTCAACTGTTATTGACTTTAGGCAGACCATAAATAAATGATATCTGAAACCAAAATTGCTGCCGCTTCTCCCAAATCATTACATGCCATGTTAATGACACTGTAGGGTATAGCTGCATACCCCTCCTCCTCTGTCCTCTACTCCGTTTCTTGTATTTATGGATTTTGTCGTGACTTAGGATGTGTGGTCTAAGGGGTAACGTTTCTCCTTTTGGAGAGTGACATAATGGCTCTGGCATGCCAATGTAAGGAGGCTCATTCCCTGTGCAATGCTCCTCTGGGAAATTTAACATGAAAACTGCCTCTTCAGAGAGATAGAGGACTTGAACTCTAAAGTGCCACCTGTTGAAAGCAGCAATCCTACAAATCACTATTGACCCTTTAACAATCTTCCAATATGACTTAGGATAAAAGCCAAATCAGAATCTCAAATTGCAGATATCTTGTTTCTGGGTATTGCCCCTGGTCAGTACAAAGTATGAGAACTGATTTGGCTTGGTGAGAGGCTCCGGACTGAGGTCTAAGGGGTAACGTTTCTCCTTGTGGAGAGTGACATACCAGCTCAGGCAGGCCAATGTAAGGAGGATTATTCACCGTGCAATGATCCTCTGGGAAATTTAATATGAGGATGTGTGAACATTTACAAACACACTGGAGGGAGGAAAGATAAACTACTGACTGTAAGAGAAGATGAGACCAACCTCTAGTAAGATAAACTACATATTCACTCAGAGGCCCCTTTTGGCCAAATTAGCCCTTTTTTCAATGTAGAGATTTTAATTAGAAGGAACTCTAAATTAGGTGTCACAATGTATCAAACATAGAAGAATGAGTTGCCCCTCCATGACAGCTATTCAACTTATAGTTTTCTGGTTTATACTTACTTTTTGCCAATTTTGAAATGTTCTGAAATGAAAAATTAAAGAAAAATGTAAATAAACCAGAAAAGTTCTCATCTTTATTTAAACAGAGAAGTAACTTTTGTCTCTGCCCAAGAGGAGCGTCTGAGCTTACGTACTATTTTTATGATGCTTGTGTTTTTCTTCAGAGCTGCTGCTACCACCTGAAAATGAAATTGTATATTTTGAGATGAAATTAGAATGATCAAGTTTACTATATACAGAATGTATCTATTCTATGACCAAATTGTTCCGAAGGACAAACCCAGTCCCACTTCATCTAACAAGCTTATAAACGTAAGATTCTTAACCAAATTAGCCTTTTATCTCATCTCTAAGTTTCGACTTGAAAGAGCCCTGAGATAGTTGACTGCAAACACAGTCAGTTCTCCCGCAATCGTACATGGTTTTATTTACTTGATTTTTTTTTGCTTTTTCCTTTATTCTTGTTTTTGAAATTTTCATTTGACATTTTAAGATAGAGTAACCAAGTTAACAATATATATATGAAACTGAAGACAGCAAAAATTCTGCCGGAGTATGTAAACTTTTGAGTACAACTGTATATACAATCTATACAGTTTAATATTATGTGTACAAAAAGAGCTAAAAAAAGAGGCATTATTCAGGATTAATTAATTTTTCCATTTATTTACTATTTTTCAATGATTTTTTGCCCAAGTATTAAAAGAGTTTTTTACTCTTTTGACAAGTGGACCTCAAACAATTCCAAAAATGTAAAATAACCAATACAGATAGTTTTTACCCTCACTCCTAATTTTTGGAGATTAACTTGGAGCAAATTTCAAAGTGTTTAAATTTGGTGGGACAGCCACATTTCTAAAAATTATACACAAATTCAGTTTGGATCTAATTGATTTACTCATTTCTAAATAATAGTAATAATAATTAATTACGAAGTTTCTTAGTCGTTAATTACTGGTTCTAGGGAAAAAAATGGAAGAGATTTCATTAAAGGGAATCTGTCACCCCAATATCGCCATATCAGATAAAGATATGGCTGAATAGTGCGTCCCATAACAAAGCTAACGGTAGGTATCATATATCCTGATACCCCGTTTTCATATCAAAATATCTTTGTAAAGTTGGTTATTTTCGCTGTCAATCACGGCAGTCAGGTCAGGAGGGCGGCGTTTTCTCTCTCTCCCCACCCCGCTCCTCGGCATCAGTTACATATCGCCGTCTGTGAATCCCACAGACGGCGTTCGGCTTCCCGCAATTGCGCAATTCAAATTCGGGCCGGCGCATGCGCAGCATGCTTTGCCCAACAGTGGGCAAAGCATATAATCAGTACAGCGCATGCTCTACTCTTTCCTTGCCCCGGAAATGACTGCTTGCCTTGGACGACTTCTGGGGCAAGGAAAGAGTAGCGCATGCGCTGTACTGATTATATGCTTTGCCCACTGTTGGGCAAAGCACACTGCGCATGCGCCGGCCCGAATTTGAATTGCGCAATTGTGGGAAGCCGAATGCCATCTGTGAGATTCACAGACGGCGATACGCAACTGATGCCGAGGAGCGGGGGGAAAGAGAGAGAAAACGCCGCCCTCCTGACCTGATCACCATGATTGACAGCGAAAAATACCAACTTTGCAAAGGTATTTTGATATGAAAACGGGGGTAGGTATCAGGATATATGATACCTACCGATAGCTTTGTTATGGGATGCACTATTCAGCCATATCTTTATCTGATATGGCAATATTGGGGTGACAGATTCCCTTTAAAGACTTTCTTATTCTCTAATGGAATAAATGGTTTCTTGTCAGTCAGGATTTGGACCCCCACTAGTTTCTGTTAGATGTCCTCATTATTTATCTCTCAATCCTAAATCTCTCTATTTCAAGTTTTGCTGCATCTGTATATGATGTACCATGGATGGCAATAGTCTGTAAGAATGAATTGGTACTTGTCATTAGAGCATCAGTCCCTTGCTTCTTTCTTTGATGTCACACTTTTCTATTTTCACCTGCTATGCTTATCTTGCTACCAAAAACACAAGGACATTGTAGGATGCCATTAAGACTGGCGCTACACAATAGAGGAAGCATGAAGCGGCACAATCTGTGCAATGCTCTGCTCTGGATACTGCAGTCATAAACCAGGTGCCCAGGAAAACCCTCGTTTAACCCTAACATACTTTTGCTACTTTTGCGATGGATAAAGGAAACGGAAATTAGGAATTTGGATTTTTCACGCCAGAGCTTAGCCAGTCAGTTTTTGAAGGCCTCTTAAATATATAAATAAAATTCTAGCTTCATACCACTCCTCTCCCCTCCCTCTTATCTCCTCCTTTTCTTTTATTTCTTGTTTTACACTTGATCACTTCCTGGGAAGATTCAGAGAGCGGTTGAACTAGAACGGGAATACTTGACATGAAGATTAATTTTTCATTCAAATATTTTGAGCTATGTAATTTATGAAACTTTATATCTACATTGTACCGAATGACAAAACAACTCCCAAGTAGAAATGTTCACGTTTCTAAGGGTTCTAAATGTGAGAACTGTAAAATAGGTGAGGTGACTGCCGATACAATGTGTATTATATAGGTAAATCAGGGGCATCACTGTACTGGCTGATAAATAGTTAATTTCTATAATTTGGGGTTTACTTTGGGATACTATATATTCTGAAATTCAAATTTTACATTGTGAGATAAAGTTAGAATAAGAAAGTTTACTATAAAAGTGTATACTGATTAAGATGAGATTTTGGATGTGGCTTAAGACTCAGTAGATCAATTCTAACTTAAAGAAGCACTTCCATCAAAATTGTTATCCTCTTCATACAATGCAGTAATTGTATTATATAGCGTTGTACACTTACAATTGCTCATTTTGCCCGTCTACCTTTTTAATTCTTCTCTTTTCCATTAGGTCTATGATTAAAAACTGATGAGCTGAATCCTTCTAAGCTCTATGTAGAAACAGGAGGTCAATTTTCTCCGTATGACTCTTAGGTCACTGCAAATGTCAATGGTGGGGAGGAGAGAGCAGCTGGGACAGGAGGTGAAGAGGGGGATGACTCATGAAGTGAAAAGAGACTTCCTGTTTCTACATGGAGCAGAGAAAAGAGAACATTTTTCTGGGTAGAAAGGCAAAATGAGCAATTGTAAGTGCACAGTGCTATATAATATGATGACTGCAATATATTAAGAGGATGAAAACTTTGAATGGGAGGAGGAGTGATTCTTTATATACATCCAGATGACATTTTGCTGGTTTCATACGGGTAGGAAAGGGCTTAAAAACAATGAAAAATTAAAATCAGCAAACACCTAACTTATCCCTTCAGCAATTCGGTAATTTTTTCTCTTCCTTTGTCATTGCTCTGGTGCCGGTCTCCTATTCACTCTTCAGCAAGTCTTCTGGCTCTGGCTAAGCACCAATACATGTTCTGACACCATGACATGTGCTTACCCAATGATTGAGTAGGTCTACACATGTTTGGACATCATGATGTCAGAAGAACTGGTGAAGAGTGAAGAGGAGACTCACACCGAGAAGAAGTAAGCCGAGAACCGGTGGGAAGTTGCGGTGGCAGAGAGAGGTGACCGTCTTGGTGAGTATGACTTTTTATCATTTTTTAACCCATTCATAGGGTTGGGAGACCTTAGTCCATAAAAAAGTTTGTGTTTTATTATGGTAATTGGGGCTCATTCAATGGAAATTGAATTTCTTGACCAAATTTAAGCAGATCTAAAAAATGTTGGCAGATTTGCCCATCTGTAGTGCACCTGATTAAAACAATTGGGTGTCAAATGAACAAGCCATTACTCAGCAAGATATGTAAATGAGGGTATGTGATTCTACGTGAGTCTCAACTCATTGACTATACAATCTATATTGTCTAAGCCCAGCCTACTCCACGTCTATATACAATCTATCCAGTCCATGTTCAGGCTTTAGGCTTCTGTTACGTGTACAAAAGGATTACCAGCAATCTTTATTGGCACAGGCAACTGTGATGGAACTAAAAGAAAAGAATTCATTCAGGATTGGCTTGCTTTTCGAGTTATTTACTGTTCACCAATCATTTGTTCCAAGCCTTAAAAGGGTTTTACACTGTTAAAAAGTAAACCCCAATTGATTTTAATAATGTGAAATAACAAACACAGGCAGTACTATGGTGCTGGCTCTATGCTATTTGTTTTTGGTCCAGATCACATTACCACTGCAGCCAATCACAGAGATTAGTAGCTCTAGTTGTCCACATTAGCAGAGCAGATGAGCCCAGTGATCGGCTGCAAGGATGATGTGACGTCACTGCTGCTGCAAACACAGAGACTGGAGTGGCGGCGGGGAGCTGACGCTGGAGTAAGGGGAGTTCTATCTGCCTTTGTTAGTTTACTTTACATTTGTAAAAGGGAATTTTCAATGCAGAAAACCCATTTTTAGAAATTTTGAGTTAACAAATAAAGAAGTGGAGTCCTCATTTCTAGTGATGAGCAAATTTGTTCGGAAACGATTGCCAAACATAAATTCGGCACGAATATGGCACATTCAGATTCGTGATCGGAAACCCGAGCAAAATTTTATAAAATGGGTAAAAATGGGTAACAATCTGTAAAAGTGCGGGAAAATATTTGCGTTGCCACAAAAATATTTTCAGCCCTTTAGCAACGATAATGGTTGGTGTATCATGAGAGTTTGGCACCTGTTTGATGAGGGGAGGGGATTTTCAGAGATCAGAGGCACGGCGTTCTTGTAAGCACAGCACAGCAGTCATTATTTTCCTAACTTTATGTGTGCACATTGCTGCTAGCCAATCAGGGCGCAGGAAAACACCCACAATGTCCTGACACAACAGCTTGTGTCATTGGCTGCTGAAATCACATGTCCCTCTCCATATAAATAGGGGACATCTTGTTACGCCATTTTGACACTGTAACAGCGCTGAGAGGCTGCTCCTGACGCTGCCACTGTTAACAGCAAGATTTTAGTTAGTTAGTTAATTAGGTGTTGTATATCAGTCAGATAGTGTAGCTAGTGTCCAGTGTGGCTGTAAAATTTACCTTCTGGAATTACTTTTTTTGGGGGGCATTACTGAGGTTCACAGACAAAGCCAGCAGGGCACATGTCCTACAAGTGTGTTGTGCAATGCTTCTATTGTGCTCCATGCACAAGTATAGCATTCTAAATAATATATTTTTCAGTGGCTAAATGTGAAAAAGCCTGCTGCATCCCACATTTTAGCTAGTTAGGTGGTTGCATATCAGTCAGATAGTGTAGGTAGCTAGTGTCCAGTGTGGCTTTTAAATTTACCTTCCAGCACTTTTTTTTCTTTTTTAGCCATACTGAGGTGCACAAAGAAACCAGCAGGGCACGTGTTGTAGACTCCTTCTATTGTGATCCATGCAAGAATATAGTATTCTAATTCACATGTAGTAGATGAAAAAATGTTAAACAGCCTGCTGTATCCCACCTTGTCATTTAATGCTGTGGTGATATAAAACTGTCTGCAAACCTTGTTTCCCGATATCTCAATCTGCGCATCCCGAAGCCCACTGCAGGGAACTGAATGGGAAAGGGGACTCCGCTCACCAGCAAGACATCTAATAAGCGACCATTCCTGCCGCTGCTGGACTTTTGAAGAAAAGACCCTGCCTCCTGTGACCCCGCTCCACCACCACCACCCCACAGGTAAGCTACTGTTAAAACTGATTGTAAGACACACTAAAATTTTATTTAAAATATGTTTTTTCCTATTTTCTACTCAAAAATTTGTGATGCGTCTTATAGTCTGGTGTGTCTTATAATCCGCAAAATACGGTATATCCTCAAAGTAAAGAAGGCATTTAGTGAGATATGGATGGACACTGTTGGTGGTAGAAATATCCAGACTATGACCACATGGAGCTGTAAAAATGAAGTACATTATTTGCTTCATTGGTATAGCCTTTTACCAATAATGCAAATATCATACTTCATTGCTACAGCTCCATTTGGTTGTGGACTGAAACTTTGCACTATCATTAGTGTTCATTCATGTAGGGTATCTAACAATACCTTTTCTCTCTTCCGAGTACATCTTCTCCTAGTATGGTTTAGCACACTTAGACTGAGGTTTGAGGGCACCAGTAGCAACATAATCCAGCCACTTTACACTATTTGCCAGTATTAGAGATGTCCCCATGTAGCACAACTACATATCTTTTAAACTTTTCCATACTTACACTATGTACACCATTTATCTAGTTTTCCTACATGTTTTTGAGCTCCTAGCTGATGGCACTGCTGGATACCTTCCAATTCCAAAGAGAAGTAATCATGATGAGTCTTTCAGCTGGCGCACTAAGTTTCCTTTTATTATCATTGCATGTATAGTCCAACGTTGCCCATTTTTTGGTGTCCTTAATGTTACAAAATCCAGGCAAATACTTACCCATCATGTAATACCATCAGGAGGAGTCTGACTGGCTCTAAATTTATTCTACAGCTGGACACCAAACCTAACCATCCAGTCAATATAATTAAGAAGAAGGAGTTCGGCAAGTGATCACTTGGCTCCCACAGCCCTGATCTCACATCATCCCATCTGTCTGGGATCACTTGAAGAGACAGAAGGATCCACACAAGACTCATTCACAGAAGATCTGAGGCAGTTTTCCAAGATGTTTGGTGCAACCTCCAGCCGAGTTCCTTCAAAAACTCTTTGCAAGTGACAAGTGACCGAGCAGAAGTGATAAAGGTGAAGAGTAGTCATGCCAACTTTGTTTTGTCTGATTGGTTGCTATATGTAGGCTTTATGTACCGATAACTAAATTATAATGACAGCCCTAAGGGATTATCACTCACACATTTCTTTGATTTAGGGTCATTATAAAATACATTCTTTAAAATATAGCCTAACAAGGTTTGCGATCATAAACATTAATGTAATTGGTATTTTAAAACCCTCACCATTTTGTTTCCCATTTCCTTCTAATGTAAATGTCCATCCTCCTATTAACAAGAAAAGAAAGGTTTTACTACTTGTTGGATATTTTTCCTACAAACAGCACTGTGGTCAGAAAAGGTATTACAAGTAAAGCTCAACAATGATTTACACACATTTATTTTTATTCTTATACATCACCTGTCTTTGGTGAACCTCCCTTTATGTCTGAAAGTAAAAAAAAGGTTTTATTGGCTGTTTATTTGAGCTTCAAAATTTATTTTTTAAAAGAAATGAGATTTTCACGTTACCATACTAAACTAGTGTTGACTTACTCGTTTGTATCTGGTGCTGTCCTGCTGTTCGCTGAATTCCTCCTGGGGCACCATTTACTAGATAATAAATAGTACAACTTACAGTTTTTATGATAAATTATTTATGCTTTATGGTGTCGCCAGATCCTAGAACCTTATAATCATTGGGTGAAAAAAAATTATAATATTCCCCTGGCTTATCACCAGTCATGTGCTAAAGATCTACTCAAGCCTGAAAGCCCTGATGCATAATAAATATGCAGGAAATCATGCGCCAAAGGAAATAAGGACTGGATGCACCTTGGTGGTGTGACGGGTGAATAAGTTAGTATTAATATTTTTTTTCAATCTCCTTGAACATCAGATTGGTAGCCATCAATGACAAAAAAAATTTCTAAGGATTTAGATTTTGGGGGAAAATTGGAAGGAAATTCAAACCCATTTGCTCATATCTAAATTTTAGGTGTTTTTTTTTTGCTACAAGGCTCTGTTGACATCATGTCATTCTAGAAGTATATTTGTGATTCACAATTTCAATGTCCAAGCAAAGATAAATCAGCTGACAGCACGTCAGTCCCAGGATGCACATTCGAAGTCCAATGACCCAATCAGTCATCAAGTGATACAAACGATAGAAAGGAACAGCATCCAGTCCAGGTGGTGAAAAAGAAAAAAAGCCTTTATTCCGTCATGATACGACGTTTTGATCACAATTGGTCTTTATGAAGTAGATAAAGAACAATTATGGTCAAAACGTCGTATCATGGCGGAATAAAGGCTTTTTTCTTTTTAATCATCTGGACTGGATGCTGTTCCTTTCTATTGTTGTATCACAATTTCAATGTGTCAAACATATAAAACAACCTCATGTTCGCCAAGCAGGATATCCTGATTACACGGAAATCTTGTAGTATGGCAAATTTCCTTGTAGATAAAGAAGAAAATCCAGCAATAAAGATCCTTAAAACCTCATCCATCACATAGATATCTGCAGACAGGTTTCAGACTTTGTCTTTACTCATTACATCATTGCCTTGAGTAAAGACGGAATCTGAAGCTCGTCTGCGGTTATCAAGCAGATGGATGGGATTTCTGGATTTCCTTCTTTAGCTTCATGTCTATTTGTACTTAAGAAGTTGATTATGTCGTTAATTGATTCTCATTGTAACAAGATCTTTTTAATTTCTTGACTCCTTTACATTAGCATTATGGACTACACTTTTCAGTAAAGTTCAGTCAAAGGCTCCACAGCATCTTAAAGAATCTCTGTATTTTTTCATAGAAAATGTTGAACATTACTAGACATTGCTTGGATGCAATTACCTGTTACTGATACTCTGCCACCACCATCTAAAACAAAGGATAAAATATTTTATTATACATAGCAGTCAAAGAAACAATGGGAATTTCTAGGACTTCACCGCCCCTTCAATGTTATTTCAGAATAATGAGAAGCTTCCACATGACTGTGCCGGTACCGCAGCTCAGCCCCATTCAAGGAAAAGTTGCGGAACTTGGGTTGATTACCAAGACTCATGCAGACTATGGTATAAATTGGACGAGTGCAATCTGATAAAAAAATTGCACTCAGACCAATGTTACTCAGTGAGGCAGTGAGACCTAATCGGCATTAGAAAAAAAGCACAGCATGCTCAATTTTGCTCCGGAAATTGGATAAGACTCACCCATTAAAAAATCCAAAAAATTGAGTGCCAGAGTATAGTATCCAATTTAAAGGATACATTACAATTCTGTAAAATACGAAACTGTAAATGATCCTGTAAATGATTAATAACTGCTGATGACAAAAAAACGTGTTGCATACAGATGACAATTGAGAATCAAATTGTTCCACTTTTCTGGTTGAAAATCAGACTCATTTTTTTATACTGTCATGTGACCCCGGCCTTAGCTTTATTCTTGTTGTGTTTCAAACAAATGTATAAATGACCACTCACTTAATCCATTAGTCGTCCCTCCTGCTGTTCCACCAATTCCATTCAGTAAACCACCTTCAAACACAATTAAAATGCAGAACATGATCCATTTTTCTCTACCATGGTGAAAAGAGAACTTTTATGTGTACTTTTCACAGGTGTAAAAAAATTAACTTCATTAATTTTAAAGAAACTTAAACTTTTTGCAAAAGTTTGTAAACTGTTGTGTAGGCAGACAAAACTGATGAAAAAATGAAGGTGTATTGTCCAGCAGCTGACTCTTCTACCATGTAACATCATATTCACTTATTTCTTGTGTGATAATTCTGATGTCTTCATTTTTCAATCTAAGGGTCTGTTGATATCATATTGTTACGGAAGTATACTTGCGATTTATGTTTGTAGTGTGTCAGACATACAAAACGTCATGTCTCCATGTGCTATCTATACTACAAGAGTAAGGAAGGGGTTAATGTGCTCACGCTTGCCAAATTTCACAATTAGGGCTCATACTCACTTGCTGAAAAAAAATCGGTCAGTTTTCAGGATGGTCCGATTATGTGCAATTGACATGCGATTTGCATGCGATTTTTTTATAGCACCATATATTGCATTAGCGATTCATGCCAAAATTGCATCAAATCGCAGCATGTTGCGATTTTTTTTCTCAGGGCTCCTTTCCACTTGCGAGAAATACGTCCGATTCTCACATGTGAAATCCAAGCTCTGGCCCTGACACTCAGAAGTAAGAATATAAAACATATTTTCAGTTGTTTCACACTTTTTTGTAAAGTGTAATATATAATTCCACATGTGTTAATTCATAGTTTTGATGCCTTCAGTGTGATTCTACAATTTTCATAGTCATGAAAATACAGAAATATCTTTGAATGTGTGTCCAAACTTTTGGTCTGTACTGTATGCCAACATGATACACATACACAAATTACACACATTATAAAATACACATACCAGTAAAACATAGATCAATTCCACAATAGGGTCACTTTGTGGGGAGGTTCTACTGTTTTAAACACCTCAGGGACTCTACAAATGAGAGACATGGCGCCCTCAAACAATTTCATCAAAGACTGTGCTCTAAAACGTCACTCCATCCTTTTGGAGCTCGGCAGTGTGCTCATACAGTAGTTTTCCCACACATGAGGTATCGGTGTACTCAGGAGAAATTTCACAACAAATAATGGGATCCATTTTATACTACTAATCTTGTGAAAATAAAAAATTTAGCTAAAAAATTTAGCTCAAAAACAACATTTTTCTGTGAAAAATGTTATTTTTTTTCCATTTTCACTGCTCAGCATCATAAAATTCTGTGAAGCACCAGGTGGTTCAAGATGCTCATTCCACCTCTAAAAAAATTCCATAAGGGGTCTAGTTTCCAAAATGGGGTCATTTGTGGGGGTTTCTACTGTTTATGCACATCAGGGGCTACATAAACGCGATATGGTGTCCGCTCTCGATTCCAACCAATTTTGCGTTCTAAAAGTCAAATGGCGCTCCCTCCCTTCCAAGCCCTGCTGTGCACCGAAACAGTAGTTTTCCACAACATATTGGGTATCAGTGTACTCAGGAGAAATTGCACAGCAAATATTGTGGTCCATTTTCTCCTGTTACCCTTGTGAAAATGCATAATTTTGGGCAAAATCAACACAATTGTGGGAAAAAGTAAAATGTTAATTTTTTTCCTTCCACATTGCTTTAATTCCTATGAAGCACCTGTAGGGTTAATAAACTTATGGAATGTGGTTTTGATCACTTTGAGGGTGTAGTTTTTAATATGGTATAACTTTTGAGTATTTTCTGTAATATAGGCCCCATAATATAGACCCCTCAAAGTCATTTCAAATGTGATGTGTTCCCTAAAAAAATTGATTTTGTAAATTTTGTTGGAAACATTTGAAATTGCTGATAAACTTTAACCCATATACATTTCAAACAAAAATAGTGTGTTTCAAAAATGATGCGAAGTAGACAGGTGGTAAATATAACATATTAACTATTTTGTGTGATATAAAGATATAAGTCTCTGGTTTAAAGACAATTGAAATGAAAAGTTAGAAAATTGCAAAATTTTCAACATTTTTGCTACATTTCCGATTTTTTCTCATATAAATGAAAAAAATATCATCCTAAATTTACCACTAATCTAAAGTACAGTGTGTCACGAAAAAAAAAAAAATCTTAGACTCACAGGGATTGGTTGGAGTGTTCCAGAGTTATTACTATATAAGGTGAAACTGGTCAGAATTCTAAAATTTGGTCTGGTCAACAAAGTGAAAACAGACTGGGGTGAAGGAGGTAAAAAGTACTTAAAAAAACGTTAGCCACAATTTCCACACATTGCACTATTATTACCAGTTAACATTAACCTGAAGACCCACCTGTTCCAACAAGCCTACAGCAATGATCCTCAGTCTACTGAACAATCGCACGACCAGCTCTACCCTTTCCTAGTGTATCCTCACCCATCCCTGTAGACTGTGAGCCCTCGCGGGCAGGGTCCTCTCTCCTTCTGTACTTGTGTGTCCCTTGTCTAGCACATGTTTATCGTACCTGTCTATATTTTCCCTTTTCATATGTAAAGCGCCATGGAATAAATGGCGCTATATAAATGTATAATAATAATAATAATAATAATACTTTTCTGAACCCTTTTCCTAGTTATTACTATATATCACCACCACAACTATCAGCCAAAACTACAGCAGTCACTACTCTGCTTTCATTACAACTACTAGTGTGGTGATGATACTTCTACTACTAGCCACCAAACAAACACTCACCAACCAGCCCTCCTGCCGCTTCTCCGACATTTTTCAGCACTCCACCTTTTTTTAAAAAAAGATGTATAAATAACAATTTCCTTCATATGTGAATTATTACACTTCAAATATGTCTTCAAACTCTCCTGCACTTAACTCTGTACAATATCGACACCAGCTGTCAGTCTACTGCTAGTTTTCAGATTAAAAATTTTTTTCTAAACTATCATCACATGGCGCTTGTATGATTCCACGCTCAACTTAGCATCATACAGAGAAACAGAAATATCTGTAGTTGAGCACGACCAAAGTCTGACATTTAAGTCTCGGATAGAGGGTATAAGGAGCAGTAATATGGTCATACAAATGAGACCTCATATACCGCTCAGGATACACCTGCCAAGTAAATTTACCTGTATTTGATAAGAGATTTCCTCCAGTGTCTGAAAAAAATACAATTTTTTAATTAGTAACTTTTTCAAAATTTTTATACCACAACCTAAAAAAAATAGAGATAACATATGTTATTTACAACAAAATAAAATAAATCCTTTTATCAATTGCATTTGATCCTATATGTGGAAGCATTGGTTCTTTCATTGAAATAGTTACAATGTATTTGAAGAAGCCCTCCTCCTCCTCCCATCAAAGATTTTATCCTCTTAATATATTGTGCAATCATCATATTATATAGCACTGTGTACTTACAATTACTCATTTTGCCTTTTTACCCCAGTTAATTTATCTCTTTTCCATTAGGTCTATGACATCACATAACTAAAAACTGAAGAGCTGAATCCTTCTAAGCTATATGTAGAAACAGGAGATCTCTTTCCCTGCATAAGTCATCATTAGAACTACAATTCTACATTAATGCTAAGTCCCTGGCAAGGCTGAGGAGGGAGCAGCTGGGACAGGAGGTGCAGAAGGGAGAAAAGAGAAGAATTAGCTTGGTAGAAGGGTAAAGTGAGCAATTGTAAGTACACAGTGCTGTATAATATGACAACTGCAATATATTAAAAGAATAAAAACTTTGATGGAAGTTCTTCTTTAACTCACGCATTACATTATCCTATCATATGGAAGAGTCTTCTCCATGACTACTTACTGAGTACTCCCGACACTAATCCTTGTACTGGCCCAGTAGCTGATGTGCTGCCACCTGTTCCGAGAGAAGAATATTCTTAGTAAATTGTCTCCTTTTTCTAGATGAAAATCAAACTCATTTTTTATACTGTCATGTGACCCCGTCCTTAGCTTTATTCTTGTTGTTTTTGAAAGAAATGTATTAATGACCACTCACTTAATCCATTAGTCGTCACTCCTGCTGTGCCACCAATTCCATTCAGTATACCACCTTCAAACACAATTAAAATACAGAACATGATACATTTTTCTCTACCATGGTGAAAAGAAAACTTTTATGTGTACTTTTTACAGGTCTAAAAAAATTAACTTCATTAATTTTAAGGAAACTTTAACTTTTTGCAAAAGTTTGTAAACTGTTGTGTAGGCAGACAAAACTGATGAAAAAATGAAGGTGTATAGTCCTGCAGCTGACTCTTCTACCATGTAACATCATATTCACTGCTGAAGTCAATTTACCTGCATCTGATAAAAGATTTCCTCCTGTATCTGTAAAAAAAAAATACAATTTTATGTTAGTAACTTTTTAAAATTATTCATAACATAAGCTGAAAAATGCAATATTTATAACAGAGTAATTCTTTATATTTGTTACATTTGGACCCAGATCTGGAAGCTTCGGTTCTTAGTTGTTGGCATTGTTACTATGTATACAAGTCAAGCATTGCATCCTCTTATCATATAGATTATACATTATAGAAGAGTCTTCCCCATGATTACTCACCGAGTACTCCGGACACTAATGTTTTTATAGGCCCAGTAGATGATGACGCGCCACCTGTTCAGAGAGAAGAAAGTCATTAGTAAATGGCGCTGGTAGATTCTCCATTGTTTTAGCTGCACTTGTAATAAACATTTCCAGATAAAGACAGTTTAGAGTAACACAGAATTCATTTTTTTCATAATTTTTTAAAAAATTTTCTTGTTTAATAATTCTGATGTCTTCATTTTTCAATCTAAGGGTCTGTTATGACCAGCCTCTACTACAGCAGTCAGTACTCAGCTTTCATTACAACTGCTATTGTGGTGGTGATGATACTTCTGCTACTACTGTCACCAGACACTCACCGGCCGACCCTCCTGTCGATCCTCCAACGTCTTTCAGCACTCCACCTTAAGAAATTATAGAAATAATAATATCCTCTATATGTGAATTATTCCACTTTAAAGTATCCTGTACTTGATACAATTTTATATCAGTGCCAGTTGGCAATTTACATAACTGCAAGTTTTCAGATGCAGAAGAATTTTCTGAAATATCAAAACATGGAACTCGTATAAAACCACAGTATTAATAAAGCACCATCCTGAGAAACAGACTTATCCGTAGTCGAACATGTCCAATGTCTTATAGACCAACACGGGTACAGCGTGAAAGGAGCAGTAATACAGTCATACACATGAGACCCTATACACCGCTCAGGATTAGGGTTGAGCATTCCGATACTGCAAATATCGGGTATCGGCCGATATTGGCTGTATCGGAATTCCGATTCCGAGTTCCGATATTTTCGTCATATCGGATACCGGAATCGGATTTGTCACTGTCACTGTCAGTGTCCGTCGGTCGGGTCTGTCAGGAGTCAGCGGCACTTACCTGGCAGAAGATCTCCGGCGGTCACGTCCTGGACTGCTTCATGGCCGCAATCTTCTTTCCCCAGCGGTCACATGCAGTTTCTCGCGATAACTGCAGTGACTGCTGGGTAATCCCGGCCGTAAAGCAGTCAGTCCGATGACGTCACCGCCGGGGAAGCAGGTAATCAGCTGTGCTGCGTCGCGATGACAGGCTCTGCCTGTCATTGCGATGTAGCAGAGCTGGATCGTCGTGGGACTGTCGTTATGGACTGCGTCGGACAGGTGGTATACTGTTGGTTTGTTTTTTTTCTTTTTTTACAGGAGATCGATGGCGTCGCAGGAATGAGAGTATAATAAAAGAAATGAAAACTGTGTTGTCTCTTTTATTTCATTAAAAGACTTTTTTCTTGCTGTGTCTTTTTTTTAAACATTTAATAACTTTGGGATTAATAATGGATCGGTGTCTTATTGACACCTCTCCATTATTAACCGGGCTTATTGTCACCGTGCAATCAACGGTGACATTAACCCCTTATTACCCCGCTTGCCACCGCTACAGGACAAGTGGGAAGAGTCGGGTAAAGTGCCACAATTGGCACATCTTTTGATGCGCCAAATGTGGGGCTGCTGTAGCCTGGTATTATCAGGCTGTTGAGGGCCAAAATCCATGGGCCTTGACAGTCTTTTAATACCAGGCCGCAGCAGTCTGCATTTTACTTGGCTGGTTAACAAAAATAGGGGGATCCCCACGCCGTTTTTTTTTCGAGGGGATCCCCTATTTTTGTTAACCAGCCAAGCTAAGCAGACTGCTGTGGCCTGGTATTATCAGGCTGGCAAGGTCCATGGATATTGGATCCTTACCAGCCTGAAAAACCAGGCCTCAGCGGTCTGCTTCATCTGGCTGGTTAACAAAAATAGGGGGGACCCCACGCCAATTTTTTTCGAGGGAATCCCCTATTTTTGTTAATCAGCCAAGATATGCAGACTGCTGTGGCCTGGTATTATCAGGCTGGCAAGGTCCATGGATCTTGGCTCCTTAACAGCCTGAAAATCCAGGCCTCAGCGGTCTGCTTCATCTGGCTGGTTAACAAAAATAGGGGGGACCCCACGCCAATTTTTTTCGAGGGGATCCCCTATTTTTGTTAATCAGCCAAGATATGCAGACTGCTGTGGCCTGGTATTATCAGGCTGGCAAGGTCCATGGATCTTGGCTCCTTAACAGCCTGAAAATCCAGGCCTCAGCGGTCTGCTTCATCTGGCTGGTTAACAAAAATAGGGGGACCCCACGCCATTTTTTTTTCGAAGGGAACCCCTATTTTTGTTAATCAGTTCCCTCTGACGTCACTGATTGTGTCCCTGGCTGACCTGAAGTGAAAGTGGAAAGCAATCAATTAAGCTTTCCACTTAAGGGCCCGTCTCACATAGCGATATCGCTACCGAGATCGCTGCTGAGTCACTAGTTTTGTGACGCAGCAGCGAGCTCACCAGCGATATCGCTGTGTGTGACATTCAGCGACGATCAGCCCCCCTGCCGGGTATCGCTGATCGTCGCTGAAATGTCAGGACCTTTTTTTGATCGCTGGTTTCCCGCTGACAGGCACACATCGCTGCGTGTGACAGGCGGGAGACCAGCGATCCGCTGGTAACCAAGGTACACAGCGGGTTTCCAGGCGCGGGGCTGTGCCTAGAAACCCGCTGTGTACCTTGGATACCAGCGCCCTGATGCAGGGAGCTGGTATCCAAGGTACACAGCGGGTTTCCAAGCACTGCGCGGTGCCTGGAAACCCGCTGTGTACCTTGGTTACCAGCGGATCGCTGGTCTCCCGCCTGTCACACGCAGCGATGCGTGCCTGTCAGAGGGAAACCAGCGATCAAAAAAAGGTCCTGACATTTCTGCGACGATCAGGGATACCCGGCAGGGGGGCTGATCGTCGCTGAATGTCACACACAGCGATATCGCTGGTGAGCTCGCTGCTGCGTCACAAAACTAGTGACTCAGCAGCGATCTCGGTAGCGATATCGCTATGTGAGACGGGCCCTTAAGCGATGTTACCCGCAGTGTCGCTGTCCCAAATCGCTGCCTGAGCTGCCTGTTTGACAGCTCAGCAGCGATCATGTAGCGATACACCAGCGATCCTGACAAGTGCATATCGTTGTCGGGATCGCTGGTGTATCGTTATGTGACACCCAGCCTTTACTCTCCTGTCAGGCAGGAGAGGAACTCATTCATTTGGGGTTTACTGTGAGGCTGCAGCATTAGCTGCGGTCCCTGCAGTAAACATTAACCCTTTCTGAAGGATTACACCGTGGGACCTGACTGTGCATGGGATAGGTAAGAATAATTTTGCTTTTTTATTTTATTTTTATTACAGGAAATGGTTTTTGCAGTAAAATAAAAGATGGTCAAAAACATGTGTCTTTATTTCATTAAAATGATTTTTAATTAAAGTGTGTGTGTTTTATTTTTATTTCATGCAATAGGATTAATAATTGATAGTTGTCTAATTGACAGCTCTCAATTATTAACCTGGCTTAAGGTCACCTTTCAATAGCAAGGTGGCTTTAACCCCATATTAACCCATTCGCCACCGCTACAGGGCAATGGGAATAGACGGGCAAAGTGCCAGAAAGGGCGAATCTAATTATAGATTTGTCTTTCCTTGGGTGTCTGGGGGCAGATGTTAGTAGCCGGGGGGGCCAAAAATAATGGTCCCTCTCTGGGCTATTATTATCTGCCCCCACTCACTGGCTTTGTCTGTCTGGTTGCGAAAATAGGGCGGGAGCCCACGCATTTTTTTTCAGCAATTTTACACCTCATATATATATATACATGTCATTGAATTTGTGACACATATATATATATATATATTTATATTTGTAGTTCATACACTTCTACATAGTATAATAGACGCTAATTCAATTGCCGGCTTTTGTGAAAATGCAGAACCCGACATGAAATGACACTTGGTGTACATAGGGTTAACCATGTCTTTTCATGTCCTTTGCTATCTAATTTGCACAAACAATTAAATCAGTCTATGTGTGCAAAATTTCACACCTGTAGGGGTTAATTAAAGGTGTAAATTCGTAGCAAAAAAGTCCGGTTTTTTTACAACGAATTTACACCTTTAATTAACCCCTACAGGTGTGAAATTTTGCACACATAGACTGATTTAATTGTTTGTGCAAATTAGATAGCAAAGGACATGAAAAGACATGGTTAACCCTATGTACACCAAGTGTCATTTCATGTCGGGTGCTTCTGTCTTTTCACTGAAGCCGGCTTTACCCGGCAATTGAATCAGAGGATATTTTACTATGTAGAAGTGTATAAACTATACATATATGTATATATATATGTCACAATGACATGTATATATATATATATATGTATTCTATGTGTGTATATTTAGTGTTTACAAGGAAAGAAAGAGGTTTTTTTAGTTGCGATATTTTGTTCCCATAGACTTACATGGGACTTCCGGTATCGGTATCGGGTATCGCCGATATTTTAGTGATATCAGCGATACCATTCCGATTCCGATACTTTAGGATATCGGAAAGTATCGCTCAACTCTACTCAGGATACAACCGCTAAGTAAGTTACCTGCATTTTGTAAGAGATTTCCTCCAATGTCTGAAAAAAATACAATTTTAAATTAGCAATTTATTTTTTTAAATATTATTAGTAAAGGCTGAACATTTTTAAAAAATCAGACGTAGGATGTTTACAATTAAGTAAATCGCTGACTTTAGATCTGTTGTATTTGGATCTAGATCCGGATGTTTTGGGGCATAGTTGTTGGCAGAGTTATTACTCTACATTCATGTCACACATTGTATCCTCTTATACTGAGATGTCTTCCCCATGATTACTCACTGAGTATTCCGGACAATAATCCTGTTTTTTTCTTAGTAGATGATGCTTCGCCACCTATTCCGAGAGAAGAAGGTTGTCATTAGCAAATGGCGCTTGTAGATTCTCTGCTGTTTTACCTTGACTTGCAGTTTAAGTTTTTACATACTTGATCCTGGGGTCAGTTTGACCAATTCCAGGATCGCTGCCTGTGCACCACCCTCCCGCACCACCAGTCACCTGACCGGCATCTGGATGTGCACTTTTCATGACCCGGACATAGACGATGGTGCATGAGGATTAGAAATTTGTCCAGCAATTTGATTGGATGCATTTCCTGTCTATCAGTATGCAAAGTGAGTATATTACCCCATAATGCTGTAGTGGAATATTACATGGCTTTCCTGAGCTGCTGATACAGTTCCACATGAAAGATCCAGAACATATGAGAGCTAAAGCAATGCACTTTTATTTATCGACGCATTTTGAATTTATCATACTTCTTTCTCAGGATACAACCGCAATGAAGATACAATGACAAACAGCTTATAAGAGGAGATAGCATTCAAATAAAGGCGCCAAAAGGGCACCTGTTCATCTTTCACCACTTATGAACGGTATCCAAGAGATGTACAATGAAGATACTGACAGGTTCAGTCTCCATACATACGGTAATTTTAATTTTTTTTTATATTTTCTCAAAGTTGAAGTTTAAATTATATGCAAGTACTTTCTCAAATATGACACTTCATATTTGATATTTTATGGAGATCTTGTTTCTTGCTTTTTTTTCTTTTATCGTTATTAGATTGCTCCTATGCTCCTATGTGTGTGTATATATATATATGTATATATATATATATATATATACATATATACATACACATCTCTTGGATCCCATTTGAAATGGGCGAGATGACACATCATGTGCCCTTTTGGCGTTTTTATTCAAATGCCAACTGTTCTTATACCAAAGCAGGGTAAAAGCACTAGAAAGAAATCTCTTGTTGTGATATTCTTAGAAAGCTATTTATTGTCCATTACACATTTCAATGCCGTACTGACATCTTTCTCAAATGTAAAAAAAAACAACAGGATCGATTAGGACCATGTTGAATAGAGTCACCGTGATGTAGTGGGATGGATTTTACATTTTTTTTTAATCAAAATTATGTTAACTAAGTACCCTACATTATTTTAATGCATGATTGCTATTTTTTTTATTTATTGCAGGGTATTTGCTCATTTTTTATTATCTTAGGTTTTGTCTGTTCAGTGGCCAGTGTGAGCATGCACATAAAGGTTTCATGCACAGCAAATTATATTCCAGTTCATTTCTTTTGTTTCTTATCTACATTTTGGTCCATAATATATTGCTCCTTATACTCATGTAGGTGTTTTACAAAATATAGATCTCGATTAGAGATGGGCGGACTCCTGGATGTTTGGGCATAACTCCCAACAGTCCCGGATCCAGCGGGACAGTCCCGATTTTGAGAGACTGTCCCGCTGTCCCGGCCGGGATCTTACTTGTCCCGCACTGCACTGAAAATGTGCCGGCCACGCCCCTACCTTGAGGCATCCTTGCAGCTCTCCCACCGGCCACGCCCCTCTTTTTTCCGGCCAGCCCCCTCTTCATGCTGGCCACACAGGGCGCTGTGCCCACTGGGATACTGCCCTAACACCCAGCTGTGTCCATGCCCCCACATACAGAGGCAGGAGCCGGACCGGCCTCAGCTGCCATTGGAGGGAGGATAAACAGGAAGCAAGAGAGCATCATAGGAGCCATGTGTGCGGGGAGGAGCTGCTGGGTCCAGCAGTGTCTTGGGGGAGCACATAACGATGAGCGCTGTGTGCGGTAAATGTGTGTGTGCCTGACACTGAGTGCCACAGGGGACTGCACCGCTATGTGCTGAGCTCTGCCCGGCCAGCCTGCTGTAAAACAACTGCACATACACAGCTCTGCTGCAACGCGACTGCACACACACAGCTCTGCTGCAACACGACTGCATGCGCACACAGCTCTGCTGCAACACGACTGCATGCGCACACAGCTCTGCTGCAACACGACCGCACGCACACAGCTCTGATGCAACACGACTGCACACACACAGCTCTGCTGCAACACGACTGCCACACACACAGCTCTGCTGCCAGACGACTGCGCATACACAGCTCTGCTGCCAGATGACTGCGCGCACACAGCTCTGCTGCAACATGACTGCGCGCACACAGCTCTGCTGCAACATGACTGCGCGCACACAGCTCTGCTGCAACATGACTGTGCGCACACAGCTCTGCTGCAACATGACTGCGCGCACACAGCTCTGCCAGCAGATGACTGCCCGCACACAGCTCTGCTGCCATATATCGGATGCTGTAGGTTAGGACATGCAGTGGGGCAGTTGGCTATTCTCATACACCTTCATCTGTTCACTTAATAAGCAGGGGTCCCGTTGCTATGGGTGTTGGCCGCACTTATGTTCTGTAATCAGTCACCTTGAATAATAAGTAAATGAGGACACTCTCCATCTGGCCATTTTCTGCTGTATATAAACCTTGTTGGCCATTGTATCTCTTCATGTTTTACAAAGTGTCGAGAAAATTGCATAAGGCCGGCGTCACACTCACCGTACAAAAATATGGACCGTATTGTACGAGCGTAATACGCCAAAATGTTGCCAGCACAACAATCAGTATTTCATTTGTTTTCAGGGTGCAGCTGCGTTTTTGCGCATGTAAGCATCCGTATGCAGTCCGTATGGCATCCCTACAGCGTTTTTTTCTCGCCGTCTTGCAAAATGGACATTTAATGGTTTTTAGGCCTGAAACTCATTGAAATCATCTTGCGTATTTCTCGCAAGTCACACGTCTGGTCCATGTGTAATCCGTTGTTTTCTCGCACCCATAGACTTTCATTGGCGTACAATCGGCGTAATACGCGTACAATCACAGCATGCTGCGGGTGTCTCGCACCATAAGATACGGCGGAGAAAAAATACGCATGATCAGAGCTGCCCCATAGAGAAATATGGGTCCGTCTGTAATGCGTGGTTTTCACGCCTCTCACGCGTCCGGATTCCTCCTTAGTGTGACGCCGGCATTAGATGAAGATACTTCTGGTGACCTGAGACATTCCCTCTGTGGCTATGTGCATGTGACATCTTTCAGGCCCTGGAATATGAAGGCTGCGTGCCCACAATCAGGAATAGCCGTGTTCTACATCACAGTGAACGGGATGCATAGAAATCTGCTTGCTGTGTCTATTTGCTGCTGTGTAATCTCCCCCCGGCGCGGGTTACGAGACGCAACATGTCTGTTTTTGGTCTCTGCTGCAGATTTTGACCAATGGAACGTCATTACATGCAGTGACTCTGTATGTACTGATGGACAACTGCAATGATTGGAACACAGCATTTTGGATGCAGTGAAAATACACTGCATCCAAAATACTACTATGGCCGGGGTCACACATGTGAGAAACTCGCACGAGTCTCGGCACTGAAGCCGGCACTCAGACCGGAGCGTGAGGCTGCATGTATTTCTATACTGTTGCACGCTCCATTCCGAGTGGCTGCAGCAATGCCGGGTGTTCATGCGAGAGACTCGCACGAGTGACCCCGGCCTATTCCTGATCTTCAGCATACAGCCTTAATCCTGGTAAAAAGAAATCGTTGGCACAACTGCTAAGGAAAAGAGAGGGTGGTGCCGAGTAGGATCCCAATCCGTGAGACAATATAATATAATCTCGGCACACACCAGTGGTATTTTGTGGTGATGATTTTAATCAAGAATAGAGTACATACAACAAACGTTTCAGTCGGGCACGACCTTCTTCAGTGTACTATAACATGAAAAAATAACAAATAAGGAAAAATAAAATATATGCAAAAGCAGAAAAAATATTTTTGCAGTAAAAAGAAATTTTTAACATAGGGCATTGAAAGAAAGTATATACAGGTATATCAACAAGGATGCATGGTATAATCATAATAATATGAAGTATGATTAACGTATAATGCTTAGAATCATCCAATATAATCTCCAAAGGATATATATGTGTGTATACAGAGGTATGTGTGACCCCTCAACAAAAATCACATCTACTGAGCCGTGAAAATATACATACCAGAGTCTGGCATAAGGTAGCCAGGTGCAGAAGGGTAGAGCATATACCTAAGAAGATATAGTGAGGAGAGTATGTACTGGTTATCTATATATATAAAGGGAAAAGGCGGTGTCCAATAGAAAGTATTACATACCACAAAGTAACACAGATAATGCACTGCAGACAGTTAGTCTGAGGAGAGAAGATTACAGCTGAATGAGTTACTATTGTCAGCAGAGACATGGCTGCATATACTAAGGTGAAATGACCATAGAAAGTAGCGCTAGAACGTGCTGTGCTTACCGATAGTGTGTAGGCAGAATGGAGCGGCTAGGACGCGGTATACCACCGCTTGTCAGGGAGCGCTGTGAGACAGGAGGTGCTGGCATTTGTAGCCTGGTAAGCGTGTGGTCCGGACCGGAAGTCCGGTACCGGAAGTGAGGCGGCGTGCGTTCCAGCAGGCTGCTGATGCGTTCCAAGTACAGGAACTAGTATGGAGGGTGGAAGAGAAGTGACTAGACATGTCAGATGCGCCATCTAGTGGTTGGAAATAGACGTAACAGTGCTGGTGACGGTCCATACAGGCAGGAAGTGGGTGAACAATTAGAGTTCTGCATAGTGGTGGAAATAATAGTATTCGTGTTCCCAAATTCTGTGCCCAGAGAGATAGATTTCATTGTGGCAGATTCTGTGAACAGAAATATATAGTCAGTACATTATATATTACAGAGCATATATGCACACTCATAGGAAATGGAAATAAAAAATTAAGGAATTTATACAAAGGATATAATGTCATATTCTCTATTTAACCCCTTGGGGTGCAGTGTATCTAATTCATGAATCCAATAAGCTTCTTTTTTTGAGGAGGCCAATACGGTCGCCCCCCCAGCGCGGTGCCTGTATGTGTTCAATAACTTGGTATTGAAGTTGCGCTATATTATGGCCAGATGACACAAAATGATTAGGGATGGGAAGAAGTAAGTTTTTACATCTAATCGTCGACTTGTGTTTGGATATGCGATTTTTTATCGCTTGCGTGGTCTCACCCACGTAAAAAAGGCCACATGGGCATTTAATCAAATAGATGACAAAGCTGGAGTTGCACGTAAAGTAGTCTTTTACCTCGTATCTTTTACCTGTTTATGGGTGATGGAATGTATTGCCTTTGACGATATTATTGCACTGCATACATTGTAGACATGGGAATGTTCCATACTTGGGATTAGAAAGAAAACGTTGTTGTTTTGGAGGGTGAGACGAGCCAATATCGGCTCTGATTAGATGGTCTCTCAGATTGCGTGGTCGACGGAAACAAGGAAGGAAAGGTTTTTTAAATTCTTTAACGGTTGGGTGTGCGGTACTAAGTAAATGCCAGTGGCGACGTATGCTGGTATGAAGACGGTAAGCTATGGGGTGGTAATCGTGCACAAATGGAATCCTGTCATGCGTATCAGATTTAGGGGAAGAGGAATCAGGAAGATTAAGAGTATATTCGGGGTAACCTCTGTCTCGAAATTTGTCACGCATTTCTCCAATGCGTATGTCTTTGGTGGTGGTATTGGAAACTATCCTCTGAACTCTTTTAAGTTGGGATTTTGGAATGGAGTCTTTCATTTTGGTTGGATGGAAGCTTTTATAGTGTAGTAGACTGTTACGGTCTGTTGGCTTGGTGTATATATCGGAAGAAAGCTTGTTATTGCTTTCTCTAATAATACTAACATCCAAGAAATGAATGTTGTTTTTGTCAAAGGTCATTGTGAAGTCTAGTCCTGGCCAGGGGTGCACAGGAAGGAAAAGAAATTGTTAAGAGTGTTCGGAGGACCATTCCAGATGCAGAAGACGTCGTCAATGTATCTCTTCCACACAATTGCGTGTTGGCGGAAAAGATCATTAACATAAATTTTGCTTTCCTCGTAATGGACGACATAGCAATTAGCATACGGAGGTGCTGCGTTCGACCCCATGGCGGTCCCCTTGGTCTGTAAATAAAAATTATCCCCAAAAAGAAAATAATTTTTCGTCAAGAGAATAGTCAGTAATTCACAGCACATGTTAATTTGATCTGGGTTGAAAATGGAGGACTCCAGCAATCTACGTACTGAGAGGATACCTTCTTTGTGTGGTATAGAGGTATATAGGTCTTTAATATCAAAAGTAACCAAAAGGGCCTCCTCAGGGATCTGATCAAGATTATGAATCATATTGAGAAAATCTCCTGTATCAAGGAGGAAAGAGGAGGATTGTTTTATAAGTGGTGTCAAAATCTTTTCCAAATATTTGGCTATTGGTGAAAAGATGGATTCCGTGGAGGCAACTATTGGCCTCCCGGGGGGGGTGGTTGAGGTTTTTGTGTACTTTTGGTAGTACATAGAAGACTGGGGTTATGGGAAATTTCTTTTGGAGATATTCACCAGTCTTATTGTCTATGGTACCGTTCATGATGTATTTCGTGAGGGTGGTCTGGATATCAGAATTAATCTCATTAATAGGGTCATGGTCTAATTTTTGATAGATGGAAGTATCATTTAATTGACGGTTTACTTCACTCAGATACATTGTTTTGTCTAGTACAACTATAGCTCCCCCTTTATCCGCTGGTTTTACTATAATGTTCTTATCTTCCTGTAAGTAACGTAGAGCCTGTTGGTCAAGAGATGTCATATTGGAAGGAAAAAATTGCTTTTTCCTATTCATGTCCTCTTTGAGATCAGAAAATGTGGTATGGATAAAGGAGATGAAAGTCTCCATGGCATGAGAGCCATAGGGGGGTCTAAATGTACTCTTATTGCGTAAGCCCAAATAATGGGCTGACAAAGGTGTAGATGAGGTATCTGCATTGGTGTTAGGAGTAGAGACATTAGCAAAATATAATTTCAATCTGAGGGATCTGAAAAAACGTTGTAAGTCCATGTCAAGTTTAAACGTATTGTATCGGTAGCTGGGACAAAAGGATAAGCCCTTTTGTAGTAGTTGATGTTCCGCTATGCCCAGGCTTCTAGATGAAATGTTGATTACCGAAGTTGATGCGTCTGTAGAAGATCTGTAATAAGAACGTGAAAAGTTCCCAGAAGAAGGCAATACTTGCCATTTATAGACCCTTTGTTGTTCGTAATCCTCAGTGTCACGGGCGAATTTACCTCAACAGAGGAATTTACCAGCCTCAAAACAAAAATCAACGACACCATCAACCTACATCGCCGGGAGACTGAAACAAGAAAGAGAAACAAATTCGCCCGTGACACTGAGGATTACGAACAACAAAGGGTCTATAAATGGCAAGTATTGCCTTCTTCTGGGAACTTTTCACGTTCTTATTACAGATCTTCTACAGACGCATCAACTTCGGGGTCAGATCGAGAAAGACCCTTCCAGCCCAACCGTTTTTTAGGACAAAGGAGACGGGCCACAAGAAGAAGAGGACCCGTCGAGGAAAGAGACACCCACAGAGACTTCAACCGAGTGACCCGTTCTCAGGTAACAACCCTTTGGTAATCAACATTTCATCTAGAAGCCTGGGCATAGCGGAACATCAACTACTATAAAAGGGCTTATCCTTTTGTCCCAGCTACCGATACAATACGTTTAAACTTGACATGGACTTACAACGCTTTTTCAGATCCCTCAGATTGAAATTATATTTTGCTAATGTCTCTACTCCTAACACCAATGCAGATACCTCTTCTACACCTTTGTCAGCCCATTATTTGGGCTTACGAAATAAGAGTACATTTAGACCCCTCTATGGCTCTCATGCCATGGAGACTTTCATCTCCTTTATCCATACCACATTTTCTGACCTCAAAGAGGACATGAATAGGAAAAAGCAATTTTTTCCTTCCAATATGACATCTCTTGACCAACAGGCTCTACGTTACTTACAGGAAGATAAGAACATTATAGTAAAACCAGCGGATAAAGGGGGAGCTATAGTTGTACTAGACAAAACAATGTATCTGAGTGAAGTAAACCGTCAATTAAATGATACTTCCATCTATCAAAAATTAGACCATCACCCTATTAATGAGATTAATTCTGATATCCAGACCACCCTCACGAAATACATCATGAACGGTACCATAGACAATAAGACTGGTGAATATCTCCAAAAGAAATTTCCCATAACCCCAGTCTTCTATGTACTACCGAAAGTACACAAAAACCTCAACAACCCCCCCGGGAGGCCCATAGTTGCCTCCACGGAATCCATCTTTTCACCAATAGCCAAATATTTGGAAAAGATTTTGACACCACTTATAAAACAATCCTCTTCTTTCCTCCTTGATACAGGAGATTTTCTCAATATGATTCATAATCTTGATCAGATCCCTGAGGAGGCCCTTTTGGTTACTTTTGATATTAAGACCTATATACCTCTATACCACACAAAGAAGGTATCCTCTCAGTACGTAGATTGCTGGAGTCCTCCATTTTCAACCCAGATCAAATTAACATGTGCTGTGAATTACTGACTATTCTCTTGACGAAAAATTATTTTCTTTTTGGGGATAATTTTTATTTACAGACCAAGGGGACCGCCATGGGGTCGAACGCAGCACCTCCGTATGCTAATTGCTATGTCGCCCATTACGAGGAAAGCAAAATTTATGTTAATGATCTTTTCCGCCAACACGCAATTGTGTGGAAGAGATACATTGACGACGTCTTCTGCATCTGGAATGGTCCTCCGAACACTCTTAACAATTTCTTTTCCTTCCTGTGCACCTCCTGGCCAGGACTAGACTTCACAATGACCTTTGACAAAAACAACATTCATTTCTTGGATGTGAGTATTATTAGAGAAAGCAATAACAAGCTTTCCTCCGATATATACACCAAGCCAACAGACCGTAACAGTCTACTACACTATAAAAGCTTCCATCCAACCAAAATGAAAGACTCCATTCCAAAATCCCAACTTAAAAGAGTTCAGAGGATAGTTTCCAATACCACCACCAAAGACATACGCATTGGAGAAATGCGTGACAAATTTCGAGACAGAGGTTACCCCGAATATACTCTTAATCTTCCTGATTCCTCTTCCCCTAAATCTGATACGCAAGACAGGATTCCATTTGTGCACGATTACCACCCCATAGCTTACCGTCTTCATACCAGCATACGTCGCCACTGGCATTTACTTAGTACCGCACACCCAACCGTTAAAGAATTTAAAAAACCTTTCCTTCCTTGTTTCCGTCGACCACGCAATCTGAGAGACCATCTAATCAGAGCCGATATTGGCTCGTCTCACCCTCCAAAACAACAACGTTTTCTTTCTAATCCCAAGTATGGAACATTCCCTTGTCTACAATGTATGCAGTGCAATAATATCGTCAAAGGCAATACATTCCATCACCCATACACAGGTAAAAGATACGAGGTAAAAGACTACTTTACGTGCAACTCCAGCTTTGTCATCTATTTGATTAAATGCCCATGTGGCCTTTTTTATGTGGGTGAGACCACGCAAGCGATAAAAAATCGCATATCCAAACACAAGTCGACGATTAGATGTAAAAACTTACTTCTTCCCATCCCTAATCATTTTGTGTCATCTGGCCATAATATAGCGCAACTTCAATACCAAGTTATTGAACACATACAGGCACATCGCCGGGGGGCGACCGTATTGGCCTCCTCAAAAAAAGAGAAGCTTATTGGATTCATGAATTAGATACACTGCACCCCAAGGGGTTAAATAGAGAATATGACATTATATCCTTTGTATAAATTCCTTAATTTTTTATTTCCATTTCCTATGAGTGTGCATATATGCTCTGTAATATATAATGTACTGACTATATATTTCTGTTCACAGAATCTGCCACAATGAAATCTATCTCTCTGGGCACAGAATTTGGGAACACGAATACTATTATTTCCACCACTATGCAGAACTCTAATTGTTCACCCACTTCCTGCCTGTATGGACCGTCACCAGCACTGTTACGTCTATTTCCAACCACTAGATGGGCATCTGACATGTCTAGTCACTTCTCTTCCACCCTCCATACTAGTTCCTGTACTTGGAACGCATCAGCAGCCTGCTGGAACGCACGCCGCCTCACTTCCGGTACCGGACTTCCGGTCCGGACCACACGCTTACCAGGCTACAAATGCCAGCACCTCCTGTCTCACAGCGCTCCCTGACAAGCGGTGGTATACCGCGTCCTAGTCGCTCCATTCTGCCTACACACTATCGGTAAGCACAGCACGTTCTAGCGCTACTTTCTATGGTCATTTCACCTTAGTATATGCAGCCATGTCTCTGCTGACAATAGTAACTCATTCAGCTGTAATCTTCTCTCCTCAGACTAACTGTCTGCAGTGCATTATCTGTGTTACTTTGTGGTATGTAATACTTTCTATTGGACACCGCCTTTTCCCTTTATATATATAGATAACCAGTACATACTCTCCTCACTATATCTTCTTAGGTATATTCTCTACCTTCTGCACCTGGCTACCTTATGCCAGACTCTGGTATGTATATTTTCACGGCTCAGTAGATGTGATTTTTGTTGAGGGGTCACACATACCTCTGTATACACACATATATATCCTTTGGAGATTATATTGGATGATTCTAAGCATTATACGTTAATCATACTTCATATTATTATGATTATACCATGCATCCTTGTTGATATACCTGTATATACTTTCTTTCAATGCCCTATGTTAAAAATTTCTTTTTACTGCAAAAATATTTTTTCTGCTTTTGCATATATTTTATTTTTCCTTATTTGTTATTTTTTCATGTTATAGTACACTGAAGAAGGTCGTGCCCGACCGAAACGTTTGTTGTATGTACTCTATTCTTGATTAGAATCATCACCACAAAATACCACTGGTGTGTGCCGAGATTATATTATATTTTAATCCTGGTAAAGACGCCACCTGCAGGGTTTTTCCTGAGGTGTATTTTTTTACATCTTTTGTGACATCTTTTGTGGTGCCTCTGCCACCAGATTTTTTTTTTTTAATCCTTCTATGTATTACTAATGAGCGTTTGAAGAATGGTCATCTCGCATCTTTTATCTGTCGGGTTCTGTAAGGATTTTACAGATGCTGACAATTGAATTATCAGCTATTCTGCTATCTATATCCCTATGAAATATATACAGTATATATATATAGCTCTGTGTCAATGGTGTGTGTGTGTATGTATATATCTATCTATCTATTCTATGTGTATACATGTATTCTATCTATTCTATTGTAACCTGTCAGTGTGATTTTACAGTATAGCCGGGATGAATTGCCGGTTTTTCTAAAGGACACCAGTGCGTATTTCTCGCAAGTCACACGTATGGTCCGTGTGTAATCCGTATTTTCTCGCCCACATAGACTTGCATTGGCGATTCTCGGCCGTAATACGGTGACAATCGCAGCATGCTGCGATTTCTCAGCCCGTATAAAACGGCGAGAAAAATTGGCAACTGGGAGCTGCCCCATAGATTAACATTGGTCCGAGTGCTATGAGATTTTTTTTCTCACATAGCACTCGTCCGTATTTCTCGCTAGTGTGACTCCGGCCTAAAAGGACATATGTGAGAATTAATTTAATTCCTAAACCACCTCCTGCTTTAAAAAATATGCAGTTAAATCCACTGTGTGAATAAAAACACTAAATTTTATAGTCACACTACCCTGGATTTTGCTGCACATTTTCCCCTTTGCATTTAAAAAGCTGAAATCTGTTGCAACATCCCCAACAGAAATTGATATTCTACAGATTTTTAATTTGCGGCGTCTGTCAATTTATACTTGGGATTTCTCTGTATAAAATTTAGTGAAATCTTCTCAACACTGGTATGGTAGTACATTGTTGATTTCTGGCAAGAAAATCTGCAGTGAAAAATCATGAGTTAGTGATAATTATAAAGTTTCAGGCTTTCCATCGTCCAGGTATATAGAGAAGTTATAGTGCTTACACAATGACACATATGTCACACCCATATAATCTCTCAGGCAGACATGCAGACACACTGGGTGGCTCTGCCATCACCAGTATCTGTATTTTAACGCAATCGATACTAAATGAAGCGTGTATAGTTCGTTTTTTTTTATATATTTTAAATCTACATTTTGCCATCCTTCCTTTTCTCATTTTACAAGTCAGTCTATATGATGATCTGGGGAGCTTACTAGCAAAGAATATGGAGCGTGTTCAAGCAGACTGGTCCACTGGAAAAATTTTCAATTTATGAAAACAGTTTATGAAACAGTGCTAAATGGGTGTGGATATGGGTGTGACTAGTTGTGAAATGGGTGTGGCCTAAAATTTGCCGCAAACTTGTCCCTCTTTCCCTTCTTCAAAAGTTGGGAGGTATGTGTTAGGGTTCGATTTCCCGCTGCTGCACAAGGGGAGTCTCGAACCCGTCCCGCTGCGGTCTCCCATTCATCTCCGGCCGCAGTGGAGCCTGCTCAGCAGAGACGTCGGTCCAGGCATCTTGCCCACTCCTCTACTGTGCAGTGACTTGCTGCTGCCTTTCCTGGATCTGCTATTATAGCCAGTGCTGGAGCAGTCGTCTTTGAGACAAAGTCCTGCGTTTTCCCATCTGAGCATGCCCAGAGTGAGATCTCTCATTGGAGATCAGGGGTCACATGTTCAGGTGCTGCAGCGGCTCCTATTGGTCCGCCAGGAAGGTCATGTAGCTACGTTTGTTTGTAACAGCTTCTCATTGGTCCTTGTTCCTGGAAGGTCCTGTAGCTGTTGCTATAAAAGGGTAGCATGGCTGGGCCGCCATGCGCTAATATCAACCATTATATGCTATGCGCCAGTGTAGTCATGCGTTGTGTGGATAGGGACCCGGCTGAAATAAGCCACTAGAATACCGACTTAATCGGTGAGGAGTTTGGTATGGTAGCTGGTCAGGGTAGGTGTCCTAGATGCCCTAGATTACCGGCATAACCGGTGAGGAGTTTTGATTGCCGTATTCAGGGTCTGGCGTTCAGACGCCATAGATTGCGGGTGACTCCCGCGAGGACATTAGCACATGATCACGCTTTATGAACGCGTAGCACTTAACTGTGTACCTGAGAGCCTGACAGGACACAGTACTTTTTCTCAGCGGCCCTGTGACGTAACAGGGTTCGCTTTCAACGCTAGACAGCGCCCTAGCGTGTTTTCTTTGCCACTCAGTTGTGTCTAGTGAGTGCGCACACATCGCCATATAGCGCTGCGGCTCTCCTTCTAGCGGCTCTGTGGAGTAACAGAGTTCGCACTTATTGCCACAGCGCATTACGGCGTTTATGTTGGCGACTCTGCGGGATAACAGAGTTTGCTTCTCACGCCATTTCTACTAGCAGCAGGCTTCGCTTGCACGGTGGACCCGGGCTGCGAACGCACCTCTCTACTTTATATATTTGGTGCGTTCCGCAGACCCTTAACAGTATGTGTTTGGGTCCGGCGGGTTCGGCCTAACAGTTACAAAAATTTCAGGTTTGGGTACCAGAACTGTACCCGCACCCGAACCCAGACCCCATTCACTTGAATGGAGGGCCCGAACATCCAGTGTTTGTCACGCTGTCATATGCATGACAGCGCGGCAAACAGCGCTTCTGATCAGCTGTGAAATCATCCCACTGGTCAGACAGCCGCGGCTCCCACACTGTCAGAAGACAGCATGAGCGCTCAGCTGTGATTGGAGGTATAAAGTTTACATCCAGTCATTAGTGTAAGCTGATGGGACTACTGCTCCCCTCATCTGATACCTGCAGCCGCTAATAACAGTGAGAGCAGGAGGGGCAGATAGGAGTATTCAACAGCCACTGCTGTGCTGTAAATAAATAATAAAAAAACGTCATAGGTCCCCCTGTATTTTTGATAACCAGCCAGGCAAAACTCACAGCTGGAGGCTGCAATCCTCAGCTGTCAGATTCAATATAAAGACTTAATGCGATGCATAAACATGGGCTTTCATCCTTACCAGATCCTAATGCAAGTCGATGTCCATCAGCTGAATCAAGGTGATTGGGTGGTCATAGATAGACACAAGACCAGGAGCCTGGATCCATAATTTGATGGCCCAATGTTAATATTTTTGGTGTCTTTATTTTTTAGTGTAAGGCTCTGTTGACATCACATCTTTGGGGAAGTATATTAATGACTCACAGTTGTAGGATTTGTGGGGTTTCACTCTCTCTGGTAGGCATTAGGCCTTAGGTAGCATTCACACAGGCGATGCAGTTTTGATCCAAACACATGCAGCACCAAAACAAACTCACACATAAATCCTTAGCCTTGTCAAGCTGCTGACTGAACAGAACAGACCCTGGCTACACATACTTGGCTGAGCTAGCCCCTGGTCTGTCAAACAAAACAGCTACTGTCCTTAGAAACCACTGATACTTGAGGTTCTCTGCACATGGCCTGTGCAGACACTTCTCAGAGAGGGATTCTCTCTCTTCAGCTCCAAGGCACCAAGCAGAAGTGATAAAGGTGAAGAGTGGTCATGCCAACTTTGTTTTGTCTGATTGGTTGCTATACGTAGGTTTTATGTACAGATAAGTAAATTATAATGACAGCCACTAAGGGATTATCACTCACACATTTCTTTGATTTAGGGTCATTCTAAAATATATTCTTTAAAATATAGCCTAACAAGGTTTGCGATCATAAACATTAATGTAATTGGTATTTTAAAACCCTCACCATTATGTTTCCCATTTCCTTCTAATGTAAATGTCCATCCTCCTATTAACAAGAAAATAAATGTTTTACTACTTGTTGGATATTTTTCCTACAAACAGCATAACATGTGGTCAGACAAGGTATTACAAGTAAAGCTCAACAATGATTTACACACATTTATTTTTATTCTTATACATCACCTGTCTTTGGTGAACCTCCCTTTATGTCTGAAAGTAAAAAAAAGGTTTTATTGGCTGTTTATTTGTGCTTCAAAGTTTATTTTTTAAAAGAAATGAGATTTTCATGTTAGAATAATAAACTTGCGATGACTTACTCGTTTGTATCTGCTGCTGTCCTGCTGTTCCCTGAAATCCTTGTGGGGCACCATTTACTAGATAATAAATAGTACAACTTACAGTTTTTATGATAAATTATTATGCTTTAGTGTGTCACCAGATACCAGAGCCTAATAATCATTGGGTGAAAAAAAATTATAATTTTCCCCTGACCCATCACAGTCATGTACTAAAGATCTACTCAACTTGAATACCCCGATGCATAGTAAATATGCAGGAAATCATGTGCTGAAGGAAAGAAGGACTGGATGCACCTTGGTGGTGTGACAGGTGAATAAGTGAGTTTTAATATTTTTTTTCAAACTCTTTGAACATCAAATTGGTAGCCACCTGCTGAATTTTGACAATATCAATGACAAAAAAAATTTCTAAGGTTTTAAATTTTTGGGGAAAATTGGAGGGAAATTCAGTTTTCCTCAAACCCATTTGCTCATCTCTAATATTTTGGGTTTTTTATTTTTCGCTATAAGCTTTGTTGACATCATGTCATTCTAGAAGTATATTTGTGACTCACAATTTCAATGTGTTAAACAAATAAAACAACTTCATGTCTGCCAAGCAGGATATCTTGATTACACGGAAATCTTGTAGTATGTCAAATTTTCTTGAATATTAAGAAGCAAATCCAGCAATGAAGATCCTTAAAAATCTTAGCTTATTTCATGTCCATTAAAATCTCATCCATCACATAGATAACTGCAGACGGGTTTCAGACTTTGTCTTTACTTATTACATCACTGCATTGAGTAAAGACGGAGTCTGAAACTCGTCTGCTTTTACCAAACTGATAAATGGAATTTTAAGGCTCTACGATGCTGGGTTTGCTTGTTTAGCCTCATGTCTATTTGTACTTATGAAGTTGATTATGTCGTTCATTGATTCTCATTGTGACAAGATCTTTTTAATTTCTTGAATCGGCTCCACAGCATCTTAAAGAATGTCCGTATTTTTTCATAGAAAATGTTGAACATTGCTAGATATTGCAATTACCTGTTACTGATACTCTGCCACCACCGTCTAAAACAATAGATACAATATTTTATTATACATAGCAGTCAAAGAAACAGGACTTTCTAGGACTTCACCGCCCCTTCAATGTTCTTTTAGACTAATGAGAAGCTTCCACATGACTGTGCTGCCCCATTCAAGGAAAAGTTGCAGAACTTGGGTTGATTACCAAGACACATGCAGACTATGGTATAAATTGGACGAGTGCAATCCGATAAAAAAATTGCACTCGGACCAATGTTATTCAGAGAGGCAGTGAGACCTAATTGGCATTAGAAAAAAAGCACAGCATGCTCAATTTTTCTCCGGAACTTGGATAAGACTCACCCATTAAAAAATCCAAAAAAATTGAATGCCACAGTATAGTATCCGAATTTTAAGAATACATTACAATTCTGTAAAATAGGAAACTGTAACTGATCCTGTAAATGATTAATAACTGCTGATGACAAAAAACGTGTGGCATGCAGATGACAAGTGAGAATAAAATTGTTTCACTTTTCTGGTTGAAAATCACACCGATTTTTTATACTGTGATGTAAATCCTTAGCGTTATTCTTGTTGTGTTTTAAACAAATGTATCAATGACCACTCACTTAATCCATTAGTCGTCCCTCCTGCTGTTCCACCAATTCCATTCAGTATATCACCTTCAAACATAAATAAAATGCAGAACATGATCCATTGTTCTCTACCATGGTGGAAAGAGAATTTTTATGTGTACTTTTTACAGGTCTAAAAACATAACTTCATTAATTTTAAAGAAACTTAAACGTTTTACAAAAGTTTGTAAACTGTTGTATTAGGCAAACAAAACTGATGAAAAAATGAAGGTGTATTGTCCTGCAGCTGACTCTTCTACCATATAGCATTATATTCACTGCTGAAGTCAATTTACCTGCATCTGATAAAAGATTTCCTCCTGTATCTGTAAAAAAAATGCAATTTTAGTTTAGCAACTTTTTAAAATAATTTATAACATCAGCTAAAAAATTCAAGATTTACAACTTAGTAAATCTTTATATCTGTAACATTTAGACTCAGATCTGGAAGCTTCGGTTCTTAGTTGTTGGCATAGTTACTATATATATGTCAAGCATTACATCCTCTTATCATACAGAAGAGTCTTCCCCATGATTACTCACTGAGTACTCCGGACACTAATGTTTTTACCGGCCCGGTAGATGATGACCCGCCACCTGTTCAGAGAGAGGAATATCATTAGTAAATGGCGCTGGTAAATTCTTAGCTGTATTAGCTGCACTTGTAAGAAACATTTGCAGATAATACAGTTTTGATTAACACAGAACTCAATTATTTTTCATAAAGTTTTTCATGTTTTTTTCTTGTGTAATAATTCTGATGTCTTCATTTTTAATCTAAGGGTCTGTTGATATCATATTGTTACGGAAGAATACTGGTGATTTATGTTTGTAGCGTGTCAGACAAACATAACGTCATGTCCACATGTGCTATCTATACTACTAGAGTAAGGAAGGGGTTAATGTGCATCCGGTTGCCAAATTTCACAATTAGACTGAGGTTGCAGGAAAGTGTTTTCTGTCATCCAAGAAATCGATTCAATTATAATAATCACAATCTGATCAGGGTCTGATCAGATTTTAATCAAAGTGTGATCATAGTGTGGTCCAATTTTCTCAGAATGTTGAGCAGATAGAAAAAGAAAATGTATCCATCTTTATATGTTATCTGAGTACACAACTACATAACTCACATATACCAACCTGACACACTCTCCGCAAATTACATATTGTGTGCTACCACATTATAAAATACACATACCAGTAAAACATAGATCAATTCCAAAATAGGGTCATTTTGTGGGGAGGTTCTACTGTTTTAGCACCTCAGGGGCTCTACAAATGAGACATGGTGCCCTAGAACAATTTCATCAAAGACTGCGCTCTAAAATATGTCACTCCTTGCTTTTGGAGCTCGGCAGTGTGCTCATACAGTAGTTTTCCCACATATATGAGGTATTGGTGTACTCAGGAAAAATTGCACAATAAATATTAGGATCCATTTTCTATTATTAACCTTGTGAAAATCAAAACTTTGGCTCAAAAACATTTTTCTGTGAAAAATGTTATTTTTTTGCAATTTTCACAGCTCAACATCATAAACACTTGGAGGTTCAAGATGCTCAATACACCTCTAGAAAAATTCCTTTAGGGGTCCTGTTTCCAAAATGGGGTCATTTGTGGGGGTTTCTACTGTTTAGGCACATCAGGGCTACGTAAAATGCGACATGGTGTCCGCTCTAGATTCAAACCAATTTTGCGTTCTAAAAGTCAAATGGCGCTCCCTCCCTTTCAAGCCCTGCTCTGCATCAAAACAGTAGTTTTCCACAACATATTGGGTATTAGTGTACGTAGGAGGAATTGCACAACAAATAGTGAGGTCCATTTTTCTCCTGTTCCCTTGTGAAAATGCATAATTTGGGGCTAAAGCAACACTATTGTGGGAAAAAGTAAAATGTTAATTTTTTCCTTCCACTTTGCTTTAATTTGTATGAAGCACCTATAGGGTTAATAAACTTATGGAATGTGATTTTGATCACTTTGAGGGGTGTAGTTTTTAAATGATGTAACTTTTGTGCATTTTCTGTAATTTACGCCACTCAAAATCACTTCAAATGTGATGTGTTCCCTAAAAAAAGTGATTTTGTAAATTTTGTTAAAAAATGAGAAATTGCCAATAATTTTTTTAACCCTTATACATTTCAAACAAAAAAAGTATTTAAAAAATGATGCTGATGTGAAGTAGACAGGTAGTAAATATAACATATTAACTATTTTGTGCATTATAACAATATAAATGGTTTAAATGCATTAAAATTAAAAGTTGGAAAATTGCAAAATTTTCTAAATTTTTGCTACAATTCTGATTTTTTCTCATATAAATGCAAAAAATATCATCCTAAATAATCCACTAACATAAAGTACAATGTGTCATGAAAAAAAAGCAAAATCTTAGAATCACAGGGATTGGTTGAAGTGTTCCAGGGTTATTATCATATAAGGTGACACTGGTGAGAATTCTAAAATTTGGTCTGGTCAACAAGGTTAAAACAGATTGGGGTGAAGGAGTTAAAAAGTACTTAAAAAAATGTTCTAAGAACTATTAGTTTTATCACTGCTATTATTAGCCACAACTTCCACACATTGTACTATTTTTACTAGTTAACATTAATACTTTTCTGAACCCGTTTCCTAGTTTTTACTATAATATCACCACCACAACTACCATCCAAAACTACAGCAGTCACTACTCTGCTTTCATTACAACTACTACTGTAGTGATAATACTTTTACTACTACTGCCACCAAACAGACACTCACCAACCAGCCCTCCTGCTGCTTCTCCGACATTTTTCAGCACTCCACCTTTTTTAAAAAAAGATATATAAATAACAATTTCCTTCATATGTGAATTATTACACTTCAAATATGTCTTCAAACTCTCCTGCACTTAATTCTGTACAATATCGATACCAGCTGTCAGTCTACTGCTAGTTTTCAGATTCAAAAGATTTTTCTAAACTATCATCACAAGGCGCTTGCACGACCAAAGTCTGACATTTAAGTCTCGGATAGAGGGTGTAAGGAGCAGTAATATGGTCATACACATGAGACCTCATATACCGCTCAGGATGCAACTGCCAAGTAAATTTACCTGCATTTGATAAGAGATTTCCTCCAGTGTCTGAAGAAAATACAATTTTTTAATTAGTAACTTTTTAAAATTATTTATACCACAACCTAAAAAAATAGACATAACATATGTTATTTACAACAAAATAAATCATTTATCGATTGCATTTGATCATATATGTGGAAGCATTGGTTCTTAGTCATTGAAGAAATACATAGTTACTATGTATTTAAAGAAGCCCTCCTCCTCCTCCCATCAAAGTTTTTATCCTCTTAATATATTTTGCAATCATCATATTATATAGCACTGTGTACTTACGATTGCTCATTTTGCCTTTTTACACAGTTAATTTTTCTCTTTTCCATTAGGTCTATGACATCACATGATTAAAAACTGACGAGCTGAATCCTTCTAAGCTATATGTAGAAACAGGAGGTCTCTTTTCTCTGCATAAGTCATCATTAGAACTACAATTCTATATTAATGCTAAGTCCCTGGCAAGGCTGAGGAGGGTGCATCTGGCACAGGAGGTGAAGAGGGGAGAAAAGAGAAGAATTAGTTTGGTAGAAGGGTAAAGTGAGCAATTGTAAGTACACAGTGCTGTATAATATGACAACTGCAATATGTTAAGAAAATAAAAACTTTGATGAGAGATCTTCTTTAACTCACGCATTACATTATCCTATCATATGGAAGAGTCTTCTCCATGACTACTCACTGAGTACTCCCGACACTAATCCTTGTACTGGCCCAGTAGCTGATGTGCTGCCACCTGTTCCAAGAGAAGAATATTATGAGTAAATTGTCCCACTTTTCTAGATGGAAATTATACCCATTTTTTATACTATCATGTGACCATGGCCTTATCTTTATTCTTGTTGTCTTTGAAACAAATGTATTAATGACCACTCACTTAATCCATTAGTCGTCCCTCCTGCTGTTCCACCAATTCCATTCAGTAGACCACCTTCAAACACAAATAAAATACAGAACATGATCCATTGTTCTCTACCATGGTGAAAAGAGAACTTGTATGTGTACTTTTTAAAGGACTAAAAAAATTAACTTTATTCATTTTTGAGAAACTTTAACTTTTTGCAAAAGTTTTTAAACTTTTGTGTAGGCAAACAAAACTGATGATGAAAAAATGAAGGTGTATTGTCCTGCAGCTGACTCTTCTACCATGTAACATCATATTCACTGCTGAAGTCAATTTACCTGCATCTGATAAAATATTTCCTCCTGTATCTGTAAAAAGAATACAATTTTATGTTAGTAACTCATTAAAATTGTTTTATAACATAAGCTAAAAAATTCAATGTTTACAACTTAGTAAATCTTTATATTTGTTACATTTGGACCCAGTTCTGGAAGCTTCGGTTCTTAGTTGTTGGCATAGTTACTATATATATGTTAAGCATTACATCCTCTTATCATATAGAAGAGTCTTCCCCATGATTACTCACTGAGTACTCCGGACACTAATGTTTTTACCGGCCCGGTAGATGATGTGCCACCTGTTCAGAGAGAGGAATATCATTAGTAAATGGCGGTGGTAAATTCTCGGCTGTATTAGCTGCACTTGTAAGAAACATTTGCAGATAATGCAGTTTTGATTAACACAGAACTCAATTATTTTTCATAAAGTTTTTCATGTTTTTTTCTTGTGTAATAATTCTGATGTCTTCATTTTTAATCTAAAGGTCTGTTGATATCATATTGTTACGGAAGTATACTTGTGATTTATGTTTGTAGCGTGTCAGACAAACATAACGTCATGTCCACATGTGCTATCTATACTACTAGAGTAAGGAAGGGGTTAATGTGCTCACGGTTGCCAGATTTCACAATTAGACTGAGGTTGCAGGAAAGTGTTTTCTGTCATCCAAGAAATCGATTCAATTATAATAATCACAATCTGATCAGGGTCTGATCAGATTTTAATCAAAGTGTGATCATAGTGTGGTCCAATTTTCTCAGAATGTTGAGCAGATAGAAAAAGAAAATGTATCCATCTTTACATGTTATCTGAGTACACAACTACATAACTCACATATGCCAACCTGATACACTCTCCGCAAATTACATATTGTGTGCTACCACATTATAAAATACACATACCAGTAAAACATAGATCAATTCCAAAATAGGGTCATTTTGTGGGGAGGTTCTACTGTTTTAGCACCGCAGGGGCTCTACAAATGAGACATGGCGCCCTAGAACAATTTCATCAAAGACTGCGCTCTAAAATGTCACTCCTTGCTTTTGGAGCTCGGCAGTGTGCTCATACAGTAGTTTTCCCACATATATGAGGTATTGGTGTACTCAGGAAAAATTGCACAATAAATATTAGGATCCATTTTCTATTATTAACCTTGTGAAAATCATAACTTTGGCTCAAAAACATTTTTCTGTGAAAAATGTTATTTTTTTGCAATTTTCACAGCTCAACATCATAAACACCTGGGGGTTCAAGATGCTCATTACACCTCTAGAAAAATTCCTTTAGGGGTCCTGTTTCCAAAATAGGGTCATTTGTGGGTGGTTTCTACTGTTTAGGCACGTCAGGGGCTACGTAAATGCGACATAGTGACCGCTCTCGATTCAAACCAATTTTGCGTTCTAAAAGTCAAATGGCGCTCCCTCCCTTTCAAGCCCTGCTCTGCATCAAAACAGTAGTTTTCCACAACATATTGGGTATTAGTGTACTCAGGAGGAATTGCACCACAAATAGTGAGGTCCATTTTTCTCCTGTTCCCCTTGTGAAAATGCATAATTTGGGGCTAAAGCAACACTATTGTGGGAAAAAGTAAAATGTTAATTTTTTCCTTCCACTTTGCTTTAATTTGTATGAAGCACCTATAGGGTTAATAAACTTATGGAATGTGATTTTGATCACTTTGAGGGGTGTAGTTTTTAAATTATGTAACTTTTGTGCATTTTCTGCAATTTGCGCCCCTTAAAATCACTTCAAATGTGATGTGTTCCCTAAAAAAGTGATTTTGTAAATTTTGTTAAAAAATTAGAAATTGCCAATAATTTTTTTAACCCTTATACATTTCAAATAAAAAAGTGTTTAAAAAATTATGCTGATGTGAAGTAGACAGGTAGTAAATATAACATATTAACTATTTTGTGCAATATAACAATATAACTGGTTTAAATGCATTAAAATTAAAAGTTGGAAAATTGCAAAATTTTCAAAATTTTTGCTACAATTCTGATTTTTCTCATATAAATGCAAAAAAATATCATCCTAAATAATCCACTAACATAAAGTACAATGTGTCATGAAAAAAAGCAAAATCTTAGAATCACAGGGATTTGTTGAAGTGTTCCAGAGTTATTAACATATAAGTTGACACTGGTGATAATTCTAAAATTTGGTCTGGTCAACAAGCTGAAAACAGATTGGGGTGAAGGAGTTAAAAAGTACTTAAAAAAATGTTCTAAGAACTATTAGTTTTATCACTGCTATTATTAGCCACAACTTCCACACATTGCACTATTTTTACTAGTTAACATTAATACTTTTCTGAACCCGTTTCCTAGTTATTACTATAATATCACCACCACAACTATCAGCCAAAACTACAGCAGTCACTACTCTGCTTTCATTACAACTACTACTGTAGTGATAATACTTTTACTACTACTGCCACCAAACAGACACTCACCAACCAGCCCTCCTGCTGCTTCTCCGACATTTTTCAGCACTCCACCTTTTTTAAAAAAAGATATATAAATAACAATTTCCTTCATATGTGAATTATTACACTTCAAATATGTCTTCAAACTCTCCTGCACTTAACTCTGTAGAATATCGATACCAGCTGTCAGTCTACTGCTAGTTTTCAGATTCAAAAGATTTTTCTAAACTATCATCACAAGGCGCTTGCACGACCAAAGTTTGACATTTAAGTCTCGGATAGAGAGTGTAAGGAGCAGTAATATGGTCATACACATGAGACCTCATATATTGCGCTCAGGAAACAACTGGCAAGTAAATTTACCTGCATTTGATAAGAGATTTCCTCCAGTGTCTGAAGAAAATACAATTTTTTAATTAGTAACTTTTTAAAATTATTTATACCACAACCTAAAAAAATAGACATAACATATGTTATTTACAACAAAATAAATCATTTATCGATTGCATTTGATCCTATATGTGGAAGCGTTGGTTCTTAGTCAATGAAGAAATACATAGTTACTATGTATATAAAGAAGCCCTCCTCCTCCTCCCATCAAAGTTTTTATCCTCTTCATATATATTTTGCAATCATCATATTATATAGCACTGTGTACTTACGATTGCTCATTTTGCCTTTTTACACAGTTAATTTTTCTCTTTTCCATTAGGTCTATGACATCACATGATTAAAAACTGACGAGCTGAATCCTTCTAAGCTATATGTAGAAACAGGAGGTCTCTTTTCCCTGCATAAGTCATCATTAGAACTACAATTCTATATTAATGCTAAGTCCCTGGCAAGGCTGAGGAGGGTGCATCTGGCACAGGAGGTGAAGAGGGGAGAAAAGAGAAGAATTAGTTTGGTAGAAGGGTAAAGTGAGCAATTGTAAGTACACAGTGCTGTATAATATGACAACTGCAATATGTTAAGAAAATAAAAACTTTGATGAGAGATCTTCTTTAACTCACGCATTACATTATCCTATCATATGGAAGAGTCTTCTCCATGACTACTCACTGAGTACTCCCGACACTAATCCTTGTACTGGCCCAGTAGCTGATGTGCTGCCACCTGTTCCAAGAGAAGAATATTATGAGTAAATTGTCCCCCTTTTCTAGATGGAAATCAGACCCATTTTTTATACTGTCGTGTGACCTTGGCCTTATCTTTATTCTTGTTGTCTTTGAAACAAATGTATTAATGACCACTCACTTAATCCATTAGTCGTCCCTCCTGCTGTTCCACCAATTCCATTCAGTAGACCACCTTCAAACACAAATAAAATACAGAACATGATCCATTGTTCTCTACCATGGTGAAAAGAGAACTTGTATGTGTACTTTTTAAAGGACTAAAAAAATTAACTTTATTCATGTTTGAGAAAGTTTAACTTTTTGCAAAAGTTTTTAACCCCTTCACCCCCAAGGGTGGTTTGCACGTTAATGACCGGGCCAATTTTTACAATTCTGACCACTGTCTCTTTATGAGGTTATAACTCTGTAACGCTTCAACGGATCTGCGCAATTCTGAGACTGTTTTCTCGTGACATATTGTACTTCACGTTATTGGTAAAATTTCTTCGATATAACTTGCATTTATTTTTGAAAAAAATGCAAATATGGCGAAAATTTTGAAAATTTTGCAATTTTCAAACTTTGAATTTTTATTCCCTTAAAACAGAGAAATATGTCACACAAAATAGTTAAGAAATAACATTTACCACATGTCTACTTTACATCAGCACAATTTTGGAATCAAATTTTTTTTTCTTAGGAAATTATAAGGGTTAAAAGTTGACCAGCGATTTCTCATTTTTACAACAAAATTTACAAAGCCATTTTTTTTAGGAACCACCTCATATTTGAAGTCACTTTAAGGGGTCTATATAGCAGAAAATACCCAAAAGTGACACTATTCTAAAAACTTCACCCCTCAAGGTACTCAAAACCACATTCAAGAAGTTTATTAATCCTTCAGGTGCTTCACAGGAGCTGAAGCAACGTGGAAGGAAAAAATGAATATTTAACTTTTTAGCCACAAAAATGATCTTTTACAAACTTTTTTTTTATTTTCACAAGGGTAAAAGGAGAAAATAGACAAATAAAGTTGTTGTGCAATTTCTCCTGAGTACGCCAATACCCAATATGTGGGGGAAAACCACTGTCTGTGCGCACAGCAGAGCTCGTAAGGGAAGTAGCGCCGTTTGACTTTTTCAAACTAAAATTGGCTGGAATTGAGATTGGATGCCATGTCGCGTTTGGAGAGCCCCTGATGCGCCTAAACAGTGGAAACCCCCCACAAGTGACACCATTTTGGAAACTAGACCCCCTAAGGAACTTATCTAGATCTTTGTGAGCAATTTGAACCCCCAAGTGCTTCACACAAGTTTATAACGTAGAGCCGTAAAATTAAAAAATCATATTTTTTCCACAAAAATGATCTTTTCACCCCAATTTTTATTTTCCCACGGGTAACAAGACTCAAAAAGTTATTGTGCAATTTGTCCTGAGTACGCTGATACTCCATATGTGGGGGTAAACCACTGTTTGGGTGCATGGCAGAGTTTGGAAGGGAAGGAGTGCCGTTTGACTTTTTCAACGCAGAATTGGCTGGATGCCATGTCGTGTTTGGAGAGCTCCTGATCTGCCTACACAGTGGAAACCCCCGACAAATGACACCATTTTGGAAACTAGACCCCTCAAGGAACTTATGTAGATGTGTGGTGAGCACCTTGAACCCCCAAGTGCTTCACAAAAGTGTTGTGAATGGGTTTGGGATGAGTTCTGAGCAGAGGCTTCCTCTGGTGGTTACAAGCGGTGCTGGTCTGTCCAGTGAAGATTGTGAGGACTGGGAATCAGGTGTTACTGACTGGTCTTATATAAGGGAGTCACCTTCCCATCAGGGTTGCCGGTGATCAATTGTTCTGGTCTGAATCCTTGATTCCAGTTTCCCTTGTAGCCTGCTGTGTCGTGTCTGCATCTCCTGCTAACAGATAAGACTTTTTCTTCTTTTTGTTTTTGTGCTATATTTTTGCATTTTGTCCTGCACTTCTGTGGGGGCCTTCAGGGTCCCCTCCGGGGGCTTTTGCCCTCTCAGTTTAGTTCAGCCACTGATGTTTGTACTTTTGCTTTTTCCAGTTTTTTCAGTGGCTGCTGTTTTGATTTTGTTACACCAGAGAACTAATTTAGGTGGTAGAGGTCGTGTGATCTCAGTTGTTTTTGAAATTAGTAGAGTTGGTGCTTTTCAGGGTTTTCTGGGATTGCAGTAAGTACCCTTCCTATCCTTTTCTATTTAGTTAGTTTGGGCACCAGCGTTTGCTCATACTATTTTCTTTCTGTGTCAGTATTTCATCTTGTCTAACCGCCATTACATGTTTGGGGGCTTTCTATTATCTTTGGGGTTCTGCTCCGGGCAGATAGCTTTCCTATTTCTATCTTTAGGTGTAGTTAGTTTCTCAGGCTGTGACGAGGCGTCTAGGACCAACGTAGGAACGCTCCACGGCTGCCTCTAGTTGTGGTGGTTAGTCAGGGTAATGCAATCTCATAGTTCCAACTGCTCTGGTGTATTGCCTTTTTTACCTGCACTCCTCAGCTACCAAATCATAACAGTATCACCGGCCCAAACTGAAAATTATATGGTACTCACAGAAGGGAAAAATATTGTAAAAAAAAAAAAAAAAGGTTGTCAGAGTTGTCAGAGATATTTTTCTGTTTGTTGCATTTTTTTCCCTCTGTATCTCTGGGTGCTGGGAGGATTTTTTCTCTCAATGGAGTTTGCACAGTTGTCTGGCCGTGTGGATCAGCTTGCCACTGAGGTTCAGAGTATTGCTACCTATCTTGCTAGGTTGCCTGTTGTGGAACCTAGGATTCCCATGCCAGATTTGTTTTTAGGGGATCGAGCTAAGTTTCAGAATTTCTAAAATAATTGTAAATTGTTTTTTGCCTTAAAATCTAAGTCCTCAGGGAACGCAGCGCAGCAGGTTCAAATTATCATCTCTCTCCTGCGCGGCGATCCTCAGGATTGGGCTTTTTCCCTGACACCTGGGGATCCTGTTTTGAGTGATGTTGATGCATTTTTTCAGGCTTTGGGGTTATTGTACGATGAGCCTAATGTCACAGATCAAGCTGAAAAAGCCTTGTTGGCATTAAATCAGGGGCTTTATGACGCTGAGTTATACTGTCAGAGATTCCGTAGGTGGGCAGTCCTGACCAAATGGAATGACGACGCTTTGGCAGCCCTTTTCCGGAAGGGTCTGTCAGATAATGTAAAGGATGTTATGGTGGGATTCCCTGTCCCCTCTGGTCTCAATGATTCTATGTCATTAGCGATTCAAATTGACAGACGTTTGCGTGAGCGGAGAAGTATGCGTGGAATGGTGTTGCCTTGTGAACCAGCTTCTGAACCCATGCAGTGTGATAGAGTGGTGTCTGGGGCACAGCGTCATGAGTTTCGAAAGCGCAATGGGTTATGTTTCTACTGTGGTGATGCCTCTCATGCTATTTCAGTCTGCCCTAAGCGGGGAAGACGTTTTGCACGCTCAGTTGTCTTGGGTAGTGTTCAGACTAAGTTTTTATTAACTGTCACTCTGATATGCTCTATGTCCTCATTTTCTGCTCAGGCTTTCGTTGATTCTGGAGCAGCTATTAACCTGATGGATTATGATTTTGCTAAACGTTGTGGGTTTCCCTTGATACCCCTACAGAAGTCTATTCCCCTACTGGGGATCGATTCTACCCCTTTGGCTGAGAATAAACCCCAGTTTTCTCTCAGGTGATAATGAGGGTTGAACCTGATCACCAGGAGTGCTGCAAATTTTTGGTTCTGTATAATCTGCATGACATTATCGTGCTGGGTTTCCCTTGGTTACAATCTCATAATCCTGTTTTGGATTGGAAATCTGTGTCTGTAACCAGTTGGGGTTGCCAATGTGTTAATACCAACACTCCTGTTTTTTCTGCCTCCCCCCAGGCTCAGGATGTTCCTGACTTTTTGATTGATTTTTCTGATGTGTTTAGCGAAAGTAAATCTGCATCCTTGCCTCCCCATAGGAGCTATGACTGCGCTATTGAATTAGTGCCGGGTAGTAAATTCCCTAAAGGTCGCCTTTTTAACTTGTCTGTACCTGAACATGACGCTATGCGGTCTTATATCAAGGAATCATTGGAGAAGGGTCATATCAGACCATCCTCTTCACCCTTAGGTGCCGTTTTTTTCTTTGTGGCCAAAAAGGATGGTTCATTAAGGCCGTGTATTGATTATCGTCTCTTGAACAATATTACTGTGAAATATCAATACCCGTTACCCTTGATTTCTGACTTATTTTCCAGGGTGAAAAACGCTACTTGGTTTACCAAGCTTGACCTCAGGGGGGCATATAACCTTATTCGCATTAAGCACGGGGATGAATGGAAGACGGCATTCAATACCCCTGAAGGGCATTTTGAGTACCTAGTGATGCCCTTTGGGCTCACTAATGCTCCTTCCGTCTTCCAGTCGTTCATGAATGACATTTTCAGGGATTTTGTGGACAAATTTCTGATTGTTTATTTGGATGATATCTTGATTTTTTCTAATGACTGGGACTCTCATGTGAAACATGTTCGAACTGTATTCCAGATTTTGAGAGAGAATGCTCTGTATGTGAAGGGATCAAAGTGTCTTTTTGGCGTACAGAGGATCTCATTTCTGGGATTCATTTTGTCCCCATCTGTTATTGAAATGGACCCGGTCAAGGTTCAGGCCATCTGTGATTGGGTCCAACCTACTTCATTAAAGGCTCTTCAGAGATTTTTGGGTTTTGCCAATTTTTATCGTAAATTTATTGGTAATTTCTCAGTTATTGTTAAACCATTAACTGATTTGACCAGAAAGGGTTCTGATGTGGTGAATTGGCCTCCTGAGGCAGTCTCTGCATTTCAGGAACTTAAGCAAAGATTCACTTCTGCTCCTGTTCTACGGCAGCCTGATGTTTCTCTGCCATTTCAGGTGGAGGTTGATGCCTCTGAAATTGGGGCAGGTGCCATTTTGTCCCAAAAAGATCCAGAGACCTCTAAAAGTAACCCTTGTGCCTTTTTCTCTCGAAAATTTTCTCCTACTGAACGTAATTATGACGTGGGTAATCGGGAGTTATTGGCCATGAAGTGGGCTTTTGAAGAGTGGAGACATTGGCTGGAGGGAGCCAAACATCAGGTGGTGGTCCTTACGGACCATAAGAATCTGGTCTATCTGGAATCTGCCAAGCGACTCAATCCTAGACAGGCCAGGTGGGCCTTGTTTTTCACACGTTTTAATTTTGTGGTTTCCTTTCTTCCTGGCACTAAGAATGTTAAGGCGGATGCCCTCTCGAGGAGTTTCCTTGCGGACTCTCCTGAGTTATCTGATCCTTCTGTTATTTTGAAAGAGGGTGTAGTTCTTTCCGCCATCTCGCCCAATTTGAGACTTGCTCTGGAGGGGTGTTCAGGAGGATAGGCCCGAGCGCTGCCCTGTTGGAAAATTGTTCGTCCCGGACCAGTGGAAAAAGAGTGTGATGTCTGAGATTCATTGTCCGCATTGGCTGGGCATCCCGGAATTTTTGGTACCAGAGACTTGGTTAGTCGGTTCCTTTGGTGGCCTACCTTGTCTCGTGATGTCAGGGAATTTGTGCAGTCCTGCGGGACTTGCTCCACTCCAAGCCTTGCTCTCGCTCTAGTGGTTTGTTGATGCCATTGCCTGTGCCCAAGAGACCATGGACCCATATCTCTATGGATTTCATTTCCGACCTTCCTGTTTCTCAGAGAATGACCACCATCTGGGTAATTTGTGATAGTTTTCCAAAATGATACATCTTGTGCCATTACCTAAGTTGCCTTCCTCCTCTGAATTGGTGCCGTTGTTCCTTCAGCACGTGGTTCGTTTACACGGCATTCCTGAGAACATTGTGTCTGACAGAGGAGTCCAGTTTGTTTCCAGATTTTGGAGGACTTTTTGTTCTAAACTGGGTGTTCAATTGTCTTTCTCCTCGGCATTTCATCCTCAGACCAATGGACAAACCGAGAGAACAAACCAGACATTGGAGACTTATCTAAGATGCTTTGTGTCTGCTGATCAGGATGACTGGGTCTCTTTTTTGCCTTTGGCTGAGTTTGCTCTTAATAATAGGGCTAGCTCCGTTTTTCTGTAATTCTGGGTTTCACCCTCGATTTTCTTCAGGACAGACGGAGGCTTCTGTCTGTCCAGGTGTTGACTCGGTTGTGGAGCGTATGCAACAGATTTGGGACCAGGTAGTGGAGAGGTTGTCCCTCTCTCAGGAGAAGGCCCAGCGGTTTGCTAACCGGCATAGGACTGATGGTCCTCGGTTTAAAGTGGGGGACTTGGTCTGGTTGTCCTCAAAGAATATTCCTATGAGAGTAGCATCTCCTAAATTTAAGCCTAGGTTCATTGGACCTTATAAGATCATGGAGATTATTAATCCTGTTTCTTTTCGTTTGCTTCTTCCAGGGACATTTAAGATCCATAACGTGTTCCACAAGTCCTTGTTGAAGAGGTTTGTTGAGCCAGTGGTTCCTGCTGCTGTGCCTCCTGACCCTGTTTTGGTTGAGGGCAATCTGGAGTATGTGGTTGAGAAAATATTAGATTCTCGTTTTTCTAGACGGAAACTCCAGTATTTGGTTAAATGGAGAGGTTATGGTCAGGAAGACAATTCTTGGGTGTTTGCTTCGGACATCCATGCTAGGAGACTTATCCGTGCGTATCATAGAACTCATCCTGACCGACCTGGTTGCTCAGATGAGGGTTCGGTGATCCCTCCTCAAGGGGGGGGTACTGTTGTGAATGGGTTTGGGATGAGTTCTGAGCAGAGGCTTCCTCTGGTGGTTACAAGCGGTGCTGGTCTGTCCAGTGAAGATTGTGAGGACTGGGAATCAGGTGTTACTGACTGGTCTTATATAAGGGAGTCACCTTCCCATCAGGGTTGCCGGTGATCAATTGTTCTGGTCTGAATCCTTGATTCCAGTTTCCCTTGTAGCCTGCTGTGTTGTGTCTGCATCTCCTGCTAACAGATAAGACTTTTTCTTCTTTTTGTTTTTGTGCTATATTTTTGCATTTTGTCCTGCACTTCTGTGGGGGCCTTCAGGGTCCCCTCCGGGGGCTTTTGCCCTCTCAGTTTAGTTCAGCCACTGATGTTTGTACTTTTGCTTTTTCCAGTTTTTTCAGTGGCTGCTGTTTTGATTTTGTTACACCAGAGAACTAATTTAGGTGGTAGAGGTCGTGTGATCTCAGTTGTTTTTGAAATTAGTAGAGTTGGTGCTTTTCAGGGTTTTCTGGGATTGCAGTAAGTACCCTTCCTATCCTTTTCTACTTAGTTAGTTTGGGCCCCAGCGTTTGCTCATACTATTTTCTTTCTGTGTCAGTATTTCATCTTGTCTAACCGCCATTACATGTTTGGGGGCTTTCTATTATCTTTGGGGTTCTGCTCCGGGGCAGATAGCTTTCCTATTTCTATCTTTAGGTGTAGTTAGTTTCTCAGGCTGTGACGAGGCGTCTAGGACCAACGTAGGAACGCTCCACGGCTGCCTCTAGTTGTGGTGGTTAGTCAGGGTACTGCAATCTCATAGATTCCAACTGCTCTGGTGTATTGCCTTTTTTACCTGCACTCCTCAGCTACCAAATCATAACACAGAAGTTTATAACGTACAGCCGTAAAATAATTTTTTTTTTTTTTTTTACAAAAATGATTTTTTTCGTCCCCAATATTTTATTTTCACAAGGGTAACAGGAGAAATTGGACCCAAAAGTTGTTATCCAATTTGTCCTGAGTACACTGATACCCAATATGTGGGAGAAAACGACTGTATGGGTAAACGTTGGGGCTCGGAAGGGAAGTAGTGACGTTTTGGATTGCAGACTTTGATGGAATGCTCTGGGGGCGTCATGTCGCATTTGGAGAGCCCTGATGCACCTAAACAGTGGAAACCCCCCACAAGTGACCCCATTTTGGAAAATAGACCCCACAAGGAACTTATCTAGATGTGTGGTGAGCACTTTGAACCCCGAAGTGCTTCACAGAAGTTTATAATGTATAGCCGTAAAAATAAAAAATATTTTTTTTTTACAAAAATTATTTTTTTCGCCCCCAATATTTTATTTTCACAAGGGTAACAGGAGAAATTGGACCCCAAAAGTTGTTGTCCAATTTGTCCTGAGCACGCGGATACCCAATATGTGGGAGAAAACTACTGTATGGGTACACGTTGGGGCTCGGAAGGGAAGTAGTGACGTTATGGATTGTAGACTTTGATGGAATGGTCTGGGGGCGTCATGTCGCATTTGGAGAGCCCCTGATGCGCCTAAACAGTGGAAACCCCCCACAAGTGACCACATTTTGGTAAAATAGACCCCATAAAGAACTTATCTAGATGTGTGGTGAGCGCTATGAAGCCCCAAGTGCTTCACAGAAGTTTATAACGTACAGCCGTAAAAACAAAAAAAAATTTTTTTTTTTTTTAAAAATGATACTTTTGCCCCCAGTTTTTTATTTTCCCAAGGGTAACAGAAGAAATAGGACAAATTGCACAATAACTCTTAGGTCCAGAGTACGCTGATACCCCATGTGGGAGTAAACTACTGTTCGGGCGCATGGCAGAGGTCAGAAGGGAAGGAGCACCGTTTGACTTTTTCAACGCAGAATTGGCTGGAATTGAGATCAGACGCCATGTCACATTTGGAGAGCCCCTGATGTGCCTCTAAACAGTCGAAACACCCCCCAATTTCTATAACCTCCAACACCTAACCCCAACCACACTTCAATCATGAATTTTTTTGGGGGAAAAGGGTTTTATAACGTTCCGCGATGTGGAAAAATTTTGATATAAGCAATTTGTTATTCTCTTAGGTTCAGAGTTACGTATTACGGCGATACCTTTTATTTTATTTTGGAGGTTAATAAATCAATTAAATTTTTTTTAGTGCGTGTTAATTGCGTTTTTTTCGTCTATGATTATATACCTATTTATATAAATCGATTTTATAGATAAAACAATTTATATAATATTATTTTTGCATCGCTTTATTCTGCGAGCTATAACTTTTTTATTTTTTCGTTGATGATGCTATATGACAGCTCGTTTTTTGCGGGACAAGATGAAGTTTTCAGCGGTACCATGTTTATTTATATCGGTCTTTTTGATCGCGTGCTATTCCACTTTTTGTTCAGCGGTATGATGATAAAGCACTGATTTTTTGCTTTGTTTTTTTTTTTTTTTTTAACGGGTTCGCAAAAGGGGTTAACTAGTGGGACAGTTTTATAGGGGGGGTCGTTACGGACGCGGCGATACCAAATATGTGTACTTTTATTGTTTTATTTTTTTTATTTACAGTAAGAAATGAATTTATTGGGGAATATTTTTTTTTTTTATTTATTTTGGAATTTTTTTTTTACACGTTTATTTTTATTTTTTTTACTTTTTTACATTGTCCCAGGGTGGGACATCACTGTAAAATGTCAGATCGCTGGTCTCACAGTGTGCACAGCACTCTGTGAGACCAGCGATCTCACAGGCAGGTTGCAGGCTTCTCAGTGCCTGCTCTCGGCAGGCACTGAGGAAGCCGCCTCCCTCCAGGACCCCGGCACCATCTTGGATCCAGGTCCTGGGAGGGAGGAAGCCCTCAGAACAGCGCGATCACATCGCGCTGTTCTGAGGGTCTTAGGGGGGCGCGCTTGGAGCCCCCTCCCTGCGCGATGCTCCCTGTGCCCCCAGTACACCGCGATCATGTTTGATCGCGGTGTGCAAGGGGTTAATGTGCCGGGAGCGGTCCGTGACCGCTCCTGGCACACAGTATCGGTGTCAGCTGTGATAATCAGCTGACACCCGGCGGCGATTAGCTGCGCTCCCCCTGGGAGCGCAGCTAATCGCTATGACGTGCTATCCCGTCCATGGTCAGATTGTCACGGGTTTTATGGACGGGATAGTACGTCAGATGTCAGAGAGGGGTTAAACTTTTGTGTAGGCAAACAAAAGGATAAAAAATGACGGTGTATTGTCCTGCAGCTGACTCTTCTACCATGTAACATCATATTCACTGCTGAAGTCAATTTACCTGCATCTGATAAAAGATTTCCTCCTGTATCTGTAAAAAGAATACAATTTTATGTTAGTAACTCATTAAAATTGTTTTATAACATAAGCTAAAAAATTAAATGTTTACAACTTAGTAAATCTTTATATTTGTTACATTTGGAACCAGTTCTGGAAGCTTCGGTTCTTAGTTCTCGGCATAGTTACTATATATATGTCAAGCATTACATCCTCTTATCATATAGAAGAGTCTTCCCCATGATTACTCACTGAGTACTCCAGACACTAATGTTTTTAGCGGCCCGGTAGATGATGACCCGCCACCTGTTCAGAGAGAGGAATATCATTAGTAAATGGCGGTGGTAAATTCTCGGCTGTATTAGCTGCACTTGTAAGAAACATTTGCAGATAATGCAGTTTTGATTAACACAGAACTCAATTATTTGTCATAAAGTTTTTCATGTTTTTTTCTTGTGTAATAATTCTGATGTCTTCATTTTTAATCTAAGGGTCTGATGACATCATATTGTTACGGAAGTATACTTGTGATTTATGTTTGTAGCGTGTCAGACAATCATAACGTCATGTCCACTTGTGCTATCTATACTACTAGAGTAAGGAAGGGGTTAATGTGCTCCGGTTGCCAAATTTCACAATTAGACTGAGGTCGCAGGAAAGTGTTTTCTGTCATCCAAGAAATCGATTCAATTATAATAATCACAATCTGATCAGGGTCTGATCAGATTTTAATCAAAGTGTGATCATATTGTGGTCCAATTTCCTCAGAATGTTGAACAGATAGAAAAAGAAAATGTATCCATCTTTACATGTTATCCGAGTACACAACTACATAACTCACATATGCCAACCTGACACACTCTCCGCAAATTACATATTGTGTGCTACCACATTATAAAATACACATACCAGTAAAACATAGATCAATTCCAAAATAGGGTCATTTTGTGGGGAGGTTCTACTGTTTTAGCACCGCAGGGGCTCTACAAATGAGACATGGCGCCCTAGAACAATTTCATCAAAGACTGCGCTCTAAAATGTCACTCCTTGCTTTTGGAGCTCGGCAGTGCGCTCATACAGTATTTTTCCCACATATATGAGGTATTGGTGTACTCAGGAAAAATTGCACAATAAATATTAGGATCCATTTTCTATTATTAACCTTGTGAAAATCAAAACTTTGGCTCAAAAACATTTTTCTGTGAAAAATGTTATTTTTTTGCAATTTTCACAGCTCAACATCATAAACACTTGGGGGTTCAAGATGCTCATTACACCTCTAGAAAAATTCCTTTAGGGGTCCTGTTTCCAAAATAGGGTCATTTGTGGGGGGTTTCTACTGTTTAGGCACATCAGGGGCTACGTAAATGCGACATGGTGTCCGCTCTAGATTCAAACCAATTTTGCGTTCTAAAAGTCAAATGGCGCTCCCTCCCTTTTAAGCCCTGCTGTGCATCAAAACAGTAGTTTTCCACAACATATTGGGTATTAGTGTACGTAGGAGGAATTGCACAACAAATAGTGAGGTCCATTTTTCTCCTGTTCTTTGGAAAATGCATAATTTGGGGCTAAAGCAACACTATTGTGGGAAAAAGTAAAATGTTAATTTTTTTCCTTCCACTTTGCTTTAATTTGTATGAAGCACCTATAGGGTTAATAAACTTATGGAATGTGATTTTGATCACTTTGAGGGGTGTAGTTTTTAAATTATGTAACTTTTGTGCATTTTCTGTAATTTACGCCCCTTAAAATCACTTCAAATGTGATGTGTTCCCTAAAAAAAGTGATTTTGTAAATTTTGTTAAAAAATTAGAAATTGCCAATAATTTTTTTAACCCCTATACATTTCAAACAAAAAAGTATTTCAAAAATGATGCTGATGTGAAGTAGACAGGTAGTAAATATAACATATTAACTATTTTGTGCAATATAACAATATAACTGGTTTAAATGCATTAAAATTAAAAGTTGGAAAATTGCTAAATTTTCAAAATTTTTGCTACAATTCTGATTTTTCTCCTATAAATGCAAAAAATATCATCCTAAATAATCCACTAACATAAAGTACAATGTGTCATGAAAAAAAAGCAAAATCTTAGAATCACAGGGATTGGTTGAAGTGTTCCAGAGTTATTAACATATAAGTTGACACTGGTGATAATTCTAAAATTTGGTCTGGTCAACAAGCTGAAAACAGATTGGGGTGAAGGAGTTAAAAAGTACTTAAAAAAATGTTCTAAGAACTATTAGTTTTATCACTGCTATTATTAGCCATAACTTCCACACATTGTACTATTTTACTAGTTAACATTAATACTTTTCTGAACCCTTTTCCTAGTTATTACTATAATATCACCACGACAACTATCAGCCAAAACTACAGCAGTCACTACTCTGCTTTCATTACAACTACTACTGTAGTGATAATAATTTTACTACTACTGCCACCAAACAGACACTCACCAACCAGCCCTCCTGCTGCTTCTCCGACATTTTTCAGCACTCCACCTTTTTAAAAAAAGATATATACGGTAAATAACAATTTCCTTCATATGTGAATTATTACACTTCAAATATGTCTTCAAACTCTCCTGCACTTAACTCTGTACAATATCGATACCAGCTGTCAGTCTACTGCTAGTTTTCAGATTCAAAAGATTTTTCTAAACTATCATCACAAGGCGCTTGCACGACCAAAGTTTGACATTTAAGTCTCGGATAGAGAGTGTAAGGAGCAGTAATATGGTCATACACATGAGACCTCATATACCGCTCAGGAAACAACTGGCAAGTAAATTTACCTGCATTTGATAAGAGATTTCCTCCAGTGTCTGAAGAAAATACAATTTTTTAATTAGCAACTTTTAAAATTATTTATACCACAACCTAAAAAAATAGACATAACATATGTTATTTACAACAAAATAAATCATTTATCGATTGCATTTGATCATATATGTGGAAGCATTGGTTCTTAGTCATTGACATAGTTACTATGTATTTTAAGAAGCCTTTCTCCTCCTCCCATCAAAGTTTTTATCCTCTTAATATATTTTGCAATCATCATATTATATAGCACTGTGTACTTACGATTGCTCATTTTGCCTTTTTACACAGTTCATTTTTCTCTTTTCCCTTAGGTCTATGACATCACATGATTAAAAACTGACGAGCTGAATCCTTCTAAGCTATATGTAGAAACAGGAGGTCTCTTTTCCCTGCATAAGTCATCATTAGAACTACAATTCTATATTAATGCTAAGTCCATGGCAAGGCTGAGGAGGGTGCATCTGGCACAGGAGGTGAAGAGGGGAGAAAAGAGAAGAATTAGTTTGGTAGAAGGGTAAAGTGAGCAATTGTAAGTACACAGTGCTGTATAATATGACAACTGGGAATATGTTAAGAAAATAAAAACTTTGATGAGAGATCTTCTTTAACTCACGCATTACATTATCCTATCATATGGAAGACTCTTCCCAATGACTACTCACTGAGTACTCCCGACACTAATCCTTGTACTGGCCCAGTAGCTGATGTGCTGCCACCTGTTCCAAGAGAAGAATATTATGAGTAAATTGTCCCCCTTTACTAAATGGAAATCAGACCCATTTTTTATACTATCATGTGACCGTGGCCTTATCTTTATTCTTGTTGTCTTTGAAACAAATGTATTAATGACCACTCACTTAATCCATTAGTCGTCCCTCCTGCTGTTCCACCAATTCCATTCAGTATACCACCTTCAAACACAAATAAAATGCAGAACATGATCCATTGCTCTCTACCATGGTGAAAAGAGAACTTGTATGTGTACTTTTTAAAGGACTAAAAAAAATAACTTTATTCATTTTTGAGCAACTTTAACTTTTTGCAAAAGTTTTTAAACTTTTGTGTAGGCAAACAAACTGATAAAAAATGAAGGTGTATAGTCCTGCAGCTCACACATCTACCATGTAACATCATATTCACTGCTGAAGTCAATTTACCTGCATCTGATAAAAGATTTCCTCCTGTATCTGTAAAAAAATACAATTTTATGTTAGTAACTCATTAAAACTGTTTTATAACATAAGCTAAAAAATTCAATATTTACAACTTAGTAAATCTTTATATTTGTTATATTTGGACCCAGATCTGGAAGCTTCGGTTCTTAGTTCTCGGCATATGTTACTATGTATATGTCAAGCATTACATCCTCTAATCATATAGATGAATCTTCCCCATGATTACTCACTGAGTACTCCGGACACTAATGTTTCTAGCGGCCCGGTAGATGATGGCGTGCCACCTGTTTCTGGGAGAAGAATATCATTAGTAAATGGCACTGGTAAATTCTCCACTGTATTCGTTGCACTTGTAAGAAACATTTGCAGTTAAAAGCCAGTTAAAAGTAACACAGAACTCATTATTTTTCATAAAGTTTTTCATCGTTTTTTTCTTGTGTAATAATTCTGATGTCTTCATTTTTAATCTAAGGGTGTGTTGACAGGGGCGGAACTATCGTGGAAGCAGGGGAAGCAGCTGCCACAGGGCCCGGGCTAGAAGGGGGCCCGTCCCTGCTGCAGCTGCTTCACCTACCACCACGGTAGTTCCGCAAGCTGCCATGAGCGTACCGTACTCTGAGAGAGTTGCCGGCTGCAGTGTAGCAGGGGCGCAGTCACACACACTGTGACACCACTCACCGCCCCTACCCCCGCACCTGTAGTCAGCAGCAGAGCATCGGATCCCTCCCCTCCAGCAGCGTCACAGCTCTCAGACTGTGGAGAGCCATGGAGGGGCGGGGCTAAATGGCGGGGGTGGAGCCACAGACAAGCAGGGAGAAGGAGGCAAAAAGGAAAGAGAAACAAGAGTGGGAGAGAGAAAAGGTGAAAGAAGACAGAAAACACAAGAGAGGCAAGACACAGGTGAGAAGATGATATAGATAGATATATATAGATATATATATAGACAGATATATAGCTATATATACACTGTATATATATGCTATATATACTGTCAGTCGCCAGCGAGTGCGCGCTTCATCTGCATGGAGGGAGTTTCACCGCAGGAGCGCGGCCAGGTAAGAAGAACTTGTTTTTTTTGGTTTTTTTTATTGAGAGCGGCGATCCTGGGGGCCCGGGGCAGACTGTGTGACATGGGGGCAGAATGCTGGACACGGGAGGGCAGAATGCTGGACATGGGGGGGCAGAATGCTGGACAGGAGGGGCAGAATGCTGGACATGGGGGGGCAGAATGCTGACATGGGGGGCAGAATGCTGGACACGGGGGGGGCAGAATGCTGGACACGGGGGGCAGAATGCTGGACATGGGGGGCAGAATGCTGGACACGGGGGGGCAGAATGCTGACATGGGGGGCAGAATGCTGGACATGGGGGGCAGAATGCTGGACACGGGGGGGCAGAATGCTGGACATGGGGGCAGAATGCTGGACACGGGGGGGCAGAATGCTGGACACGGGGGGGCAAATGCTGGACATGGGGGGCAGAATGCTGGACAGGGGGGCAGAATGCTGTACACGGGGGGGCAGAATGCTGGACAGGGGGGCAGAATGCTGGACACGGGGGGGCAGAATGCTGGACATGGGGGGGCAGAATGCTGGACACGGGGGGGCAGAATGCAGGACATGGGGGGCAGAATGCTGGACATAGGGGGGGCAGAATGCTGGACACGGGGGGCAGAATGCTGGACATTGGGGACAGAATGCTGGACACGGGGGGGCAGAATGCTGGACACGGGGGCATAATGCTGGACATGGGGCAGAATGCTGGACATGGGGGGCAGAATGCTGGACACTGGGGGGCAGAGTTGCTGGACATTGGGACAGAATGCTGGACACGGGGGGGCAGAATGCTGGACACGGGGGGGCAGAATGCTGGACACGGGGGGCAGAATGCTGGACACAGGGGGGCAGAATGCTGGACACGGGTGGGGCAGAATGCTGGACACGGGGGGCAGAATGCTGGACACGGGGGGACAGAATGCTGGACACGGGGGACAGAATGCTGGCACTGGGGGCAGAATGCTGGACATTGGGACAGAATGCTGGACACGGGAGGCAGAATGCTGGACACAGGGGGGCAGAATGCTGGACATGGGGGCAGAATGCTGGACATTGGGACAGAATGCTGGACACGGGGGGCAGAATGCTGGACACGGGGCAGAATGCTGGACACGGGGGCAGAATGCTGGACACAGGGGCAGAATACTGGACATGGGGGGCAGAGTGCTGGACTTTGGGGCACAATGCGGACACGGGGGGCAGAATGCGGACACGGGGGCAGAATGCTGGACACGGAGGCAGAATGCGGACACGGGGGGCTAGACATGCTGGACATGGAGGGCAGAATGCTGGGCACTGGGGGCAGAATGTGGCCAGGGGGCCAGAATGCTGGACACAGTGGCAGGAATGCTGGACACGATGGCAGAATGTGGACACGGGGGGCAGAATGTGGACAAGGTCAGAATGCGAGACACAGGGGGCAGAATGCTGGACATGGGGGCAGAATGCTGGACACGGGGCAGAATGCTGGACACGGGGCAGAATGCCGGACACGGGGCAGAATGCGAGACACAGGGGGCAGAATGGAGATACGGGCATGACTGGAGACACTGGGGGCATGACTGGAGACACTGGGGGCAGGATTTGAGACACTGGGGGCAGGATTGGAGACAGATGGGGCAGGATGGATATGATGGAGACAGATGGGGCAGGATGGGGGATCATATGGGGCAGAAAAAGCGGAGTTGCACCAATATGTGCACTGATGAGGATGAAATGATAAGGATTGGCAAGGCTGCAGTGGTGGGCAGTGCAGGCTGTATGTCTCTGTGTGGGCAGTTTTATTGCTGATATATTGTTTTTGTAGCGCTGTATATATATTGGTATTTTACTAATAGCAATTTGGAATCCCTAGGAAATAATGATATCAAGAAAGAGAAAAATTGCTTCACTTGTGACAAATATGGAACCGAACATTGACCATCTCATTAGCCAAAAGCAGGCCCGTAGTTCCCATTGAAATACCAGTAAGTTTGTTGATTTTTAACTTTACTTGTTCTTTATTTTAAGTATTGTATTTGTTCCGGTTTTGTTTTTTTTTTTACTTCAAAATAGGTGTAGTTATGGTGTATACAGGTCATACACATCGTGTGCAGTATATAGAGTGTAGTATATGGTGTATACTGGGTCATACACATCGTGTGCAGTATATAGAGTGTAGTATATGGTGTATACAGGGTCATACACATCGTGTGCGGTATATAGAGTGTAGTATATGGTGTATACAGGGTCATACACATCGTATGCGTATATAGAGTGTAGTATATGGTGTATACAGGGTCATACACATCGTATGCAGTATATAGAGTGTAGTATATGGTGTATACAGGTCATACACATCGTGTGCGTATATAGAGTGTAGTATATGGTGTATACAGGGTCATACACATCGTGTGCAGTATATAGAGTGTAGTATATGGTGTATACAGGGTCATAACATCGTGTGCGGTATATAGAGTGTAGTATATGGTGTATACAGGGTCATACACATCGTATGCAGTATATAGAGTGTAGTATATGTGTATACAGGCATACACATCGTATGCAGTATATAGAGTGTAGTATATGGTGTATACAGGTCATAAACATCGTGTGCGGTATTAGAGTGTAGTATATGGTGTATACAGGGTCTATACATCGTGGCGTATATAGAGTGAGTATATGTGTAACAGGTCATTACATCGTGTGCGGTATGTAGAGTGTAGTATATGGTGTATACAGGTCATACACATCGTGTGCGGTATGTAGAGTGTAGTATATGGTGTATACAGGTCATACACATCGTGTGCGGTATATAGATGTAGTATATGGTGTATACAGGTCATACCATCAGTGCGTATATAGAGTGTGTTATGGTGTATACAGGGTCATACACATCGTGTGCGGTATATAGAGTGTAGTATATGGTGTATACAGGTCATACACATCGTGTGCGGTATATAGAGTGTAGTATATGGTGTATACAGGGTCATACACATCGTGTGCGGTATATAGAGTGTAGTATATGGTGTATACAGGGTCATATACATTGTGTGCGGTATATAGAGTGTAGTATATGGTGTATACAGGGTCATACACATCGTGTGCGGTATATAGAGTGTAGTGTATGGTGTATACAGGGTCATACACATGGTGTGCGGTATATAGAGTGTATATACACCGCTGTATTATACTTTTCATATACAGGTTATAATGCCTCTTATTCTTTGTATAGAGGTGAGTGTGCCATGTATAATATATGGTATATACAGCGTAGTGTCGCATACACTGCTGTATTATACAATATACAACAGTTCTAATGCTCCATCCTAATATGCAGGATAATGTACAGTGTATATGATGTAACCTGTATAAGATGTGACATTGGCTTCCCCCCCCTAGTTTTGATCCTGGGTACGCCCATGCAAGCTGCCGGTGGTGTGAGTCTGATATGGGGCCCGCCGCCACCTCCGGCGCCCCTATGAGAGGAGGTGGGTCGGGCCCCGAGCAGTCCGGCACTTCCGCGTCATGTGACGTGGGGGCGTGCGCGCGCTCTCACGTCACATGCAAGGCTGGCGTGGTGGACGTCGGAGCGTGGAGGACGGAGCGGCGCGCGGAGCAGAAGAGCTGGAGGACGCAGTCACCTGAGGATTGGCAGATTGGTAAGTATGCTTGCTGAGTCTGACTCTCTTTTACAGGGACGCGGCAGCCGCAGCTTCCCGTCCCTGCACTTGAGGAGAGGGGGAGAGCGGAGGGGGGAGGTGTGAGTGTATCAGGGGCCTCAGGCCCAGGACACAGCGGCCACATTAGAGGCCCCAGGAAGCAGCAGGCCCCTATTGGGGCCCTAGGAAACAGCAGGCCCCATTAGGGGCCTAGGTCCAAAGGAAGCAGCAGGCCCCATTAGGGGCCTAGGTCCAAAGAAAACTGCAGGCCCCATCAGGGGCCTAGGGCCCCAGGAAACTGCTGAATAAGGTAATTATGTTGCATTATTCTTGTGAAGAAGAAATTTGTAATCTAGCCCATAAATTGCTTTCAAAATTGATGATTTATTCAGTCGAACAAAAGTACGGTATACAGAACAATCTTAGATTATTCTGTATACCGGACTGTTGTTCTACTGAATAAATCATCTGTTTTGAAAGCAATTTGCAGGCTGGATTACAAGTTTCTTCACACATTTACTCTGGAGAAAGCCTACCTTCGTCACTACCTCAGTTGCTTCCTGGGAGTTGGTTCTTTTCTGTTATTTCACTATCATTAGTCCAAAAACCTCTAATTTTGGATAATAAAGGTATCTTTCTCAACACAACTTGGGTAGACCGGGATTGGCAACGCGGGGGCGGGGGGGGGCCCCATTGTGAAGTTTGCTGTGGGGCCCTGCCGTTCCTAGTTACGCCCCTGTGTGTTGATATCATATTGTTACGGAAGTGTACTCGTGATTTATGATTGTAGCGTTTTAGACATACAGAACGTCATGTCTACATGTTCTTTCTTTACAATTAGAGTAAGGAAGGGGTTAATGTGCTCACACTTGCCAAATTTCGCAATTAGGGCTCATACTCACATGCGAGGAAAGCGTCCGATGCTCGCATGTGAAATCCCAGCTCTGGCGCCGGCACACGGGAGTGGAGCGAGCGGCTGAATGTTTTTCTATGCAGCCTCTCGCTCCACTCCTGAGTGCTGGCACCAGAGCTGGGATTTCACATGCGAGCATCGGAGCTTTCCTCGTATGTGAGTTTGAGCCCTTAGAGTTTGGTCGCACTTGATCAAAAAATACAGTCATCTGCACCTGCCCATAGGGTGTGGTAGCTCTCAGGAGAATAAAGAACTGATTAGTGGGGTAAGCTGGGTGGATACAAGGAGGGTCTTTTACTTATTATGAAGTTTTGAATTTTCCAATTTGCTATCAGATAAAAAACACCTACTGTACTTTTATTTATGGAGCATCTTTATTCATGACGGGTAAAAATATATGAACACTCTGGTTAAGCCTTATTAAAGGCAAACACAAGCTTGAGTATTTCTTCTGATCTTCTGATCTCTCTGGCTGTTAACTTCTAAGTTGTAATAAGGAGGACCACCGCTCCATAACTACTTCTAAATTGCTTCTGCCAATGATTGACTCCTATTGTGACCAGACTTTTTATGTCTCGCGCTTCTTTACATTAGTCATTGTGAACTGCGCTTGTCAGTATAGTTCGGGAAAAGATGTTGCTTCAATGTATCTTAAAGAATTTTCTTATTTCCTCCTGTGAAATGTTATTTCTTCTGATTTTTTCATATTTATTCTAAGGCATATTTTTGTATAACAATTTTAATAATTAACCCCTTCACCCTGGAGCCATTTTCCATTTTTGTGTTTCTGTTTTTTGCTTCCCTTCTTCCCAGTGTCATAATTTTTTTTTATTTTCGTCAATATGGCCGTGTCAGAGTTTGTTTTTTGTGTGGATGAGTTGTACGTTTGAACAACACCATTGATTTTATTATATAATGCACTGGAAAGTGGGAAAAAAAAATTCCAAGTGCGGTGAAATTGCAAAAAAGTGCAATTCTACAACTGTATTTTGTTTTGTTTTCATACCATGTTCACCAAATGCTAAAACTGACCTGCAATTATGATTCTCCAGGTCATAATGAGTTCATAGACGCTAAACATGTCTAGGTTCTTTTTATTTAAGTGGTGAAAAAAATCCCAAATTTGTTTTAAAAAAATTGCGTCATTTTCAGAGTCCCGTAGCGTCTCCATTTTTCGTGATCTGGGGCTGGGTGAGAGCTTATTTTTTGCATGCAAATCTGATGTTCAATGTTGGGGCAACAAAAAAATGTAATTCTGGCGTTTTGACTTTTTTTCTCATTATGTTGTTTACAGATCGGATTAATACTATATATATGTTGATAGATCAGACGATTCTGAACATGGCGATAACAAATATGTGTATTTTTTAATGTTTTATTTTAACCCCTTAATGACCACCGATATGACTTTTAATGGTGCCAGTTAAGAGTACTTATGCCTGAGCACCGCTTTTTAACGGTGCTGATAAATAAATGTATAGCGCCCCCCAAAGTCGGAATTTCTCCGGTGTTTCAGCTACCGGGAGTAGCCGAGACCCCAGAGAACATGATTCGGTTTGGTTTTTACCGACCTCGATGTTGTGACCTCTCAGAAAAAAATCCTGGTTTCCCATTTAATTTCTCTCTCCTCTGATGTGATCGCATATTAGAGGAGAGAGAAATGGGGTCCCCCGAGTCCCCTGGGCACCTTTGTAGTCACTGCATCCCCCCCCGTGAAGTCCCCCTGCTGCTGGCATCTTATTCTGGAAAGAAAATGGTGGACACCCAGCAACAATAGGAAATTTTTCCTATTGATTCATTTTGATCACTGTGATAGACCCTATCAAAGTGATCAAAATAAAACAAATAATAAATCAAACCCCCTTTTATCACCCCCTTATTTAGGCAAAAATAATAAAATTAAAAAAGTATTTATTTCCATTTTTCCCTTAGGGTTAGAGTTGAGCTAAAGTTAGGGTTGGGCTAAAGTTAAGGTTAGGGTTGGGGTAGGGTTAGGTTTGCGCTAAGGTTAGGGTTAGGCTACAGTTAGGGTTGGGCTAAAGTTAGGGTTCTGGTTATGGTTGGGATTACAGTTAGGGTTGGAATTAGGGTTAGAGGTGTTTTAGGGTTAGGTTTGTGGTTAGGGTTATGGTTAGGGCTGGGATTAGTGTTAGGGGTGTGTTGGGGTTAGTTTTTTTTAGGATTATGGTTAGGGTTGGGATTAGGGTTAGGGGTGTGTTGAGGTTAGGGTTGGAGTTAGAATTGGTGGGTTTCACTGTTTAGGTACATCAGGGGGTCTCCAAATATGACATGGCTCCACAATTGATTCCAGCCAATTTTGCGTTCAAAAAGTCAAACAGTGCTCCCTCCCTTCTGAGTCCTGCCATGCGCCCAAACAGTGGCTTTTCCCCACATATGGGGTATTGGAGTATTCAGGAGAAACTGCACAACAAATTTTGTTGTCCATTTTCTCCCGATACCCTTGTGAAAATAAAAAAAATTGGTTCCAAAGTAAATTTTTTGTGACAAAAGTAAAATGTTCATTTTTTCCTTCCACATTGCTTTAGTTTTCTTGAAGCACCTGAAGGCTTGACTTCTTGAATGTGGTTTTGTGAACTTTGAGGGGTGCAGTTTTTAGAATGATATCACTTTTGGGCATTTTCTGTTATATTGACCCCCCAAACTCACTTCATATGTGAGGTGGTCCCTAAAAAAATGGTTTTGTAAATTTTGTTGGAAAAATGAAAAATTGCTGGTCAACTTTTAACCCTTATAACGTCCTAACAAAAAAATCATGTTTCCAAAATTGTGCTGATGTAAAGTTGACATGTGGGAAATGTTATTTGTTAACTTTTTTTTGTGTGTTACACCACTCTCTGATTTAAGGGTAAAAAATTAAAAGTTTGAAAATTACAAAATTTTCAACATTTTTGCCAAATTATTTTTTTTCATAAATAAACGCAAGTTATATAGAAGAAATTTTACCACTAACATGAAGTACAATATTACACGAAAAAACAATCCCAGAATCAGTGGGATATGTTGAAGAGTTCTAGAGCTATAACCTCATAAAGTGACAGTAGTCAGAATTGTAAAAATTGTCTCGGTCATTAAGTACCAAATTAGCTCTGTCACTAAGGTTAAATGGGGCAAATGGGGGGTGATTTAAATTTTTATTTATTTTTATTCTTTTAATAGTTTTAACAACTTTTTTTTTTACTTTTTACTAGCTTCAATAGTCTCCATGGGAAACTATAAGCTGCGATCATCCGATCGCTTGTGCTACACAGAGTTTCAGCACCATTTGTGACTTCAGTGAGATCACCGCTAGCACCATGACAAAATTGTTACGATGCACTGCTGAGCTCATTCTCCCACAGTTTTCAGCCTGGACAGTCGCATCTTGTCACAGTCCAGATTGAAAATCTCTTATCACAGACATGGGTTACGGCGTGGGACATCTTCACTTCGGACAGGTGAAAGATATGGTTGTTTTTCATTTTTGTTTTTTTGCAGGTGACCAGGGCTTCAATATAATCAGTGTTAGGTGAGTATTATTGTTATTTATTATTTTCTGTTTTTTTAGAGGGAAAGAGGGATTCAATAGATTGGGCATAAGGTGAGTATAACTTTGTGTTTTATTTTTAAATAAAAAGTAAAACGGTGTGTATTTTTATTTCACAAAAAGGACTCTATTGTTAGGTGCCGGGATTCTTCCGCTGCACAGAATAGAACCAAGGCCTTGCCTGCCTCTGCGGTTTCCCATTCTGCGAGTGCTGCTCAGCATAGACGTTGATTCCAGCATCTTGCTCAGATTTGTGGTGTTCACTTGGTTGCTGCAGGTTCTTCAGCCAGATCTATAGTAACCAGTGATAGACTGGGGCAACTTTGTGCTCCACAGTCTAAGTCCAGAGATCACCTTATTGAGCATGTCCGTGATGTGGCGTCTGCTCATTGGTGGTCGGACGTCAGCTACGCTGGTGAGGTGGCAGCCCTGGATTATTCTGCGGTCAATGTCACGGCCGACTGGGTGTGAGTGTTTGGGGTGGAGCTTAGGGTTTAAAAGGCTCCCAATAGCGCCCACGGGCACGCTAGGATTATTCACTTTATGTGTGTGTATGGGATATTGCATCAGTCTGATCTTTGAGATCTGGTACCAAGATCTTGGGAGATGAGATCTCAGAGATCTTACGAGATCTTGTTACCGAGATCTCCATCTGCGCATGCGCCGCCCCCCAGCGGCCATTTTCCCGGAGTCCACCGCAGAGGAAACCACGGAACTGTGGGGGGCTCTGATCTTTCACAAATTGTCAACAGAGCCCCTGCAGCAGCACCAGACACAGCGCTGCAGTGGCAGCACCAGACACAGCACAGCAGCGGCAGCTATGGACACTTGCAACAGCGCGCCAATCCATATTATAAGACGCACCCCCATTTTCTCCCCAAATTTGGGGGAAAAAAGTGTATCTTATAATCCGAAAAATAAGTAATATTGCTCCAAATTCAGCCATTTGTAGTGAACGTGGAAAATATTGTCCTTCATTTAAAATGGTAAGGCGCGTGGCAAGGGATGGGGAATTGGACGTGATGGTGATGGTACATGCAGAGGCTGAGGCTGTAGGCAAGCTAAAAGAGTGCCACAACAAACACCCACATCTTCTCACCCAAACTTCCTGTCCCAATTACTAGGGGAAAGCAGCAGCACACCACTATTGAACCTAAAGCAGTGTCAAAATGTTATTGGTTAGATAGCGGATAATGCTTCCTGTCACTTTACCACCACCACCCTATCTTCCATCTATACAAAGCTCCACC
>JARQOD010000003.1:415831917-415932024 GCA_033576555.1 Oophaga sylvatica | reverse complement strand
GAAACACTTGGGGGTTCAAAGTGCTCACCACAGATCTAGATAAGTTACTTAGGGGGTCTAGTTTCCAAAATGGGGTCACTTGTGGGGGTTTTCCACTGTTTAGGCACATCTGTGGCACTGCAAGCGGAACATGACCCCCATCAACGTCTGTATTCCAAAGCTTTATTACTTCCTTTCCAAGCCCTGCCGTGCGCCCAAACAGTTTCACCCCCCCCCCCACATATTTGGTATCAGTGTACTCAGGAAAAATTGGACAACAACTTTTAGGGTCCAATTTCCTTGTGAAAAATAAAAAATTTGGGACTAAAAAATCATTTTTGTGGAAAATTGTTTTGTTTTTTTTTCACACCCAGGCATTATAAACTTTTGTGAAACACTTGGGGGTTCAAAGTGCTCACAACAGATCTAGATAAGTTCCATAGGGGGTCTAGTATCCAAAATGGTGTTATTTGTGGGGGTTTCCACTGTTTAGGCGCATCAGGGGCTCTCCAAACGCGACATGGTGTCCAATCTCAATTCCAGCCAATTTTGGTTTGAAAAAGTCAAACGGTGCTGCTTCCATTCCAAGCCCTGCCGTGCGCCCAAACAGTGGTCCCCCCCCCATATATGGGGTATCAGCATACTCAGGACAAATTGGACAACAACTTTTGTGGTCTAATTTCTCCTGTTACCCTTGGGAAAATAAAAAATTGGGGACTAAACGATCAGGTTTGTGGAAAAAATATGATTTTTTATTTTCACGCCCGGGCATTATAAACTTCTGTGAAGCACTTGGGGGTTCAAAATGCTCACCACACATCTAGATAAGTTCCTTAGGGGGTCTAGTTTCCAAAATGGGGTCACTTGTGGGGGGTTTCCACTGTTTAGACACATCAGGGCCTCTACAAATGCGACATGGCGTCCAGCCAATTCTGCGTTGAAAAAGTCAAACAGAGCTCCTTTCCTTGCGACCTCTGCCGTGCGCCGAAAAAGTGGTTTACCCCAACATATGGGGTATCGGCATGCTCAGGACAAATTGCACAAAAACTTTTGGGGTCTTGTTACCCTTGGGAAAATAAAAATTGGGGTGAAAAGATCATTTTTGTGGAAAAAAATATGATTTTTTATTTTCACGGCTCTACGTTATAAACTTGTGTGAATCACTTGGAGGTTCAAAGTGCTCACCACACATCTAGATAAGTTCCTTAAGGGGTCTAGTTTCCAAAATGGGGTCACTTGTTGGGGTTTCCACTGTTTAGGCACATCAGGGGCTCTCTAAATGCGACATGGCATCCAGCCAATTCTGCGTTGAAAAAGTCAAACAGCGCTCCTTCCCTTGCGACCTCTGCCGTGTGCCCAAAAAGTGGTTTACCCCCACATATGGGGTATCAGCATGCTCAGGACAAATTGCACAAAAACTTTTGCAGTCTTATTACCCTTGGGAAATTAAAAATTGGGGTGAAAAGATCATTTTTGTGGAAAAAAAATTTTTTTTTCACGGCTCTACATTATAAACTTGTGTGAAACACTTGGAGGTTCAAAGTGCTCACCACACATCTAGATAAGTTCCTTAAGGGGTCTTGTTTCCATAATGGGGTCACTTGTGGGGTGTTTCCACTGTTTAGGCACATCAGGGGCTATCTAAACACGACATGGCATTCAGCCAATTCTGCGTTGAAAAAGTCAAACGGCGCTCCTTCCCTTGCGACCTCTGCCATGCGCCCAAAAAGTGGTTTACCCCCACATATGGGGTATCGGCGTATTCAAAAGAAATTGCACAACAAATTTTGTGGTTCATTTTTTCTTTTAACACTTGTGAAAATAAAAAAACTTGGTTCCGAAGTAAAGCTTTTGCAAAAAAAGTTAAATGTCAATTTTTTCCTTCCACATTGCTTCAGCTCCTGTGAAGCACTTGAAGGGTTAATAAACTTCTTGAATGTGGTTTTCAGCACCTTGAGGGGTGCAGTTTTTAGAATGGTGTCACTTTTGGGTATTTTCTATCATATAGACCCCTCAAAGTGACTTCAAATGTGATGTGGTCCCTAAAAAAAAATGGTGTTGTAAAAATGAGAAATCGCTGGTCAACTTTTAACCCTTATAACTTCGTAACAAAAGAAAATTTTGTTCCCAAAATTGTGCTGATGTAAAGTAGACATGTGGGAAATGTTATTTATTAAGAAATTTGTGTGACATATCTCTCTGATTTAAGGGCATAAAAATTTAAAATTTGAAAATTGCTAAATTTTCAAAATTTTCGCCATATTTCCGTTTTTTTTCATAAATAAACACAAGTCATATCAAAGAAATTTTACCACTAACGTGAAGTACAATATGTCACGAAAAAACATTCTCAGAATCAGCGGGATTCGTTAAAGCGTTCCAGAGTTATAACCTCATAAAGTGACAGTGGTCAGAATTGTAAAAATTGGCCCGGTCATTAAGCTGCAAAATGGCTCTGTCACTAAGGGGTTAAGACTCTGACAACATTGTTCACATCAGTGACCTGGGAGTCAGAAATGCTTCCAGGGGCATTCCCCATGATGTTCCTATGTCATTTGAGCACTGTTCCCTTTGATTTCCGCAATGTCTAGTCCCTCTGCAGACCGCCAGGGGGGCCCGCTGGAAAAATGCTTGAGTTTCCCATAGACTTACATTGGCCTCATTGCTCGGTTCGAGCACCCAAGCATTCCAATTTGCTCAACTTGAGAAATGAGCACCCAAGCATTTTAGTGCTCGCACATCACTAACATTGATCTATTTTTTTTCCGGACAAAATTCGGACAGAAAATACAGTCATGTGAATGTAGTCTTAGGGTGATATATTCTGTATAGATGGTTTTATATTGTGTGGGTTGTACAGTATGAAATGTCATGTCTTTCCCTTCTAGATGTACCTTTACTTCCGTTTTAGAAAGACTTTTTTTTCCAGGACCCCTTTCCTCGATGATCGTTATTTACCGTATTACATTTTTTAGTACATTTTACTGCAAAGATATAGTATCCAGGCTAAATTTGTTTTGGAGCGTCCTTATCGCCTCACTTAAAATTTTGAACATTATTCGATATTATTGATAGTCCGACACCAATGTGAAACCCCGAAGGTCAGGAAATTTGTGCAGCTCCTGTCCATGAACAGAAAGTACTGACCTGGATCGTGGACCAAGGTTGTACGAAACAATCCGCTAATCTCTAGTGCAGACTTTGTCTATTGTTGGGTGCATAATATTTTATACTTACTCCATTTAATTTCTGTGGGTTCAGTGTTGTATTGATATTTCCATGATCCTAAATAAAATATGAATATTACTTGGTTAAAAAAAAACATTTTTTCACAGACGCACTCCTCTTCCTCCTCCTTTTCCTCTTTGATGAGAGGAGAAGGGCTTCTTTAATGACCAAGTTATGGAAATTGTTAAGAACAATCATATTACCTTTTATCCAATGAGTTGTTATTCCTATAAATAAGAAATAAGTACATTTATTAGGACTGTATATTTTGAAGGAAGTTTCCTGTAGCACCTAGTGCAGTACCACAAGGAGAGCAGCATAACATGAGCAATCTTTATTTAGTGGCTTTTTAGACCTCTATGTTATGCTTTACTTCTCGTGTCCTGGACTAGGCTCCTATTTAAGTTTACTCGACTTTCACTACAAAGAATATAATGGGTTAATATGAGATTTACCTCCAATAAAACATGGAGCCAAAGTACCATAGGCCATATTCACGGTATATCCAATGCTTAAGAGTCCAAAGGGAATTGTAGGATGTTGAATCGTATGAGTGCTAAAGCCACTGCCATAGCTATATTCCACCCAGGAATATTCGGATCCTGGGAATTTTTTCCAAGCAAAATCATTGGAAGATTGGTTGTCAAACTGAATTTCCAGAGAACTTGAGGTCTTGGCTATGATAATGCCCAAATTTGTGTCAAAATCCTTTTCTCCAATTAGACTATAACCAAGGCCGAATGAATCAGTGTCTCGAATGCGTGAAAGGAATGAGCCAAATGGTTTGTCTTTATATGTTCCGCCAAGGCCAAGAAGCAGAACCTGGATGCCCTGGGTACTTTGGATGGAGAGTGGAGAGGATACATTTAGTTTGACCTGAATGAGATCCCCGGCGACCACATTTTTGGTTACATTGACTGTTCCAGACTGGTATACAATATTAGTGTTTTGGGAAGCCATTATAAGCACCAGATCATATTTAGTTTGGAAAGACAAGCCTGGGACTAAATATGAGGCTCCCCAGCTCTCAACGGGCTTGAGTTGTTCATAGACATGGCTACAGCCATTGTTATTCTCAGCACATGTGTGTCCGGCCATGGTGGCAATCAGATTGTCGGCAACCACTCTGGTGCCAGAGAGGTCCTTCTTACTCTGAATCTGGAAAGCCTCATAAGGCGTCAGCTTCAAGGTGAGCTTGTCCCCTTTGTTATAATTCTTGCCATTTGCGGTGACAGATCCCTTTAGGTAGATTTCAACATTGGTTACAGTTTTATAGGCAAGTACAAAAAACTCTTTGTATTGACTTTCAGGTCCATTTGGAGGGGTGATGATGTAATATTCTAACCCTAATTGCTCTACTGGGTAGATCAGAGCCATGTCACCACTATTGCCTTTGTAATTTCTGGACATGACAGTGACATCTGCATCCGCCTCAACCCTAATGGAATGTGTGCAGTTTATTGTCCCTCTCAATTCATCTTTGATGTCTATAGAAATTACTACAGTTTGTCCTTTCTCAACCGTCACTTCCTTCTTAAAGTCAAATTTGTTTAGAGAAACCGAAACATTAGCAGATCCTGAAGCCGCAGTCACCAGGATTTGTCTGTCAGGGATCGTGTCAGAGATGTCGTTCTGCATAAATATTGTTATAAAGCTTGTTCCTGTAGATGTCACTTCTGTAATGCCTGTAGATAAATGAGTAGATTATTAAAACTTATGTATATTATATACTAACATCAAAAACACGAATAAAGTTGCACTTGGGTGGATGGAAGGGAAAAGTAATCTCTGAACTTTTCCCCTCCTATTGTACTGAATGCTCAGAGCTAATAAGATGTCTCTCTAGCTGCACCTTTATCCTTTGCCCCTTGTGTCTCACAGAAAAAATAGGTATTAACCTGCAGCTACATCCCCCTCCTCTCCACCCTGTATGTCTTCTTTTTACCAAGAAGATTTAGAAACATTTATAGAGAAATCAAAAAGTGTTTTGTTTTTGTAATTTAGAAAGATATTATGTTATCTGTGACATTCATGAGCTGTAAGAATGTCTAAGCGAGTATTTAAAAATTATAAAAAGATCGTTTTTGTCTTGCTTTCGTTTTGATTGTCTTCTTCTTTCTAGTCACCAGTGCTGTTTTTATTGGGCCATCTTCGGTGCCTTTTGGCATGTTTGGAATAGGCCACAACATTAATTTGCTACATGACACATGTCATGATGTTATGGCTTAGTCAGAACAGGAGATGCCAAAAGTCACCGGTGCCATAATGTACAGAAGATGAAGTGATTGAAGAAAAGAAGATAGGTAAGTGCGTATCAACTTTAATTTTTTGCAACCCCTTCTCTGCAATTTTGAGCCCAGAAAAATAGTTTTATTTTAGTACGGACTCTTTCATCAGGTTTTGTGAGATTTTCACAGATAGCTCTTATACCTATGATAGTTTATGGGACCATTCATATGTCCATGATTTTTCACGGAACGAGTGGTGAGCGGAAAATCGAGGAGACATGTCCAATTAGATTAACGGTCAAAGTCAATGGGTCCGTTAAAAAAATCTGACTGCACTTGGATTACATCCAAGTGTGGTCTATCATGGTTCATGGACTATCAGAAAGGAGAAGGTGGAGAAACTTAAAAAAAATTCCACATATGACAAAATCAGAAAGGAGAAGGTGGAGAATTTTTTTTTACTTTTTTTTCCATGTATGAGAAAATCGGATGACTCTTGAACCACACTCTGGTCGAACGTTGATCAAAGTCTGATCAGAATAATTGATCTGTTTTTTTGGATGTCTGAATTAGCCGAAAGGACAAATGAATCAATTCTAAATAATTCAAATTTGTTTCGAATTTCCCAAAATTTTCTATCTGGTCACCATTTTACTCAATTTGTTCAAACTGAATACCAAAATTCTAAGTCTTCTCAATTTGACAAAATTTTTTGGGGAAAATTCGAGACAACTTTTGTCTTGAAACAATTTGCTCATCTATAATGCGCAGCGAAAATTTCAGCAACAGCCTATGGCTAAAACGAGCTCTGTTTCTGAAAAATGTGGATAATCCTAGACAACCTATTCAAGAAGGAAATAAATTTGAAAAAAAATTAAAAAGTTATTTAAAAACATTCTTAAAGACGGTAGCATTTTTCTTCTAAGAAATACATAGTATCCTTAAATATCGTCTTTATGTGACACTGTAACCATTTTAATTCAATCACAGGTTACATTTTCAGAAAATTGGTTCAAGAACAAAAAGTTTTTATCCCTTCGCAGTGTGTTTTTTAATATAGAATTGTTATCATGATTGTAAAGTATTTAATCCACAGCATTTTTTTTTATTTTCCAACATGTTGATTGAATGTTCGGAGAGGTTTCATCCATATTTCAGGGTGAGCACTGCATTTTGGTGCCATGTCCTACCTGTCTGCTGAATTATCCCTTCAGTTCCAGGTGTTCCAGGTACCAAATCTGTACGAAAGAGAACAAAATACTTATATTATTATTTGCCAGTTGCCACTTTTTATTTTCAAAATACTGCCAGGTTTTGCTTTTTTGCAAGACTTTTCGTTCATTTTCAACTGTTGCAAATTATAATATTAAATGTTCTCAGTGTTAAATTTACTAATGTTTTAGTTTTTATCAAAAGTTACTTTTTATACTAAAAATATTTCACTCCTTGTTTTCCAGGTAAGACGACACATCTCCTCTGATTTCTATGAATGGTTGTTCACTCTATTGTTTGTAGATAATGGACATCCCCACGTTTTTCTACATTTGTGCCCAAGTTTTAGGAAACATAACTTATGAATGAAGGAATGTATGTGCACACAGTTTTTTAATTTTTGCTTCAAAAAATGGTTTACAAATACTTGAAAGACTTTTTATTCGTTTCTATTGTTTAACCTCTTTGCTGTTCATAGCTTTAGCCTTTTGAGTTGGGTTTTTCCACTTCGAAGAACACCTAGTGGAACTAAAGAAAGTGTATGTGACTTTTCTAAAGAGGCTCTGGGTGGAATCTGCTCCAAATATGCAATGCTAAGAGGTGACAAAAAACACTTTAGGAAAAAATCTGCTCAAAAAAAAGAATGTTTGCTGAAGCTGCTTCTGCTAAAAGAAAATTATTGTTTTTGACTTGCTGTGTACATACCCGAATGTTTAAACATCCTCTTCAGAGAGGAAGCGGGCTTGAACTCTAACGCCACCTATAGAATATAGCAATCCTAAGGGTATGTGCACACGTTGCGGATTGGGCTCAGGAATTTCCTGAGCAGAATCTGCATCTCTTGCCAGAAAAAGCATATAAAAATCTGCGCTTTTTTTTGCAGATTTTATGTGTTTTTTTGTGAGGATTTTGTGTGGATTCGCATGCGTTTTTACCCCTGCGGATTTCATTAATTCAATGGGTTAAGAACGCATGCGGATCCGCAAAAAGAATTGACATTCTGAGGAAAATAAACTGCTGCGAATTCCTTGCGGAATTTTCCGCAGCATGTGCACTGCGTTTTTTTTTCCCATTGAATTACATTGGTTGGTGAAACACTTGCGGATCTGCAGCGAATCAGTGCGGAAAATCCTCTGCATATCCACAACAAATCCGCAACGTGTGCACACAGCCTAAGGCCGGCGTCACACACAACGACAAAAAATCGGTCCGTTTTAGACGGTCGATTGTCGGATCAAAATGCAAACATCACACATCCTTCTGGCATCCGATTTTCCTTCAAAGATGCGATTTAGTCGCATGTGTGTGTACCTTGTAACATCCGATTTTCATCCGACCACCGTTTTTTTGTCGCAGCTCACCAAAATGGACCAATAACGGTTTTGAGGCCTGATACTAATTTAAATCATCAGCAACAGCTATATTTAAGTGATCTGCTACAGCTGTGACTCTCCCACCTTTGCACTGGTTTCCTTCTGCTTAGTGCTTGCTAGCTGCTTTATACAAACATGAGCGACACACTCAGATTTACTCCCACTGAGCGTGTGCTGTTCTATTGGGTTATATCCAGACGTTTTGGGGAGCCATATCCTGTAATATCAGATCCCAGAAGACGCCGAAGGATGTGGGTGCATCCACTTTTGACAAGAAGGATAACAAAAGGCCATTTTCACCGCCTATATTTGTCACTGCGTAGCCATGGAGATAAGTTTTTCCTATATTGTCGCATGACCATAGCTACCTTTGATACGCTGCTTGACATTGTGCGCCCTGGGATTACATTTCATGACACCAGGATGAGAAAAGCAATTTCTGCCGAGGAACGTCTTCTCCTAACAATAAGGTATGTGTGTCAACGATATGTTGATGATGTTTTCCTCCACATACTCACTTTGCAAGTGTTGGAGCACATTTATTGTAAACTTATAATGTGTGTAATGTATTTCTCAACGTTAGCTATCTCAATTATTGCCTATGGTGTATTCTACAGAAGCCATGGATTGTAATCTAATTTCCTGCATGTGTGCTGTAACAAACTCAAGCATTGTAAGTGTTGTGAATGTTTTTTATTTTTTAAACTGATTTGTCGATGTTCTATGTGTGTTACAGGTTCCTTTCTACTGGCATGTCCTATGCTGCTCTGCACTTAGAGTTCCTAATAGGCAGATCAACAATTTCTGGCATTGTTCGGTCAACTTGTGTTGAAATTTGGAACAGACTACATGAAGAAGTCATGCCTGAACCCAAAATGAGTGACTGGTTGAGGATAGCACAGGGTTTTTCACAAAATTGCCAGTTTCCACACTGTATAGGAGCCCTGGACGGCAAGCACATACGTGTTCGTAAACCTCCTAACTCAGGCTCCCAATTCTTCAATTACAAACAATATTTTTCTGTTGTTTTGTTGGCCTTGGTCGACACAAACTACATGTTTATAATTGTAGACATTGGGGCCTATGGAAGGACTGGAGACTCAAGAGTCTTCAATACTTCCATAATGGGTAGGCGGATACGCAATAACCAACTGGACCTACCTCCAGAAAGTCAACTTAGTGACTCTATTGCAGAACATGTGCCTTATGTTATAGTAGCGGATGAGGCCTTTCAATTAACCAGAAATGTAATAAGGCCATTTCCCCGTCGCTATCTCACCCATCGGCGTAGAATATTTAATTGTCGGCTGTCACGTGCTCGGCGTCTGGTGGAGTGCACATTTGGAATTCTTTGTGCTAAATGGCGGGTACTTCAATCTGCAATTCAACTGAGTGAAGATAATGTTAATGTGGTCCTCAAAGCATGTGTGGTCCTACATAATTTTTGTAGAATACATGAATGCTCCTCTCAACATGTGGGTGAATTAGCCTCTGTGAATGTGTCTTTGCCTATGTCACCACTAGTGTTGAGCGATAGTGCTCGATATCTAAAAATATCGTATCGAAATTGTATCGCCGATAGCACTAAATATCGTCGATATCCGATTTCGATAGCGGAAGTCCCATGTAAGTCTATGGGAACAAAATATCCAACAAAAAAAACCCTTTCTTACGTTGTAAACACAAAATATACACACATAGAATACATATATATATATATATATACATGTCATTGTGACATATATATACATATATTTATAGTTTATACACTTCTACATAGTAAAATAGACTCTGATTCAATTGCCGGGTAAAGCCGTGACATACCCCATAGAAGTCGACGGGCTCGGTGCCGAGTACCCCCAAAACCTCTGGCTCTGTGCGACTCAACTTGGGCGTCACGAACAGGATTCTGTAGCTCGCTATAAGCGAGTCCTGTGTGCCTGAATTGAACTGGTTTTGTGCTTGAGAATTGCTAAAATCATCAGAGAATGTATTTGCCATTTTTCCGCCATATCTGCGTCACGACGAGGCACTGGTGAAGAAGAAGGGCGTGCTCTTCATGGGTGTACTGTACACTCACTCAGTGACGCGAAAACGATGGCTCTAAATGGTACTGCTATGTAAGATCGTGCCCCACAGCTCTTCAGTTCCGCCTCCTCATCCTCCTCAGTGTGTGGAAACTAACATGAAGGTCCCGCCTCCCTACAAAAGAGGGGCCCTCTCCAGATGCTAATGACACATGTGACTTGGCAGAGATGGCTAATGGACACGAGCAGAAGTGTGAAGGGATGGAGCAGTCAGAGCTCTCCCCCCACGGAAGCGACCCGATCGCCACGGAATCACCGTTGGGCACCCGGCCTGGAAACCCTCCTACGCTGCAAGAAGCGGCGGATACCCTAAGAGGCCTGGCCCGGCACCGGGAGGAGGTCGCCAGGATGGAAGCGAGCTGGCGTGCCCTAAAACTAAACTTGGAGCGGCGCCAATCCCTCTTACCTGAAGTGTCTGTACCGGAAGGTGAGGCACCCGTTCTAGTAGAGGAGTCCTTGCAATGTGATCCGGTTGACGTTGTCGCAGTGGAGGCACCCGTTCCTGCAAAAACCGCAGCACCGTCAGCACCCCAGATCCCGCTGTCTGCCCCCGTCGCTGAGACAGAAGAAGCGACACCCGTCCTCATGGAGGAGGCCGCGCAGGCACCAGAGCACTACCTGCCTGTACCGGAGCCCCGACTGTCATCTGATTTAGAGCCGTCTGCTTCCTCCGCAGGGGAGCGCCGCCAGGACTGGGGGGCGACAGGAGAGCTGCCGCAAACCGGACACTGTAAGCTGCAGTGGAGTGGTGGAGACATGGAGCAGCTGGTGGAGGAGAATTACAACCGGCGTCAGGAGGAAGAGTGGAGACGTTGGGAGCAGGAAGCAGAGCGACAAAGGGAGCAGCGAGAAACCCTAAAACTTCGCCAACGTCACCTGGAGAAGGACCGGGCAGATAAGGACCGGATGAGAAAGGATAAAGGAACCCTGTGTGAGCCGCGGCGTAAGGGTGCAGTACGGAGCTTTAAATTGAAAGGTGGGTGGGGCTTCATCAAGGAGCCTGGACTTTATTTAGAAGTCTTTGTGAACCGGCGGGACGTGGAGGCTCACCTCCCAGAAGGACACCCGGGGAGGGACCTGTTGCCAGGAGACTTGGTGACTTACACCCGACACTGGGGTTACAATGGATGGTACGCCCTAAATGTTACCAGGTGCGACCCTACTCCCCAGTGTGTCAGGAACCTGTGAGACCCTCGGAGCCTTCAGCCTCCCACATCCAGGCCTCTGCAAAAGTGCCCACCCCACGCCGTAAATCTCCCAAGCCTCCCTCAGTGGTCTCCTCAGCAGCCCCAGCTATGGACATGATAAGTATAGCTGGCCCGTACCCGGCGCCTGTTAGGCCCCCTGGGGTTCGTTCAGTCCGGGACATAGGGTTCCAGACCCGGAGGGAGATGAAAGAGGTGGCCACACAGACCCAGATAGCGGGTCACGACTTGACTGTACAGGCCACACGACGTCATCAGGTCCTGGTGGTCCTTGGTGCCTCGGATGTTTGGCAAGCATCAGAAGAGTACCAGGTGGTACCTGGAACACCCCTGCCAAAGAAGTATAAATAACCCGGACAGGGTCCCTGTATGTAAATAGTTAAATTGTTGATAAATAGTTAAATTGTTTATGTACCCGGACGGGTGAATGTTTATAAAAAAGTTTTTTAATTTAATAAAAAAAACAAAACACAGTTTTCATTACTTTTATTACAGTCTCATCCTGCGATGCCATCGATCTCCTGTAAAAAAATGAAAAAAAAAAAAAAGTATACCACCTGACCGACGCAGTCCATAGTAACGAGTGTCCCACGACGATCCAGCTCTGCTACATCAGAATCCCGGCGCAGCACATCTGATTACCTGCTTCCCCGGCGGTGACGTCATCGGACTGGTTTACGGCCGGGATTACCCTGCAGTCACTGCAGTTATCGCGAAAAACTGCATGTGACCGCCAGGGAGAAGATAATGGCGGCCATCAAGCAGTCCAGGACGTGACCGCGGAGATCTTCTGCCAGGTAAGTGCCGCTGACTCCTGACAGACCCGACCGATGGACACTCACAGTGACAGTGACAAATCCGATTCCGGTATTCGATAAGACGAAAATATCGAAACGAATTATCGAAAGGCCGATAGAGCTAATATCGGCCGATAGCCGATATTTGCATTATCGTATCGCTCAACACTAGTCACCACCCATCCATCACCGTCGTCCACCTTCAGGCATAAAAGTACGTGATGTGTTCACTCAATATTTTCTGTCCCTGAGGGTGCTACTGCCTGGCAAGAGGAGGCATTATTACACATGTAGTGTGGCTATGTTGCTGTGTCATAAAGATATTTCTTCTCATTTGATTGTATATGTTGTGATGTTTTTGTTGTCATGTTGTGTGTAAGTTACGCAGCCCATCACCTTTTGAAATAATCACATACAATCAATGCCACTTAAAAATTTTTTTATGTCTGCTGTTATGTTTAGTGGCTTTAAACATAATGATAAAGGACTAATGTGTCCCAATTTTTTAGAAACATATTTGCTGATAACTTCTCAGCAGTTAAACAAAGGAAAATTTTATAACTTAAAACATAAACATAATATATACATAACACCTATAACTGCTGGTAGGTGTGTGGTGGTGAAGGTGGAAGTCCAGCTTGTGAGGGCTGGCTAGACTGTTCTCCAGCCACTGTGTCACCATGAGTGGTGGGTAACTGAGCAGTTTGCTGCATACTTCTGGCTTGCTCTGGATGTGGGTTTGGGTATGGTAAGTTTTGGAACTGTTGTGGGTAGTCATAATATGACTGCCCACTTACACTATAGCCCCCAAAATGCCCATGTCGACCATACCCATGTTGTGGCCAGCATTGAACATTGGGTATGGTCGAGTGGGCATATTGTGACTGTGCACTCTGTGCCATGGCTTGGATCTGGTTAGCTCCGTATAAAGAAGAAGCTGCAGTAGGATGAGGAGGAGGAGTTGGGTTCTGTTGGACACAAGGAGGAGGTGGAGGAGGAGGATGATGATGAGGAGGAGGATCAGAGGCTGATGCAGATTGTGAGGGATTTGGACCCAACAATCTAAAACATTTTCGGGACCAACCACCCATCTATCAAGATAATTTAGTAGGTTGGTTGGATCATTAGGCGGTGTTCCAGCATCCAACACAATATGCAGTGCACTTCTGATCCGCAGTATGTGCTGTCTTGGAATCGCCCGGAGGTAACGGGCCAGACTGCGGCAAAATCCCTCCTCACCATCATCATTAGCTACAGTGGACAAATAGTCCAGCACTCCTCGGTCCACCTGCCTTCTTGTGACATAACCAACTCCTTCTCTTCTACGCCTTGGTCGCCGTGCAACATCTGCTGTAGGCGAAGCAGCATCCAGGGGCCTACCAGGGCTGCTGCTCAGGGGAGGGTCTTGCGACTGTACAGCCAATCTCTCAGACTCCACTGGTGGTGGTGGTGGTGGTGATGCTGCTGCTGCTGCACTTGCTGCTGATGATGGGCCAGCCTCCTCAACATCCCCCACAGGGTCGATAACTGCCTCCGAGTCAGAAGCTGGCTCTCTGTCTGAAGGTTTGACTCGGTGCTAGAGAATAAGAAAAATTTCTTAAAATTTATTCATTAAAAATCATATAAACTTTGTACAGACATGAACTTACGGTCGCAAATCCAGAGCTGGAGCAAGAAAATTAAGTCGATCAAAATACACATATTTGCGCTTAGTGCTTGCTGCTGTCCCACTGCGCCCCCTCAGCTGTCTCTCTCTCCTGTAGCTGTCTCTACAGCTGCGCCAACGTCTTGTCACATCTGAGGCTGAAAAATTAACCGAGACAATAACATTGTTAAATTATGTGCCCTTGTAATGTATTTTCAAATAAATAACCCTACAACAGCAAGATATTACTTTTTTAATCTGTTATAGGGGTATAGAACAGCAATACATATTGTATGTAGGTAAAATAACTATTTAATATTACAAGGGTTCATACATAGAAAGCTGTATGACATATGTGTCACAATAATTAGCATTTATTTGGCACACAGCAATGGAATTAACAAAAGGGACACATACAAATTTAAAACTTTCATTTGGCCACCATTGCTGTAGGACCTAAATATCACACCAACACAGACGGCACATGAACATTCATCATACCAGGACCTTCAGTTGGTCCCTGCCCTGTGTGATTCCCGTATATATGGAATGGAGCGTTTTCAAATTATCATATCCCACAGTGGCCTCCTCTGTTCCTTTTGAGTTATGTTCCTTAAGGTTTGAAAAACACCCATTGCAGGGTGGAAACGTTACCTCTACATGTTTTTAGTCTGTGCATTTTTGAAGTTACACTTTTTCCACTTGCATTTAAATATTTTTGGATTTGGTGGCAGGAGCTAAATATTACATGTGCTTGGATTTCTCACATAGCATTGGGGGTTCAACAGGAATAACTGATTTATTCAACACATTTCGGGTTCACATATAAGGGTACAGGGACATTATAACACATTGCTGTTGGTACATACTGAGTGGTCAAACAGTATTGTAAGCGGTTTCAAGTCGTTACTTACTAATGCGTTCTTGCTCCTCCCTAAACCTGTCGCCAAAATCCGGGAACATCTGTCCACATATTCTCCTCCAAGCCGCGTCCTTCCGCGACCGGTTTGAATAATTTGGATCCCGCTGGTCCCAAAGTTCTGGCCTCTCCTGGACCAGAACGATCAACATCTCCACATTGATGTGACTGGCCATGGTTCTGGACTCCGTGGAGGCGGTTTCCTGTTTGGGTTTGAATTTTCGTAGCCTAATTAGCATGTCAGCCCTTCCTGGCAATTATCCTGATGCAATTTCCTGACACCTGGGATAGTGGTGCGATTTAATCGCAAGTCACACGTGGGTCCGTTTGTAATCCGATTTTTCATTGCTCCCATAGACTTGCATTGGCGATAGTAGACCCACAATCGGTGACAATCGCAGCATGCTGCGATTGCACACGGACGTTTAAAACGGACCACAAAATAACGGATACTGGGAGCTGCTCCATAGATTAACATATGGCAGACTGCAATACGATATTTCATCGCATTGCAGTCGTCCGATTCTGTCGCCAGTGTGACGCCGGCCTAAGAGTCAATATCGACCCTTTAACGAGCCTTAGGATAGAAGCCAAACCAGATGCTCCATTTGTAGATACATATTTTGGGGGTTTGCCTCTCATCAGTGCAAAACAAGAGATCTGATTAGGCTGTATGAGAGGCCTCTTACGAGGGATCTAACAGGGAATGTTTCTCCTTGTAGAGATTTCCCAGCCAGCGTAGGGACACTTTAAGGCAAATTAAATTTCTCAGATGAATTTCAAGAGGAGGAAAGAATATATAAGTTGCTCTGTTTCTATCCTGGGTGCTCGGTTAGGACACCACTCCTTTCATCAATATAGAAAAGAATGCGGAACTCCCCAAAAAATGGAGTTTAATTTGTGCTACAATCCAAGCGTGACCTCTCAGTCTTACAACAATAAGACTTTCATCAGGCAGACTGCAAGACGTGTAAGTGGAAAGTAATTTAAATAATTCTTTTCTATATGAATTTCAACAAATTAGCTGAATTTGAATTTTGGTAAATTCACCCACTTTGTAATATTTAGGGATAAATATTTGGCATATATTTAGGAATGAAGATTTTTATTAAGGAAATAAATTAATTAAAAAATTAATTATAAAAAATTATATATAAAAAAAACATATACTGTGTATATTGTATAAATATACAGTGTATGTATATATAATTTTTTTGCTTAATACATCAGACATTAAATTTATATATAAAATATGAAAAATTAAAACATACTGTACAAAGATATAATATATATCTATATATTTTTATACATCACATGTTGTTGACTTTGGCTAGCCATCTAAAATGAATAAGAGTCTCTTGAATTATCCCTACAGATGATGTTGGGGAAAGAAGTCTGGGGCATGTGGAATTTCAACTCTTGCTCCCTTTGTTTCCAGGAGACATAAATAAAAGCATTAAGTGCCAGACATCGTCACATGCTACTCCCCATACTCAGTATATCTGCATGTTTAGTTGGGCTGAGCATGCATGTGTATGTAGGGTGGTCAGGAAAGTCTCTTAGGGCCAAACAGATACTGTGTTTGTCATTTGTGGTTGGTTGAAGTTTATTTTATATTCAATGGAAATGGATATTATATAAACAATTAGATAAATCCATCAGGTGTCCAGTTCTTTCCACAAATAAAAAAATTTAAGATTACAAAAAAGTTCCTCCGCCATGAACTCTCTCATGAACCAACCATTTTTTCACATTAAGATGATGGAAAATATTTATTTTCTGATTTGGATACTCATTGAATCATTTGCAGACAATCCAGTTTTAAGATGTAAAGATTGAAATGTATTTTACATCTATTATTTTGCTACTTAAATCAAATGTTATTTTTGCTTTTAATGCATAAACTTAAAAGAAAATTGTTAACCGTTGTATCCATTTTTTTTTATTACTAAGGTACTTACTTGCCACTTTCGTTATCGTCCATTGAGTGCCAGAATTTCCAGGTGCTATATTTAGGAACAAATGAATATTAATGTATCACTTTCAAATTGGAGTCCTGGATGATGTTATTAGCAGAGGCAGCTTTTTTTTGCTACAGCGCGGTAGTGCCCATTCTGGCCAGATCTAGCAATCCTGCCAACTTCAGAGCAGCGCTTTGGTATCAATGCAACCCTCTTCTCTCACTCTTGACACACTGATAGCAACACTGCAGAAGAAATAGTAGTAGTTTCCAGTATCCGTTGTTTCAGATGCTGCACATCTCGTATCTGAAGGCAATTGTCTATGCTGTGAAGATAGGAGATGTGCAGCATCTGAAACAACGGATACTGGAAGCCTGTGCTAGCATTTCTTCTGTGGTGTTGCCATCAGTGTGTCAAGAGTGGTAGAAGAGGGTTGCATTGACAATCCAACACAATGGGCAGCACTTTGAGCACATTTTATAAGTGGTCATAAACTTGTACATAACTCATGAAAGAATAAAGTTACGTTAAAACCAAGCACACCATTGTTTTTCTTGTGAAATTCTCAATAAGTTTGATGTTTCACATGACCTCTTCCCATTGGAAAAAATAAAGTTGTTTCCAAAATGGCTGACTTCAAAATGGCCGCCATGGTTACCACCCATCTTGAAAAGTTTTCCCCCTCCCATATACTAATGTGCCACAAACAGAAAGTTGATATCACCAACCATTCCCATTTTATTTAGGTGTATCCATATAAATGGCCAACCCTGAATTTAAAGAAGCAATCCAAGGTTTTTTACTCTAAATATATTGCACTCTTCATATTATACAGTACTGTGTACTTACCATTGCTCATGTTGCCCTTATACTCAGATATTTTTATTCTTTCCCATGTGGTCTATGACATCACGTGATTAAAAACTGAGTAGCTGAATCCTTTGAAGTTCTATATATAAACAGGAAGTCTCTTTTCCCTGCATCAGCCCTCATTAGAACTAAAATTCTATATCACTGCTAAGTCCCTGGAAAAGGGAGAAGAGAGAGCATGTGGATCAGAAGGTGAAGAGGGGAGAAAAGAGGAGAATAAGCTGGGTAGGAAATTAAAATGAGTAATTGTAAGTACACAAGGCTAAATCATATGACAACTGCAATATATTAAGAGAATAAAAACTTTGATGGGAGTTCTCCTTTAACTCATGCATTACATCCTCCTTTCATATGGTGAAAGAGTCTTCCCCATGACTACTCACTGAGTACTCCCGACGACACTAATCCTTGTCCTGGCCCAGTAGCTGATGTGCTGCCACCTGTTCCGAGAGAAGAATATTATTAGTAAATTGTCAACCTTTTCTGGATGAAAATCAAAATAATTTTTTTAATCCTGTTGTGTGACCACGGCCTTAGCTTTATTCTTGTTATCTTTGAAACAAATGTACTAATGACCACTCACTTAATCCATTAGTCGTCCCTCCTGCTGTTCCGCCAATTCCATTCAGTATATCACCTTGAAACACAATTAAAATGCAGAACATGATCCATTTTTTCTCTACCATGGTGGAAAGAGAACTTTTATGTGTACTTTTTACAGGTCTAAAAAAATTAACTTTATTAATTTTAAAGAAACTTGAACTTTTTGCAAAAGTTTGTAAACTGTTGTGAAGGCAGACAAAACTGATGAAAAAATTAAGGTGAATAGTCCTGCAGCTCACTCGTCAATTATGTACAAAACATAGATCAATTCCAAAATAGGGTCACTTTGTGGCGAGGTTTTACTGTTTTAGCACCTCAGGGACTCTACAAATGAGACATGGAGACCTCAAACAATTTCATCAAAGACTGCGCTCTAAAATGTCCCTCCTTCCTTTTGGAGCTTGGCAGTGTGCTCATACAGTAGTTTTCCCAAACATATTAGGTATCAGTGTACTCAGGAGAAATTGCACAACAAATATTAGGATCCATTTTCTTTCGTTAACCTTGTGAAAATAAAAAGATGTTTTTTTTTTCAATTTTTACTGCTCAGCATCATAATATTCTGTAAAGCACCTGGGGGTTCAAGGTGGTCATTACACCTCTAGAAAAATTCCTTTAGGGGGTCTTGTTTCCAAAATGGGGTAATTTGTGGGGGTTTCTACTGTTTAAGCACATCAGTGGCTATGTTAACACGACATGGTGTCCGCTCTCGATTCAAACCAATTTAGCGTTCTAAAAGTCAAATGGCGCTCCCTCCCTTCCAAGCCCTGCTGTGCACCGAAACAGTAGTTTTTCACAACATATTGGGTATCAGTATACTCAGGAGAAATTGCACAACAAATAGTGAGGTCCATTTTTCTCCTGTTCCCCTTGTGAAAATGCATAATTTGGGGCTAAAGCAACACTATTGTAGGAAAAAGTAAAATGTTAAATCTTTTCCCTTCCACGTTGCTTTAGTTCTTGTGAAGCACCAGTAGGGTTAATAAACTTATTGAATATGGTTTTCATCACTTTCAGGGGTGTACTTTTTAATATGGTGTAACTTTTGAGTATTTTCTGTAATATAGGCCCCTCAAAGTGACTTCATACATGAAGTGTTCCTTAACCCCTTAACCCTCAAGGGTGGTTTGCACGTTAATGACGGGCCAATTTTTACAATTCTGACCACTGTCTCTTTATGAGGCTATAACGCTGGAACGCTTCAATGGATCTTCACGATTCTGGGAATGTTTTCTCGTGACATATTGTACTTCATAATAGTGGTAAAATTTCTTCGATATAACTTGTGGTTATTAATAAAAAAATGAAAATATGGTCAAAATTTTGAAAATTTTGCAATTTTAAAACTTTGAATTATTATTCCCTTAAAACAGAGAAATATGTCACACAAAATAGTTACTAAATAATATTTCTCACATGTCTACTTTACATCAGCACAATTTTGAAACCACATTTTTTTTTGTTACGAAGTTATAAGGGTTAAAAGTTTACCAGCGATTTCTTATTTTTACAACAAATTGTACAAAACCATTTTTTTTAGGGACCACCTCACATTTGAAGTCACTTTGAAGGGTCTATATGGCAGAAAATACCCAAAAGTGACACCATTCTAAAAACTACACCCCTCAAGGTATTCAAGGTATTCAAAGCCACATTTAAGAAGTTTATTAACCCTTCAGGTGCTTCACAGGAGCTGAAGCAACTTGGAAGGAAAAAATTAACATTTAACTTTTTAGTCACAAAAATGTTCTTTTAAAAACAATTTTTTATTTTAACAAGGGTAAAAGGAGAAAATGGACAGAAAAATTTGTTGTGCAATTTCTCCTGAGTATGCCGATACCACATATGTGGGGGAAAACCACTGTCTGGGCGAACGGCAGTGCTTGGAAGGGAAGGAGCGCCGTTTGACTTTTTCAAAGCAAAATTGGCTGGAATTGAGATTGGACGCCATGTCGCGTTTGAAGAGCCCCTGATGTGTCTAAACAGTGGAAACCCCCCACATGTGACGCCATTTTGGAAACTAGACCCCCTAAGGAACTTACCTAGATCTGTTGTGAACACTTTGAACTCCCAAGTGTTTCACTAAAGTTTATAATGCCTGGGTGTGAAAAAAAATTTTTTTCCACAAAAATGATTTTTTAGTCCCCAATTATTGATTTTTCCAAGGAAATTTGACCCAAAAGTTGTTGTCCAATTTGTCCTGAGTACGCTGATACCCCATATGTGGGGGAGAAATACTGTTTGGGCGCATTTCAGGGCTCGGAAAGGAAGTAATGACGTTTTGGAATGCAGACTTTGATGGGTGTCATGTTCAGTTTGCAGAGTCCCTGATGTGACTAAACAGTAGAAACCCCCCACAAGTGACCCCATTTTGGAAACTAGACCCCCTAAGGAACTTAAATAGATCTGTGGTGATCACTTTGAACCCCCAAATGCTTCACACAAGTTTATAATGCCCGGGCATGAAAGTAAAAAATCCTATTTTTTTCCCACAAAAATGATATATAAGTCACCAATTTTTTATTTTTCCAAGAGTAACATGAGAAATTGGACCATAAAAGTTGTTGTCCAATTTGTCATGAGTATGCTGATGCCCCATATGTGGAGGGGAACCACTGTTTGTGCGCACGGCAGAGCTCGGAAGGGAAGGAGTGCCATTTGACTTTTTCAAACAAAAATTGGCTGGAATCGAGATTGGACGCCATGTCGCATTTTGATAGCCCCTGATGTGCCTAAACAGTGGAAATCCCCCACAAGTGACCCCATTTTAGAAACTAGACCCCCTAAGGAACTTATCTAGATCTGTGGTGAGCACTTTTAACCCCCAAGTGCTTCACACAAGTTTATAACGTAGAGCCATAAAATTAAAAAATCATATTTTTTCCACAAAAATGATCTTTTCACCCCAATTTTTATTTTCCCAAGGGTAACAACACTCAGAAGTTATTGTGCAATTTGTCCTGCGTACGCTGATACCTAATATGTGGGGGTAAACCACTGTTTGGGTGCATGGCAGAGCTCGGAAGGGAAGGAGCGCAGTATGACTTTTTCAACGCAGAATTGGCTGTATGCCATGTCGTGTTTGGAGAGCCCCTGATCTGCCTAAACAGTGGAAACCCCCACAAAGTGAAACCGTTTTGGAAACTAGACCCCCTAAGGAACTTATCTAGATCTGTGGTGAGCAATGTGAACCCCAAGTGTTTCACTAAAGTTTATAATGCCTGGGTGTGAAAAGAAAAAAAAATTTCCACAAAAATAATTTTTTAGTCCCCAATTTTCCAATTTTTGATTTTTCCCAAGGAAATTGGACCCCAAAAGTTGTTGTCCAATTTGTCCTGAGTACGCTGATACCCCATATGTGGGGGGGAAATACTGTTTGGGTGCACAGCAGGGCTCGGAAAGGAAGTAATGACATTTTGGAATGCAGACTTTGATGGGTGTCATGTTCAGTTTGCAGAGCCCCTGATGTGCCTAAGCAGTGGAAACCCCCCACAAGTGAGCCCATTTTGGAAAGTAGACCCACTATGGAACTTATCTAGATCTGTGGTGAGCACTTTGAACCCCCAAGTGCTTCACACAAGTTTATAATGCGCGGGCATGAAAATAAAAAATCCTATTTTTTTCCCACAAAAATGATCTTTTAGTCACCAATTTTTTATTTTCCCAAGGGTAAGGGGAGAAATTGGACCCAAAAAGTTGTCCAATTTGTCCTGAGTATGCTGATACCCTATATGTGGGAAAAAACTACTGTATGGGCACACGTCGGGGCTAGAAATAGAAGTAGTGACGTTTAGTAATGCAGACTTTGATGGAATGGTCTGTGGGTGTCATGTCACGTTTGGAGAGCCCCTGATGTGCCTAAACAGTGGAAACCCCCACAAGTGAACGCCATTTTGGAAATTAGACCCCCAAAGGAACTTATCTAGATATGTGGTGAGAACTTTTAACCCCCAAGTGCTTCACAGAAGTTTATAATGTCCTGGCGTGAAAATAAAACAATCATATTTTTCCACAAACATGATCTTTTAGTCCCCAGTTTTTTATGTTCCCAAGGGTATCAGAAGAAATTGGACCAAAAAAGTTGTCCAATTTGTCCTGAGTACGCTGATACCCTATATGTGGGAGAAAACTGCTGTATGGGCACACGTCGGGGCTCGGAAGTGACGTAGTGACATTTTGCATTGCAGACTTTGATGGAATGGTCTGCCGGTGTCATGTCGCGTTTGGAGAGCCCCTGATGTGCCTAAACAGTGGAAACCCCCATAAGTGACCCCATTATGGAAACTAGACCCCAAATGAACTTATCTAGATGTGTGGTGAGAACTTTGAACCCCCAAGTGCTTCACAGAAGTTTATAACGTAGAGCCATAAAAATAAAAAATCATATTTTTTTCCATAAAAATGATATTTTCGCCCTCAATTTTTTATTTTTCCAAGGGTAACATTAGAAATTGGACCCCAAGAGTTATTGTGCAATTTGTCCTGAGTATGCTGATACCCCATATGTGGGGGTAAACTACTGTTTGGGCACATGGCAGAGCTCAGAAGGGAAGGAGCACCGTTTGACTTTTTCAACGCCGAATTGGCTAGAATTGAGATCAGACGTATGTCACGTTTGGAAAGCCCCTGATATGCCTAAACAGTGGAAACCCCCCAATTCTAACTCCAATCCTAACCCCAACACACCCCTAACCCTAATCCCAACCCTAATCATAACCCTAACCACAAACCTAACCCTAACACACCCTTAACCCTAGTCCCAACCCTAACCTAACTTTAGCCTCAACTCTAACCCTAACTTTAGCCCCAACCCTAACCCTAATGGGAAAATGGAAATAAATACATTTTTTAATTTTATTATTTTTCCTGAATTAAGGGGGTAATAAAGGGGGGTTTGATTTACTAATTATAGCGGGTTTTTATATCGGGTTTTTATGATTGGCAGCTGTCACACACTAAAAGATGCTTTTTATTGCAAAAAATAGTTTTTGCATCATCATATTTTGAGAGCTATAATTTTTCCATATTTGGGCCCACAGAGTCATGTGAGGTCTTATTTTTTGCGGGACGAGTTGACATTTTTATTGATACCATTTTTGGGCACATGACAATTTTTGATCACTTTTTATTGCAATTTTTGGGAGGCAGAATGAACAAAAACCAGCAATTCATGAATTTCGTGTGTGGTAAAAATTTATGAAGCAGTTTTATTCTTCGGGTCAGTACGATTACAGCGATACCTCATTTGCATCATTTTTTTTTGTTTTGGCGATTTTATACAATAAAAACGATTAAATATAAAAAATAATTATTTTTGCATCGCTTTATTCTGCGAGCTATAACTTTTTTATTTTTTCGCTGATTTTTTCGCTGATGAAGCTGTATGGCGGCTCGTTTTTTGCGGGACAAGATGACATTTTCAGTGATACCATCATTATTTATATCCGTCTTTTTGATCGCGTGTTATTCCACTTTTTGTTAGGCGGTATGATGATAAATCATTGTTTTTTAGCCTTGCTTTTTTTTTTTTTGAAGGGGTTCACTAAAGGGGTTAACTAATGGGACAGGTTTATAGGGCGGGTCGTTACAGACACGGCGATACTAAACATGTGTACTTTTAATGTTTTGTTTTTTTATTTAAATGAAGAAATGAATTTATTGGGGAATATTTTTTTTTCCTTTATTTTGGAATTTTTTTTACACATCTGATTTTCATTTTTTTTACTTTTTACTTTTCCCCAGGGTGGGACATCACAGTATACAGTCAGATCGCTGGTCTTACAGAGTGCACAGCACTCTGTGAAACCAGCGATCTCACAGGCACTGCTGCAGGCTTCCTCAGCGCCTGCTCTCAGCAGGCGCTGAGGAAGCCGCCACCCTGCAAGATCCGGCGGCCATCTTGGATCCGGGGTCTTGCAGAAAAGGAAGGCCTCAGAACAGCGCGATCACATCGCGCTGTTCTGAGGGTCTCAGGGGAGCACGCAGGGAGCCCCCTCCCTGCGCGATGATTCCCTGTGCCCCCGATGCACCGCGATCATGTTTGATCGCGGTGTGACAGGGGTTAATGTGCCAGGAGCTGTCCGTAACCGCTCCTAGCACATAGTGCCGGGTGTCAGCTGTGATAAACAGCTGACACCTGGCTGCGATCAGCTGCGCTCCCCCTGGAAGCGTGGATGATCGCATGTGACGTACTATTCCGTCCCTGGGAATTAAGTACCAGGTCACATGGACGGAATAGTACGTCGGATGGGATTAAGGGGTTAAAAATTTTGATTTTGTAAATTTTGTTGGAAAAATTAGAAATTGCTGATAAACTTTAACCCTTATACATTTAAAAAAAAAGTGTTTAAAAAATGATGCTGATGTGAAGTAGACAGGTTGTAAATATGACGTATTAAATACTTTGTGTGATATAACGATATAACTATCTGGTTTAAAGGCATTAAAATGAAAAATTGGGAAATTGCAAAATTTACAAAATTTTCGCTACATTTCTAATATTTTCTCATATGAATGCCAATTTATCATCCTAAATTTACCACTAACATAAAGTACAGTGTGTCATGAAAAAAAAAGAAATCTTAGAGTCACAGGGATTGGTTTAAGTGTTCCAGAGTTATTACCATATAAGGTGACACTGGTCAGAATTCTAAAATTTGATCTGGTCAGCAAGGTGAAAACAGACTGGGAGTGAAGGAGTTAAAAGTACTTAAAAAAACTAAAAAAAATTAAAATGTTCTAAGTACTATTAGTTTTATCACTGCTATTATTAGCCATAACTTCCACACCTTATACTATTATTACAAGTTAACATTAATACTTTTCTGAACCCTTTTCCTAGTTATTACTATTATATCACCACCACAACTATCAGCCAAAACTAAAGTAGTCACTACTTTGCTTTCATTACAGCAACTACTGTAGTGATAATACTTCTACTGCCAAGAAACAGACACTCACCAACCAGCCCTCCTGCCGTTTCTCCGACATCTTTCAGCACTCCGCCTTTTTTAAAAAAAGATAAAAAAATAATAATTTCCTTCATATGTGAATTATTACACTTCAAATATGTCTTCAAACTCTCCTGCACTTAATTCTCTAGAATATCGACACCAGCTGTCAGTCTACTGCTAGTTTTCAGATTCAAAAGATTTTTCTAAACTATCATCACATGGCGCTTGTATGAAGCCGCACTTTACTTAGAATCATACAGAGAAGCAGACACATCTGTAGTCAGGCACAATCAAAGTCTGACATAGCAGTATCGGATAGAGGGTGTAAGGAGCAGTAATATGGTCATACACATGAGACCTCATATACCGCTCAGGATACACCTGCCAAGTAAATTTACCTGTATTTGATAAGAGATTTCCTCCAGCGTCTGAAAAAAATACCATTTTACAATTAGTAACTTTTTAAAATTATTTATACCACAACCTAAAAAAATAGACATAACGTATGTTATTTCCAACAAAGTAAATTCTCATATCAATTGCATTTGATCCTATATGTGGAAGCATTGGTTCTTAGTCAATGACATAGTTATTATGTATTTAAAGAAGCCCTCCTCCTCCTCCCATCAAAGTTTTTATCCTCTTAATATATTTTGCAATCATTATATTATATAGCACTGTGTACTTAAGATTGCTCATTTTGCCTTTTTATACAATTAATTTTTCTCTTTTCCTTTAGGTCTGTGACATCACGTGATTACAAACTGACTAGCTGAATCCTTTGATGCTCTATGTATAAAACAGGAAGTTTCTTTTCCATGCATGAGTCATCATTAGAACTACAATTCTATATCACTGCTAAGTCCCTGGAAAAGGGGGAAGAGAGAGCAGGTGGATAAGAAGGTGAAGTGGGGAGAGAAGAGAAGAATTAGCCGGGTAGGAAAGTATAATGAGCAATTGTAAGTACACAATGCTATATCATATGACAACTGCAATATATTAAGAGAATAAAAACTTTGATGGGAGTTCTTCTTTGACTCATGCATTACATCCTTCTTTCATATGGTGGAAGACTCTTCACAATGACTACTCACTGAGCACTCCCGACACTAATCCTTGTACTGGCCCAGTAGCTGATGTGCTGCCACCTGTTCCAAGAGAAAAATATTATTAGTTAATTGTCCCCCTTTTCTGGATGAAAATCAAACTCATTTTTTTATACTGTCATGTGACCACGGCCTCAGCTATATTCTTGTTGTCTTTGATACAAATGTATTAATGACCACTCACTTAATCCATTAGTCGTCCCTCCTGCTGTTCCGCCAATTCCATTCAGTATATCACCTTGAAACACAATTAAAATGCAGAACATGATCCATTTTTCTCTATCATGGTGAAAAGAGAACTTTTATGTGTACATTTTACAGGTCTAAAAAAATTAACTTCATTAACCCCTTAATGTCCACTGACGTGCAGAGTCCATCATGGCAAGGTGTCAGTTCCGGCACCAGGACGGACTCTGCACGTCATGGCTTTGATCTACCACTGCGGGTAAACACGCAGTGGTAGATCAGTGCCGACAGCTGTCACAGACAGCTGACAGGCACGGCAAGCAGTGCGGGGACCTTTGCCGTCGGTCCCCGCACCTACAGCGCTGTGCTTGGTCAGTCAATCTGACTGACCAAACACAGCAGCGATCGTGCAGGAGAAGCTGAAATTTCAGCTTCTCCAGCGCGATCAGTGCAGGAGCCGACGCTGCAGTGGCCAGGCTTCCTGCACTGACAGCCAGGAGCGGAGCCCCCACCGCCCCTGGCTGTTAACCCCCTGACTGCTGCGATCCAGCGCGATCGCAGAGCTCAGGGGGGGAGGCAGAGGGTCGGGAGCTCCCTCTGCCTCAGATCGGCACCCTGCAATGTATTTGCAGGGGCCGATCTCTGCCTTGATGACCCGGGGGTTGTCGTGACAACCTCCGGGTCATTTAGCTACGGGAAGCTGCTGTGATCATGTCACAGCAGCTTCCACTATAGTTGCAATGCATTGCAATGCCAGAGCTTTGCAATGCATTGTAACTGCAATAAAAAGTAAAAAAAGTGAAAGTCCCATAAAGGGACAAGTTAAAAAAAATCATTTTTTAAAAAAAATTGTAAAAAAAATATTAAAAAATAATTTTAAAAAAAATCCCCTAAAAAATACACATTTTTATGTAATAAAAAAAAAAAAACATACACATGTTAGGTATCGCCACGTCCGTAAAAATCCCATCTATAAAATCGTAACCCTAGTTAACCCCTTCAGTGAAAGTCGTAAAAAAAAACACAAAAAAGTAGTAAATTATACTTTTTCCAAGCGGTATCATTATACCGCTTGGAAAAAGTGCAATAACACGCGATCAAAAAGTCAGATATAAATAATCATGGTACCACTGAAAACGTCATCTTGTCCCGCAAAAAACAAGCCGCTATACAGCATCATCAGCGAAAAAATAAAAAAGTTATAGCTCACGGAATAAACTGATGCAAAAATAATTATTTTTTCTATAAAATTTTTTATTGTGTAAAAAACGCCAAAACATAAAAAAAATATATAAATGAGGAATCGCCGTAACCGTAGTGACCCGAAGAATAAAGCTGCTTTATCAATTTTACCACACACGGAACGGAGGAAAAAAAAAAAAAAAAACAATTCCTGAATTGCTGGTTTTTGTTCATTCTGATTCCACAAAAATCGGAATAGGAAACGATCAAAAAACGTTATGTGCCTGAATATGGTACCAATAAAAACGTCAGCTCGTCCCGCAAAAAATAAGCCCACAGATAACTCTGTCGGCCGAAATATGGAAAAATTATAGCTCTCAAAATACGGCGATGCAAAAATTTCTTACAAAAAATTATTCCAAGAAAAAGCATCTTTTAGTGTGTGACAGAAGCTAAACATGAAAAAAGGGTGTAAATCTGGTATCGCTGTAATCGCACCGATCCGAGGAATAAAGTCGCCTAATCACTAATACCGCACGAGGAACGGCGTAAAAAAGAAAACCAATTCTTCACCTTTTGTGGATTTGTTCATTGTGCCTCCCAAAGATCGCAGTAAGGCGATCACAGTGGTTCCCCCCCACATATGGGGTATCAGCGTACTCAGGACAAAATGCACAATAGCTTTTGGGGTCCTATTTCTCCTGTTACCCTTAGAAAAATAAAAATTTGGGGCAAAAAGGTAATTTTTGTGGAAAAAAATATGATTTTTTTATTTTCACGGCTCTACATTATAAACTTCTGTGAAGCCCTTGGGGTTCAAAGTGCTGACCACACATCTAGATAAGTTCCTTGGGGGGTCTAGTTTGCAAAATGGGGTCATTTGTGGGGGTTTCTACTGTTTAGGCACATCAGGGGCTCTCCAAGCGCGACATGACACCCGCAGACTATTCCATCAAAGTCTGCATTTAAAAACGGTGCTCCTTCGCTTCCGAGCTCTGCCATGCGTCAAAATAGTGGTTCCCCCCCACATATGGGATATCAGCGTACTCAGGACAAATTGCACAATAGCTTTTGGGGTCCTATTTCTCCTGTTACCCTTATAAAAATAAAAATTTGGGGGCAAAAAGATTATTTTTGTGGAAAAAAATATGATATTTTTATTTTCACGGCTCTACGTTATAAACTTCTGTGAAGCACTTGGGGGTTCAAAGTGCTCACCACACATCTAGATAAGTTCCTTGGGGGGTCTAGTTTCCAAAATGGAGTCACTTGTGGGGGGTTTCTACTGTTTAGGCACATCAGGGGCTCTCCAAACGTGACATGACACCCGCAGACCATTCCATCAAAATCTGCATTTGAAAAAGGCGCTCCTTCCCTTTCCAGCTCTGCCATGCGTCAAAATAGTGGTTTACCCCCACATATTGGGTATCAGCATACTCAGGACAAATTGCACAATAACTTTTGGGGTCCTGTTACCCTTTGGAAAATAACAATTGGGGGTGGAAAGATCATTTTTGTGGAAAAGATATGATTTTTTAATTTTACTGCTCTACGTTATAACCTTCTGTGAAGCCCTTGGGGTTCAAAGCTTTCACCACACATCTAGATAAGTTCCTTGGGGGGTCTAGTTTCCAAAATGGGGTCACTTGTGGGGGGTTTCCACTGTTTAGGCACACAGGGACTCTCCAAATGCGACATGGCGTCCAATCTCAATTCCAGCCAAAAAAGTCAAATGGCGCTGCTTCCCTTCCAAGCTCTGCCATGCGCCCAAATAGTGGTTTACCCCCACATATGGGGTATCAGCGTACTCAGGACAAATTGCACAATAACTTTTGGGGTCCTTTTACCCTTTGGGAAATAAAAATTGGGGGTGGAAAGATCATTTTAGTGGAAAAGATATGATTTTTTAATTTTACAGCTCTACGTTATAACCTTCTGTGAAGCCCTTGGGGGTTCAAAGCTCTCACCACACATCTAGATAAGTTCCTTGGGGGGTCTAGTTTCCAAAATGGGGTTACTTGTGGGGGGTATCCACTGTTTAGGCACACAGGGGTCTCCAAATACGACATGGCGTTCAATCTCAATTCCAGCCAAAAAAGTCAAATGGCGCTGCTTCCCTTCCGAGCTCTGCCATGCACCCAAATAGTGGCTTACCCTCACATATGGGTATCAGCGTACTCAGGACTAATTGCACAATAACTTTTGGGGTCCTTTTATCCTTTGGAAAATAACAATTGGGATGAAAAGATCATTTTTGTGGAAAAAACATGATTTTTTAATTTTAGGCTCTACGTTATAACCTTCTGTGAAGCCCTTGGGGGTTCAAAGCTCTCACTACACATTTAGATAAGTTACTTGGGGGGTCTAGTTTCCAAAATGGGGTCACTTTTGGGGGGTTTCCACTGTTTAGGCACACAGGGACTCTCCAAATGCGACATGGCGTCCAATCTCAATTCCAGCCAAAAAAGTCAAATGGCGCTGCTTCCCTTCCGAGCTCTGCCATGCACCCAAATAGTGGTTTACCCCCACATATGGGGTATCAGCGTACTCAGGACTAATTGCACAATAACTTTTGGGGTCCTTTTATCCTTTGGAAAATAAAAATTGGGATGAAAAGATCATTTTTGTGGAAAAAAACATGATTTTTTAATTTTACGGCTCTACGTTATAACCTTCTGTGAAGCCCTTGGGGGTTAAAAGCTCTCACAACACATTTAGATAAGTTACTTGGGGGGTCTAGTTTCCAAAATGGGGTCACTTGTGGGGGGTTTCCACTGTTTAGGCACACAGGGACTCTGCAAATGCGACATGGCGTCCAATCTCAATTCCAGCCAAAAAAGTCAAATGGCGCTGCTTCCCTTCCGAGCTCTGCCATGCGCCCAAATAGTGGTTTACCCCCACACATGGGGTATCGATGTACTCAGGAGAAATTGTACAACAAATATTGTGGTTCATTTTCTACTGATACCCTTGACAAAATTTTAAAAAATTGTGTCGAAAGAAAAATTTTGGGAAAAAAAGTTAAATGTTAATTTTTTCCTTCCACATTGCTTCAATTCTTGTGAAGTACCTAAAGGGTTAATAAACTTCTTGAATGTGGCTTTGAACACATTGAGGGGTGCAGTTTTTAGAATGGTGTCACTTTGGGTATTTTCTGTCATATTGACCCCTCAAATTCACTTCAAATGTGAGCTGGCCCCTAAAAAAAATGATTTTGTAAATTTTGTTGGAAAAATGAGAAATTGCTGGTCAACTTTTAACACTTATAATTTCCTAACAAAAAAAAATGTTGGTTCCAAAATTGTGCTGATGTAAAGTAGACATGTGGGAAATGTTATTTATTAACTAATTTTTGTGACATATCTCTCTGATTTAATGGCATAAAAATTAAAAGTTTGAAAATTGCAAAATTTTCTAAATTTTTGCCATATTTCCGTTTTTTTTCATAAATAAACGCAAGTTATATTGAAGAAATTTTACCACTATCATGAAGTACAATATGTCTCGAGAAAACAATCTCAGAATCGCCAAGATCCGTTGAAGCGTTCTAGAGTTATAACCTCATAAAGAGACAGTGGTCAGAAATGTAAAAATTGGCCTGGTCTTTAACCTACAAAATGGCTTGGTCGTTAAGGGGTTAATTTTAAAGAAACTTAAACTTTTAGCAAAAGTTTGTAAACTGTTGTGTAGGCGGACAAAACTGATGAAAAAATGAAGGTGTATAGTCCTGCAGCTCACTCGTCAATTATGTACAAAACATAGATCAATTCCAAAATGGAGTCATTTTGTGGGGAGGTTCTACTGTTTTAGCACCTCAAGGACTCTACAAATGAGAGACATGGCGCCCTCAAACAATTTCATCAAAGACTGCGCTCTAAATCGTCATTCCTTCCTATTGAAGCTCGGCAGTGTGCTAATACAGTAGATTTCCCACACATATGAGGTATTGTTGTACTCAGCAGAAATTGCACAACAAATATTGGGATCCATTTTCTTCTGCTAAAGTTGTGAAAATAAAAAATTTGTCTCAAAAACAACATTTTTTCTGTGAAAAATGTTTTTTTTTTTTTTTAATTTTCACTGCTCAGCATCATAATATTCTGTAAAGCACCTGGGGATTCAAGGCGCTCATTACACCTCTAGAAATATTTCTTTAGGGGTTGTTTAAAAATAGGGTCATTTGTGGGGGGTTTCTACTGATTAAGCACATCAGTGGCTGCGTAAACGCGATATAGTGACCGCTCTCGATTCAAAGCAATTTTGCGCTCTAAAAGTCAAATGGCGCTCCCTCCCTTCCAAGCCCTGCTGTGCATCGAAACAGTAGTTTTCCACAACATATTGGGTATCAGTATATTCAGGAGAGATTGCACAACAAATAGTGAGGTCCATTTTTCTCCTGTTCCCCTTGTGAAAATGCATAATTTGGGGCTAAAGCAACACTATTGTGAGAAAAAGTAAAATGTTACATTTTTTTCCTTCCACATTGCTTTAGTTCTTGTGAAGCACCAGTAGGGTTAATAAACTTATGAAATATAGTTTTTATCACTTTCAGGGGTGTACTTTTTAATATGGTGTAACTTTTGAGTATTTTCTGTAATATAGGCCCCTCAAAATAACATCACATGTGATGTGTTCCTTAAAAAAATTGATTTTGTAAATTTTGTCGAAAAAATGAGAAATTGCTGATAAACTTTAACCCTTATACGTATCAAACAAAAAAATGTGTTCCAAAAATGATGCGGATGTGAAGTAGACAGGTGGTAAATATAATATATTAACTATTTTGTGTGATATAACAATATAACTCTGGTTTAAAGGCATTAAAATTAAAAGTTTTAAAATTGCAAAATTTACAAAATTTTCGCTATAGTTCTGGTATTTACGCAAATAAATGCAAAAATATCATCCTAACTTTACCACTAACATAAAGTACAGTGTGTCACGAATAAAAATAAATCTTAGAATCACAGGGATTGGTTTAAGTATTCCAGAGTTATTGCCATATAAGGTGACACTGGTCAGAATTCTAAAATTTGATCTGGTCAGCAAGGTGAAAACAGACTGGGGGTGAAGGAGTTAAAAAGTACTTAAAAAAACTAAAAAAAAATAAAATGTTCTAAGTACTATTAGTTTTATCACTGCAATTATTATTAGCCATAACTTCCACACGTTGTACTATTATTACTAGTTAACATTAATACTTTTCTGAACCCTTTTCCTAGTTATTACTATAATATCACCACCACAACTATCAGCCAAAACTACAGCAGTCACTACTCTGCTTTCATTACAACTACTACTGTAGTGATGATATTTCTACTACTACTGCCCGAACGCAACCTCCGATCCTCACAGGATCTCCTCCTCTCCTCCCCTCTTATCTCCTCTTCCCACAATCGCATACAAGATTTCTCCCGTACATCCCCCCTACTCTGGAACTCTCTACCACAACAATCAGACTCGCGCCTACCATGGAAACCTTCAAAAAGAACCTGAAGACCTAACTCTTCTGACAAGTCCACAACCTGCAGTAACCTTCGATCCACCAAATCGCTGCACGACCAGCTCTACCCTCACCTACTGTATCCTCACCCATCCCTTGTAGTTTGTGAGCCCTCGCGGGCAGGGTCCTCACTCCTCCTGTACCAGTCGTAACTTGTATTGTCTAAGATTACTGTACATGTATTTATTAGGTATACCCCAACTCACATGTAAAGCGCCATAGAATAAATGGCGCTATAATAATAAATAATAATAATAATACTGCCACCAGACACTCACCAACCAGCCCTCCTGCCGTTTCTCCGACATCTTTCAGCACTCCGCCTTTTTTTTAAAAAAGATAAAGAAATAATAATTTCCTTCATATGTGAATTATTACACTTCAAATATGTCTTCAAACTCTCCTGCACTTAATTCTCTAGAATATCGACACCAGCTGTCAGTCTACTACTAGTTTTCAGATTCAAAAGATTTTTCTAAACTATCATCACATGGCGCTTGTATGAAGCCGCACTTTACTTAGAATCATACAGAGAAGCAGACACATCTGTAGTCAGGCACAATCAATGTCTGACATAGCAGTATCGGATAGAGGGTGTAAGGAGCAGTAATATGGTCATACACATGAGACCTCATATACCGCTCAGGAAACAACTGCCAAGTAAATTTACCTGTATTTGATAAGAGATTTCCTCCAGCGTCTGAAAAAAATACCATTTTACAATTAGTAACTTTTTAAAATTATTTATATCACAACCTAAAAAAATAGACATAACGTATGTTATTTCCAACAAAGTAAATCCTCATATCAATTGCATTTGATCCTATATGTGGAAGCATTGGTTCTTAGTCATTGACATAGTTACTATATATTTAAAGAAGCCTTCCTCCTCCTCCCATCAAAGTTTTTATCCTCTTAATATATTTTGCAATCATCATATTATATAGCACTGTGTACTTAAGATTGCTCATTTTGCCTTTCTATACAGTTATTTTTTCTCTTTTCCTTTAAGTCTAAAACATCACGTGATTACAAACTGACTAGCTGAATCCTTCAAAGCTCTATGTATAAACAGGAAGTCTCTTTTCCATGCATGAGTCATTATTAGAACTACAATTCTATATCACTGCTAAGTCCCTGGAAAAGGGGGAAGAGAGAGCAGGTGGATCAGAAGGTGAAGTGGGGAGAAAAGAGAAGAATTAGCTTTGTAGAAAAGTATAATCAGCAATTGTAAGTACACAATGCTATATCATATGAACACTGCAATATATTAAGAGAATAAAAACTTTGATGGGAGTTCTTCTTTGACTCATGCATTACATCCTTCTTTCATATGGTGGAAGACTCTTCCCAATGACTACTCACTGAGCACTCCCGACACTAATCCTTGTACTGGCCAAGTAGCTGATGTGCTGCCACCTGTTCCAAGAGAAAAATATTATTAGTTAATTGTCCCCCTTTTCTGGATGAAAATCAGACTCATTTTTTATACTGTCATGTGACCACGGCCTCAGCTATATTCTTGTTGTCTTTGATACAAATGTATTAATGACCACTCACTTAATCCATTAGTCGTCCCTCCTGCTGTTCCACCAATTCCATTCAGTATATCACCTTGAAACACAATTAAAATGCAGAACATGATCCATTTTTCTCTACCATGGTGAAAAGAGAACTTTTATGTGTACATTTTACAGGTCTAAAAAAATTAACTTCATTAATTTTAAAGAAACTTAAACTTTTTGCAAAAGTTTGTAAACTGTTGTGTAGGCAGACAAAACTGATGAAAAAATGAAGGTGTATAGTCCTGCAGCTCACTCGTCAATTATGTACAAAACATAGATCAATTCCAAAATGAAGTCATTTTGTGGGGAGGTTCTACTGTTTTAGCACCTCAGGGACTCTACAAATGAGATACATGGCGCCCTCAAACAATTTCATCAAAGACTGCGCTCTAAATCGTCATTCCTTCCTTTTGAAGCTCGGCATTGTGCTGATACAGTAGATTTCCCACACATATGAGGTATCGGTGTACTAAGCAGAAATTGCACAACAAATATTGGGATCCATTTTCTTCTGCTAAAGTTATGAAAATAAAAAAATTGTCTCAAAAACAACATTTTTTCTGTGAAAAATGTTGTTGTTTTTTAATTTTCACTGCTCAGCATCATAATATTCTGTAAAGCACCTGGGGATTCAAGGCGCTCATTACACCTCTAGAAATATTTCTTTAGTGGTTGTTTAAAAATAGGGTCATTTGTGGGGGGTTTCTACTGATTAAACACATCAGTGGCTGCGTAAACGCGACATAGTGACCGCTCTCGATTCAAAGCAATTTTGCGTTCTAAAAGTCAAATGGCGCTCCCTCCCTTCCAAGCCCTGCTGTGCATCGAAACAGTAGTTTTCCACAACATATTGGGTATCAATATATTCAGGAGAGATTGCACAACAAATAGTGAGGTCCATTTTTCTCCTGTTCCCCTTGTGAAAATGCATAATTTGGGGCTAAAGCAACACTATTGTGGGAAAAAGTAAAATGTTAATTTTTTTTCCTTCCACGTTGCTTTAGTTCCTGTGAAGCACCAGTAGGGTTAATAAACTTATGAAATATAGTTTTCATCACTTTCAGGGGTGTACTTTTTAATATGGTGTAACTTTTGAGTATTTTCTGTAATATAGGCCTCTCAAAGTAACATCACATGTGATGTGTTCCTTAAAAAAATAGATTTTGTAAATTTTGTTGAAAAAATGAAAAATTGCTGATAAACTTTAACCCTTGTACGTATCAAACAAAAAAATGTGTTCCAAAAATGATGCGGATGTGAAGTAGACAGGTGGTAAATATAATATATTAACTATTTTGTGTGATATAACAATATAACTCTGGTTTAAGGGCATTAAAATGAAAAGTTTTAAAATTGCAAAATTTACAAAATTTTCACTATATTTCTGATATTTACTCAAATAAATGCAAAAATATCATCCTAACTTTACCACTAACATAAAGTACAGTGTGTCACGAATAAAAAGAAATCTTACAATCACAGGGATTGGTTTAAGTGTTCCAGAGTTATTACCATATAAGGTGACACTGGTCAGAATTCTAAAATTTGATCTGGTCAGCAAGGTGAAAAAAACTGGGGGTGAAGGAGTTAAAAAGTACTTAAAAAAAACTAAAAAAAAATAAAATTTCTAAGTACTATTAGTTTTATCACTGCAATTTTATTAGCCATAACTTCCACACATTGTACTATTATTACTAGTTAACATTAATACTTTTCTGAACCCTTTTCCTAGTTATTACTATAATATCACCACGACAACTACCATCCAAAACTACAGCAGTCACTACTCTGCTTTCATTACAACTACTACTGTAGTGATGATATTTCTACTACTACTGCCCGAACACAACCTCCGATCCTCACAGAATGTCCTCCTCTCCTCCCCTCTTATCTCCTCTTCCCACAATCGCATACAAGATTTCTCCAGTACATCCCCCCTACTCTGGAACTCTCTACCCCAACATATCAGACTCGCGCCTACCATGGAAACCTTCAAAAAGAACCTGAAGACCTAACTCTTCCGACAAGCCCACAACCTGCAGTAACCACCGATCCACCAAACCGCTGCACGACCAGCTCTACCCTCACCTACTGTATCCTCACCCATCCCTTGTAGATTGTGAGCCCTCGCGGGCAGGGTCCTCACTCCTCCTGTACCAGTCGTAACTTGTATTGTCTAAGATTACTGTACATGTATTTATTAGGTATTTTCCTCCTCACCTGTAAAGCGCCATGGAATAAATGGCGCTATAATAATAAATAATAATAATAATACTGCCACCAGACACTCACCAACCAGCCCTCCTGCCGTTTCTCCGACATTTTTCAGCACTCCGCCTTTTTTAAAAAAATATAAAGAAATAATAATTTCCTTCATATGTGAATTATTACACTTCAAATATGTCTTCAAACTCTCCTGCACTTAATTCTCTAGAATATTGACACCAGCTGTCAGTCTACTACTAGTCTTCAGATTCAAAAGATATTTCTAAACTATCATCACATGGCGCTTGTATGAAGCCGCACTTTACTTAGAATCATACAGAGAAGCAGACACATCTGTAGTCAGGCACAATCAATGTCTGACATAGCAGTATCTGATAGAGGGTGTAAGGAGCAGTAATATGGTCATACACATGAGACCTCATATACCGCTCAGGATACACCTGCCAAGTAAATTTACCTGTATTTGATAAGAGATTTCCTCCAGCGTCTGAAAAAAATACCATTTTACAATTAGTAACTTTTTAAAATTATTTATATCACAACCTAAAAAAAAATAGACATAACGTATGTTATTTACAACAAAGTAAATCCTCATATCAATTGCATTTGATCCTATATGTGGAAGCATTGGTTCTTAGTCAATGACATAGTTATTATGTATTTAAAGAAGCCCTCCTCCTCCTCCCATCAAAGTTTTTATCCTCTTAATTTATTTTGCAATCATCATATTATATAGCACTGTGTACTTAAGATTGCTCATTTTGCCTTTTTATACAATTAATTTTTCTCTTTTCTTTTAGGTCTATGACATCACGTGATTAAAAACTGACTAGCTGAATCCTTTGATGCTCTATGTATAAACAGGAAATTTCTTTTCCATGCATGAGTCATCATTAGAACTACAATTCTATATCACTGCTAAGTCCATGGAAAAAAAGGAAGAGAGAGCAGGTGGATCAGAAGGTGAAGTGGGGAGAAAAGAGAAGAATTAGCCGGGTAGGAAAGTATAATGAGCAATTGTAAGTACACAATGCTATATCATATGACAACTGCAATATATTAAGAGAATAAAAACTTTGATGGGAGTTCTTCTTTGACTCATGCATTACATCCTACTTTCATATGGTGGAAGACTCTTCCCAATGACTACTCACTGAGCACTCCCGACACTAATCCTTGTACTGGCCCAGTAGCTGATGTGCTGCCACCTGTTCCAAGAGAAAAATATTATTAGTTAATTGTCCCCCTTTTCTGGATGAAAATCAGATTCATTTTTTTATACTGTCATGTGACCACGGCCTCAGCTATATTCTTGTTGTCTTTGATACAAATGTATTAATGACCACTCACTTAATCCATTAGTCGTCCCTCCTGCTGTTCCGCCAATTCCATTCAGTATATCACCTTGAAACACAATTAAAATGCAGAACATGATCCATTTTTCTCTACCATGGTGAAAAGAGAACTTTTATGTGTACATTTTACAGGTCTAAAAAAATTAACTTCATTAATTTTAAAGAAACTTAAAGGGAATCTGTCACCCTAAATTGGCGGGATATTTAAATGATGGCAGTCAGGTCAGATGGGCAGTGTTTTGGGTACTTGCCTTAACATGTTGTTCGCCGCTGTCTCCATTATTTCTGGAATTGTAGTCGATGCCCTCCATATAACGCGCCCGCGCATTGCAATCTTGAATTGCGCACGCACAGTATGCTTTTCCCGTAGATTGCATGTGCAGGCGCGTTATATGGGGGGCAACGACTACAATTCCCAGAAATAATGGAGACAGCGGCGAACAACATGTTAAAGCAAGTACCCAAAACACCGCCTATCTGACCTGACTGCCATCATTTAAATATCCCGCCAATGTAGGGTGACAGATTCCCTTTAAACTTTTTGCAAAAGTTTGTAAACTGTTGTGTAGGCGGACAAAACTGATGAAAAAATGAAGGTGTATAGTCCTGCAGCTCACTCGTCAATTATGTACAAAACATAGATCATTCCAAAATGGAGTCATTTTGTGGGGAGGTTCTACTGTTTTAGCACCTCAGGGACTCTACAAATGAGAGACATGGCGCCCTCAAACAATTTCATCAAGACTGCGCTCTAAATCGTCATTCCTTCCTTTTGAAGCTCGGCAGTGTGCTGATACAGTAGATTTCCCACACATATGAGGTATCGTGTACTCCGCAGAAATTGCACAACAAATATTGGGATCCATTTTCTTCTGCTAAAGTTGTGAAAATAAAAAATTTGTCTCAAAAACAACATTTTTTCTGTGAAAAATGTTGTTGTTTTTTAATTTTCACTGCTCAGCATCATAATATTCTGTAAAGCACCTGGGGATTCAAGGCGCTCATTACACCTCTAGAAATATTTCTTTAGTGGTTGTTTAAAAATAGGGTCATTTGTGGGGGGTTTCTACTGATTAAACACATCAGTGGCTGCGTAAACGCGACATAGTGTCCGCTCTCGATTCAAAGCAATTTTGCGTTCTAAAAGTCAAATGGCGCTCCCTCCCTTCCAAGTCCTGCTGTGCATCGAAACAGTAGTTTTCCACAACATATTGGGTATCAGTATATTCAGGAGAGATTGCACAACAAATAGTGAGGTCCATTTTTCTCCTGTTCCCCTTGTGAAAATGCATAATTTGGGGCTAAAGCAACACTATTGTGGGAAAAAGTAAAATGTTAAATTTTTTTCCTTCCACGTTGCTTTAGTTCCTGTGAAGCACCAGTAGGGTTAATAATATTATAAAATATAGTTTTCATCACTTTCAGGGGTGTACTTTTTAAATATGGTGTAACTTTTGAGTATTTTCTGTAATATAGGCCCCTCAAAGTAACATCACATGTGATGTGTTCCTTAAAAAAATTGATTTTGTAAATTTTGTTGAAAAAATGAAAAATTGCTGATAAACTTTAACCCTTGTACGTATCAAACAAAAAAATGTGTTCCAAAATGATGCGGATGTGAAGTAGACAGGTGGTAAATATAATATATTAACTATTTTGTGTGATATAACAATATAACTCTGGTTTAAGGGCATTAAAATGAAAAGTTTTAAAATTGCAAAATTTACAAAATTTTCGCTATATTTCTGATATTTACTCAAATAAATGCAAAAATATCATCCTAACTTTACCATAACATAAAGTACAGTGTGTCACGAATAAAAAGAAATCTTAGAATCACAGGGATGGTTTAAGTGTTCCAGAGTTATTACCATATAAGGTGACACTGGTCAGAATTCTAAAATTTGATCTGGTCAGCAAGATGAAAACAGACTGGGGTGAAGGAGTTAAAAAGTACTAAAAAAAACTAAAAAAAAATAAAATTTCTAAGTACTATTAGTTTTATCACTGCAATTATTATTAGCCATAACTTCCACACATTGTGCTATTATTACTAGTTAACATTAATACTTTTCTGAACCCTTTTCCTAGTTATTACTATAATATCACCACGACAACTATCAGTCAAAACTACAGCAGTCACTACTCTGCTTTCATTACAACTACTACTGTAGTGATGATATTTCTACTACTACTGCCCGCACGCAACCTCCGATCCTCACAGAATCTCCTCCTCTCCTCCCTCTTATCTCCTCTTCCCACAATCGCATACAAGATTTCTCCTGTACATCCCCCCTACTCTGGAACTCTCCACCCAACATATCAGACTCGCGCCTACCATGGAAACCTTCAAAAAGAACCTGAAGACCTAACTCTTCGACAAGCCACAACCTGCAGTACCACGATCCACCAAATCGCTGCACGACCAGCTCTACCCTCACCTACTGTATCCTCACCCATCCCTTGTAGATTGTGAGCCCTCGCGGGCAGGGTCCTCACTCCTCCTGTACCAGTCGTAACTTGTATTGTCTAAGATTACTGTACATGTATTTATTAGGTATACCCACCTCACATGTAAAGCGCCATGGAATAAATGGCGCTATAATAATAAATAATAATAATAATACTGCCACCAGACACTCACCAACCAGCCCTCCTGCCGTTTCTCCGACATCTTTCAGCACTCCGCCTTTTTTTAAAAAAAGATAAAGAAATAATAATTTCCTTCATATGTGAATTATTACACTTCAAATATGTCTTCAAACTCTACTGCACTTAATTCTCTAGAATATCGACACCAGCTGTCAGTCTACTACTAGTCTTCAGATTCAAAAGATTTTTCTAAACTATCATCACATGGCGCTTGTATGAAGCCGCACTTTACTTAGAATCATACAGAGAAGCAGACACATCTGTAGTCAGGCACAATCAATGTCTGACATAGCAGTATCGGATAGAGGGTGTAAGGAGCAGTAATATGGTCATACAAATGAGACCTCATATACCGCTCAGGATACACCTGCCAAGTAAATTTACCTGTATTTGATAAGAGATTTCCTCCAGCGTCTGAAAAAAATACAATTTTACAATTAGTAACTTTTAAAAATTATTTATACCACAACCTAAAAAAATAGACATAACGTATGTTATTTCCAACAAAGTAAATCCTCATATCAATTGCATTTGATCCTATATGTGGAAGCATTGGTTCTTAGTCATGACATAGTTACTATATATTTAAAGAAGCCTTCCTCCTCCTCCCATCAAAGTTTTTATCCTCTTAATATATTTTCAATCATTATATTATATAGCACTGAGTACTTAAGATTGCTCATTTTGCCTTTTTATACAGTTATTTTTTCTCTTTTCCTTTAGTCTAAGACATCACGTGATTACAAACTGACTAGCTGAATCCTTCGAAGCTCTATGTATAAACAGGAAGTCTCTTTTCCATGCATGAGTCATTATTAGAACTACAATTCTATATCACTGCTAAGTCCATGGAAAAAAAGGAAGGAGAGCAGGTGGATCAGAAGGTGAAGTGGGGAGAAAAGAGAAGAATTAGCTTTGTAGAAAAGTATAATCAGCAATTGTAAGTACACAATGCTATATCATATGACAACTGCAATATATTAAGAGAATAAAAACTTTGATGGGAGTTCTTCTTTGACTCATGCATTACATCCTACTTTCATATGGTGGAAGACTCTTCCCAATGACTACTCACTGAGCATTCCCGACACTAATCCTTGTACTGGCCCAGTAGCTGATGTGCTGCCACCTGTTCCAAGAGAAAAATATTATTAGTTAATTGTCCCCCTTTTCTGGATGAAAATCAGACTCATTTTTATACTGTCATGTGACCACGGCCTCAGCTATATTCTTGTTGTCTTTGATACAAATGTATTAATGACCACTCACTTAATCCATTAGTCGTCCCTCCTGCTGTTTCGCCAATTCCATTCAGTATATCACCTTGAAACACAATTAAAATGCAGAACATGATCCATTTTTCTCTACCATGGTGAAAAGAGAACTTTTATGTGTACATTTTACAGGTCTAAAAAAATTAACTTCATTAATTTTAAAGAAACTTAAACTTTTTGCAAAAGTTTGTAAACTGTTGTGTAGGCAGACAAAACTGATGAAAAAATGAAGGTGTATAGTCCTGCAGCTCACTCGTCAATTATGTACAAAACATAGATCAATTCCAAAATGGAGTCATTTTGTGGGGAGGTTCTACTGTTTTAGCACCTCAGGGACTCTACAAATGAGAGACATGGCGCCCTCAAACAATTTCATCAAAGACTGCGCTCTAAATCGTCATTCCTTCCTATTGAAGCTCGGCAGTGTGCTAATACAGTAGATTTCCCACACATATGAGGTATCGGTGTACTCAGCAGAAATTGCACAACAAATATTGGGATCCATTTTCTTCTGCTGAAGGTGTGAAAATAAAAAAATTGTCTCAAAAACAACATTTTTTCTGTGAAAAATGTTTTTTTTTTTTTTTTTTAATTTTCACTGCTCAGCATCATAATATTCTGTAAAGCACCTGGGGATTCAAGGTGCTCATTACACCTCTAGAAATATTTCTTTAGGGGTTGTTAAAAATAGGGTCATTTGTGGGGGTTTCTGCTGAATAAACACATCAGTGGCTGCGTAAACGCGACATAGTGTCCGCTCTCGATTCAATCGCAATTTTGCGCTCTAAAAGTCAAATGGCGCTCCGTCCCTTCCAAGCCCTGCTGTGCATCGAAACAGTAGTTTTCCACAACATATTGGGTATCAGTATATTGAGGAGAGATTGAACAACAAATAGTGAGGTCCATTTTTCTCCTGTTCCCCTTGTGAAAATGCATAATTTGGGGCTAAAGCAACACTATTGTGGGAAAAAGTAAAATGTTAATTTTTTTCCTTCCACGTTGCTTTAGTTCCTGTGAAGCACCAGTAGGGTTAATAAACTTATGAAATATAGTTTTCATCACTTTCAGGGGTGTACTTTTTAATATGGTGTAACTTTTGAGTATTTTCTGTAATATAGGCCCCTCAAAGTAACATCACATGTGATGTGTTCCTTAAAAAAATTGATTTTGTAAATTTTGTCGAAAAAATGAGAAATTGCTGATAAACTTTAACCCTTATACGTATCAAACAAAAAAATGTGTTCCTAAAATGATGCGGATGTGAAGTAGACAGGTGGTAAAAATAACATATTAACTATTTTGTGTGATATAACAATATAACTCAGGTTTAAGGGCATTAAAATGAAAAGTTTTAAAATTGCAAAATTAACAAAATTTTCGCTATATTTCTGATATTTACTCAAATAAATGCAAAAATATCATCCTAACTTTACCAATAAATAAAGTACAGTGTGTCACGAATAAAAAGAAATCTTAGAATCACAGGGAATGGTTTAAGTGTTCCAGAGTTATTACCATATAAGGTGACACTGGTCAGAATTCTAAAATTTGATCTGGTCAGCAAGGTGAAAACAGACTGGGGGTGAAGGAGTTAAAAAGTACTTAAAAAAATAAAATTTTCTAAGTACTATTAGTTTTATCACTGCAATTTTTATTAGCCATAACTTCCACACGTTGTACTATTATTACTAGTTAACATTAATACTTTTCTGAACCCTTTTCCTGGTTATTACTATAATATCACCACCACAACTACCATCCAAAACTACAGCAGTCACTACTTTGCTTTCATTACAACTACTACTGTAGTGATGATATTTCTACTACTACTGCCCGCACGCAACCTCCGATCCTCACAGAATCTCCTCCTCTCCTCCCCTCTTATCTCCTCTTCCCACAATCGCATACAAGATTTCTCCAGTACATCCCCCCTACTCTGGAACTCTCTACCCCAACACATCAGTCTCGCGCCTACCATGGAAACCTTCAAAAAGAACCTGAAGACCTAACTCTTCCGACAAACCCACAACCTGCAGTAACCACCGATCCACCAAACCGCTTCACGACCAGCTCTACCCTCACCTACTGTATCCTCACCCATCCCTTGTAGATTGTGAGCCCTCGCAGGCAGGGTCCTCACTTCTCCTGTACCAGTCGTAACTTGTATTGTCTAAGATTACTGTACATGTATTTATTAAGTATTTTCCTCCTCACCTGTAAAGCGCCATGGAATAAATGGCGCTATAATAATAAATAATAATAATAATACTGCCACCAGACACTCACCAACCAGCCCTCCTGCCGTCTCTCCGACATTTTTCAGCACTCCGCCTTTTTTTAAAAAAAAGATAAAGAAATAATAATTTCCTTCATATGTGAATTATTACACTTCAAATATGTCTTCAAACTCTCCTGCACTTAATTCTCTAGAATATCGACACCAGCTGTCAGTCTACTACTAGTTTTTGAGATTCAAAGATTTTTCTAAACTATCATCACATGGCGCTTGTATGAAGCCGCACTTTACTTAGAATCATACAGAGAAGCAGACACATCTGTAGTCAGGCACAATCAATGTCTGACATAGCAGTATCTGATAGAGGGTGTAAGGAGCAGTAATATGGTCATACAAATGAGACCTCATATACCGCTCAGGATACACCTGCCAAGTAAATTTACCTGTATTTGATAAGAGATTTCCTCCAGCGTCTGAAAAAAATACCATTTTACAATTAGTAACTTTTAAAAATTATTTATATCACAACCTAAAAAAATAGACATAACGTATGTTATTTACAACAAAGTAAATCCTCATATCAATTGCATTTGATCCTATATGTGGAAGCATTGGTTCTTAGTCAATGACATAGTTACTATGTATTTAAAGAAGCCTTCCTCCTCCTCCCATCAAAGTTTTTATCCTCTTAATATATTTTGCAATCATCATATTATATAGCACTGTGTACTTACGATTGCTCATTTTGCCTTTTATATACAATTAATTTTTCTCTTTTCTTTTAGGTCTATGACATCATGTGATTAAAAACTGACGAGCTGAATCCTTCTAAGCTATATGTATAAACAGGAAGTCTCTTTTCCATGCATGAGTCATCATTAGAACTACAATTCTATATCACTGCTAAGTACATGGAAAAAATGGAAGAGAGAGCAGGTGGATCAGAAGGTGAAGTGGGGAGAAAAGAGAAGAATTAGCCGGGTAAGAAAGTATAATGAGCAATTGTAAGTACACAATGCTATATCATATGACAACTGCAATATAGTAAGAGAATAAAAACTTTGATGGGAGTTCTTCTTTGACTCATGCATTACATCCTACTTTCATATGGTGGAAGACTCTTCCCAATGACTACTCACTGAGCATTCCCGACACTAATCCTTGTACTGGCCCAGTAGCTGATGTGCTGCCACCTGTTACAAGAAAAATATTATTAGTTAATTGTCCCCCTTTTCTGGATGAAAATCAGACTCATTTTTTATACTGTCATGTGACCACGGCCTCAGCTATATTCTTGTTGTCTTTGATACAAATGTATTAATGACCACTCACTTAATCCATTAGTCGTCCCTCCTGCTGTTCCGCCAATTCCATTCAGTATATCACCTTGAAACACAATTAAAATGCAGAACATGATCCATTTTTCTCTACCATGGTGAAAAGAGAACTTTTATGTGTACATTTTACAGGTCTAAAAAAATTAACTTCATTAATTTTAAAGAAACTTAAACTTTTTGCAAAAGTTTGTAAACTGTTGTGTAGGCAGACAAAACTGATGAAAAAATGAAGGTGTATAGTCCTGCAGCTCACTCGTCAATTATGTACAAAACATAGATCAATTCCAAAATGGAGTCATTTTGTGGGGAGGTTCTACTGTTTTAGCACCTCAGGGACTCTACAAATGAGAGACATGGCGCCCTCAAACAATTTCATCAAAGACTGCGCTCTAAATCGTCATTCCTTCCTATTGAAGCTCGGCAGTGTGCTGATACAGTAGATTTCCCACACATATGAGGTATCGGTGTACTCAGCAGAAATTGCACAACAAATATTGGGATCCATTTTCTTCTGCTAAAGGTGTGAAAATAAAAAAATTGTCTCAAAAACAACATTTTTTCTGTGAAAATGTTTTTTTTTTTTTTTTTTAATTTTCACTGCTCAGCATCATAATATTCTGTAAAGCACCTGGGGATTCAAGGCGCTCATTACACCTCTAGAAATATTTCTTTAGGGGTTGTTTAAAAATAGGGTCATTTGTGGGGGGTTTCTGCTGAATAAACACATCAGTGGCTGCGTAAACGCGACATAGTGTCCGCTCTCGATTCAATCGCAATTTTGCGCTCTAAAAGTCAAATGGCGCTCCCTCCCTTCCAAGCCCTGCTGTGCATCGAAACAGTAGTTTTCCACAACATATTGGGTATCAGTATATTGAGGAGAGATTGAACAACAAATAGTGAGGTCCATTTTTCTCCTGTTCCCCTTGTGAAAATGCATAATTTGGGGCTAAAGCAACACTATTGTGGGAAAAAGTAAAATGTTAAATTTTTTTCCTTCCACATTGCTTTAGTTCCTGTGAAGCACCAGTAGGGTTAATAAACTTATGAAATATAGTTTTCATCACTTTCAGGGGTGTACTTTTTAATATGGTGTAACTTTTGAGTATTTTCTGTAATATAGGCCCCTCAAAGTAACATCAAATGTGATGTGTTCCTTAAAAAAATTGATTTTGTAAATTTTGTCGAAAAAATGAGAAATTGCTGATAAACTTTAACCCTTATACGTATCAAACAAAAAAATGTGTTCCTAAAATGATGCGGATGTGAAGTAGACAGGTGGTAAAAATAACATATTAACTATTTTGTGTGATATAACAATATAACTCAGGTTTAAGGGCATTAAAATGAAAAGTTTTAAAATTGCAAAATTTACAAAATTTTCGCTATATTTCTGATATTTACTCAAATAAATGCAAAAATATCATCCTAACTTTACCAATAACATAAAGTACAGTGTGTCACGAATAAAAAGAAATCTTAGAATCACAGGGAATGGTTTAAGTGTTCCAGAGTTATTACCATATAAGGTGACACTGGTCAGAATTCTAAAATTTGATCTGGTCAGCAAGGTGAAAACAGACTGGGGGTGAAGGAGTTAAAAAGTACTTAAAAAAAATAAAATTTTCTAAGTACTATTAGTTTTATCACTGCAATTTTTATTAGCCATAACTTCCACACGTTGTACTATTATTACTAGTTAACATTAATACTTTTCTGAACCCTTTTCCTGGTTATTACTATAATATCACCACCACAACTACCATCCAAAACTACAGCAGTCACTACTCTGCTTTCATTACAACTACTACTGTAGTGATGATATTTCTACTACTACTGCCCGCACGCAACCTCCGATCCTCACAGAATCTCCTCCTCTCCTCCCCTCTTATCTCCTCTTCCCACAATCGCATACAAGATTTCTCCAGTACATCCCCCCTACTCTGGAACTCTCTACCCCAACACATCAGTCTCGCGCCTACCATGGAAACCTTCAAAAGAACCTGAAGACCTAACTCTTCCGACAAACCCACAACCTGCAGTAACCACCGATCCACCAAACCGCTTCACGACCAGCTCTACCCTCACCTACTGTATCCTCACCCATCCCTTGTAGATTGTGAGCCCTCGCGGGCAGGGTCCTCACTTCTCCTGTACCAGTCGTAACTTGTATTGTCTAAGATTACTGTACATGTATTTATTAAGTATTTTCCTCCTCACCTGTAAAGCGCCATGGAATAAATGGCGCTATAATAATAAATAATAATAATAATACTGCCACCAGACACTCACCAACCAGCCCTCCTGCCGTCTCTCCGACATTTTTCAGCACTCCGCCTTTTTTTAAAAAAAAAGATAAAGAAATAATAATTTCCTTCATATGTGAATTATTACACTTCAAATATGTCTTCAAACTCTCCTGCACTTAATTCTCTAGAATATCGACACCAGCTGTCAGTCTACTACTATTTTTTGAGATTCAAAAGATTTTTCTACACTATCATCACATGGCGCTTGTATGAAGCCGCACTTTACTTAGAATCATACAGAGAAGCAGACACATCTGTAGTCAGGCACAATCAATGTCTGACATAGCAGTATCGGATAGAGGGTGTAAGGAGCAGTAATATGGTCATACACATGAGACCTCATATACCGCTCAGGAAACAACTGCCAAGTAAATTTACCTGTATTTGATAAGAGATTTCCTCCAGCGTCTGAAAAAAATACCATTTTACAATTAGTAACTTTTAAAAATTATTTATACCACAACCTAAAAAAACAGACATAACGTATGTTATTTCCAACAAAGTAAATCCTCATATCAATTGCATTTGATCCTATATGTGGAAGCATTGGTTCTTAGTCAATGACATAGTTACTATGTATTTAAAGAAGCCTTCCTCCTCCTCCCATCAAAGTTTTTATTCTCTTAATAATTTTGCAATCATCATATTATATAGCACTGAGTACTTAAGATTGCTCATTTTGCCTTTTTATACAATTAATTTTTCTCTTTTCTTTTAGGTCTATGACATCATGTGATTAAAAACTGACGAGCTGAATCCTTCTAAGCTATATGTATAAACAGGAAGTCTCTTTTCCATGCATGAGTCATCATTAGAACTACAATTCTATATCACTGCTAAGTACATGGAAAAGATGGAAGAGAGAGCAGGTGGATCAGAAGGTGAAGTGGGGAGAAAAGAGAAGAATTAGCCGGGTAAGAAAGTATAATGAGCAATTGTAAGTACACAATGCTATATCATATGACAACTGCAATATAGTAAGAGAATGAAAACTTTGATGGGAGTTCTTCTTTGACTCATGCATTACATCCTACTTTCATATGGTGGAAGACTCTTCCCAATGACTACTCACTGAGTACTCCCGAGACTAATCCTTGTACTGGCCCAGTAGCTGATGTGCTGCCACCTGTTCCAAGAGAAGAATATTATTAGTTAATTGTCCCCCTTTTCTGGATGAAAATCAGACTCATTTTTTTATACTGTCATGTGACCACGGCCTCAGCTATATTCTTGTTGTCTTTGATACAAATGTATTAATGACCACTCACTTAATCCATTAGTCGTCCCTCCTGCTGTTCCGCCAATTCCATTCAGTATATCACCTTGAAACACAATTAAAATGCAGAACATGATCCATTTTTCTCTACCATGGTGAAAAGAGAACTTTTATGTGTACATTTTACAGGTCTAAAAAAATTAACTTCATTAATTTTAAAGAAACTTAAACTTTTTGCAAAAGTTTGTAAACTGTTGTGTAGGCGGACAAAACTGAAGAAAAAGTGAAGGTGTATAGTCCTGCAGCTCACTCGTCAATTATGTACAAAACATAGATCAATTCCAAAATGGAGTCATTTTGTGGGGAGGTTCTACTGTTTTAGCACCTCAGGGACTCTACAAATGAGAGACATGGCGCCCTCAAACAATTTCATCAAAGACTGCGCTCTAAATCGTCATTCCTTCCTATTGAAGCTCGGCAGTGTGCTGATACAGTAGATTTCCCACACATATGAGGTATCGGTGTACTCAGCAGAAATTGCACAACAAATATTGGGATCCATTTTCTTCTGCTAAAGTTGTGAAAATAAAAAATTTGTCTCAAAAGCAACATTTTTTCTATGAAAATTTTTTTTTTTTAATTTTCACTGCTCAGCATCATAATATTCTGTAAAGCACCTGGGGATTCAAGGCGCTCATTACACCTCTAGAAATATTTCTTTAGGGGTTGTTTAAAAATAGGGTCATTTGTGGGGGGTTTCTACTGATTAAGCACATCAGTGGCTGCGTAAACGCGACATAGTGTCCACTCTCGATTCAAAGCAGTTTTGCGTTCTAAAAGTCAAATGGCGCTCCCTCCCTTCCAAGCCCTGCTGTGCATCGAAACAGTAGTTTTCCACAACATATTGGGTATCAGTATATTCAGGAGAGATTGCACAACAAATAGTGAGGTCCATTTTTCTCCTGTTCCCCTTGTGAAAATGCATAATTTGGGGCTAAAGCAACACTATTGTGGGAAAAAGTAAAATGTTAAATTTTTTTCCTTCCACGTTGCTTTAGTTCCTGTGAAGCACCAGTAGGGTTAATAAACTTATGAAATATAGTTTTCATCACTTTCAGGGGTGTACTTTTTAATATGGTGTAACTTTTGAGTATTTTCTGTAATATAGGCCCCTCAAAGTAACATCAAATGTGATGTGTTAGTTAAAAAAATTGATTTTGTAAATTTTGTTGAAAAAATGAAAAATTGCTGATAAACTTTAACCCTTGTACGTATCAAACAAAAAAATGTGTTCCAAAAATAATGTGGATGTGAAGTAGACAGGTGGTAAATATAATATATTAACTATTTTGTGTGATATAACAATATAACTCTGGTTTAAGGGCATTAAAATTAAAAGTTTTAAAATTGCAAAATTTACAAAATTTTCGCTATATTTCTGATATTTACTCAAATAAATGCAAAAATATCATCCTAACTTTACCACTAACATAAAGTACAGTGTGTCACGAATAAAAAGAAATCTTACAATCACAGGGAATGGTTTAAGTGTTCCAGAGTTATTACCATATAAGGTGACACTGGTCAGAATTCTAAAATTTGATCTGGTCAGCAAGGTGAAAACAGACTGGGGGTGAAGGAGTTAAAAAGTACTTAAAAAAAACTAAAAAAAAATAAAATGTTCTAAGTACTATTAGTTTTATCACTGCAATTATTATTAGCCATAACTTCCACACATTGTGCTATTATTACTAGTTAACATTAATACTTTTCTGAACCCTTTTCCTAGTTATTACTATAATATCACCACCACAACTACCATCCAAAACTACAGCAGTCACTACTCTGCTTTCATTACAACTACTACTGTAGTGATGATATTTCTACTACTACTGCCCGAACACAACCTCCGATCCTCACAGAATCTCCTCCTCTCCTCCCTCTTATCTCCTCTTCCCACAATCGCATACAAGATTTCTCCCGTACATCCCCCCTACTCTGGAACTCTCTACCACAACATATCAGACTCGCGCCTACCATGGAAACCTTCACAAAGAACCTGAAGACCTAACTCTTCCGACAAGCCCACAACCTGCAGTAACCACCGATCCACCAAACCGCTGCACGACCAGCTCTACCCTCACCTACTGTATCCTCACCCATCCCTTGTAGATTGTGAGCCTTCGCGGGCAGGGTCCTCACTCCTCCTGTACCAGTCGTAACTTGTATTGTCTAAGATTACTGTACATGTATTTATTAGGTATACCCCACCTCACATTTAAAGCGCCATGGAATAAATGGCTCTATAATAATAAATAATAATAATAATACTGCCACCAGACACTCACCAACCAGCCCTCCTGCCGTTTCTCCGACATTTTTCAGCACTCCACCTTTTTTTAAAAAAAGATAAAGAAATAATAATTTCCTTCATATGTGAATTATTACACTTCAAATATGTCTTCAAACTCTACTGCACTTAATTCTCTAGAATATCGACACCAGCTGTCAGTCTACTACTAGTCTTCAGATTCAAAAGATATTTCTAAACTATCATCACATGGCGCTTGTATGAAGCCGCACTTTACTTAGAATCATACAGAGAAGCAGACACATCTGTAGTCAGGCACAATCAATGTCTGACATAGCAGTATCGGATAGAGGGTGTAAGGAGCAGTAATATGGTCATACACATGAGACCTCATATACCGCTCAGGATACACCTGCCAAGTAAATTTACCTGTATTTGATAAGAGATTTCCTCCAGCGTCTGAAAAAAATACCATTTTACAATTAGTAACTTTTTAAAATTATTTATATCACAAACTAAAAAAAATAGACATAACGTATGTTATTTACAACAAAGTAAATCCTCATATCAATTGCATTTGATCCTATATGTGGAAGCATTGGTTCTTAGTCAATGACATAGTTATTATGTATTTAAAGAAGCCTTCCTCCTCCTCCCATCAAAGTTTTTATCCTCTTAATATATTTTGCAATCATCATATTATATAGCACTGTGTACTTAAGATTGCTCATTTTGCCTTTTTATACAATTAATTTTTCTCTTTTTGTTTAGGTCTATGACATCACGTGATTAAAAACTGACTAGCTGAATCCTTTGATGCTCTATGTATAAACAGGAAGTTTCTTTTCCATGCATGAGTCATCATTAGAACTACAATTCTATATCACTGCTAAGTCCATGGAAAAAAAGGAAGAGAGAGCAGGTGGATCAGAAGGTGAAGTGGGAGAGAAAAGAGAAGAATTAGCCGGGTAGGAAAGTATAATGAGCAATTGTAAGTACACAATGCTATATCATATGACAACTGCAATATATTAAGAGAATAAAAACTTTGATGGGAGTTCTTCTTTGACTCATGCATTACATCCTACTTTCATATGGTGGAAGACTCTTCCCAATGACTACTCACTGAACATTCCCGACACTAATCCTTGTACTGGCCCAGTAGCTGATGTGCTGCCACCTGTTCCAAGAGAAAAATATTATTAGTTAATTGTCCCCCTTTTCTGGATGAAAATCAGATTCATTTTTTTATACTGTCATGTGACCACGGCCTCAGCTATATTCTTGTTGTCTTTGATACAAATGTATTAATGACCACTCACTTAATCCATTAGTCGTCCCTCCTGCTGTTCCGCCAATTCCATTCAGTATATCACCTTGAAACACAATTAAAATGCAGAACATGATCCATTTTTCTCTACCATGGTGAAAAGAGAACTTTTATGTGTACATTTTACAGGTCTAAAAAAATTAACTTCATTAATTTTAAAGAAACTTAAAGGGAATCTGTCACCCTAAATTGGCGGGATATTTAAATGATGGCAGTCAGGTCAGATGGGCGGTGTTTTGGGTACTTGCCTTAACATGTTGTTCGCCGCTGTCTCCATTATTTCTGGGAATTGTAGTCGATGCCCTCCATATAACGCGCCCGCGCATTGTAATCTTGAATTGCGCACGCGCAGTATGCTTTGCCCGCAGATTGCAATGTGCAGGCGCGTTATATGGGGGGCAACGACTACAATTCCCAGAAATAATGGAGACAGCGGCGAACAACATGTTAAGGCAAGTACCCAAAACACCGCCTATCTGACCTGACTGCCATCATTTAAATATCCCGCAAATGTAGGGTGACAGATTCCCTTTAAACTTTTTGCAAAAGTTTGTAAACTGTTGTGTAGGCAGTCAAAACTGATGAAGAAATGAAGGTGTATAGTCCTGCAGCTCACTCGTCAATTATGTACAAAACATAGATCAATTCCAAAATGGAGTCATTTTGTGGGGAGGTTCTGCTGTTTTAGCACCTCAGGGACTTTACAAATGAGAGACATGGCGCCCTCAAACAATTTCATCAAAGACTGCGCTCTAAATCGTCATTCCTTCCTATTGAAGCTCGGCAGTGTGCTAATACAGTAGATTTCCCACACATATGAGGTATCGGTGTACTCCGCAGAAATTGCACAACAAATATTGGGATCCATTTTCTTCTGCTAAAGTTGTGAAAATAAAAAATTTGTCTCAAAAACATTTTTTTCTGTGAAAAATGTTGTTTTTTTTTAATTTTCACTGCTCAGCATCATAATATTCTGTAAAGCACCTGGGGATTCAAGGCGCTCATTACACCTCTAGAAATATTTATTTAGTGGTTGTTTAAAAATAGGGTCATTTGTGGGGGGTTTCTACTGATTAAGCGCATCAGTGGCTGCGTAAACGCGATATAGTGTCCGCTCTCGATTCAAAGCAATTTTGCGTTCTAAAAGTCAAATGGCGCTCCCTCCCTTCCAAGCCCTGCTGTGTATCGAAACAGTAGTTTTCCACAACATATTGGGTATCAGTATATTCAGGAGAGATTGCACAACAAATAGTGAGGTCCATTTTTCTCCTGTTCCCTTGTGAAAATGCATAATTTGGGGCTAAAGCAACACTATTGTGGGAAAAAGTAAAATGTTAAATTTTTTTCCTTCCACGTTGCTTTAGTTCCTGTGAAGCACCAGTAGGGTTAATAAACTTATGAAATATAGTTTTCATCACTTTCAGGGGTGTACTTTTAAATATGGTGTAACTTTTGAGTATTTTCTGTAATATAGGCCCCTCAAAGTAACATCAAATGTGATGTGTTCCTTAAAAAAATAGATTTTGTAAATTTTGTTGAAAAAATGAAAAATTGCTGATAAACTTTAACCCTTATACGTATCAAACAAAAAAATGTGTTCCTAAAATGATGCGGATGTGAAGTAGACAGGTGGTAAATATATATATATTAACTATTTTGTGTGATATAACAATATAACTCTGGTTTAAGGGCATTAAAATGAAAAGTTTTAAAATTGCAAAATTTACAAAATTTTCGCTATATTTCTGATATTTACTCAAATAAATGCAAAAATATCATCCTAACTTTACCACTAACATAAAGTACAGTGTGTCACGAATAAAAAGAAATCTTCGAATCACAGGGATTGGTTTAAGTATTCCAGAGTTATTGCCATATAAGGTGACACTGGTCAGAATTCTAAAATTTGATCTGGTCAGCAAGGTGAAAACAAACTGGGGATGAAATAGTTAAAAAGTACTTAAAAAAAACTAAAAAAAAATAAAATGTTCTAAGTACTATTAGTTTTATCACTGCAATTATTATTAGCCATAACTTCCACACATTGTGCTATTATTACTAGTTAACATTAATACTTTTCTGAACCCTTTTCCTAGTTATTACTATAATATCACCACGACAACTACCATCCAAAACTACAGCAGTCACTACTCTGCTTTCATTACAACTACTACTGTAGTGATGATATTTCTACTACTACTGCCCGAACGCAACCTCCGATCCTCACAGAATCTCCTCCTCTCCTCCCCTCTTATCTCCTCTTCCCACAATCGCATACAAGATTTCTCCTGTACATCCCCCCTACTCTGGAACTCTCTACCCCAACACATCAGACTCGCGCCTACTATGGAAACCTTCAAAAAGAACCTGAAGACCTAACTCTTCCGACAAGCCTACAACCTGCAGTAACCACCGATCCACCAAATCGCTGCACGACCAGCTCTACCCTCACCTACTGTATCCTCACCCATCCCTTGTAGATTGTGAGCCCTCGCGGGCAGGGTCCTCACTTCTCCTGTACCAGTCGTAACTTGTATTGTCTAAGATTACTGTACATGTATTTATTAGGTATTTTCCTCCTCACCTGTAAAGCGCCATGGAATAAATGGCGCTATAATAATAAATAAAAATAATAGTACTGCCACCAGACACTCACCAACCAGCCCTCCTGCCGTTTCTCCGACATTTTTCAGCGCTCCGCCTTTTTTTAAAAAAAGATAAAGAAATAATAATTTCCTTCATATGTGAATTATTACACTTCAAATATGTCTTCAAACTCTCCTGCACTTAATTCTCTAGAATATCGACACCAGCTGTCAGTCTACTACTAGTCTTCAGATTCAAAAGATTTTTCTAAACTATCATCACATGGCGCTTGTATGAAGCCGCACTTTACTTAGAATCATACAGAGAAGCAGACACATCTGTAGTCAGGCACAATCAATGTCTGACATAGCAGTATCGGATAGAGGGTGTAAGGAGCAGTAATATGGTCATACAAATGAGACCTCATATACCGCTCAGGAAACAACTGGCAAGTAAATTTACCTGTATTTGATAAGAGATTTCCTCCAGCGTCTGAAAAAAATACCATTTTACAATTAGTAACTTTTTAAAATTATTTATATCACAACCTAAAAAAATAGACATAACGTATGTTATTTCCAACAAAGTAAATCCTCATATCAATTGCATTTGATCCTATATGTGGAAGCATTGGTTCTTAGTCAATGACATAGTTATTATGTATTTAAAGAAGCCTTCCTCCTCCTCCCATCAAAGTTTTTATCCTCTTAATATATTTTGCAATCATCATATTATATAACACTGTGTACTTAAGATTGCTCATTTTGCCTTTTTATACAATTAATTTTTCTCTTTTCGTTTAGGTCTATGACATCACGTGATTAAAAACTGACTAGCTGAATCCTTTGAAGCTCTATGTATAAACAGGAAGTCTCTTTTCCATGTATGAGTCATCATTAGAACTACAATTCTATATCACTGCTAAGTCCATGGAAAAAAAGGAAGAGAGAGCAGGTGGATCAGAAGGTGAAGTGGGGAGAAAAGAGAAGAATTAGCCGGGTAGGAAAGTATAATGAGCAATTGTAAGTACACAATGCTATATCATATGACAACTGTAATATATTAAGAGAATAAAAACTTTGATGGGAGTTCTTCTTTGACTCATGTGTGGCGCCCTGAGGGTCCAGTCGCCACAGAGATGTTGCATCTCACCCAGAGGTGTGACACCTGACTCTCAGGTAAGGAGGAAGCACCCCATTGACTCCATCACTGCATCCACACACATCATGCCAGTACTGAGCTTCAGGCTGGTTAGTAAAGGGTGTAGAGTGGGTGGGTGGAGCTAGCTGCAGCAGGAGGCAGCAGCGTGTTAGATTAGAGTTCAGTTGGAGCCAGGCAGCCAGCGTGGGTACTGGGCTGGCCTGCAGCTCTTCTGAGTTTACCTCAGAGAGCCTTGCTGAGAAGAACGGAAGGGTCCGGGGTCGGTACAGCAATTGACGCTGTCCCCCATCCTCAGTGGAGGAAGGACCAGGCAACACATCGGGGAGACGGTTCCCAGGCTAGTGGGTCAGTTCAGCGCCATTAGCAAACACCGCATCTAGTGGGACTCTTTAAGAGCCACTAGCTACCATAATCTCGTCCGAAGGCAGCTTAGTGGTCAAGTACGTCCAGGTTTCCGACGGTGTCTCGGTCTCCGTGAAGAGGAGGTGATCAACCGGGGCATCGGGCTGCACCTGCAAAACTGAAAGGACCTAATACTGCTTCGCTGAGGGCTCTGTGGTCAGGGCTGCCACTAGGAATTCTGGGGCCCCATACTGGCTAAATTTACGGGGCCCCCTAGAGACTCTGCCCAGGCCCCACCCTAGCTCCACCTCCACCCTTGCTTTTCCTCCACCACCCGAACTTTCCATAGTCCCCTCTGCCCTTTCTTAGAAAAACTCCATTTCTGCACCACGCCCTCACCAATTACACATGTGAGGAGTGACAGCCTCAGCTCTGCTACATGTGAGTAGCAACACCCTCAGCTCTGCTGCATGTGATGAGTAACAACCTCAGCTCTGCTACATGTGACATGTAACACCCTCAGCTCTGCTACATGTGAGGAGGGACAGCCTCAGCTCTGCTACATGTGACAAGTGACAGCCTCAGCTCTGCTACATGTGAGGAGGGACAGCCTCAGCTCTTCTACATGTGAGGAGGGACAGCCTCAGCTCTGCTACATGTGAGGAGGGACAGCCTCAGCTCTGCTACATGTGAGGTGCTACATGTGGAGTGACAGCCTCAGCTCTGCTACATGTGAGGAGGGACAGCCTCAGCTCTGCTACATGTGAGGAGTGACAGCCTCAGCTCTGCTATATGTGAGGAGTGACAGCCTTAGCTCTGCTACATGTGAGGAGTGACAGCCTCAGCTTTGGTACATGTGAGGAGTGACAGCCTTAGCTCTGCTACATGTGAGGAGTGACAGCCTTAGCTCTGCTACATGCGAGGAGTGACAGCCTCAGCTACTTGAGGTTGCTACTTGTCACAAGTAGCAGAGCTGAGGTTACTTGTCACACGTAGCAAAGCTGAGGTTACTTGTCACATGTAGCAGAGCTGAGGTTGTTACTTGTCACATGTAGCAGAGCTGAGGTTACTTGTCACATGTAGCAGAGCTGAGGTTGTTACTTGTCACATGTAGCAGTGCTGAGGTTGTTACTTGTCACATGTAGCAGAGCTGAGGTTACTTGTCACATGTAGCAGAGCTGAGGTTGTTACTTGTCACATGTAGCAGTGCTGAGGTTGTTACTTGTCACGTAGCAGAGCTGAGGTTGCTACTTGTCACAAGTAGCAGAGCTGAGGTTGTTATATGTACCTTGTTTTGATGTTTTACTAGTAGCGGTATACTGATATCCTGGGCGCATGCTTAATAATTGGCAGTGCTGATCATATCAGCTTTTCTCTGGTGAATAGTGTCCAGGGTATAATCTTTGGTGGTGTCACAGCCCACATACACTTGTTTTGTATACATGTTTATTCATACTAATTGTGGGTTTATATTTATCATTGTGTCTATCTTGAAGAAATGTTCATGCGGTATCGCATTTTAAAGTTCCTCTGTTATTCTGTGATGTTCACATACATATAAGCACATAGGCACTTTATGATTCACTTGTGTTATTAAGTGACTCTTAGATATTCTTTTGCACCGTTATTACACTCCGTGATTTTGTGATATATTTTTGCATACATGCACATCAGCACTTTTTTGTCTTTCTAGCATTTTTTTTACGTATTATTTAGTTTTTTGTGATACTGTGCCACCCACTGATTGTGCTATTTAGGACACACACTGTGAGATATTTATTTATGTAAAAATATCATCTTGCATGCTGTAACCCTTATGCAATCACTCTTGTTGTTATTTTAAACATGTATACTGTAGCGGATTTTTTAATTCCATAATATCTAATTTTCATTAATAAAATATTCTATTGGACTTATGGTCATTTTCTTGTTCTTCTTGTTTTGCTGCATGTGATGAGTAACAACCTCAGCTCTGCTGCATGTGACAAGTAACACCCTCAGCTCTGCTACATGTGAGGAGGGACAGCCTCAGCTCTGATACATGTGAGGACGGACAGCCTCAGCTCTGCTACATGTGAAGAGTGACAGCCTCAGCTCTGCTACATGTGACAAGTGACAGCCTCAGCTCTGCTACATGTGAAGAGTGACAGCCTCAGCTCTGCTACATGTGACAAGTGACAGCCTCAGCTCTGCTACATGAGGAGTGACAGCCTCAGCTCTGCTACATGTGAGGAGGGACAGCCTCAGCTCTGCTACATGTGAGGAGGGACAGCCTCAGCTCTGCTACGTGTGAAGAGGAACAGCCTCAGCTCTGCTACATGTGAGGAGGGACAGCCTCAGCTCTGCTACATGTGAAGACAGACAGCCTCAGCTCTGCTACATGTGAAGAGTGACAGCCTCAGCTCTGCTACATGTGAGGAGTGACAGCCTCAGTTCTGCTACATGTGAGGAGGGACAGCCTCAGTTCTGCTACATGTGAGGAGGAACAGCCTCAGCTCTGCTACATGTGAGGAGGAACAGCCTCAGCTCTGCTACATGTGAGGAGGAACAGCCTCAGCTCTGCTACATGTGAAGAGTGACAGCCTCAGCTCTGCTACATGTGAAGAGGGACAGCCTCAGCTCTGCTACATGTGAGGAGGGACAGCCTCAGCTCTGCTACATGTGAGGAGTGACAGCCTCAGCTACTTGAGGTTGCTAATTGTCACCTGTAGCAGAGCGGAGGTTACTTGTCACATGTAGCAGAGCTGAGGTTACTTGTTAAATGTAGCAGTGCTGAGGTTGTTACTTGTCACATGTAGCAGAGCTGAGGTTACTTGTTAAATGTAGCAGTGCTGAGGTTGTTACTTGTCACATGTAGCAGAGCTGAGGTTATTTGTTAAATGTAGCAGAGCTGAGGTTGCTACTTGTCACAAGTAGCAGAGCTGAGGTTGCTACTTGTCACAAGTAGCAGAGCTGAGGTTGCTACTTGTCATAAGTAGCAGAGCAGAGATTGCTACTTGTCACATGTAGCAGAGCTGAGATTGTTACTTGTCAAATGTAGCAGAGCTGAGATTGTTACTTGTCACATGTAGCAGAGCTGAGGTTGTTACTTGTCACATGTAGCAGACCTGAGGTTGTTACTTGTCATATGTAGCAGAGCTGAGGTTGTTACTTGTGAAATGTAGCAGAGCTGAGGTTGTTACTTGTCAAATGTAGCAGGGCTGAGGTTGTTACTTGTCAAATGTAGCAGAGATAAGGTTGTTACTTATCACATGTAGCAGAGCTGAAGTTGTTACTTGTCACATGTAGCAGAGTTGAGGATGTTACTTGTCGCATGTAGCAGAGCTGAGGTTACTTGTCACAAGTAGCAGAGCTGAGGGTGTTACTTGTCACATGTAGCAGAGCTGAGGGTGTTACTTGTCACATGTAGCAGAGCTGAGGGTGTTACTTGTCACATGTAGCGGAGCTGAGGGTGTTACTTGTCACATGTAGCGGAGCTGAGGGTGTTACTTGTCACATGTAGCGGAGCTGAGGGTGTTACTTGTCACATGTAGCAGAGCTGAGGGTGTCACTCATCACTTGTAGCAACCTTGACGCTGTTACTGGGCCAGGGGAAGGCTACTGGTGACTGAGGTTCCGCGCCCAACAGGGCCCAGGGGAAGGTTAGTGGTGACTGGAGGCTTGCGTCAAACAGGGCCCAGGAGCCCGATGCCTTGTTGGAATGTGGGCCCCTTGCTGCCTGGGCCCTGTTGGAATGTGGGCCCCTTGCTGCCTGGGCCCTGTTGGAATGTGGGCCCCTTGCTGCCTGGGCCCCCTGCTGCCTGAGCCCTGTTGAATGCGGGCCCCCTGCTGCCTGGGCCGTTAGATGCGGGCCCCCTGCTGCCTGGGCCCTGTTAGATGCGGGCCCCCTGCTGCCTGGGCCCTGTTAGATGCGGGCCCCCTGCTGCCTGGGCCCTGTTAGATGCGGTTCCCCTGCTGCCTGGGCCCTGTTGAATGCGGTCCCCCTGCTGCCTGGGCCCTGTTAGATGCGGGCCCCCTGCTGCCTGGGCCGTTAGATGCGGGCCCCCTGCTGCCTGGGCCCTGTTAGATGCGGGCCCCCTGCTGCCTGGGCCCTGTTAGATGCGGGCCCCCTGCTGCCTGGGCCCTGTTAGATGCGGGCCCCCTGCTGCCTGGGCCCTGTTAGATGCGGGCCCCCTGCTGCCTGGGCCCTGTTAGATGCGGGCCCCCTGCTGCCTGGGCCCTGTTAGATGCGGGCCCCCTGCTGCCTGGGCCGTTAGATGCGGGCCCCCTGCTGCCTGGGCCCTGTTAGATGCTGGCACCTGCCCCCCTAGTCACCATTGAGCCAAGCCTCTTCTCACTGGAGAGAGACTCACGGTACTCACCCTGCTCGCTTGGGGCCTCCACCTGCTCATCCAGTCAGCCTGCCCTGCTGCCTCACTGGTCTGCCTGGCCGTCTGCTGTCCACCCACACATGGCACACACACGCTGCTCTGCTCCGGAATGAGGAAGTGGAGCAGCATGTGTTGTCATGTCAGGATGGACCATAATGCACCGGCCGCAGCTTAAAGCTACAGTGCCTATTTCTGTACACCGTCTGCATTTACCACACTGTAAACGCCACAGTGTTGTTATGCATCAGCGTTCAGAATCAGAAGCCTGAACAAAATGTCGGGAGGGGCCCGAGCGCGGATCCGTTTGCCGGCGTGCTCGGGCCCCCCTTTTTTGCTCCTAATCACCGGGCCCCATACAGTAGTAAGGGCTGTAATGCCCTGATGGCGGCCCTGTCTGTGGTAGGGAGGTGCAGGTAGAAGAAAGGAGTATTGCACAAACGCCGGAAAGGAACATAAAAGGGAGTCTTTGGAAGTGTGACCAAGATATCTGGGAGTTGCTGGACTACTCACTGGAAGGACACAGTGCCCGGCTGGAATCTGTATGTACAACAGACTGTGAGTAAAACCTTAAAACTGCATAAGAACTGTCTCCTGCCTTTTTCAATACGTCGCAGACTCCACTCTGCTACACCACTCTGCACCATTGCTTTCCATCATATCTATCTGCCCTGGGAGGATACAGTCTTACCTGTAGGAGACTCACCACCAAGCTGCACAATACCATCCCTCCCAGAGGACCTGCACAACAGCACTGGTCACCCTGACCAGGTACTACAGGTGGCGTCACGACAAACTAAACGAACATTCCATCATCCCCTGTAAATATTCCCCATTACAGTGAGCGCCCAGGGCACGGACCGAGCTGGCTACCCGTGACATCCCCCATAGACTTCCATGGGCTCGGTGCCGAGTACCCCAAAGCCCTGGTACGTGCGCATCACATGCATTACATCCTACTTTCATATGGTGGAAGACTCTTCCCAATGACTACTCACTGAACACTCCCGACACTAATCCTTGTACTGGCCCAGTAGCTGATGTGCTGCCACCTGTTCCAAGAGAAAAATATTATTAGTTAATTGTCCCCCTTTTCTGGATGAAAATCAGATTCATTTTTTTATACTGTCATGTGACCACGGCCTCAGCTATATTCTTGTTGTCTTTGATACAAATGTATTAATGACCACTCACTTAATCCATTAGTCGTCCCTCCTGCTGTTCCGCCAATTCCATTCAGTATATCACCTTGAAACACAATTAAAATGCAGAACATGATCCATTTTTCTCTACCATGGTGGAAAGAAAACTTTTATGTGTACATTTTACAGGTCTAAAAAAATTAACTTCATTAATTTTAAAGAAACTTAAAGGGAATCTGTCACCCTAAATTGGCGGGATATTTAAATGATGGCAGTCAGGTCAGATGGGCAGTGTTTTGGGTACTTGTCTTAACATGTTGTTCACCGCTGTCTCCATTATTTCTGAGAATTGTAGTCGATGCCCTCCATATAACGCGCCTGCGCATTGCAATCTTGAATTGCGCACGCACAGTATGCTTTGCCCGCAGATTGCAATGCTCAGACGCGTTATATGGGGGGCAACGACTACAATTCCCAGAAATAATGGAGACAGCGGCGAACAACATGTTAAGGCAAGTACCCAAAACACCGCCCATCTGACCTGACTGCCATCATTTAAATATCCCGCCAATGTAGGGTGACAGATTCCCTTTAAACTTTTTGCAAAAGTTTGTAAACTGTTGTGTAGGCAGTCAAAACTGATGAAAAAATGAAGGTGTATAGTCCTGCAGCTCACTCGTCAATTATGTACAAAACATAGATCAATTCCAAAATGGAGTCATTTTGTGGGGAGGTTCTACTGTTTTAGCACCTCAGGGACTCTACAAATGAGAGACATGGCGCCCTCAAACAATTTCATCAAAGACTGCGCTCTAAATCGTCATTCCTTCCTTTTGAAGCTCGGCAGTGTGCTAATACAGTAGATTTCCCACACATATGAGGTATCGGTGTACTCCGCAGAAATTGCACAACAAATATTGGGATCCATTTTCTTCTGCTAAAGTTGTGAAAATAAAAAATTTGTCTCAAAAGCAACATTTTTTCTGTGAAAAATGTTTTTTTTTTTTTTTTAATTTTCACTGCTCAGCATCATAATATTCTGTAAAGCACCTGGGGATTCAAGGCGCTCATTACACCTCTAGAAATATTTCTTTAGGGGTTGTTTAAAAATAGGGTCATTTGTGGGGGGTTTCTACTGATTAAACACATCAGTGGCTGCGTAAATGCGACATAGTGACCGCTCTCGATTCAAAGCAATTTTGCGTTCTAAAAGTCAAATGGCGCTCCCTCCCTTCCAAGCCCTGCTGTGCATCGAAACAGTAGTTTTCCACAACATATTGGGTATCAGTATATTCAGGAGAGATTGCACAACAAATAGTGAGGTCCATTTTTCTCCTGTTCCCCTTGTGAAAATGCATAATTTGGGGCTAAAGCAACACTATTGTGGGAAAAAGTAAAATGTTAAATTTTTTTCCTTCCACGTTGCTTTCGTTCCTGTGAAGCACCAGTAGGGTTAATAATATTATGAAATATAGTTTTCATTACTTTCAGGGGTGTATTTTTAATATGGTGTAACTTTTGAGTATTTTCTGTAATATAGGCCCCTCAAAGTAACATCAAATGTGATGTGTTCCTTAAAAAAATTGATTTTGTAAATTTTGTTGAAAAAATGAGAAATTGCTGATAAACTTTAACCCTTATACGTATCAAACAAAAAAATGTGTTCCTAAAATGATGCGGAATGTGAAGTAGACAGGTGGTAAAAATAAATATTAACTATTTTGTGTGATATAACAATATAACTCTGGTTTAAGGGCATTAAAATGAAAAGTTTTAAAATTGCAAAATTTACAAAATTTTCGCTATATTTCTGATATTTACTCAAATAAATGCAAAAATATCATCCTAACTTTACCAATAACATAAAGTACAGTGTGTCACGAATAAAAAGAAATCTTAGAATCACAGGGATGGTTAAGTGTTCCAGAGTTATTACCATATAAGGTGACACTGGTCAGAATTCTAAAATTTGATCTGGTCAGCAAGGTGAAAACAAACTGGGGTGAAGGAGTTAAAAAGTACTTAAAAAAAACTAAAAAAAAAATAAAATGTTCTAAGTACTATTAGTTTTATCACTGCAATTATTATTAGCCATAACTTCCACACGTTGTACTATTATTACTAGTTAACATTAATACTTTTCTGAACCCTTTTCCTGTTATTACTATAATATCACCACCACAACTACCATCCAAAACTACAGCAGTCACTACTCTGCTTTCATTACAACTACTACTGTAGTGATGATATTTCTACTACTACTGCCCGCACGCAACCTCCGATCCTCACAGAATCTCCTCCTCTCCTCCCCTCTTATCTCCTCTTCCCACAATCGCATTCAAGATTTCTCCTGTACATCCCCCCTACTCTGGAACTCTCTACCCCAACACATCAGTCTCGCGCCTACCATGGAAACCTTCAAAAAGAACCTGAAGACCTAACTCTTCTGAAAAGCCACAACCTGCAGTAACCACCGATCCACCAAACCGCTTCACGACCAGCTCTACCCTCACCTACTGTATCCTCACCCATCCCTTGTAGATTGTGAGCCCTCGCGGGCAGGGTCCTCACTCCTCCTGTACTAGTCGTAACTTGTATTGTCTAAGATTACTGTACATGTATTTATTAGGTATTTTCCTCCTCACCTGTAAAGCGCCATGGAATAAATGGCGCTATAATAATAAATAATAATAATAATACTGCCACCAGACACTCACCAACCAGCCCTCCTGCCGTTTCTCCGACATCTTTCAGCACTCCGCCTTTTTTTAAAAAAGATAAAGAAATAATCATTTCCTTCATATGTGAATTATTACACTTCAAATATGTCTTCAAACTCTCCTGCACTTAATTCTCTAGAATATCGACACCAGCTGTCAGTCTACTACTAGTCTTCAGATTCAAAAGATTTTTCTAAACTATCATCACATGGCGCTTGTATGAAGCCGCACTTTACTTAGAATCATACAGAGAAGCAGACACATCTGTAGTCAGGCACAATCAATGTCTGACATAGCAGTATCTGATAGAGGGTGTAAGGAGCAGTAATATGGTCATACAATGAGACCTCATAACCGCTCAGGATACACTGCCAAGTAAATTTACCTGTATTTGATAAGAGATTTCCTCCAGGTCTGAAAAAAATACCATTTTACAATTAGTAACTTTTTAAAATTATTTATATCCACAACCTAAAAAAATAGACATAACGTATGTTATTTCCAACAAAGTAAATCCTCATATCAATTGCATTTGATCCTATATGTGGAAGCATTGGTTCTTAGTCAATGACATAGTTACTATGTATTTAAAGAAGCCTTCCTCCTCCTCCCATCAAAGTTTTTATCCTCTTAATATATTTTGCAATCATTATAATATATAGCACTGTGTACTTAACATTGCTCATTTTGCCTTTTTATACATTAATTTTTCTCTTTTCGTTTAGGGCTATGACATCACGTGATTACAAAACTGACTAGCTGAATCCTTCTAAGCTCTATGTATAAACAGGAAGTCTCTTTTCCATGCATGAGTCATCATTAGAACTACAATTCTATATCACTGCTAAGTCACATGGAAAAAGGGGAAGAGAGAGCAGGTGGATCAGTAGGTGAAGTGGGGAGAAAAGAGAAGAATTAGCCGGGTAGGAAAGTATAATGAGCATTGTAAGTACACAATGCTATATCATATGACAACTGCAATATATTAAGAGAATAAAAACTTTGATGGGAGTTCTTCTTTGACTCATGCATTACATCCTACTTTCATATGGTGGAAGACTCTTCCCAATGACTACTCACTGAGTACTCCCGACACTAATCCTTGTACTGGCCCAGTAGCTGATGTGCTGCCACCTGTTCCAAGAGAAAAATATTATTAGTTAATTGTCCCCCTTTTCTGGATGAAAATCAGACTCATTTTTTTATACTGTCATGTGACCACGTCCTCAGCTATATTCTTGTTGTCTTTGATACAAATGTATTAATGACCACTCACTTAATCCATTAGTCGTCCCTCCTGCTGTTCCGCCAATTGCATTCAGTATATCACCTTGAAACACAATTAAAATGCAGAACATGATCCATTTTTCTCTACCATGGTGAAAAGAGAACTTTTATGTGTACATTTTACAGGTCTAAAAAAATTAACTTCATTAATTTTAAAGAAACTTAAACTTTTTGCAAAAGTTTGTAAACTGTTGTGTAGGCAGACAAACCTGATGAAAAAATGAAGGTGTATAGTCCTGCAGCTGACTCGTAAATTATTGTACAAAACATAGATCAATTCCAAAATGGAGTCATTTTGTGGGGAGGTTCTACTGTTTTAGCACCTCAGGACTCTACAAATGAGAGACATGGCGCCCTCAAACAATTTCATCAAAGACTGCGCTCTAAATCGTCATTCCTTCCTATTGAAGCTCGGCAGTGTGCTGATACAGTATATTTCCCACACATATGAGGTATCGGTGTACTCCGCAGAAATTGCACAACAAATATTGGGATCCATTTTCTCTGCTAAAGTTGTGAAAATAAAAAATTTGTCTCAAAAAACATTTTTTCTGTGAAAAATGTTTTTTTTTTTAATTTTCACTGCTCAGCATCATAATATTCTGTAAAGCACCTGGGGATTCAAGGCGCTCATTACACCTCTAGAAATATTTCTTTAGGGGTTGTTTAAAAATAGGGTCATTTGTGGGGGTTTCTACTGATTAAACACATCAGTGGCTGCGTAAACGCGACATAGTGTCCGCTCTCGATTCAAAGCAATTTTGCGTTCTAAAAGTCAAATGGCGCTCCCTCCCTTCCAAGCCCTGCTGTGCATCGAAACAGTGTTTTCCACAACATATTGGGTATCAGTATATTCAGGAGAGATTGCACAACAAATAGTGAGGTCCATTTTTCTCCTGTTCCCCTTGTGAAAATGCATAATTTGGGGCTAAAGCAACACTATTGTGGGAAAAAGTAAAATGTTAAATTTTTTTCCTTCCACGTTGCTTTAGTTCCTGTGAAGCACCAGTAGGGTTAATAATATTATAAATATAGTTTTCATCACTTTCAGGGGTGTACTTTTTAATATGGTGTAACTTTTGAGTATTTTCTGTAATATAGGCCCTCAAAGTAACATCAAATGTGATGTGTTCCTTAAAAAAATTGATTTTGTAAATTTTGTTGAAAAAATGAGAAATTGCTGATAAACTTTAACCCTTGTACGTATCAAACAAAAAAATGTGTTCCAAAAATGATGCGGATGTGAAGTAGACAGGTGGTAAAAATAACATATTAACTATTTTGTGTGATATAACAATATAACTCTGGTTTAAGGGCATTAAAATGAAAAGTTTTAAAATTGCAAAATTTACAAAATTTTCGCTATATTTCTGATATTTACTCAAATAAATGCAAAAATATCATCCTAACTTTACCACTAACATAAAGTACAGTGTGTCACGAATAAAAAGAAATCTTAGAATCACAGGGAATTTGGTTTAAGTGTTCCAGAGTTATTACCATATAAGGTGACACTGGTCAGAATTCTAAAATTTGATCTGGTCAGCAAGGTGAAAACAACTGGGGGTGAAGGAGTTAAAAAGTACTTAAAAAAAACTAAAAAAAAATAAAATGTTCTAAGTACTATTAGTTTTATCACTGCAATTATTATTAGCCATAACTTCCACACATTGTACTATTATTACTAGTTAACATTAATACTTTTCTGAACCCTTTTCCTAGTTATTACTATAATATCACCACCACAACTACCATCCAAAACTACAGCAGTCACTACTCTGCTTTCATTACAACTACTACTGTAGTGATGATATTTCTACTACTACTGCCCGAACGCAACCTCCGATCCTCACAGAATCTCCTCCTCTCCTCCCCTCTTATCTCCTCTTCCCACAATCGCATACAAGATTTCTCCTGTACATCCCCCCTACTCTGGAACTCTCTACCCAACAATCAGCTCGCGCCTACCATGGAAACCTTCAAAAAGAACCTGAAGACCTAACTCTTCCGACAAGCCACAACCTGCAGTAACCACCGATCCACCAAACCGCTGCACGACCAGCTCTACCCTCACCTACTGTATCCTCACCCATCCCTTGTAGATTGTGAGCCCTCGCGGGCAGGGTCCTCACTTCTCCTGTACCAGTCGTAACTTGTATTGTCTAAGATTACTGTACATGTATTTATTAAGTATTTTCCTCCTCACCTGTAAAGCGCCATGGAATAAATGGCGCTATAATAATAAATAATAATAATAATACTGCCACCAGACACTCACCAACCAGCCCTCCTGCCGTTTCTCCGACATTTTTCAGCACTCCGCCTTTTTTTAAAAAAAGATAAAGAAATAATAATTTCCTTCATATGTGAATTATTACACTTCAAATATGTCTTCAAACTCTCCTGCACTTAATTCTCTAGAATATCGACACCAGCTGTCAGTCTACTACTAGTTTCAGATTCAAAAGATTTTTCTAAACTATCATCACATGGCGCTTGTATGAAGCCGCACTTTACTTAGAATCATACAGAGAAGCAGACACATCTGTAGTCAGGCACAATCAATGTCTGACATAGCAGTATCGGATAGAGGGTGTAAGGAGCAGTAATATGGTCATACAAATGAGACCTCATATACCGCTCAGGATACACCTGCCAAGTAAATTTACCTGTATTTGATAAGAGATTTCCTCCAGCGTCTGAAAAAAATACCATTTTACAATTAGTAACTTTTAAAATTATTTATATCACAACCTAAAAAAATAGACATAACGTATGTTATTTCAACAAAGTAAATCCTCATATCAATTGCATTTGATCCTATATGTGGAAGCATTGGTTCTTAGTCAATGACATAGTTACTATGTATTTAAAGAAGCCTTCCTCCTCCTCCCATCAAAGTTTTTATCCTCTTAATATATTTTCCAATCATATATTATATAGCACTGTGTACTTAACATTGCTCATTTTGCCTTTTTATACAATTAATTTTTCTCTTTTCTGTTTAGGTCTATGACATCACGTGATTAAAAACTGACTAGCTGAATCCTTTGATGCTTATGTATAAACAGGAAGTCTCTTTTCCATGCATGAGTCATCATTAGAACTACAATTCTATATCACTGCTAAGTCCATGGAAAAAATGGAAGAGAGAGCAGGTGGATCAGAAGGTGAAGTGGGGAGAAAAGAGAAGAATTAGCCGGGTAGGAAAGTATAATGAGCAATTGTAAGTACACAATGCTATATATTGACAACTGCAATATATTAAGAGAATAAAAACTTTGATGGGAGTTCTTCTTTGACTCATGCATTACATCCTACTTTCATATGGTGGAAGACTCTTCCCAATGACTACTCACTGATACTCCCGACACTAATCCTTGTACTGGCCCAGTAGCTGATGTGCTGCCACCTATTCCAAGAGAAAAATATTATTAGTTAATTGTCCCCTTTTCTGTATGAAAATCAGATTCATTTTTTTATACTGTCATGTGACCACGGCCTCAGCTATATTCTTGTTGTCTTTGATACAAATGTATTAATGACCACTCACTTAATCCATTAGTCGTCCCTCCTGCTGTTCCGCCAATTCCATTCAGTATATCACCTTGAAACACAATTAAAATGCAGAACATGATCCATTTTTCTCTACCATGGTGAAAAGAGAACTTTTATGTGTACATTTTACAGGTCTAAAAAAATTAACTTCATTAATTTTAAAGAAACTTAAAGGAATCTGTGACCCTAAATTGGCGGGATATTTAAATGATGGCAGTCAGGTCAGATGGGCGGTGTTTTGGGTACTTGCCTTAACATGTTGTTCGCCGCTGTCTCCATTATTTCTGGGAATTGTAGTCGTTGCCTCCATATAACGCGCCTGCGCATTGCAATCTTGAATTGCGCACGCACAGTATGCTTTGCCCGCAGATTGCAATGTGCAGGCGCGTTATATGGGGGGCAACGACTACAATTCCCAGAAATAATGAGACAGCTGCGAACAACATGTTAAGGCAAGTACCCAAAACACCGCCCATCTGACCTGACTGCCATCATTTAAATATCCCGCCAATGTAGGGTGACAGATTCCCTTTAAACTTTTGCAAAAGTTTGTAAACTGTTGTGTAGGCAGACAAAACTGATGAAAAAATGAAGGTGTATAGTCCTGCAGCTCACTCGTCAATTATGTACAAAACATAGATCAATTCCAAAATGGAGTCATTTTGTGGGGAGGTTCTACTGTTTTAGCACCTCAGGGACTCTACAAATGAGAGACATGGCGCCCTCAAACAATTTCATCAAAGACTGCGCTCTAAATCGTCATTCCTTCCTTTTGAAGCTCGGCAGTGTGCTAATACAGTAGATTTCCCACACATATGAGGTATCGGTGTACTCCGCAGAAATTGCACAACAAATATTGGGATCCATTTTCTTCTGCTAAAGTTGTGAAAATAAAAAATTTGTCTCAAAAGCAACATTTTTCGTGTGAAAAATGTTTTTTTTTTTTTAATTTTCACTGCTCAGCATCATAATATTCTGTAAAGCACCTGGGGATCAAGGTGCTCATTACACCTCTAGAAATATTTCTTTAGGGGTTGTTTAAAAATAGGGTCATTTGTGGGGGGTTTCTACTGATTAAGCACATCAGTGGCTGCGTAAACGCGACATAGTGTCCGCTCTCGATTCAAAGCAATTTTGCGTTCTAAAAGTCAAATGGCGCTCCCTCCCTTCCAAGCCCTGCTGTGCATCGAAACAGTAGTTTTCCACAACATATTGGGTATCAGTATATTCAGGAGAGATTGCACAACAAATAGTGAGGTCCATTTTTCTCCTGTTCCCCTTGTGAAAATGCATAATTTGGGGCTAAAGCAACACTATTGTGGGAAAAAGTAAAATGTTAAATTTTTTTCCTTCCACGTTGCTTTAGTTCCTGTGAAGCACCAGTAGGGTTAATAATATTATAAAATATAGTTTTCATCACTTTCAGGGGTGTATTTTTAATATGGTGTAACTTTTGAGTATTTTCTATAATATAGGCCCTCAAAGTAACATCAAATGTGATGTGTTCCTTAAAAAAATTGATGTAAATTTTGTTGAAAAAATGAGAAATTGCTGATAAACTTTAACCCTTGTACGTATCAAACAAAAAAATGTGTTCCTAAAATGATGCGGATGTGAAGTAGACAGGTGGTAAATAATATTAACTATTTTGTGTGATATAACAATATAACTCTGGTTTAAGGGCATTAAAATGAAAAGTTTTAAAATTGCAAAATTTACAAAATTTTCGCTATATTTTGATATTTACTCAAATAAATGCAAAAATATCATCCTAACTTTACCACTAACATAAAGTACAGTGTGTCACGAATAAAAAGAAATCTTAGAATCACAGGGATTGGTTTAAGTGTTCCAGAGTTATTACCATATAAGGTGACACTGGTCAGAATTCTAAAATTTGATCTGGTCAGCAAGGTGAAAACAACTGGGGTGAAGGAGTTAAAAAGTACTTAAAAAAACTAAAAAAAAAATAAAATGTTCTAAGTACTATTAGTTTTATCACTGCAATTATTATTAGCCATAACTTCCACACATTGTACTATTATTACTAGTTAACATTAATACTTTTCTGAACCCTTTTCCTAGTTATTACTATAATATCACCACCACAACTACCATCCAAAATACAGCAGTCACTACTCTGCTTTCATTACAACTACTACTGTAGTGATGATATTTCTACTACTACTGCCCGCACGCAACCTCCGATCCTCACAGAATCTCCTCCTCTCCTCCCCTCTTATCTCCTCTTCCCACAATCGCATACAAGATTTCTCCTGTACATCCCCCTACTCTGGAACTCTCTACCCAACACATCAGTCTCGCGCCTACCATGGAAACCTTCAAAAAGAACCTGAAGACCTAACTCTTCTGACAAGCCCACAACCTGCAGTAACCACCGATCCACCAAACCGCTGCACGACCAGCTCTACCCTCACCTACTGTATCCTCACCCATCCCTTGTAGATTGTGAGCCCTCGCGGGCAGGGTCCTCACTCCTCCTGTACCAGTCGTAACTTGTATTGTCTAAGATTACTGTACATGTATTTATTAGGTATTTTCCTCCTCACCTGTAAAGCGCCATGGAATAAATGGCGCTATAATAATAAATAAAATAATAATACTGCCCCCAAAAGACACTCACCAACCAGCCCTCCTGCCGTTTCTCCGACATTTTTCAGCACTCCGCCTTTTTTTAAAAAAGATAAAGAAATAATAATTTCCTTCATATGTGAATTATTACACTTCAAATATGTCTTCAAACTCTCCTGCACTTAATTCTCTAGAATATCGACACCAGCTGTCAGTCTACTACTAGTTTCAGATTCAAAAGATTTTTCTAAACTATCATCACATGGCGCTTGTATGAAGCCGCACTTTACTTAGAATCATACAGAGAAGCAGACACATCTGTAGTCAGGCACAATCAATGTCTGACATAGCAGTATCGGATAGAGGGTGTAAGGAGCAGTAATATGGTCATACAAATGAGACCTCATATGCCGCTCAGGAAACACTGCCAAGTAAATTTACCTGTATTTGATAAGAGATTTCCTCCAGCGTCTGAAAAAAATACCATTTTACAATTAGTAACTTTTTAAAATTATTTATATCACAACCTAAAAAAATAGACATAACGTATGTTATTTCCAACAAAGTAAATCCTCATATCAATTGCATTTGATCCTATATGTGGAAGCATTGGTTCTTAGTCATTGACATAGTTACTATGTATTTAAAGAAGCCTTCCTCCTCCTCCCATCAAAGTTTTTATCCTCTTAATATATTTTGCAATCATTAATATATAGCACTGTGTACTTAACATTGCTCATTTTGCCTTTTTATACAGTTAATTTTTCTCTTTTCCTTTAAGTCTATGACATCACGTGATTACAAACTGACTAGCTGAATCCTTCAAAGCTCTATGTATAAACAGGAAGTCTCTTTTCCATGCATGAGTCATCATTAGAACTACAATTCTATATCACTGCTAAGTCCATGGAAAAAAGGGAAGAGAGAGCAGGTGGATCAGTAAGGTGAAGTGGGGAGAAAAGAGAAGAATTAGCCGGGTTGGAAAGTATAATGAGCAATTGTAAGTACACAATGCTATATCATATGACAACTGCAATATATTAAGAGAATAAAAACTTTGATGGGAGTTCTTCTTTGACTCATGCATTACATCCTACTTTCATATGGTAGAAGACTCTTCCCAATGACTACTCACTGAGTACTCCCGACACTAATCCTTGTACTGGCCCAGTAGCTGATGTGCTGCCACCTGTTCCAAGAGAAAAATATTATTAGTTAATTGTCCCCTTTTCTGGATGAAAATCAGACTCATTTTTTTATACTGTCATGTGACCACGGCCTCAGCTATATTCTTGTTGTCTTTGATACAAATGTATTAATGACCACTCACTTAATCCATTAGTCGTCCCTCCTGCTGTTCCGCCAATTGCATTCAGTATATCACCTTGAAACACAATTAAAATGCAGAACATGATCCATTTTTCTCTACCATGGTGAAAAGAGAACTTTTATGTGTACATTTTACAGGTCTAAAAAAATTAACTTCATTAATTTTAAAGAAACTTAAACTTTTATGGGAAAAGTTTGTAAAACTGTGTTGTGTAGGGCGAAGCACACAACCCCTGATGAAAAAATGAAGGTGTATAGTCCTGCCAGCTAGCACCTCGCAAATTAATTGTACAAAACAATTAGATCAATTCCAAAATGGAGTCATTTTGTGGGGAGGTTCTACTGTTTTAGCACCTCAGGGACTCTACAAATGAGAGACATGGCGCCCTCAAACAATTTCATCAAAGACTGCGCTCTAAATCGTCATTCCTTCCTTTTGAAGCTCGGCAGTATGCTGAAACAGTAGATTTCCCACACATATGAGGTATCGGTGTACTCAGCAGAAATTGCACAACAAATATTGGGATCCATTTTCTTCTGCTAAAGTTGTGAAAATAAAAAATTTGTCTCAAAACAACATTTTTTTGTGAAAAATGTTTTTTTTTTTTTTAATTTTCACTGCTCAGCATCATAATATTCTGTAAAGCACCTGGGGAATTTAAGGCGCTCATTACACCTCTAGAAATATTTCTTTAGGGGTTGTTTAAAAATAGGGTCATTTGTGGGGGGTTTCTACTGATTAAAGCACATCAGTGGCTGCGTAAACGCGACATAGTGTCCGCTCTCGATTCAAAGCAATTTTGCGTTCTAAAAGTCAAATGGCTCTCCCTCCCTTCCAAGCCCTGCTGTGCATCGAAACAGTAGTTTTCCACAACATATTGGGTATCAGTATATTCAGGAGAGATTGCACAACAAATAGTGAGGTCCATTTTTCTCCTGTTCCCCTTGTGAAAATGCATAATTTGGGGCTAAAGCAACACTATTGTGGGAAAAAGTAAAATGTTAAATTTTTTTCCTTCCACGTTGCTTTAGTTCCTGTGAAGCACCAGTAGGGTTAATAAACTTATAAAATATAGTTTTCATCACTTTCAGGGGTGTACTTTTTAATATGGTGTAACTTTTGAGTATTTTCTGTAATATAGGCCCCTCAAAGTAACATCAAATGTGATGTGTGTTAGGGTTCGATTTCCCGCTGCTGCACAAGGGGAGTCTCGAACCCGTCCCGCTGCAGTCTCCCATTCATCTCCGGCCGCAGTGGAGCCTGCTCAGCAGAGACGTCGGTCCAGGCGTCTTGCCCACTCCTCTACTGTGCAGTGACTTGCTGCTGCCTTTCCTGGATCTGCTATTATAGCCAGTGCTGGAGCAGTCGTCTTTGAGACAAAGTCCTGCATTTTCCCATCTGAGCATGCCCAGAGTGAGATCTCTCATTGGAGATCAGGGGTCACATGTTCAGGTGCTGCAGCGGCTCCTATTGGTCCGCCAGGAAGGTCATGTAGCTACGTTTGTTTGTAACAGCTTCTCATTGGTCCTTGTTCCTGGAAGGTCCTGTAGCTGTTGCTATAAAAGGGTAGCATGGCTGGGCCGCCATGCGCTAATATCAATCATTGTATGCTATGCGCCAGTGTGGTCATGTGTATGTGTGGATAGGGACCCGGCTGAATTAAGCCACTAGAATACCGACTTAATCGGTGAGGAGTTTGGTATGGTAGCTGGTCAGGGTCGGTGTCCTAGATGCCCTAGATTACCGGCATAACCGGTGAGGAGTTTTGATTGCTGTATTCAGGGTCTGGCGTTCAGACGCCATAGATTGCGGGTGACTCCCGCGAGGACATTAGCACATGATCACGCTTTATGAACGCGTATCACTTAACTGTGTACCTGAGAGCCTGACAGGACACAGTACTTTTTCTCAGCGGCCCTGTGATGTATCAGGGTTCGCTTTCAACGCTAGACAGCGCCCTAGCGTGTTTTCTTTGCCACTCAGTTGTGTCTAGTGAATGCGCACACATCGCCATATAGTGCTGCGGCTCTCCTTCTAGCGGCTCTGTGGAGTAACAGAGTTCGCACTTATTGCCACAGCGCATTACGGCGTTTATGTTGGCGACTCTGCGGGATAACAGAGCTTGCTTCTCGCGCCATTTCTACTAGCAGCAGGCTCCGCTTGCACGGTGGACCCCGGGCTGCGAACGCACCTCTCTACTTTATATATTTGGTGCGTTCCGCAGACCCTTAACATAATATTAGCGCCAGGGTCTGGCTAGTAAAATGGCGGATGAACAGCGTCTATCGCAGTACATCCAGCAGCTGGAGGGTAGGTTGGCGGCTCTTGAGCGCACAACCTCAGCTGTGGATGTTACCGCAGTCGCTGTTCAGGCTGCTAGCGTGGCTGCAGCCAGTTTGTCTTCTGCCACCTCTGCCCCTACATTATCCCACCTCCCGCTTCCTGACAAGTTTGCCGGTGATAGCAAGCAATGTCGGGGATTCGTGAGTCAGTGCTCTATACAGCTCGAGCTTCTGGCTGCACGTTTTCCCACAGATCGGGCACAAGTGGGTTTTGTACTTTCTCTACTCTCGGGCAGAGCGTTGGAGTGGGCAACGCTGTGGGAGCGCGACGATCGTGTGGTGCGGAGTGCTCCTCGTTTCTTGGAGGCTCTTAAAAAGGTCTTTTTAGGACCTCAGGTCACCCACGATACGGCGCTACAACTGCTGGCATTGGCACAGGGTTCGTCTTTGGTCAGTCTGTTTTCCGTCCAGTTTCGAACTCTAGCTTCTGAGCTAGATTGGTCTGATAAAGTTCTTATTCCAATCTACTGGCGAGGACTGGCTGACCATGTTAAAGACGCTTTGGCTACCAGGGAGATTCTCGCCACACTGGAGAAGCTTATCTCCATATCTACCCGCATTGACCTCCGTTTTCACGAGCGGAGGTTGGAGCGGGCCCAGTGTAGGCAGAGGTTTCGGTTGGCTCTCACCTTTGCCAAACCTCTCGAATTTCCCGATCTGGCGTCCGAACCCCAAAAGGCCACAGAAGTTCCTCATGCAGGACCTAAGTCTCGGTCCGTCCGAGTATCCGTGGTCTGTAACCGTTGTCAGCAGACAGGACACTATGCCTACAAATTACACAGCGATCGGGGAAGCGATCGCGTCTAGTGGCCCTGGGAGGAGGTTCACTAGAGACAGCGGCATTTTCCTCCAAGATGACACTTAAAGGGACAATCACTGTTGGTACTTCCATTTTCACCGCCGACCTTTGCGTGGACTCAGGAGCAGAGGGGAATTTCATGTCCTCTAGCTTTGCTCGCCGTCATGCAATACCTCTGGTGGCGCTTGACAAATCAGTGACTGTCCGGGTAGTGAATGGGTCGACATTGCCCTCACAAATTACACACCAGACTGTTCCACTTGCATTGTCTGTATCTCCTTCCCATCAGGAACTTATTTCCCTACTCGTCCTTCCCGAGGGAATAGACGAGATCCTACTAGGTATACCTTGGCTCCGTTTCCACTCCCCACATATAGAGTGGACTTCGGGTAGGATACTGGGTTGGAGTGATGCATGTAGAGGCAGATGTGTCAGGAGTTGCGTTCAGGTTACCACTACGGAGTTACCCGCAGATCTTACTCCACTTCCCAAGCACTACTGGTCATATGCAGACGTGTTCTCCAAGAAGGCTGCGGAGACTCTTCCGCCTCATCGCCCCTATGACTGTCCTATCGACCTCTTGCCTGGCGCAGAACCTCCTCGGGGAAGGGTCTATCCCCTCTCTCTTCCTGAGACAGAGGCCATGTCGCAATATATTCAGGAGAACCTGGCAAGAGGGTTTATTAGGAAGTCGGTGTCACCGGCAGGGGCGGGATTTTTCTTCGTGCAGAAGAAAAACGGAGAATTGCGTCCGTGTATTGATTACAGGGGTCTTAACGCGATCACCGTTAAAAACAAGTACCCGTTGACCCTGATTTCTGAGCTTTTTTATATTCTTCGGGGAGCAAGAGTATTCACTAAACTAGATCTGCGCGGTGTTTATAACCTGATTCGCATCCGTGAGGGGGACGAATGGAAGACGGCTTTTAATACCAGGGATGGGCATTACGAATATCTGGTGATGCCCTTTGGGCTCTGTAATGCTCCAGCCATTTTCCAAGACTTTGTCAATGACATCTTCCGGGATATGCTCTCCACCTCGGTCGTAGTCTATCTGGATGATATACTCATCTTCTCTCCAGATATTGACTCCCACCGAGAGAATGTCTGCAGAGTCTTCGACCTCTTACGGGCTAATTCCCTCTATGCTAAGTTAGAGAAATGTATGTTTGAGCTGGAGTCTTTACCTTTCCTTGGTTATATCATCTCAACCCAGGGATTGGCTATGGATCCGGCCAAACTACAGGCTGTGATGGACTGGCAGGAACCTCACTCTCTAAAAGCGGTGCAGCGCTTTATGGGTTCATTAATTACTATCGCCAGTTCATTCCGCATTTCTCTACCTTCACGCCCCTGAGGAAGGAGTGAGGAGTCACTCCGAAACGCGCGTCGGGGAGGGCTGTCTGGCGGCGGGCATCTGCAGTGCTTTCTATCTTTGGTAAATATGCCTTTACCCAATGTGTTTATTTTGCTGTTACTCTGTCCTGGCTATGTTTAGCACAAGCTGGCAAAGTTTTACATAGTGATTTTCAGCACAAGCTGCTATTTATCTATCTATATATTTGCTTACAGCATGCAGCTGGGTAATCATTGCCTTATTAATGCCTGTTATACATTATCGTTGTCTATAGACACTTGTTATACAGGATTTGTGCTTTACACCTTATAGGACTTTTTGATATATTTATCTGCAGTGCCTTGTTGCAACGGCAGCCCAATTATCGTGTGTGTTTCTGTGATGTGGGTTTCCCCTATAGTTGCCATCCTACTTTGTCACATATATACTTTTAGACATGTTTCAATAAAATTTGTAGTTTTATAGACCTATTGGCTGCATTTGTGTTTGTTTTTGTTCTTGATTTCTCTACCTTGGTAGCTCCCTTGGTAGCCCTCACCAAGAAGGGAGCAAATCCCAAATTGTGGTCGGAAGAGGTCTCCACGGCTTTCTCTTCTATTAAGTCTCATTTTGCTAGCGCTCCCATCCTACATCGCCCCGATGTTGATAAGCCATTTTTATTGGAGGTGGATGCCTCATCCGTTGGTGCTGGAGCAGTCCTCTTCCAAAAGGATGCTCAAGGTTGGAAGCATCCTTGCTTCTTCTTCTCTAAGACCTTCACTTCAGCGGAGAGGAATTATTCCATCGGGGATAGGGAGTTGCTAGCCATGAAGTTGGCCTTCTCTGAGTGGAGACATCTGTTGGAGGGGGCCCGTTTTCCCTTCCAAGTCTTCACCGACCACAAAAATTTGGTGTATCTGCAGACAGCTCAGCGGCTTAACTCTCGCCAGGCCAGATGGTCCTTGTTCTTCTCTCGGTTTAATTTCACACTCCATTTCCTCTCTGGAGAGAAGAACATTCGTGCCGACGCTCTCTCTCGCTCTGTGGTGTCCTCTGAAGAGGAAGTAGAGGAGCCTCGGCTTATTGTTCCCACAGAGAGCCTGAGAACAGTGGCTCCGGTTTCACTAGAGTCTGTGCCCCCGGGCAAGACTTTTGTGCCTACCAATTTGCGACCGGAGGTACTCTCTTGGGCACATTCGTCCAGGGTTGGTGGACATTTTGGGGCAAAGAGGACATCTGAATTGCTGGCGAGGACATATTGGTGGCCGCATATGGTCCGTGATGTTGGGGACTATGTTCGGGCGTGTGTCTCCTGCGCCAAAAATAAGTCTCCACGACAACGGCCAGCTGGTTTACTTTATCCTTTGTCGGTGGCAGACAGGCCCTGGGAGATGGTTGGGATGGACTTTGTGGTGGGCTTGCCCAAGTCTCGGGGTTGCACCATCATTTGGGTAATCACCGACCATTTCTCTAAAATGGTGCATCTGGTACCACTACCACGGTTACCTTCTGCACGGGCTCTGGCAGCATTGTTCGTTAGGCACATCTTCCGTCTACACGGCATGCCGGACAAAATTGTCAGTGACCGAGGTCCTCAGTTTGCGTCTCGGTTCTGGAGAGAGCTTTGTCGTCTACTCAGTATTGAGTTAAATCTCTCTTCAGCGAATGGGTTGGTAGAGAGGGCCAACCAGACCTTGGTCACCTATCTACGACATTTTGTCTCTGCCAGGCAGGATGACTGGGCATCCTTGCTACCATGGGCTGAGTTTGCATTAAACAATGCTGTGGCTGACTCCACCGGACAGACTCCTTTCCTTCTGAACTACGGTCAGCATCCGCGGGTTCCGGTGCCCATGCCCGTGTCTTCCGCCGACTCCAGGGTGGCAGACTGGGCTGTGGAGGCACGGGACATTTGGGACCGTACCCAGGATGCCATTCAGGCGTCCAAGGAGAGGATGAGGTCCTCTGCCGACGCACATCGGCGCCCCGCTCCAACATTTGCTCCTGGGGACTTGATGTGGCTCTCCGCCCGTAACATCAGGCTGCGAGTTGAGTCCACTAAGTTGGCACCCCGCTACCTGGGTCCTTTCAAGGTCCTCGAGCAGGTTAACCCTGTGGTATACCGTTTGGCTCTTCCACCACGCCTGGGTATCTCCGACACCTTTCATGTATCCCTCCTGAAACCCGTGCTCATGTCCCGGTTTTCTGAGTCATCTGCCGGGACATCGGGTTTATCTACGGATGACCATGAGGTGAACGCCATCGTAGGGTGTAAGGTGGTACGGGGCAAAAAGTTTTATTTGGTGGACTGGAGGGGCTATGGGCCTGAGAAATAGGTCTTGGGAGCCTGCCGAGCATATTCACGCTCCGCAGCTCATCGCTGTCTTTGAGCGCAGCGAGGCCCAAAGAAGGGGGGGCCCTAAGAGGGGGGGTAATGTTAGGGTTCGATTTCCCGCTGCTGCACAAGGGGAGTCTCGAACCCGTCCCGCTGCGGTCTCCCATTCATCTCCGGCCGCAGTGGAGCCTGCTCAGCAGAGACGTCGGTCCAGGCGTCTTGCCCACTCCTCTACTGTGCAGTGACTTGCTGCTGCCTTTCCTGGATCTGCTATTATAGCCAGTGCTGGAGCAGTCGTCTTTGAGACAAAGTCCTGCGTTTTCCCATCTGAGCATGCCCAGAGTGAGATCTCTCATTGGAGATCAGGGGTCACATGTTCAGGTGCTGCAGCGGCTCCTATTGGTCCGCCAGGAAGGTCATGTAGCTACGTTTGTTTGTAACAGCTTCTCATTGGTCCTTGTTCCTGGAAGGTCCTGTAGCTGTTGCTATAAAAGGGTAGCATGGCTGGGCCGCCATGCGCTAATATCAATCATTGTATGCTATGCGCCAGTGTGGTCATGTGTATGTGTGGATAGGGACCCTGCTGAATTAAGCCACTAGAATACCGACTTAATCGGTGAGGAGTTTGGTATGGTAGCTGGTCAGGGTCGGTGTCCTAGATGCCCTAGATTACCGGCATAACCGGTGAGGAGTTTTGATTGCCGTATTCAGGGTCTGGCGTTCAGACGCCATAGATTGCGGGTGACTCCCGCGAGGACATTAGCACATGATCACGCTTTATGAACGCGTAGCACTTAACTGTGTACCTGAGAGCCTGACAGGACACAGTACTTTTTCTCAGCGGCCCTGTGACGTAACAGGGTTCGCTTTCAACGCTAGACAGCGCCCTAGCGTGTTTTCTTTGCCACTCAGTTGTGTCTAGTGAGTGCGCACACATCGCCATATAGCGCTGCGGCTCTCCTTCTAGCGGCTCTGTGGAGTAAAAGAGTTCGCACTTATTGCCACAGCGCATTACGGAGTTTATGTTGGCGACTCTGCGGGATAACAGAGTTTGCTTCTCGCGCCATTTCTACTAGCAGCAGGCTCCGCTTGCACGGTGGACCCCGGGCTGCGAACGCACCTCTCTACTTTATATATTTGGTGCGTTCCGCAGACCCTTAACAGATGTGTTCCTTAAAAAAATTGATTTTGTAAATTTTGTTGAAAAAATGAAAAATTGCTGATAAACTTTAACCCTTGTACGTATCAAACAAAAAAAATGTGTTCCAAAAATGATGCGGATGTGAAGTAGACAGGTGGTAAATATAATATATTAACTATTTTGTGTGATATAACAATATAACTCTGGTTTAAGGGCATTAAAATGAAAAGTTTTAAAATTGCAAAATTTACAAAATTTTCGCTATATTTCTGATATTTACTCAAATAAATGCAAAAATATCATCCTAACTTTACCACTAACACAAAGTACAGTGTGTCACGAATAAAAAGAAATCTTAGAATCACAGGGAATGGTTTAAGGATTCCAGAGTTATTGCCATATAAGGTGACACTGGTCAGAATTCTAAAATTTGATCTGGTCAGCAAGGTGAAAACAAACTGGGGGTGAAGGAGTTAAAAAGTACTTAAAAAAAACTAAAAAAAAATAAAATGTTCTAAGTACTATTAGTTTTATCACTGCAATTATTATTAGCCATAACCTCCACACATTGTACTATTATTACTAGTTAACATTAATACTTTTCTGAACCCTTTTCCTAGTTATTACTATAATATCACCACCACAACTACCATCCAAAACTACAGCAGTCACTACTCTGCTTTCATTACAACTACTACTGTAGTGATGATATTTCTACTACTACTGCCCGAACGCAACCTCCGATCCTCACAGAATCTCCTCCTCTCCTCCCCTCTTATCTCCTCTTCCCACAATCGCATACAAGATTTCTCCCGTACATCCCCCCTACTCTGGAACTCTCTACCCCAACATATCAGACTCGCGCCTACCATGGAAACCTTCAAAAAGAACCTGAAGACCTAACTCTTCTGACAAGCCTACAACCTGCAGTCACCACCGATCCACCAAAACGCTGCACGACCAGCTCTACCCTCACCTACTGTATCCTCACCCATCCCTTGTAGTTTGTGAGCCCTCGCGGGCAGGGTCCTCACTCCTCCTGTACTAGTCGTAACTTGTATTGTCTAAGATTACTGTACATGTATTTATTAGGTATACCCTACCTCACATGTAAAGCGCCATGGAATAAATGGCGCTATAGTAATAAATAAAAATAATAATACTGCCACCAGACACTCACCAACCAGCCCTCCTGCCGTTTCTCCGACATTTTTCAGCACTCCGCCTTTTTTTAAAAAAAGATAAAGAAATAATAATTTTCTTCATATGTGAATTATTACACTTCAAATATGTCTTCAAACTCTCCTGCACTTAATTCTCTAGAATATCGACACCAGTTGTCAGTCTACTACTAGTTTTCAGATTTAAAAGATTTTCTAAACTATCATCACATGGCGCTTGTATGAAGCCGCACTTTACTTAGAATCATACAGAGAAGCAGACACATCTGTAGTCAGGCACAATCAATGTCTGACATAGCAGTATCGGATAGAGGGTGTAAGGAGCAGTAATATGGTCATACAAATGAGACCTCATATGCCGCTCAGGAAACAACTGCCAAGTAAATTTACCTGTATTTGATAAGAGATTTCCTCCAGCGTCTGAAAAAAATACCATTTTACAATTAGTAACTTTTTAAAATTATTTATATCACAACCTAAAAAAATAGACATAACGTATGTTATTTACAACAAAGTAAATTCTCATATCAGTTGCATTTGATCCTATGTGTGGAAGCATTGGTTCTTAGTCAGTGACATAGTTACTATGTATTTAAAGAAGCCTTCCTCCTCCTCCCATCAAAGTTTTTATCCTCTTAATATATTTTCCAATCATTATATTATATAGCACTGTGTACTTAACATTGTTCATTTTGCCTTTTTATACAATTAATTTTTCTCTTTTCGTTTAGGTCTATGACATCACGTGATTAAAAACTGACTAGCTGAATCCTTTAAAGCTCTATGTATAAACAGGAAGTCTCTTTTCCATGCATGAGTCATCATTAGAACTACAATTCTATATCACTGCTAAGTCCATGGAAAAAAAGGAAGAGAGAGCAGGTGGATCAGAAGGTGAAGTGGGGAGAAAAGAGAAGAATTAGCCGGGTAGGAAAGTATAATGAGCAATTGTAAGTACACAATGCTATATCATATGACAACTGCAATATATTAAGAGAATAAAAACTTTGATGGGAGTTCTTCTTTAACTCATGCATTACATCCTCTTTTATATGGTGGAAGACTCTTCCCAATGACTACTCACTGAACACTCCCGACACTAATCCTTGTACTGGCCCAGTAGCTGATGTGCTGCCACCTGTTCCAAGAGAAAAATATTATTAGTTAATTGTCCCCCTTTTCTGGATGAAAATCAGATTCATTTTTTTATACTGTCATGTGACCACGGCCTCAGCTATATTCTTGTTGTCTTTGATACAAATGTATTAATGACCACTCACTTAATCCATTAGTCGTCCCTCCTGCTGTTCCGCCAATTCCATTCAGTATATCACCTTGAAACACAATTAAAATGCAGAACATGATCCATTTTTCTCTACCATGGTGAAAAGAGAACTTTTATGTGTACATTTTACAGGTCTAAAAAAATTAACTTCATTAATTTTAAAGAAACTTAAAGGGAATCTGTCACCCTAAATTGGCGGGATATTTAAATGATGGCAGTCAGGTCAGATGGGCGGTGTTTTGGGTACTTGCCTTAACATGTTGTTCGCCGCTGTCTCCATTATTTCTGGGAATTGTAGTCGATGCCCTCCATATAACGCGCCCGCGCATTGTAATCTTGAATTGCGCACGCGCAGTATGCTTTGCCCACAGATTGCAATGTGCAGGCGCGTTATATGGGTGGCAACAACTACAATTCCCAGAAATAATGGAGACAGCGGCGAACAACATGTTAAGGCAAGTACCCAAAACACCGCCCATCTGACCTGACTGCCATCATTTAAATATCCCGCCAATGTAGGGTGACAGATTCCCTTTAAACTTTTTGCAAAAGTTTGTAAACTGTTGTGTAGGCAGTCAAAACTGATGAAAAAATGAAGGTGTATAGTCCTGCAGCTCACTCGTCAATTATGTACAAAACATAGATCAATTCCAAAATGGAGTCATTTTGTGGGGAGGTTCTACTGTTTTAGCACCTCAGGGACTTTACAAATGAGAGACATGGCGCCCTCAAACAATTTCATCAAAGACTGCGCTCTAAATCGTCATTCCTTCCTATTGAAGCTCGGCAGTGTGCTAATACAGTAGATTTCCCACACATATGAGGTATCGGTGTACTCAGCAGAAATTGCACAACAAATATTGGGATCCATTTTCTTCTGCTAAAGTTGTGAAAATAAAAAATTTGTCTCAAAAGCAACATTTTTTCTGTGAAAAATGTTGTTTTTTTTTTTTTTTTTTTAATTTTCACTACTCAGCATCATAATATTCTGTAAAGCACCTGGGGATTCAAGGCGCTCATTACACCTCTAGAAATATTTCTTTAGGGGTTGTTTAAAAATAGGGTCATTTGTGGGGGGTTTCTACTGATTAAGCACATCAGTGGCTGCGTAAACGCGACATAGTGTCCGCTCTCGATTCAAAGCAATTTTGCGTTCTAAAAGTCAAATGGCGCTCCCTCCCTTCCAAGCCCTGCTGTGCATCGAAACAGTAGTTTTCCACAACATATTGGGTATCAGTATATTCAGGAGAGATTGCACAACAAATAGTGAGGTCCATTTTTCTCCTGTTCCCCTTGTGAAAATGCATAATTTGGGGCTAAAGCAACACTATTGTGGGAAAAAGTAAAATGTTAAATTTTTTTCCTTCCACGTTGCTTTAGTTCCTGTGAAGCACCAGTAGGGTTAATATATTATAAAATATAGTTTTCATCACTTTCAGGGGTGTATTTTTAATATGGTGTAACTTTTGAGTATTTTCTGTAATATAGGCCCCTCAAAGTAACATCAAATGTGACGTGTTCCTTAAAAAAATTGATTTTGTAAATTTTGTTGAAAAAATGAGAAATTGCTGATAAACTTTAACCCTTATACGTATCAAACAAAAAAATGTGTTCCTAAAATGATGCGAATGTGAAGTAGACAGGTGGTAAAAATAACATATAACTATTTTGTGTGATATAACAATATAACTCTGGTTTAAGGGCATTAAAATGAAAAGTTTTAAAATTGCAAAATTTACAAAATTTTCGCTATATTTCTGATATTTACTCAAATAAATGCAAAAATATCATCCTAACTTTACCAATAACATAAAGTACAGTGTGTCACGAATAAAAAGAAATCTTAGAATCACAGGGATTGGTTGAAGTGTTCCAGAGTTATTACCATATAAGGTGACACTGGTCAGAATTCTAAAATTTGATCTGGTCAGCAAGGTGAAAACAAACTGGGGTGAAGGAGTTAAAAAGTACTTAAAAAAAACTAAAAAAAAATAAAATGTTCTAAGTACTATTAGTTTTATCACTGCAATTATTATTAGCCATAACTTCCACACGTTGTACTATTATTACTAGTTAACATTAATACTTTTCTGAACCCTTTTCTGGTTATTACTATAATATCACCACCACAACTACCATCCAAAACTACAGCAGTCACTACTCTGCTTTCATTACAACTACTACTGTAGTGATGATATTTCTACTACTACTGCCCGCACGCAACCTCCGATCCTCACAGAATCTCCTCCTCTCCTCCCCTCTTATCTCCTCTTCCCACAATCGCATTCAAGATTTCTCCTGTACATCCCCCCTACTCTGGAACTCTCTACCCCAACACATCAGTCTCGCGCCTACCATGGAAACCTTCAAAAAGAACCTGAAGACCTAACTCTTCTGAAAAGCCCACAACCTGCAGTAACCACCGATCCACCAAACCGCTTCACGACCAGCTCTACCCTCACCTACTGTATCCTCACCCATCCCTTGTAGATTGTGAGCCCTCGCAGGCAGGGTCCTCACCCCTCCTGTACTAGTCGTAACTTGTATTGTCTAAGATTACTGTACATGTATTTATTAGGTATTTTCCTCCTCACCTGTAAAGCGCCATGGAATAAATGGCGCTATAATAATAAATAATAATAATAATACTGCCACCAGACACTCACCAACCAGCCCTCCTGCCGTTTCTCCGACATCTTTCAGCACTCCGCCTTTTTTTAAAAAAGATAAAGAAATAATCATTTCCTTCATATGTGAATTATTACACTTCAAATATGTCTTCAAACTCTCCTGCACTTAATTCTCTAGAATATCGACACCAGCTGTCAGTCTACTACTAGTCTTCAGATTCAAAAGATTTTTCTAAACTATCATCACATGGCGCTTGTATGAAGCCGCACTTTACTTAGAATCATACAGAGAAGCAGACACATCTGTAGTCAGGCACAATCAAAGTCTGACATAGCAGTATCTGATAGAGGGTGTAAGGAGCAGTAATATGGTCATACAAATGAGACCTCATATGCCGCTCAGGATACACTGCCAAGTAAATTTACCTGTATTTGATAAGAGATTTCCTCCAGTGTCTGAAAAAAATACCATTTTACAATTAGTAACTTTTTAAAATTATTTATATCACAACCTAAAAAAATAGACATAACGTATGTTATTTCCAACAAAGTAAATCCTCATATCAATTGCATTTGATCCTATATGTGGAAGCATTGGTTCTTAGTCAATGACATAGTTACTATGTATTTAAAGAAGCCTTCCTCCTGCTCCCATCAAAGTTTTTATCCTCTTAATATATTTTGCAATCATTATAATATATAGCACTGTGTACTTAACATTGCTCATTTTGCCTTTTTATACAGTTAATTTTTCTCTTTTCCTTTAAGTCTATGACATCACGTGATTACAAACTGACTAGCTGAATCCTTCAAAGCTCTATGTATAAACAGGAAGTCTCTTTTCCATGCATGAGTCATCATTAGAACTACAATTCTATATCACTGCTAAGTCACTGGAAAAGGGGGAAGAGAGAGCAGGTGGATCAGTAGGTGAAGTGGGGAGAAAAGAGAAGAATTAGCCGGGTTGGAAAGTATAATGAGCGATTGTAAGTACACAATGCTATATCATATGACAACTGCAATATATTAAGAGAATAAAAACTTTGATGGGAGTTCTTCTTTGACTCATGCATTACATCCTACTTTCATATGGTGGAAGACTCTTCCCAATGACTACTCACTGAGCACTCCCGACACTAATCCTTGTACTGGCCCAGTAGCTGATGTGCTGCCACCTGTTCCAAGAGAAAAATATTATTAGTTAATTGTCCCCCTTTTCTGGATGAAAATAAGACTCATTTTTTTATACTGTCATGTGACCACGTCCTCAGCTATATTCTTGTTGTCTTTGATACAAATGTATTAATGACCACTCACTTAATCCATTAGTCGTCCCTCCTGCTGTTTCGCCAATTGCATTCAGTATATCACCTTGAAACACAATTAAAATGCAGAACATGATCCATTTTTCTCTACCATGGTGAAAAGAGAACTTTTATGTGTACATTTTACAGGTCTAAAAAAATTAACTTCATTAATTTTAAAGAAACTTAAACTTTTTGCAAAAGTTTGTAAACTGTTGTGTAGGCGACAAACCTGATGAAAAAATGAAGGTGTATAGTCCTGCAGCTGACTCGTCAATTATTGTACAAAACATAGATCAATTCCAAAATGGAGTCATTTTGTGGGGAGGTTCTACTGTTTTAGCACCTCAAGGACTCTACAAATGAGAGACATGGCGCCCTCAAACAATTTCATCAAAGACTGCGCTCTAAATCGTCATTCCTTCCTTTTGAAGCTCGGCAGTATGCTGAAACAATATATTTCCCACACATATGAGGTATCGGTGTACTCAGCAGAAATTGCACAACAAATATTGGGATCCATATTCTGCTGCTAAAGTTGTGAAGATAAAAAATTTGTCTCAAAAACAACATTTTTTCTGTGAAAAATGTTTTTTTTTTTTAATTTTCACTGCTCAGCATCATAATATTCTGTAAAGCACCTGGGGATTCAAGGCGCTCATTACACCTCTAGAAATATTTCTTTAGGGGTTGTTTAAAAATAGGGTCATTTGTGGGGGTTTCTACTGATTAAACACATCAGTGGCTGCGTAAACGCGACATAGTGTCCGCTCTCGATTCAAAGCAATTTTGCGTTCTAAAAGTCAAATGGCGCTCCCTCCCTTCCAAGCCCTGCTGTGCATCGAAACAGTCGTTTTCCACAACATATTGGTATCAGTATATTCAGGAGAGATTGCACAACAAATAGTGAGGTCCATTTTTTCCTGTTCCCCTTGTGAAAATGCATAATTTGGGGCTAAAGCAACACTATTGTGGGAAAAAGTAAAATGTTAAATTTTTTTCCTTCCACGTTGCTTTAGTTCCTGTGAAGCACCAGTAGGTTAATAATATTATAAAATATAGTTTTCATCACTTTCAGGGGTGTATTTTTTAATATGGTGTAACTTTTGAGTATTTTCTGTAATAAAGGCCCCTCAAAGTAACATCAAATGTGATGTGTTCCTTAAAAAAATTGATTTTGTAAATTTTTGTTGAAAAAATGAGAAATTGCTGATAAACTTTAACCCTTGTACGTATCAAACAAAAAAATGTGTTCCAAAAATGATGCGGATGTCAAGTAGACAGGTGGTAAAAATAACATATTAACTATTTTGTGTGATATAACAATATAACTCTGGTTTAAGGGCATTAAAATGAAAAGTTTTAAAATTGCAAAATTACAAAATTTTCGCTATATTTCTGATATTTACTCAAATAAATGCAAAAATATCATCCTAACTTTACCACTAACATAAAGTACAGTGTGTCACGAATAAAAAGAAATCTTCGAATCACAGGGAATGGTTTAAGGATTCCAAGTTATTACCATATAAGGTGACACTGGTCAGAATTCTAAAATTTGATCTGGTCAGCAAGGTGAAAACAAACTGGGGGTGAAGGAGTTAAAAAGTACTTAAAAAAAACTAAAAAAAAATAAAATGTTCTAAGTACTATTAGTTTTATCACTGCAATTATTGTTAGCCATAACTTCCACACATTGTACTATTATTACTAGTTAACATTAATACTTTTCTGAACCCTTTTCCTAGTTATTACTATAATATCACCACCACAACTACCATCCAAAACTACAGCAGTCACTACTCTGCTTTCATTACAACTACTACTGTAGTGATGAATTTCTACTACTACTGCCCGAACCAACCTCCGATCCTCACAGAATCTCCTCCTCTCCTCCCCTCTTATCTCCTCTTCCCACAATCGCATACAAGATTTCTCCAGTACATCCCCCTACTCTGGAACTCTCTACCACAACATATCAGACTCGTGCCTACCATGGAAACCTTCAAAAAGAACCTGAAGACCTAACTCTTCTGACAAGCCCACAACCTGCAGTAACCACCGATCCACCAAACCGCTGCACGACCACTCTACCCTCACCTACTGTATCCTCACCCATCCCTTGTAGATTGTGAGCCCTCGCGGCAGGGTCCTCACTCATCCTGTTACCAGTCGTAACTTGTATTGTCTAAGATTACTGTACATGTATTTATTAGGTATTTTCCTCCTCACCTGTAAAGCGCCATGGAATAAATGGCGCTATAATAATAAATAAAAATAATAATACTGCCACCAGACACTCACCAACCAGCCCTCCTGCCGTTTCTCCGACATTTTTTCAGCACTCCGCCTTTTTTTAAAAAAAGATAAAGAAATAAATAATTTCCTTCATATGTGAATTATTACACTTCAAATATGTCTTCAAAGTCTCCTGCACTTAATTCTCTAGAATATCGACACCAGCTGTCAGTCTACTACTAAGTCTTCAGATTCAAAAGATTTTTTCTAAACTATCATCACATGGCGCTTGTATGAAGCCGCACTTTACTTAGAATCATACAGAGAAGCAGACACATCTGTAGTCAGGCACAATCAATGTCTGACATAGCAGTATCGGATAGAGGGTGTAAGGAGCAGTAATATGGTCATACACATGAGACCTCATATACCGCTCAGGATACACCTGCCAAGTAAATTTACCTGTATTTGATAAGAGATTTCCTCCAGCGTCTGAAAAAAATACCATTTTACAATTAGTAACTTTTTTAAAATTATTTATATCACAACCTAAAAAAATAGACATACGTATGTTATTTACAACAAAGTAAATCCTCATATCAATTGCATTTGACCTATATGTGGAAGCATTTGGTTCTTATCATTGACATAGTTTGTATTTAAAGAGCCTTCCTCCTCCTCCCATCAAAGTTTTTATCCTCTTAATATATTTTGCAATCATCATATTATATAGCACTGTGTACTTAACATTGCTCATTTTGCCTTTTTATACAATTAATTTTTCTCTTTTTTCGTTTAGGTCTATGACATCACGTGATTAAAAACTGACTAGCTGAATCCTTTGATGCTCTATGTATAACAGGAAGTCTCTTTTCCATGCATGAGTCATCATTAGAACTACAATTCTATATCACTGCTAAGTCCATGGAAAAAAAGGAAGAGAGAGCAGGTGGATCAGAAGGTGAAGTGGGGAGAAAAGAGAAGAATTAGCCGGGTAGGAAAGTATAATGAGCAATTGTAAGTACACAATGCTATATCATTGACAACTGCAATATATTAAGAGAATAAAAACTTTGATGGGAGTTCTTCTTTGACTCATGCATTACGTCCTACTTTCATATGGTGGAAGACCTTCCCAATGACTACTCACTGAACACTCCCGACACTAATCCTTGTACTGGCCCAGTAGCTGATGTGCTGCCACCTATTCCAAGAGAAAAATATTATTAGTTAATTGTCCCTCTTTTCTGGATGAAAATCAGATTCATTTTTTTATACTGTCATGTGACCACGGCCTCAGCTATATTCTTGTTGTCTTTGATACAAATGTATTAATGACCACTCACTTAATCCATTAGTCGTCCCTCCTGCTGTTCCGCCAATTCCATTCATATATCACCTGAAACACAATTAAAATGCAGAACATGATCCATTTTTCTCTACCATGGTGAAAAGAGAACTTTTAGTGTAACATTTTACAGTCTAAAAAAATTAACTCATTAATTTTAAAGAAACTTAAAGGAAATCTGTACCCTAAATTGGCGGATATTTAAATGATGGCAGTCGGTCAGATGGGCGGTGTTTTGGGTACTTGCCTTAACATGTTGTTCGCCGCTGTCTCCATTATTTCTGGGAATTGTATCGATGCCCTCCATATAACGCGCCCGCGCATTGCAATCTTGAATTGCGCACGCACAGTATGCTTTGCCCGCAGATTGCAATGTGCAGCGCGTATATGGGGGGCAACGACTACAATTCCCAGAAATAATGGAGACAGCTGCGAACAACATGTTAAGGCAAGTACCCAAAACACCGCCCATCTGACCTGACTGCCATCATTTAAATATCCCGCCAATGTAGGGTGACGATTCCCTTTAAACTTTTTGCAAAAGTTTGTAAACTGTTGTGTAGGCAGACAAAACTGATGAAAAAATGAAGGTGTTAGTCCTGCAGCTCACTCGTCAATTATGTACAAAACATAGATCAATTCCAAAATGGAGGTCATTTTGTGGGGAGGTTCTACTGTTTTAGCACCTCAGGGACTCTACAAATGAGAGACATGGCGCCCTCAAACAATTTCATCAAAGACTGCGCTCTAAATCGTCATTCCTTCCTATTGAAGCTCGGCAGTGTGCTGATACTGTAGATTTCCCACACATATGAGGTATCGGTGTACTCCGCAGAAATTGCACAACAAATATTGGGATCCATTTTTCTTCTGCTAAAGTTGTGAAAATAAAAAATTTGTCTCAAAAGCAACATTTTTTGTGTGAAAAATGTTTTTTTTTTTTTTAATTTTCACTGCTCAGCATCATAATATTCTGTAAAGCACCTGGGGAATCAAGGTGCTCATTACACCCTAGAAATATTTCTTTAGGGGTTGTTTAAAAAAATAGGGTCATTTGTGGGGGGTTTCTACTGATTAAGCACATCAGTGGCTGCGTAAACGCGACATAGTGTCCGCTCTCGTTCAAAGCAATTTTGCGTTCTAAAAGTCAAATGGCGCTCCCTCCCTTCCAAGCCCTGCTGTGCATCGAAACAGTAGTTTTTCACAACATATTGGGTATCAGTATATTCAGAGAGATTGCACAACAAATAGTGAGGTCCATTTTTCTCCTGTTCCCCTTGTGAAAACATAATTTGGGGCTAAAGCAACACTATTGTGGGAAAAAGTAAAATGTTAAATTTTTTCCTTCCACGTTGCTTTAGTTTCCTGTGAAGCACCAGTAGGTTAATAATATTATAAAATATAGTTTTCATCACTTTCAGGGGTGTATTTTTAATATGGTGTAACTTTTGAGTATTTCTGTAATATAGGCCCCTCAAAGTAAATCAAATGTGACGTGTTTTCCTTAAAAAAATTGATTTTGTAAATTTTGTTGAAAAAATGAGAAATTGCTGATAAACTTTAACCCTTTTACGTATCAAACAAAAAAAATGTGTTCCTAAAATGATGCGAATGTGAAGTAGACAGGTGGTAAAAATAACATATTTAAATATTTTGTGTGATATAACAATATAACTCTGGTTTAAGGCATTAAAATGAAAAGTTTTAAAATTGCAAAATTTACAAAATTTCGCTATATTTCTGATATTTACTCAAATAAATGCAAAAATATCATCCAACTTTACCAATAACATAAAGTACAGGTGTCACGAATAAAAAGAAATCTTAGAATCACAGGGATTGTTGAAGTGTTCCAGAGTTTATTACCATATAAGGTGACACTGGTCAGAATTCTAAAATTTGATCTGGTCAGCAAGGTGAAAACAAACTGGGTGAAGGAGTTAAAAAGTACTTAAAAAAAACTAAAAAAAAAATAAAATGTTCTAATACTATTAGTTTTATCACTGCAATTTTATAGCCATAACTTCCACACGTTGTACTATTATTACTAGTTAACATTAATACTTTTCTGAACCCTTTCCCTGGTTATTACTATAATATCACCACCACAATACCATCCAAAACTACAGCAGTCCAATACTCTGCTTTCATTACAACTACTACATGTAGTGATGATATTTCTACTAACTACTGCCCGCACGCAACCTCCGATCCTCCAGAATCTCCTCCTCTCCTCCCCTCTTATCTCCTCTTCCCACAATCGCATTCAAGATTTCTCCTGTACATCCCCCCTACTCTGGAACTCTCTACCCCAACACATCAATCTCGCGCCTACCATGGAAAACCTTCAAAAAGAACCTGAAGACCTAACTCTTCTGAAAAGCCCACAACCTGCATAAAACCCCCGATCCACCAAACCGCTTCACGACCACTTTTACCCTCACCTACTGTATCCTCACCCACCCTTGTAGATTGTGAGCCCTCGCGGGCAGGGTCCCCTTTCCTCCTGTACTAGTCGTAACTTGTATTGGTCTAAGATTACTGTACATGTATTTATTAGGTATTTTCCTCCTCACGCTGTAAAGCGCCATGGAATAAATGGCGCTATAATAATAAATAATAATAATAATACTGCCACCAGACACTCACCAACCAGCCCTCCTGGCCTTTTTCTCCGACATCTTTTCAGCACTCCGCTTTTTTTAAAAAAGATAAAGAAAAATAATCATTTTCCCTTCATATGGAATTAATTACACTTCAAAATATGTCTTCAAACTCTCCTGCACTTAATTCTCTAGAATATCGACACCAGCTGTCAGTCTACTACTAGTCTTCAGATTCAAAAGATTTTTCTAAACTATCATCACAAGGCGCTTGTATGAAGCCGCACTTTACTTAGAATCATACAGAGAAGCAGACACATCTGTATCAGGCACAATCAAAGTCTGACATAGCAGTATCTGATAGAGGGTGTAAGGAGCAGTAATATGGTCATACAAATGAGACCTATATGGCCGCTCAGGATACACCTGCCAAGTAAATTTAACCTGTATTTGATAAGAGATTTCCTCCATGTCTGAAAAAATACCATTTTACCAATTAGTAACTTTTTAAAATTATTTATATCACAACCTAAAAAAATAGACATAACGTATGTTATTTACCAACAAAGTAATCCTCATATCAATTGCATTTGATCCTATATGTGGAAGCATTGGTTCTTAGTCAATGACATAGTTACAAATTATTTAAAGAAGCCTTCCTCCTGCTCCCATCAAAGTTTTTATCCTCTTAATATATTTTGCAATCAATTATAATTATAGCACTGTTGTACTTAACTTTGCTCATTTTGCCTTTTTATACAATTAATTTTTCTCTTTTCGTTTAGGTCTATGACATCACGTGATTAAAAACTGACTAGCTGAATCCTTTGATGCTCTATGTATAAACAGGAAGTCTCTTTTCCATGCATGAGTCATATTGAACTACAATTCTATATCACTGGCTAAGTCCAGGGGAAAAAAAGGGAAGAGAGAGCAGGTGATCAGAAGGTTAAGTGGGGAGAAAAGAGAAGAAATTAGCCGGGTAGGAAAGTATAATGAGGCAATTGTAAGTACACAATGCTATATCATTGACAACTGCAATATATTAAGAGAATAAAAAACTTTGATGGGAGTTCTTCCTTTGACTCAGCATATACGTCCTACTTTCATATGGTGGAAGACTCTTCCCAATGACTACTCACTGAACACTCCCACACTATCCTTGACTGGCCCAGTAGCTGATGTGCGCCACCTATTCCAAAGAAAAAATATTATTAGTTAATTGGTCCCTCTTTTCGGATGAAAATCAGATTCATTTTTTTATACTGTCATGTGACCACGCCTCAGCTATATTCTTGTTGTCTTTGATACAAATGTATTAATGACCACTCACTTAAATCCATTAGTCGTCCCTCCTGCGTTCCGCCAATTCCATTCAGTATATCACCTTGAAACACAATTAAAAATGCAGAACAGATCCATTTTTTTCTCTACCATGGTGAAAAGAGAACTTTTATGTGTACATTTTACAGGTCAAAAAAATTAACTTCATTAATTTAAAGAAACTTAAAGGAAATCTGTGACCCTAAAATTGGCGGGATATTTAAATGAGGCAGTCAGGTCAGATGGCGGTGTTTTGGGTACTTGCCTTAACATGTTGTTCGCCGCTGTCTCCATTTTTTTCTGGGAATTTGTAGTCGATGCCACCATATAAACCGCCCGGCGCATTGCAATCTTGAATTGCGCACGCACAGTATGCTTTGCCCCAGATTGCAATGTGCAGGCGCGTTATATGGGGGGCAACGACTACAATTCCCAAAATAATGGAGACAGCTGCGAACAACATGTTAAGGCAAGTACCCAAAACACCGCCCATCTGACCTGACTGCCATCATTTAAATATCCCGCCAATGTAGGTGGACAGATTCCCTTTAAAACTTTTTGCAAAAGTTTGTAAACTGTTGTGTAGGCAGACAAAACTGAGAAAAAATGAAGGTGTATAGTCCTGCAGCTCACTTGTCAATTATGTACTAAACATAGATCAATTCCAAAAATGGAGTCATTTTGTGGGGAGGTTTCTACTGTTTTAAAGCACCTCAGGGACTCTACAAATGAGAGACATGGCGCCCTCAAACAATTTCATCAAAGACTGCGCTCTAAAATCGTCATTCCTTCCTTTGAAAGCTCGGCAGTGTGCTGATACTGTAAGATTTCCCACACATATGAGGTATCGGTGAAATCCGCAGAAATTGCAACAACAAATATTGGGATCCATTTTCTTCTGCTAAAGTTGTGAAAATAAAAAATTTGTCTCAAAAGCAACATTTTTTGTGTGAAAAATGTTTTTTTTTTTTTTTAATTTTCACTGCTCAGCATCATAATATTCTGTAAAGCACCTGTGGAATCAAGGTGCTCATTACACCTCTAGAACTAAAAAAATATTTCTTTTAGGGTTGTTTAAAAAAAGGGTCATTTGTGGGGGTTTCTACTGTTTAAAAACCATCAGGGGCTGCGTAAACCGACATATTGGTCCGCTCTCGATTCAAAAAATTTTTTGCTTCTAAAAGTCAAATGGCGCTCCCCCCCTTCCAAGCCCTGCTGTGCATCGAAACAGTCCGTTTTCCCAACATATTGGGGAAACAGATATTCAGGAGAGATTGCACAACAAATAGTGAGGTCCATTTTTCTCCTGTTCCCCTTGTGAAAATGCATAATTTGGGGCTAAAGCAACACTATTGTGGGAAAAATAAAATGTTAAATTTTTTTTCCTTCCACGTTGCTTTAGTTCCTGTGAAGCACCATAGGGTTAATAAATTATAAAATATATTTTTCCCATCACTTCAGGGGGTACTTTTTAATAGGTGTAACTTTTGAGTATTTTCTGTAATAAAGGCCCCTCAAAGAACATCAAATTGATTTGTTCCTTAAAAAAATTGATTTAAAAATTTTTTTGAAAAAATGAGAAATTGCTGATAAACTTTAAAACCCCGAACGTATCAAACAAAAAAAAAGTGTTCAAAAATGATGCGGAGGGCAAGTAAACAGGTGGTAAAAAATAAAAATTAACATTTTGTGGATTTAACAATATAACTCTGGTTTAAGGGCATTAAAATGAAAAGTTTTAAAATTGCAAAATTTAAAAAAAATTTTCGCTATATTTTTTGATATTTAATCAAATAAATGGCAAAAAATCATCCTAACTTTCCACTAACATAAGAAAAGGGGTGTCAGAAAAAAAGAACCTTCGAATCAAAAGGGAATGGTTTTAGGATTCCAGGGGTTTTACCATATAAGGTGGGCACTGGTCAAATTTTTAAAATTTGATCTGGTCCCAAGGGAAAACAAACGGGGGTGAAGGAAAATTAAAAAAAGTACTTAAAAAAAACTAAAAAAAAATTTAAAAAGTTTTTTAAGTACTATTATTTTTTTCACTGCCAATTATTGTTAGCCATAAAATCCACACATTGTAAATATTTTACTAGTTAACATTAAAAAACTTTTCTGAACCCTTTTCCTAGTTATTACTATAATAAACACCACCACAAAATCCCCTCCAAATAAAGCAGGGCACTAAATCTGCTTTTATTACAACTACTTTCGGGATGAAGATATTTCTACTACACTGCCCGAACGCAACCTCCGATCCTCACAGAAACTCCCCCCTCCCTCCCCCCCCTTTTTCTCCTCTTCCCCAATCGCATTTCAAATTTCTCCTGTACAAACCCCCCTACTCGGAACCCTACCACAACATATCAGCTCCCCGCGCCACCATGGAAACCTTTCAAAAAGAAAACCGAAACCTAACCTTCTGACAAGCCCACAACCTGCAGTAACCACCGAATCCCCCAAACCCTGCACGACCCAGCCTACCCCACCAAAGTATCCCCCGCCCACCCTTGTAGATTGGGAGCCCCCCCCCCCCCGGCAGGGTCCTACTCATCCTGTACCGTCGTAACTTTATTGTCTAAGATTACTGTACAAGTATTTAAATTTGGTATTTTCCTCCTCACCGTAAAGCCGCTGGAATAAAGGCGCTATAATAATAAATAAAAAAAATAATACTGCCACCAGACACTCACCCCACCCCCTGCCGTTTTTTTTTCCGACATTTTTCAGCACTACCCCTTTTTTTTAAAAAAAAAATAAAGAAATAATAATTTTCCTTCATATTGAATTATTACACTTCAAATATGTCCCTTTAAAAAATCTCCTCACTTAATTCTCTAGAATATCGACACCAGCGGGGCAGTCTAACTACTAGTCTTCAGATTCAAAAGATTTTTTTTAAACATCCACATGGCCTTGTTGAACCGCCATTTTTTCTTAAAACATACAGGAGAAGCAGACAAAATCTGTAGTCAGGCACAATCAATGTCTTTTACATAGCAGTATCGGATAGAGGGTTAAGGAGGGAGTAATTTGGTCATACACATGAGACCTCATATACCGCTCAGGATTCACCTGCCAAGTAAATTTTCCTGTATTTGATAAGAGATTTCCTCCACGCTAAAAAAATACCATTTTAACAATTAGTAACTTTTTAAAATTATTTATATCACAACCTAAAAAAAATAGACATAACTTTGTTTTTAAACAAAGTAAATCCTCATATCAAATTCCCTTTGATCCTATATGTGGAAGCATTGGTTTTATCATTGACATAGTTATGTTTTAAAGAACCTTCCCCCTCCTTCCCATCAAAGTTTTTATCCTCTTAATTATTTTTTTGCAAATCAACCTATTAAAAAGCAAATGTGTACTTAACTTTGCTCATTTTGCCTTTTTATACAATTAATTTTTCCTTTTTTTTTTTAGGTCTATTACATCCCTGATTAAAAAAAGCCCAGCGAACTTTGATGCTCTAAAGTAAAAAAACAGGAATCTCTTTTTCCAGCATGACATCATTAACTACAATTCTATTTCACTGCTAAGGGCCATGGAAAAAAAGGAAGAGAAGCAGGTGGATCAGAAGGTGAATGGGGAGAAAAGAGAAGAATTACCGGTAGGAAAATATAAGAGCAATTTTAAGTACAACAATGCTAATCAATGACAACTGCAATATATTAAGAAAAAAAAACTTGATGGGAAATTCTTCTTTTGACTCATGCATTAAAGTCCACTTTATATGGGGAAGACTCTTCCCAATGACCCCCTCCCCTGAACACTCCCGACACTAACCTTTTTACCGGCCCAGTACTGATTGCTGCCACCATTCCAAGAGAAAAAATTATTATTAATTGTCCCCTCTTTTCTGGATTAAAATCAGATTCATTTTTTTTTTACTGTCATGTGACCACGGCCTCAGCTAATTCTTGTTGTCTTTTTATACAAATTATTAATGACCAATCACTAATCCATTAGTCCCCCTCCTGCTGTTCCGCCAATTCCCCTTCAGTATACACCTTGAAACACAATTAAAATGCAGAACATGATCCCTTTTTCTCAACCATGGTGGGAAAAAAAACTTTTATGTGTACATTTACCGGTCTAAAAAATTAACTTCATTAATTTTAAAAAAAACTTAAAGGAAATCTGTGACCCTAAATTGGCGGGAGATTTAAATGATGGCAGTCAGGTCAGAAAGGGCGGGTTTGGGTACTGCCTTAACATTTGTTCGCCGGGTTTTCTCCATTATTTCGGGAATTGTATTTGATGCCCTCCATATAACCCCCGCGGGAAATTTCAATCTTGAATT
>JARQOD010000003.1:415777552-415831817 GCA_033576555.1 Oophaga sylvatica | reverse complement strand
CCCATATGGGGGTAAACCACTGTTTGGGTGCATGGCAGAGTTTGGAAGGGAAGGAGCGCCGTCTGACTTTTTCAACGCAGAATTGGCTGGACGCCATGTCGTGTTTGGAGAGCTCCTGATCTGCCTAAACAGTGGAAACCCCCATAAATGACACCATTTTGGAAACTAGACCCCTCAAGGAACTTATCTAGATGTGTGGTGAGAACTTTGAACCCCCAGGTGTTTCACTAAAGTTTATAACGTACAGCCGTAAAATAAAAAATCTTTTTTTTTTTTTACAAAAATGATGTTTTTGCCCCCAAAATTTTATTTTCACAAGGGTAACAGAAGAAATTGGAACCCAAAAGTTGTTGTCCAATTTGTCCTGAGTACACTGATACCCAATATGTGGGCGAAAACTACTGTATGGGCCCACGTCGGGGCTCGGAAGGGAAGTAGTGACGTTTTGGATTGCAGACTTTGATGGAATGGTCTGGGGGCGTCATGTCACATTTGGAGAGCCCCTGATGCACCTAAACAGTGGAAACCCCCCACAAGTGACCCCATTTTGGCAAATAGACCCCACAAGGAACTTATCTAGATGTGTGGTGAGCACTTTGAACCCCAAAGTGCTTCACAGAAGTTTATAACGCACAGCCGTAAAAATAAAAATCCTTTTTTTTTTACAAAAATGATTTTTTCGCCCCCAATATTTTATTTTCACAAGGGTAACAGGAGAAATTGGACCCCAAAAGTTGTTGTCCAATTTGTCCTGAGTACGCTGATACCCAATATGTGGGAGAAAACTACTGTATGGGCGCACGTCAGGGCTCGGAAGGGAAGTAGTGACGTTTTGGATTGCAGACTTTGATGGAATGGTCTGGGTGCGCCATGTCGCATTTGGAGAGCCCCTGATGCGCCTAAACAGTGGAAACCCCCCACAAGTGACCCCATTTTGGAAAATAGACCCCACAAGGAACTTATCTAGATCTGTGGTGAGCACTTTGAACCCCGAAGTGCTTCACAGAAGTTTATAACGCACAGCCGTAAAAATAAAAAATCTTTTTTTTTTTTTGCAAAAATGATTTTTTCGCCCCAATATTTTATTTTTACAAGGGTAACAGGAGAAATTGGACCCCAAAAGTTGTTGCCCAATTTGTCCTGAGTACGCTGATACCCAATATGTGGGAGAAAACTACTGTATGGGTACACGTTGGGGCTCGGAAGGGAAGTAGTGACGTTTTGGATTGCAGACTTTGATGGAATGGTCTGGGGGCGTCATGTCGCATTTGGAGAGCCCCTGATGCGCCTAAACAGTGGAAACCCCAACAAGTGACCCCATTTTCGAAAATAGACCCCACAAGGAACTTATCTAGGTGTGTGGTGAGCGCTATGAAGCCCCAAGTGCTTCACAGAAGTTTATAATGTACAGCCGTAAAAACAAAAAAATAATTTTTTTTGTACAAAAATGATATTTTCGCCCCCAGTTTTTTATTTTCCCAAGGGTAACAGAAGAAATAGGACAAATTGCACAATAACTCTTGGGGTCCAGAGTACGCTGATACCCCATATGTGGGGATAAACTACTGTTTGGACGCATGGCAGAGCTGAGAAGTGAAGGAGCACCGTTGACTTTTTCAACGCAGAATTGGCTGGAATTGAGATCAGACGCCATGTCACATTTGGAGAGCCCCTGATGTGCCTAAACAGCGGAAACCCCCCAATTCTAACTCCAACCCTAACCCCAACACCCCTAACCCTAGTCCCAACCCTAACCACAAACCTAACCCTAACACACCCCTAATCCCAACCCTAACCCTAATCCTAACTTTAGCGCCAACCCTAACCCTAACTTTAGCCGCAACCCTAAACCTAACCCTAATGGGAAAATGGAAATAAATACATTTTTTACTTTTATTATTTTTCCCTAACTAAGGGGGTGATAAAGGGGGGTTTGATTTACTATTTATAGCGGGTTTTTATGATTGGCAGCTGTCACGCTAAAAGACGCTTTTTATTGCAAAAATAGTTTTTTGCATCGCCACATTTTGAGAGCTATAATTTTTGCATATTTTGGCCCACAGAGTCATGTGAGGTCTTATTTTTTGCGGTACGAGTTGACGTTTTTATTTGTACCACTTTTGAGCAGGTGACATTTTTTGATCGCTTTTTATTTCGATTTTTGGGAGGTTAGAATGAACGAAAATCAGCAATTCATGAATTTCTTTTGGGGGAGGCGTTTTTATTGTTCCGCGTGTGGTAAAATTGATAAAGCAGTTTTATTCTTCGGGTCAGTACGATTATGGCGATACCTCATTTATATCATTTTTTTATGTTTTGGCGCTTTTATAGAATAAAAACAATTTTATATAAAAATAATTATTTTTGCATCGCTTTATTCTGCGAGCTATAACTTTTTTATTTTTTCGCTGATGATGCTGTATGATGGCTCGTTTTTTGCGGGATAAGATGATGTTTTCAGCGGTACCATGTTTATTTATATCGGTCATTTTGATTGCGCGTTATTCCACTTTTTGTTCGGCGGTATGATGATAAAGCATTGATTTTTTGCTTCGTTTTTTTTTTTTTTTTTTTTTTAAGGGGTTCACTAAAGGGGTTAACTAGTGGGACAGTTTTATAGGGGGGGTCGTTACGGATGCGGCGATACCAAATATGTGTACTTTTACTGTTTTGTTTTTTTTATTTACAGGAAGAAATGAATTTATTGGGGAATATTTTTTTTTTTTTTATTTATTTTGGATTTTTTTTTATAACATGTTTATTTTTATTTTTTTAACTTTTTTACTTTGTCCCAGGGTGGGACATCACTGTATTTTATCAAATCGCTGGTGTGACAGTGTGCACAGCACACTGTCACACCAGCGATCGCTCAGGCAGTGCAGCAGGCTTCTCAGTGCCTGCTCTCAGCAGGCCCTGAGGTAGCCGCCTCCCTCCAGGACCCCGGCGCCATCTTGGATCCGGGTCCTGGGAGGGAGGAAGCCCTCAGAACAGCGCGATCACATCGCGCTGGTCTGAGGGTCTCAGGGAGGCGCACAGGGAGCCCCCACCCTGTGCGATCCTCCCCTGTGCCCCCAGTACACCGCGATCATGTTTGATATCGCTGTGCTAGGGGTTAATGTGCCGGGAGCGGTCCGTGACCGCTCCTGACACACAGTCACGGGTGTCAGCTGTGATAATCAGCTGACACCCGGCGGCGATTAGCTGCGCTCCCCTCAGGAGCGCAGCTGATCGCCTATGACGTACTATCCCGTCCATGGGCAGAATGGCACGGGTTTTATGGACGGGATAGTACGTCTAATGTCAGAGAGGGGTTAAAGTTGAAAAACGCTTCAAAATGCTGCGTCTGAACATAGCCCAAGTGGTGGAGGAACATTTTGGTCTGGGGTTAATTATCTTGCCTTATATACAAGTCATTAACCCAGAAATGATGTACCTTAATATATTTCCCAGCAAAATCAGTTTTGGTTTCGTTTTGGTATGTTTTTTGGTGCACTGGTAAAAATGGCATGAAACTCTGACAACATTGTTTAAAGCTGTGAACTAGGAGTCAGGAATGCTTCCAGGGGCGATCTCAATGATGTTCTCGTGTCATTTGAGCAGTGTTTTCATCATTTTCAGACGTGTTTAGACCTTAAAAATGCTCGGGTCTCCCATAGACTTACATTGAGCTCGTTGTTCTGTCCGAGTACCTGAGTATTCCAATCTGCACGACCAGAGCAACGAGTAACCGAGCATTTTAGTGCTCGCCCATCACTACTAATGACCCTCTGCTCCTGCTCTGCTGTGAGCGGGAGCCGAGTGTCATGCGAGTGTGCTCCGAGCCTCTCACACAGAGAAAGGATCGGAGCACAGCTGCAGAGGAGGCGGAGAAATGAATTTCTTCATCTCCCCCATTGCCGAGATCAGCGTAAAAATCACACAGCACTCACATGGTACGATTGCTGTGCGAGAGCTGTGCGATTTTTTATCGCACCCATTGAAATCTATTGCGGGATGCGATCCGATTTGCGATTACAATCGCAGCATGCTGTGATTTTTTTTGCAGTCCGATTGTGATCTGATCTGCGCTGGAAAAAAAAATCGCAGATGAAGACACCATCATAGATTAACATTTTATCGGATTGAATTCGCAAGTGGGCATGAGCCTAACCCTGGTATTCCTGGTAACCCTTGCATTCCTGGTATTCCTGGTACTTTTGATAACCCTGGTATTCCTGGTAAGGCCAGGGTCACACTAGCGTTTGGCATCGGATGTGAGAGCATCGGATGCGATATGCTAATGACCCTCGGCTCCTGCTCTGCTGCGAGCCGGAGCCGAGTGTCATGCGAGTGTGCTCCGAGCCTCTTGCACAGCTGCGGAGGAGGTGGAGAAATGAATTTCTCCATCTCCTCCATTGCCGGGGTCAGCGTAAAAATCGCACAGCACTCGCATAGTACGATTGCTGTGCGAGTGCTGTGTGATTTTTTATCGCACCCATTGAATTCTATTGAGGAATGCGATCCGATTTTTGCTGACAATCGCACCATGCTGCGATTTTTTTCAAGTCCGATTGTGATTCGATCTGGGCTGGAAAAAAATCGCAGATGAACACACCATCATAGATTAACATTGACCCGAATTCAATCCGATTTTTTATCGGATTGAATTCGTCCAATTTAATTGCAAGTGGGCATGAGCCCTAACCCTGGTATTCCTGGTATTCGGGCTCATGCTCACTTGCGATTAAATCGGACGAATTCGTACCAATGTTAATCTATGATGGTGTGTTCAACTGCGATTGGATTGCATCCCTCAATAGAATTCAATGGGTGCGATAAAAAAAATCGCACAGCACTCGCACAGCAATCGTACCATGTGAGTGCTGTGCGATTTTTATGCTGACCCGGCAATGGAGGAGATGGAGTAATTCATTTCTCTGCCTCCTCCACAGCTGTGCTCCGATCCTCTCTGTGCAAGAGGTTCGGAGCACACTCTCATGACACTCGGCCCCTGTTCGCAGCAGAACAGGAGCCGAGGGTCATTAGCATATCGCATCCGATGCTCTTGCATCGGATGCAATACGCTAGCGTGACTCCGGCCTTCCTGGTATTCTTGGTATTCCTGGTATCCCTGGTAATCTATCTATAAGGATTAAAACAAGAACAAAAACAATTTTATCAATGTCCATCTATTTTAATTTAGTCATTATTTGAGGGAAATGATTTTGGTGTTTTTTTATGCAAAAGACGTTTTTGTTTTCTGAACACTCACTTTGTATCATATAAAAAATACTGTATATTTCAATTGAAAATGCGATTTAGCAGAAACACCTAACGAATTTTGATCACACGACAGGTGTCGCAGCCAAAATAGTCATGTAGCCCTAGGCTTTGTATAATTTTATTTTTTGACAGGGGGGTGGGTTTCATAATAAGTAAAAATATTTTTCACATGTTTATTTCATTTTTCTTTATGATACTCACTCAGTTCATCTTTGATTTTCTCTGGTATTCCAGGTAATCCAGCTGTAAGAATGAAAAAAAAAACAATGTCAATCTTTTGAAGATCCATCATTGATAGCTGTTACTTCAAGAAAATAAATTTTAAAGAATGTAAAACACATTTTTTGACTGAACACTCACTTTTTTCTGTTGTAATCACAGCAATGATGGAAGGAATTCCCAGCAATCCACCTGTATGATTTAAAGATAAAATCATTTAACAGAAAAGATACATTTAGTACAATTTTTTTTGTTACTTTTGTATTTTTGTGACAACTAAATCTTGACTACGCTTGGTCATTGGGTTTACATTTATAGCATTTTTCTTCTGAAAAAATTCAAAGTTTTGTTCCAGACACTCACTCAATTCTTCCTTTATCATTCCTGGTATTTCGGGGATCAGATGTTTCCCACCTTTTATTAATTAAATTAGAATATGAATATTTATAAAATCTTTCATAGAAATGTTATTAAATGTTTTAACCAAAATGTACATTTTTATTTTTAAAGGAAAAGGGCAACATAATGTGCGTTTTCCCTTCTTTGAAGTCAAAATTCAATTTTGCATTTTTTTAGCTTTGAATTTGTAGATTTGTAGGTAGTACATGGCATGACAGACTGCAAAATAATTATCAGCAAACCTATCAGTGAGGTCTTCTCATAGCAAAGTTTTTAACTCTTATCTCTCTTCTGTCTTAAAATCAGTGTTGGAAAGGCCCAGCAGGAACACAAGGAGGTAAGAAGCATCTTTTTTTTTTCTCTGTGGCTGCAGCAATATGACAGACGTAGGTTCCCATTCCAAGGGACATAGGGGCCCAGGATGAGAAATATAGGTATCCTAGATGGAGGACATAGAGACCATGGAAAGAGGAGATAGTGTTGCAGGATGTGGAACATGTGGGCCCAGGATGGAGGACATAGGTACATAGAATAGTGAACATATGTGCCCAAGATGGGGGATGTCGCGCGGTCCTTCTCGGTATCACACAATCAACAGATCAAGAGAAGTGTGAACAATCCCAAGACCTTTATTATAGGCAAAACTAAAAGGTCCATAAACAATCCACCACACTGAGGATATAATAGTCCAGAACACAAATGCAGTTCAGTAACAGGATAAATGTCCCAGGAGATGAGTCCAATAATCCAGACGACAGAGGATAAACAAAAGAAACCATATCCTTCTTTCTCTCTGACGTGCTGTGTCTTTACACCATCCTCATCACACAGGATCTGACTTCCCCCTCTCAGTCCTCCTCAGACCCCCTCCTTATGTCCCAGGATAGTCAGACAGGTTTGATGCCTTTCAGGCCACTCTGACCTGAGAAAGGTGCCTCAGGGATTAAGGCACTACAGGGGGTGACTGGCTGCATTTGGATAGCTGAGGGGTCATGAATGGATTATCAGGAAATGTCAGCAGAGGTTTATCAAGAGGCATAGACACATTCAGGCTGCAGATGGTAGGTGAGCCAAAAGACTGATAATTGAGACTCTAGACAATATGTGGAATACACAAAATGATACCGGGCAACAAGAGAACACCATGTAAATCAGTAAAATATAAATATACACAAAATGATACCCACAGAACATATCACACCATCACAGGGGGACATAGGGACCTAGAATGGGAAACATATGTGCCCAAGATGGGTGGGACATTGGATCACAAGATGGAGGACATAGGTGCCCTGGACAGACGATATTATTAAATAAAGGGTCCAGGATGGGAGACATTATTAAAATTATTACAGGATTTGACCCAGAATGGAGGACATTTTTAAAGGATGGGGGATATCTTTTCATTAAGGGACCCAGGATGGAGTACATTATTACAGGATGGGGACAATATTAGAGGATGGGGATATTATTAAATAAAAGGCCAAGGATGGAGGACATTTTTACAAGATGGTTGACATTATTACAGGATAGAGCCAGGATGGGAGTCATAACTACTATATAGGGGCCAAAATGACGAACAAACATTATTAGTTTATGTTGGCAAGTGGGAGACATAATTACTGGAGGGGCCAATTAAGAGGCATTATTACTGATCACCGATGACATTATACACAGGAACTCTGTATATAGTGTCATCGTACAGGTAATACAGGAATCATCAGTGACATTGACACTATATACAGAGTCCCTGTATAAAGTCACTGGTTATCCCTGTATTACCTGTACAGTGACACTATATACAGACCTCCTTTGTATAGTGTAATACAGGGATAACCAGTGACTTTATACACAGGAGCTCTGTATATAGTGTCAGTGTACAGGTAATACAGTGATTACCAATGACATTATACACAGGAACTCTGTATATAGTGTCAGTGTACAGGGAATACAGTGATCACCAGTGACATTATACACAGGAGTTCATGTGTTAAAATCATCATGTGGTGATTTTAATTACAGCTGGTTCCTGCCACCCCATAAATATAGGCTTTACTGAGAGAAGTGTCCATATTCACCCATACATTCAGACATTAGCCTTAGAGAGGTGTTCACACTGGTCAGGGACCCATCAGACTCTTGAGTCCAGCTTGGCATTGGTTGATGGGCAGACATTATTTGGCCAAATTTTGTGCAAAGCATCTCATGTATTTTTCCTGATATTCAAAAGCCATTTTTCCTATTCACGTTTCATGGATTTCACATTGACATGCTTTAACACGATTGAGTTAAGTGTCTCATGCATTTTTCATGTATTTTTCCTAACATTCTAAAGCCAATTTTGCTATTCACATTTCATAGATTTCATATTGACATGCCTTAACATGATTGAGTGCAACCATTTTTTATATTGTAATATTGTACATGTAATATAGTGTATAATGTACAAGTAATACAGTGATCACTGGTGACATTATGTACAGTAGCTCCGTGTATAGTGTACAGGTAATACAGTGATCACCAGTGACATTATGTACAGGAGCTCTGTATATAGTGTCAGTGTACAGGTAATTCAATGATCACCAGTGACATTATACACAGGAGTTCTGTATATAATGTATATTGTACAGGTAATACAGTGGTCACCAGTGCTATTATACACAGGAGCTCTGTATACAGTGTCAGTGTACAGATAATACAGTTATCACCAGTGACATTGTACACGAACTCTGTATATAGTGTATAGAGTACAGGTAATAAATTAATCACTAGTGCCATTATATACAGGAGCTCTGTATATAGTGTCATTGTACAGAAAATTAAGTGATCACCAGTGACATTATACCCAGGAGTTCTGTATATAGTGTCAGTGTACAGGTAAAACAAAGATCATCAGTGATATTATACATAGGAGCTCTGTATATAGGGTCAGTGTACAGATAATACAGTGGTCACCAGTGACATTATACACAGGAACTCTGTATATATTGTCAGTGTACAGGTAATACAGTGATCACTGATCACATTATACACAGGAACTCTATATATAGTGTATAGTGTACAGGTAATATAATGATCACTGGTGACATTATAGACAGGAGCTCTGTATATAGTGTCAGTGTACAGGTAACACAGTGATCACCGGTGACATTATACACAGGAGCTCTGTATATAGTGTATAGCGTACAAGTAATACAGTAATTACCAGTGACATTATATACAGGAGCTCTGTATATAGTGTCAGTGCACAGGTAATACAGAGAGCACCAGTGAAATTATACACAGGAGATCTGTATATAGTGTCAGTGTACAGGCAATACAGTGATTACCAGTGACATTATACACAGGAGCTCTGTGTATAGTATATAGTGTACAGGTAATACAGTGATCACCAGTGACATTATACACAGGAGCTCTGTATATAGTGTCAGTGTACAGCTAATACAGTGATCACCAGTGACATTATACACAGGAGATCTGTACATAGTGTCAGTTTACAGGGAATACAGGGATCTTCTTCCCTCCATTCAGAAGGTATGCCTCCCGATATTAAAGATACAAATTTTATCTTTAGTGAATTGGGCGTATACCACAGGACTTTTCTGTGGGTGTGACCATGCTTTGATTAGCCAGCATCACAGGAGAGAAAAAAGCAACTGCCCACAAAGAAGCTCTGCAGAATATGCCTAGGTGAAAGAAGAAAACATTTGACCATTATTTCAGGGGGACATAACTTTGGAACAGAGAGAGACACAGAATAAAATACAAAATTGTTGCAGAATCAGTGGAGTAGCCCCATTCGTCGGCGATTTTCCACTTTAAGCGGTGGTCCAGCACTGAAAATGCATTTTCTAAACATCTATCCTGATTCCTTACAACATTTGTAATGAGTTTTATAATAACACCCTACACTTTTACTTAATTAGCTAATCTCAAAAAAAATTTTTTACTGTACTTCCTGTGACATTTTGTTTCAGAGGAGTCTCAAATGTGATGTAACAGGAGGGTGGGGCTGGGGCTCACTACTGGCAGCATACATCACTCCTCCTGGAATAGGATGTCATCAGGAGGCATCACTGCAGTTACTCATTAGTTTTTTGCATCACTGCCCTCTGAAGACATCCTGGATCATGAGTGATGGAAGCTGTGGGAAAAGTGAGTGCAGCACTGGCTGATGACTCATTGAAGGGCAGTTCAAGAAGCAGTGAAAGACACCATCTCCACCACTGATGAAGATTAATTTCAGTGTGGTGCTAGAAGCTGTGGAACTGCGCTGGTGTCACTTACTGCTTCTATCTTCGCCTCCTGACAACTTTTTCTTTCGCAGGAGCTACGGCAGAAATAGAAGCAGAGAGCTGGCACTGCACTCTCCTCTACCTCAGTGTCATTCACACAGGATTCAGTTTGTCTTCAGCTGTTGCGGCAATGCAATAAACTAGTGAGTAAGTGCAGCGCTGTCTCCTGTAAAATCATGTCCCAGTAATGGACAGTGAGTGCAGCTCCAGTCTCCTGTGATGTCACATTTTAGACTTCTCACAAACAAAGCACCACAGGTGATCAAGTAAAAAAAACACATTTAAGGATTAGGTAAATAGGGAAAAATGTAGGGTGTTGTCTAATAAAGCAAATTACAAAAAGGTTAGGGTGTATGGATAGATGTTTAGAAATACATTTTAGATACCGGACCACCCCTTTAAGTTAAAAAAAAATCCAGTGAAAGGTCTGTTTTAAGTGGCTAAACAGCTATAGTGGATGCTGGCTGCAGGTGCTGGCTGTATAACACAGCTGACTCCTGCCCTGTGTGAAGTGAGCTCATTTCCTCATAATACTCCATACACATGTCCCAGCTCCAGGATGTAATAGTGGATCTAATGGTGGGGAAAAATTAAAGGGGTTGTCCAGTTAAAAAAAAACATTCAAATGCTATTGAATTAGTAAGTTATGAAATGTCCTAATGTCCCGGCACTGGAAACCTAACTAGTCTTGAGATCAGTGCTCTTCAGTCGCACCCTCCTGAGTTGAGCGGAGGTGCATATGATTGTGTGTCGATGTGATTTAAATACTGGCAGTCCCAAATACAATGAATGAAGCAAAGATCAAGTATGTACACCTCTGCTCCGTTCAGGATGGGGCTGCCAAGCTCCATTCTTGGGGTCCCAGATCTCCATTCCCAGTTAGACTTAAAGTGATCAGCAAGTTATCCCTCATTCTACATATAGGAAATAACTTGATTTTTTTAAAATAGCCCTTTAAATCTCAATTTTATATAAAATGTATTATTATTTTTTATTCTTAATAGTATGTTTTTAATTCTCAATCAAAATGCAGAAGTGAATGGAGCTAGAATATCCCTTGAAGAGTTTGCCCCATCAGCTACAAGGGGTAACACATTATATCATATCAAGACTTTCAGAGCGCGAGTCTATAAAGTGACTCTTCATCTCTTATAACAGAATGATTGCCAAGCAAAGACTTTGTTTACGTGACCTAAAAACTTTTTAAGAGACAAGCCCATTACTCAACTCTCAACAAAACCTAAGAAATAAGAAATGTAATTTTCAGTAACTTTAGCAAAATTCACATTTATAATTAAGATAATGATTTACAAAAAGATGTGTAATTTAGACACTCACGCTCTTTTTTGCTTATCCATAATGTCCAAGGCAATTTACCTGTCAGAAGAAAAACAAGATCATTGTCCTATCAATGGAGGAAGCTGCAGGAGGTCACTTTGTCTTGAAATAAAATGACCATATTTATCAAAATATAATTTTATTTTATTATTTTACAACAAAAAAACATAGTTTTTAACAAAGCTTTGTTTTCAAGAAACTCATGCAATTCTTTCTCAATCATTATTCCTGTCTCCGATATTTTACATAATCTCTTTATTTAAATGTAACTAGTGATGAGGGAGTATGCTCGTCGCTCCGGTTTTCCCGAGCATGCTCGGGTGATCTCCGAGTATTTGGGTGTGCTCGGAGATTTACTTTCTGTCACCACAGCCTGCATGATTTGCGGCTACTAGACAGCCTGAATACTTTTGGGGAATGCCTATTTGTTAGGGAATCCCCACATGTATTCAGGCTGTCTAGCAGTCGCAAATCATGCAGCTGCGTCAACAGAAACTAAATCTCCGAGCATGTCAAAATACTCGGAGGACACCCGAGCATGCTCGGGAAAACCTGAGTAACGAGTAAACTCGCTCATCACTAGATGTAACTAAATTTTGGAGTATTTTTATATACTTTGTAAAATCCCTTAGGAACTTCTAAACAGTCTTTTCAGTGATTGTTGGAGGTCTAAGGTCTCAGACCATGAGCGATAAAATCTAAAAAATTCCCCAAGGTGTAGCTACGCTTTGAATAAAACAAGAAAAATACTAATCTCATCAAATCCATGAATTTTCGAATGAAACTTTTATTTTTAATGGATGTTATTGTTAAAGTTGAAGAAAATAAATATTTTTGTTAAATAAAACACTCACCCGTTTTTTCAGGAAACATCAAAGGCTTTTTAGGAAATCCGGCTATAAGAGTTAAAAATAATGAATTCATCAGGTTTCGGCTATATCACTGATATATGTAGTGATAGGAGCTCTCTGAGTCCCTGCACCGCAATACAAGCTATGGCCAATCAGAGGCGGTAACAGACGTCGGCATGTAAGTCACTGGTAGCCACTCACTAGCAGAGGATGGCAGTGACATCAAGCCCTGCCCGTTTCTTTAGGCTGAAGTCAGCTATAGAAGTGGATGCCTCGCTTTGCAGGAGTGCATGAAGACGAGTTTATTTTTTTTATGCGTGAAAGAAAAGCAGCAAATTGGAGACATACTGTATACACCAGGATGGGGGACAAATATACCAGGATGGGAGACATATATACCAGGATGGGAGACATATATACCAGGATGGGAGATACAGTATATACCAGGATGGGAGATATATATACCAGGATGGGAGAGATATATACCAGGATGGGAGACATATATACCAGGATGAGGTGATATATATACCAGGATGGGAGACATATATACTGGGACTAGAGACAGAATCTTACAAATCAAAATTCTAACCCCCGATGCAAAAAATAATAGCAAATAAAAATGTTATTAATATTGCTATTGCAACAGAATCCCGTGTTATATACTCTTTACGGATGTTCACTGGTGAATGAGTACACGATCATGAATCTTTCCTCTTTGTTAACTTTTCCAAACGATTTTGTTTCCTTTTTTGTGATTATTTTTTTAATTTCATTCTGTCTTTCATGTATAATAATACGTTGTTTACCTTGACATTATCTGGAATTCCTTCACAGATCATTAGTATTAAACTCAGATCATTGACATGGAAAAAGTCTCATATAAATAAACTTACTCCATTCGCTCAGGATCCAGGTTGGTTTCTTCTTATGCCCAAAAAATTCTCCTATTTTGGACAAAAATTTAAAAAAAATACATTAATTTAAAAATATATATATAACAAATCTAAAAAAAATAAATAAAAAAATCTACTTTTTATGTTTTGAAGAAATGAAAATTGTGAATTAAATAGCATCTCAAATGGCAGCACACTAACATTATATGGCAGAATTTCTTGGACTACTTTTATAGTATTTTGCATTAATAATTTAATGTTAACATTACAGAATAAGGTTTTTCCCTCTGCAGGTTCTAGTGGCTAGAGAGTGCTGAAGTTTCTTTTTAAATTCTCTACCTTTCCTCTTTTAGAACAACTCTCTGTAGACTTCTATACACATTTTATCAATTACTTGGCTTGTTATTCCTCACTGAAGACAGCACTGTAGACTGTTTTGAGCAGCTTTTGAGAGTGAATAATTACAGTAGAAAAGAAAAGGTGTTGTAAAAGGCATTTTTTTCCAGAAACAAGTATTTCAAACTTTGATATGTTCAGTTCTACTATTGATACATATAAAGCAAATTAAAAGGGTAATTACTCTTTAAACTCACCCTTTAGTTCATTAAAGATGGAATCGTACTCTTTGACTGTAACACATTTACCTGAAACAAATCAAATGAAATAATGTAAAAAATCCTGAACTTTGTAAATAACTCATGATCAGTATAGGATTAGTAATGTAATGTATGTACACAGTGACTGCACCAGCAGAATAGTGAGTGCAGCTCTGGAGTATAATACAGGATGTAACTCAGGATCAGTAATGTAATGTGTGTACACAGTGACTGCACCAGCAGAATAGTGAGTGCAGCTCTGGAGTATAATACAGGATGTAACTCAGGATCAGTAATGTAATGTATGTATACAGTGACTGCACCAGCAGAATAGTGAGTGCAGCTCTGGAGTATAATACAGGATGTAACTCAGGATCAGTAATGTAATGTATGTATACAGTGACTGTATTTGCACCAGCAGAATAGTGAGTGCAGCTCTGTTCAGCTGCTGCTCATTGTGGTGATTGTGGGTGCGGTCGACAGTGATCCTGCTGTTTGCTCCTGACCTCCAGAGAACCACCACCTCACCACCCAGGGACCTGCTCTCTCCTACCCAGGGAGGAGTGGGTTTCCTGGGATGAATGAAGGAGCCAAGTCCCAGGCTTCTGTTTCCGGCGGGTGGCAGAAAAAAACAGCAACCGGCCTGCACATCAGAGGGAGACGCTCTACCAGGAGTCGCAGCAATGTGGCTCCTACTCCTCCCAAGTCTGCAGAAACCCAGAGAAGCCACAAGGCTTCCAACATGGAGGAGAAGACTGCTAGCAGTGTGCAAGATGGCGGTCCTTCCAGAGGAAAGCTGAGTGCTCACCGAGGTGAGGCCGACCTCACTGAGGAGGGTTGGACGCTGCAGAGACCCCGGGAGTCTGTGTCCACCTATGCCTCCCGGGTCATGAGCCACCTCCGTGAGTATGAAAAAGCAAGCAAGACCATCAGGAGGCTCCAGGAGGAGCTGCGCTGCACAAGAACAAAAGCTGCAGGTTCCTCCAAAGCCAGGAAGAATCAGCTCCAGGCAGAGGTAAAGAGGCTGAAAGTTGAAATTAATGAACTGAAAGTCAGAAAAGCCTTCATAAGAGAGAAGAGTGGTCCCTTTAAAGAAAAACTAATAAATGAAGACAGATTTAGAGAAATGGCTGATAACAGAGAGCAAAGGCAGATGGGGCTGCAGCCTGAGAGCCAGGTGGATGATGATGATGATGATGATGATGACCAGCAGAAAGTCCCGCCTGGAAGCCTGCAAAGTCACCCGCAGGCAAAATGCAGTGAGCTCTCTGCAGGACAGGCGACATTAACATCTGGTCACAGTCCTGCTGACTCTGGGGAGGACAGTGGCAACAGCGGCCAGGGAGGGGCGCTAATGGCGGAGATCAAGCTACTGGAGTCCACAGTGTGCCTTCAGAATTTCCATCTTGGTGACGATTTACCAGAGGAGGCACCTGGGTGCCGGAGGAAAAAGGCAAAGACCACCAAGCCCAAGCTGCAAGAAGCTGTAAGCTATGTATATGCCCCCTCCCTGTACCCCCTGAGTCGGCTGCAGGGTCAGCTCGCTGTATAAGCCCCGTTGCCCAGCCCAACCCGGGTTCTGCTGTGGATCTGGTGCAAAGACGCAGGGAGATTACAGAGCACGGTAGCGAGGCGCAGAGCTCCGTCTCTGCTTGTAGTAGCGGGGACGTAGCAGCAGGTGCATCAGCCGAGAGGCAGGACAGTGAGGGCGGCCCGGCGGTGGACGAACGGTCATGCCACGATACTGTGGTGCGCTCCTCAGTGGGAGGGGGAGCGGCCTAGTGTTGGGAGCAGTTCCAGTAGCCTCGGCGCCCCTGAATGCTGTTGCCGCTGATCACTTGGTTGAGAAGCGGCGGCAGTGTGAGTGGGTTGCCGGAGCTGCGAGTACAGATCCTCCCAAAGTTCTTTTTTGTGTTGGCGCCGCTGGTCAACAAGATCCTGATATAAAGGATCAGTGGCGCCTCACAGCGGCTAAGGATCAGCGGCGCCTGATACCAACAATAAAGCAGTGGAAAATATCAACTGATGATGCGGAGGGCACACGCAAGACCAGGGGTGAGGTTGCCTCCAGTGATGTGGAGGAGACTGAGCCCCTTGTGCCTGATGATGTGGAGGTTAAAATGTCACCCCCTGTTGTCACTGGTCCAGCAGGAGTGAATGTGGTGGGGGGTACGAATGATGAAAATTCTCTCTCTACTGGTGTGGCTGCTGGTTTGGTGGAGGGTGAGGGCGTTATGGAGGTGGTTAATAGTGAGACTGTTGGTGTGGATGTGGTCACTGGTCCGGTTGCCCCCCTGGTGGTGGCAGAACCCATGAGGAGTTATGCCACCACCTCATCTTCGGGCTCTGGAGACGGCATGTTGCAACGGCGTCTCCTGGAGGCTCTAAAGAAGGGGAGAGATCACTAATGGTAGAGGGTCGAGAGGTTGATCTATCCTTCTGGATAGAGAGGCATGGCCTTGGGGCCTTGCGAGAGCAAAATGGTGGGGATACAATGTGGTCCCTCCCAACAGCCGGGCCGGGTAGTGTGTGTAGGAATGTGGTCCGTCTTCGGTGGAAGGGCAATGATGCGTGTCCTCCAAGGTCTAAGGTTGTGGAGCTCCTGCTGAAGATGGGCTTCAAGGCGATTGACATCTATGCCTTGATACATCCCTATTCCACGCCTGAGTTTGATGTCAGCTTTGTTCGGCCAGAGGGGCTTGAGCTCTTCTGGTCGAATTATGAGTTGGCAAAAAATGAGCCCGGCTGGTGAGACTTTGCCATTCAGGTGGTGTCTCGCCAAAACCAAGTCAAGAAAGTGACCGTGATAACTTGTAACGAGTCTCTTTCTTGCTAAGACATCATGACGTGGCTTGGTCGATATGGAGAGGTGGTGGAGATGCCAAAGAAGAACCTTGATGAGTTTGGTATCTGGTCAGGGGCCTGGACGTTTATGGTAAAACTTAAGCGTTCAGGTGGTACGGTTGCCCACATTCCATCATCTGCCTTCCTGGGTAGGGATCGTATCCAGGTCTTCTACCAGGGGCAACCGAAGCTCTGTCACAAGTGCGGCGACCCCACACACTTCAGTGCAAACTGAATGTGCATTGTGTGGGGATGTCGGCCATCTTGCTGCATCTTGTGTTGTGATTAGGTGTCACCTGTGTGGTGACTTAGGTCACCCATTCAGCCGTTGTCCTCGCTCCTTTGCTAATGCAGTCGTGACTCCGGTGGGAGAAAGCCGTGAGGCTGATTCTGCTTGGGAAGGGACTAGCAGGGGTGAGGGAGCTGAGGGGCCAAGGAGGAAAAACAATAAAAAGACGCCTGCCCAGCTGAGGCGTCTAGACAAGCGCAGACAGGAGAGGGAGCTGGGCGAGCCCCGGGCTACTGGAGCCGCCCCTGTCCTGGACGCCAGTCTTGCTGCTGAGGCCCCGAGGGATGATGAGTTGGATGAGGAGATCAGGAGGATCCACAGGGAGGAAAGCGCCACTGCCTCGGAATCCTCCCATTATGAAAGTATGGATGAGGATAATAGGCTGTGGCTAGAGAACAAGCGTAAGCTCGGCACCAAAAAGAAGAGAAAGAAGGGAGATAAAACATCTTCTCCCGCTGTGACCAAGGTACCTAAGGAAGGAAAAACTGACTCCCCCCTGGTTGGTCTTTCTAACCGGTTTCAAGCCCTTGAGAACATCTCTTCCTCTGAGGAGGAATCTGAGGGTGAGGTTCCAGCTTCGGCAGGGCTTACAGGGGGTGCCGAGTCTCCTTCTTCTAGGGATGTAAGGTCATTGGAGGGAGGGACTGGCCCAAAGTCCGGAGAAGAGGACGATAACCAGGAAAAACACGCGGGAATGGACACCTCTGTGTCATTAAACAGGGGGAATGATTCCTCCTCTGAGGCGGAGAATAAGGGGAGTGGGAAGAAGAAAGCCATTTAACTCAATCACCAATGATGGCGGTACCCACTCCGTTGACGCTGGCGTCCATTAATGTCGCCAGCATAAAGTCAAATACAGCTAGATTTACAGCCTTTGATTTTCTCAGCCGGGTTGAAGCTGACATTTTCTTTTTGCAAGAGACCAGGCTGCCAAACATGGCCGACGTGTTTAAGGCTAAGAGGGAGTGGAGACTCGTGCCCTCCTATTGGTCTCTTGCAGCCGAGCCGTATAGCGGAGTGGCGGTCCTTTTTATCTCACCGGTGGAATGCCGACGGGTTATTGAGTTAGAAATGGGGAGGTGCCTGATCTTAGATGTCCTCATGAAGGGACAAGAGCTCCGGCTCATTAACATCTATGGTCCCCAATCTAAGTGGGACCGGAAATGTCTCTTTATGAGGATCAAGCCCTACCTTTTTACAAGTCGGCAAGTTGTCTTTGGAGGGGATTTCAATGCTGTCATGAGGCCCCGAGATAGAGGAGGTTCCAGAGATAAGCTGACTTATGATAGCATCGCCCTTAATAGTATAGCTAGTGAGGCTCATCTGGTGGATGTCCACATCCGGCACAACCTAGGCCACGAGGGGTTCACCTATCATAGAGGTAACTGTAGGTCCAGAATAGATAGGTTTTATTTAAAGGAGGAAGCTGTCTCTTCAGCAGTGTCTGTTGTTGAGGTGGAGTTCTCCAACCACTGTTTAATTTTGTTTTCTCTGAATGTTACAGAGACCCTCCAGATGGGAAGAGGCTTTTGGAGGCTCAATTCATCTCTCTTGGAAGAAGCGGAGATAAGACAGTCCTTTGAGGATTTTCTTCAGAGTCAGGTACCTTTACTGGATCTTTGTAGTAGTAAGTCAGAGTGGTGGGAGATGTTCAAGAAAAGGGTTGCGAGATTCTTCCGCCAGCTCTCGAGCCTCAGAAGTCTGAGCAGGTACCGCCTGTATCAGGGTCTGAGGAGGAAACTCGAGCATCTTGTCTCAACTGGAGGTAGCCGTGAGGAGATCTCCAGAGTGAAATCTTTGCTTATGAGGTGTCAGTACGATAGACACGCATCTTTGGTTTTTGAGAGGGATTACGGGAAGTACCACTCGCCCGACCCTTAGAGAAACTGCAAGATGTCAGTGAATAGTAAAGTGGTTATAGGACTGGTCAACACTGCGGGGTCCCTGAGGCAATCCAGATCAGGGATCCTGGAGGTCATCAGATCCTTCTACTCGCACCTCTTGGGTAAGAGGGATCTTGATTGGGATGAGATGTCGGCTTTCCTGGCCGAAGCCATCCCCGAGCCAGGGGTAGACCCCCTCTCTTGACGTTTTGACAGAGATGATCAGAGAAGAGGAAGTTAAGTTGGCGATTGAAGGGCTTGCCCCCCAAAAATCGCCTGGTCCAGATGGCTTAACATCTGAATTCTAGAAGACCTTTAAGGACGCTTTGGTTCCCCTCTTGACTGAGGTATTCAATGAGTGTCTTTCCTCGGGTGCTCTGCCAAAGTCAATGAGGAGGTCTGCCCTGATCATCTTGTCAAAGGGTAAGGACCCATCTTGCATTGAGAATTGGCATCCCATAGCACTTCTCAATGCAGACAGGAAGGTTCTGGCAAAGGTGCTGTTTAATTGGCTGGTGAAATTTGCACCCGACTCCTTTCGGAGGCCCAGCATTGCTCTGTTCCAGGCCGCAGCACATTTAGTGCTGTGCTCTGTGTCCGAGAGGCAGTGGAGCAGGGTAGGGCTGGTCACTGAAAGGGGTACATGCTGTCACTGGACCAGGCAAAAGCGTTTTATCGGGTAAATCACGAGTACCCTGGTTTGTCCTTCTGAGATATGGCCTGCCTTGGGGTGTTTGTTGATTGGCTTAAGACCTTGTACGGTGGGGCAGAGAGTTTCCCGCTTGTGAACGGTTGGATTGGCAGCTCTTTTGAGGTTGGATCTGATGTTCGCCAGGGTTGTCCCTTGAGCCCGCTGCTGTACGTGTTTGCGATTGACCCACGTCTTAGGAAGGTGGAGCGTGGACCGTTGGCCGGGATCGGGATGGACCGGGCAGCACTGGAAGCCACTCTGAAGGTGATGGCGTATGCTGATGATGTCACCGTTTTTGTTTCCTCTCACGAGGAGGCAGGATGGCTGATGTCAGAGGTAGATCGCTACTCGGAGGCATCCGGGTCCAAGATCAACCGGGATAAATGTGAGAGTCTCTGGCTGGGAGGAGGAGTTCCTGGTTTTGATCTCACAGACACTCTTCCAGGACCCAAAGTCACTGCAAAAGTCCTTGGCATCGAATTTGGCCAGGGGGATTACCCCAAACAAAATTGGGACAGCAGGCTAGAGATCGCCACTCAGAAGGTGAACTAATGCAAGGGTTGGTCTTTGACCCTAAGGGAAAGGGTAAACCTGATCAAAACTTACCTGCTCCCTTTACTGATTTACCTGGGCAGTGTGTGCATCTTGCCGAGTCTCTCTGGACTTGGGTCTACAGTTTGTTCTTTCAACTATTATGGGGGAATAGACTGAACCTGGTCAAGAGGGAGGTTACTTACCGCACGAGGAGACTAGGAGGGTTGGGTATGGTCAACCCTGTGGTATTCCTTGTGGATACCTTCATTAAGATCAATATTGCAAACCTCTGGAAAGAGAGGGCTCCTTCGTGGGTATTCTCCTGTAGGGGATAGTTTCAGCCTTTCTTCCAGGAATGGGAGACAGGAGGGCAAGTGAAGGATCTTCGCACACCACATGGACATCTTCCGGCTTACGCTACCTTGGTCCTGAAGGTAATTCGCCGGTGGGGTCTGGGAATGTGGGAGATCAGGACTCTGCCAAGGAAACTCCTTGACAATAGGGTTCTGTTGACCCATTTCCAGAGGCCTCTGGCGCTCAGGGACTGCCCAAGTCGGGATCTTGGGGTGGGTTTGCATCTTTTGAATTCTATCAGGATCCCCTCGAAGTTTTGGGACTTGGCTTGGCGCTGCTTCCATGGGAAACTGTGTGTGAGGGACAATCTGAAGTGTAGGAGCTCTGAGGACAGGAATTGTCCTCGGGAGCATTGTGGTACCGTGCTGGAAAGCATGGACCATTTCCTGCTTCGTTGTCCCTTCAACACAGAGGTGTACAACAGGGTGGGCACCTCCATTGGCTGGTCTCTGCTGGCCGGTCTCTCCTATGCGGAATGGGCCTATGGAGCATTCAGAGACGTTGGTGGTCGGGACCGCTGCACCTTATTTCTAGTTAGCGCAGTGGTTAGGTATCACACGTGGAACGCACGGTGCTTAGTCTCGAAGCAATGGAAAATCCTCCCAGTGGATGAGGTGTTTAGGACCACACTCGGTGACCTGGTGAAGGTGCGCTCTCTGGAGTATGAGAGACTGTGCACACGTAGGGCCGCTCTCCTCTGGAGGGGCTTTTCTTTTAGTGTGCCCTAGTCTGGTCATCTCCTTTCCTGGTGGTGGGCTGCTGCTGACACTGTAGATTTTTGTTTTATTTGATTATACAGTGATGTAGGGCTGCAGGTGCCGAACTTGGGCTTTGTGATTTGTGTTTATTTTGTTTATTGCAGTGTTTTTCTGTATATATTGTATATAGGGATATAGATTTGGGGGTAGGTGTTAGGTTGGGTGGTGGGAAAAGGGGGGAGGTGGGTTTATCCTGTGGGACTATGGGACACCGGAGTGTTTGGGGGAAAACTGGCACTGCCTGATCTGGCCTATGGACGTTGGACATGGACTGAGGCATGAGACGCAGGACAAGCTCTCAGGTCAGTGCGGGGGTTGGGAATGGTGGGTTTGAGTGTGGGGTGGTCAGTAGCTTAATATTGTATATATTTGTATAGTTTATGGTTATTTTATTTAAAAAAAATTTAAAAAAATGAAAAAAAAAATGTATGTATATAGTTTTGTTTGCTATTGTTTATTTCATTTATTTGTTATTATTTTGTTTAGTGACCGGACCAGAAGGTGTAAGTATTTAATGTCAGTTGTTATTCTGTATATATAATATGAGTGTGAGGAGAGAATGAGCGGCTGGGTCAGTGTTCAGAATATGGATTATTTTCTGGTTTATATATTTGTTTTGTTTCTGTTATTATTATTGTTATGTTTTTCACTTTTATAATAAAAGATCTACAGGATGTAACTCAGGATCAGTAATGTAATGTATGTACACAGTGACTTCACCTGCAGAATAGTGAGTGCAGCTCTGGAGTATAATACAGGATGTAACTCAGCATCAGTTATGTAATGTATGTACACAGTAACTGCAACAGCAGAATAGTGAGTGCAGCTCTGGAGTATAATACAGGATGTAACTCAGGATCAGTAATGTAATGTATGTACACAGTGACTGCACCAGCAGAATAGTGAGTGCAGCTCTGGAGTATAATACAGGATGTAACTCAGGATCAGTAGTGTAATATATGTACGCAGTGACTTCACCAGCAGAATAGTGAGTGCAGCCCTGGAGTATAATATAGGATGTAACTCAGGATCAGTAATGTAATGTATGTACACAGTGAATGCAACAGCAGAATAATGAGCGCAGCTCTGGAGTATAATGAAATATGTAACTCAGGATCAGTACAAAATCAGTAACATAATGTATGTACACAGTGACTGCAGCAGCAGAATAGAGAGTGCAGCTCTGGGATATAATACAGGATATAATTCAGGATCAGTAATGTATTGTATGTATACAGTGACTTCAACAGCAGAATAATGAGCGCAGCTCTGGAGTATAATAAAAGATGTAACTCATGATCAGTACAAAATCAGTAATGTAATGTATGTACACAGTGACTGCAGCAGCAGAATAGTGAGCGCAGCTCTGGAGTATAATACAGGATGTAACTCAGGATCAGTAATGTAACGTATGTATACAGTGACTGCAGTTTCAGAATAGTGAGTGCAGCTCTGTTCAGTTGCTGCTCATTGTGGTAATTGTAAGTGCGGTCGCCACTGATCCTGCTGTGTGCTCCTGAGCTCCAGAGAACCTCCACCTCTCCACCCAGGGACCTGCTCTCTCTCCTACCCAGTGGGGGAGTGGGGTTCCAGGGATGAGTGAAGGAGCCAAGTCCCTGGCTTCTGTTTCCCGGGCCAGGCCGGCGGGAGGGCAGAAGAAACCAGCAGCCGGCCTGCACATCAGAGGACTCGGGGGTGAGACGCTCCACCAAGAGTCGCAGCAATGTGGCTCCTACTCCCCCCAAGTCTGCAGAGACCCAGAGAAGCGACAAGGCTTCCAACATGAAGGAGAAGCCTGCTAGCAGCGTGCAAGATGGCGGTCCTTCCGGAGGAAAGCAGAGTGCTCACGGAGGTGAGGCTGACCTCACTGAGTAGGGTTGGGCTCTGCAGAGACCCCGGGAGTCTGTGTCCACCTATGTCTCCTGGGTCATTAGCCACCTCCGTGAGTATGAAGAAGCAAGCAAGACAATCAGGAGGCTCTCTTTAATTCAAACAAAATGATACCCACATACCATATCACACCATCACAAGGATCATGGGGGGTGAATTATATTGTATGGAAGACCATGGGAATGGCATGATAGTATATGGAGGGCCATGGAGAGAACATTATATTGTATGGAGGACCATGGGTAATGCGTTATATTGTATTGAAGATCATGGGGGGTGAATTATATTGTATGGTGGACTAGGTGGGTGCATTATGTTGTATGGAGGACCATGGGGAGTGCATTATATTGTATGGAGGACCTTGAGGGTTCATGAAATTCTTTGGAAGACCATAGGGTGTGCTTTATATTGTATAGAGGACCATGGGGGTGCATTATATTTTATGAAGGACCATGGGGGGGGTTCATTATATTGTATGGAGTGTGCATTACATTCTTTGGAGGACCATAGGGGTGCTTTATATTGTATGGAGGACCTTGAGGGTGCATTATATTTTATGGATGACCATGGGGGGTACATTATATTGTATAGAGGACCACAGGGGTGCATTATATGGCATGGAGGACCATGGGGAGTGCATTATATTGTATGGAGGATCTTGGGGGTGAATTATATTGTATGGAGGTCCATGAGAAGTGCATTATATTGTATTGAGGATCATGGGGTGTGAATTATATTGTATGGAGGACCATGAGAATGCATTTTAATGTATGGGAGACCATGGGGGGGTACATGATATTATATAGACAACCACGCGGGTGCATTATATTGTATGGAAAACCATGGGGGTGCATTATATTGTATGGTCGACCATGGGGCTACATTATATTGTATGGATGACCATGGGGGGTACATTATATTGTATAGAGGACCATGGGGGTGCATTACATTGTATGGACGACCATGGTGGTTGCATTATATTGTATTGAGGACCTTGGGAGTGCATTATATTGTATGCAGGACCATGGAGGGTGTATTTTACTGTGTGGAGGACTATGGGGGTGCAGTATATTGTATGGAGAACTATGGTGGGTGCATTATGTTGTATGGAGGACCATGGGGAGTGCATTATATTGTATGGAGGACCTTGAGGGTTCATGAAATTCTTTGGAGGACCATAGGGTGTGCTTTATATTGTATGGAGGACCATGGGAGGTATATTATATTGTATAGAGGACCATGGGGGAGCATTATATTTTATGAAGGACAATGTGGGGGTTCATTATATTGTATGGAGGGTGCATTACATTCTTTGGAGGACCATAGGGGTGCTTTATATTGTATGGAGGACCTTGAGTGTGCATTATATTTTATGGCGGACCATGGAGGGTACATTATATTGTATAGAGGACCACAGGGGTGCATTATATGGCATGGAGGACCATGGGGAGTGCATTATATTGTATGGAGGATCTTGGGGGTGAATTATCTTGTATGGAGGTCCATAAGAAGTGCATTATATTGTATTGAGGATCAAGGGGTGTGAATTATATTGTATGGAGGACCATGAGAATGCATTATAATGTATGGGAAACCATGAGGGGGTACATGATATTGTATAGACAACCACGCGGGTGCATTATATTGTATGGAAAACCATGGGGGTGCATTATATTGTATGGTCGACCATGGGGCTACATTATATTGTATAGAGGAACATGGCAAGTGCATTATATTGTATAGAGGACCATGGGGGTGCATTATATTGTATTGAGGACCATTGTGAGTGCATTATTGTTAAGGGCCTGCGGAATGCACCTAATAGATATTAAGGAGAGGTGGGTCCATCGTGCAGGCAGAGTCTGCTGCTAGTAAGATGGCGTAAATAGGCAGTATGAGCGAACTCTGTTATCCCGCAGAGTCACAGATGTAAACGTCCCAAATGTCCTGTGCCTCCACAGCCCAGTCTGCCACCCTGGAATCGGCGGAAGACACGGGCATGGGCACTGGTATCGCGGGATGCTGACCGTAGTTCAGGAGGAATGGGGTCTGTCCGGTGGAGTCAGCCACAGCATTATTTAGAGCGAACTCAGCCCACGGTAGCAAGGATGCCCAGTCATCCTGCCTGGCAGAGACAAAATGTCGCAAGTATGTGACCAAGGTCTGGTTGGCCCTCTCTACCAACCCATTCGTCTCGGGATGGTATTCAGAGGAGAGGTTCAACTCAATGCTCAGTAAACGACACAGCTCTCTCCAGAACCGAGATGCAAACTGGGGACCTCAATCACTGACAATTTTGTCTGGCATACCGTGTAGGCGAAAAATATGCCTAATGAATAATGCTGCAAAGGCCCATGCAGACGGTAATCGTGGTAACGGCACCAAGTGCACCATTTTAGAGAAGTGGTCGGTTATCACCCAGATGATGGTGCAGCCCCGAGACTTGGGTAAGCCCACAACAAAATCCATCCCGACCATCTCCCAGGGCCTGTCTGCCACCGGCAAAGGGAAAAGTAGCCCAGCCGGCCGTTGTCGAGGGGATTTATTCTTGGCGCAGGAGACACACGCCTGAACATACTCCCTGACGTCACAGGCCATCTGCGGCCACCAGTATGTCCTCGCCAGCAACTCAGAAGTCCTTTTTGTCCCAAAATGTCCACCCACCCTGGATGAATGTGCCCAAGAGAGTACTTCGAGTCGCAAATTGGTGGGCATAAAAGTCTTGCCCGGAGGCACAGACTCAAGCGAAACCGGAGCCACCCTTCTTAGACTCTCTGTGGGGACAATAAGCCGAGGCTCATCCTCCACCTCCTCAGAGGACACCACGGAGCGAGATAGAGCGTCAGCGCGAATGTTCTTCTCACCGGAGAGGAAATGGAGGGTGAAATGGAACTGGGAGAAGAACAGGGACCATCTGGCCTGACGAAAATTTAGCCGCTGGGCGGTCTGTATATAGACCAAATTTTTGTGGTCAGTGAAAACTTGAAAGGGAAAGCGAGCCCCCTCCAGGAGATGTCTCCACTCGGAAAAGGCTAACTTCATGGCTAGCAACTCCCTATCCCCAGTGGAATAATTCCTCTCCGCTGGTGTGAAGGTCTTGGAAAAGAAGAAACAAGGATGTTTCCGACCTTGAGCATCCTTTTGAAAAAGGACTGCTCCAGCACCAACGGACGAGGCATCAACCTCCAATATAAAAGGCTTATCAACCTCGGGGCGATGTAAGATGGGAGCGCTAGCAAAATGGAACTTAATTGAAGTAAAGGCCTTGGAGACCTCCTCTGACCACAATTTGGGATTGGCTCCCTTCTTGGTGAGGGCTACCAAGGGAGCTACCAAAGTGGAGAAGTGGGGAATGAATTGGCGATAGTAACTAATGAACCCCATAAAGCGCTGCACCGCTTTAAGAGAATGGGGTTCTTGCCAATCCATCACAGCCTGTAGTTTGGCAGGATCCATAGCCAATCCCTTGGCGGAGATGATATAGCCCAGGAAAGGTAAAGACACCTGCTCAAACATGCATTTCTCCAACTTTGCATAGAGGGAGTTCGCCCGTAACAGGTCGAAGACTTTGCGGACATCCCTCCGGTGAGAGTCAATATCTGGAGAAAAGAAGAGAATATCATCCACATAGACTACTACAGAGGTGGAAAGCATGTCCCGGAAGATGTCATTGACAAAGTCTTGGAAAACGGCTGGGCATTACAGAGCCCGAAGGGCATCACCAGGTATTCATAATGCCCATCCCTGGTATTAAAAGCCGTCTTCCATTCGTCCCCTTCACGGATGCGAATCAGATTATAAGCACCACGCAGATCTAATTTAGTAAATACCCTTGCTTCCCGGAGCCTATCAAAGAGCTCAGAAATCAGGGGCAACGGGTACTTATTCTTAACGGTGATGGCGTTAAGACCTCTGTAATCTATACACGGATGTAATTCTCCACTCTTCTTCTGCACGAAGAAGAACCCCGCTCCTGCTGGTGACACCAACTTCCTAATGAACCCTCTTGCCAGATTCTCCTGGATATATTGAGACATAGCCTCCGTCTCAGGAAGAGAGAGGGGATAGACCCTTCCCCGAGGAGGTTCTGCTCCAGACAAGTTGTCAATAGGACAGTCGTAGGGACGATGGGGCGGCAGAGTCTCCGTAGCCTTTTTAGAGAACACGTCTGCATATGACTGATAGCACTTGGGAAGAGGAGAAAGATCTGCGGGTATCTCTGTAGTAGTAACCTGAATGCTCTCCCTGACACATCTGTCCTTACATGACTCACCCAACCCAGTATCTACCGGAGGTCCACTCAATATGAGGGGAGTGGGAACGGAGCCAGGGTACTCCCAGTAGGATTTCGTCTATTCCCTCGGGAAGGACGAGAAGGGAAATAATTTCCTGATGGGAAGGGGGTACACACAAAGTAAGAGGGACAGTCTGATGTGTAATTGACAAGGGCAATGTCATCCCATTCACTACCCGGACAATCACTGGTTTGTCGAGCGCTACCAGATGTATTGCGTGGCGACGAGCAAAGGTAGATGATATGAAATTCCCCTGGACATGAAAGTCCACACAAAGCTCGACTGTAAGTGTGGAAGAGTCTACAGTGACTGTCCCTTTAAATGTCATCTTGGAGGAAAATGCGGCTGTCTCTAGTGAACCTCCTCCCAGGGCCACTAGATGCGATCACTTCCCCGATCGCTGTGGACTTTTGTTAGCATAGTGTCCTGTCTGCTGACAAAGGTTACAGACCACGGATACTCGAACGGCCCGAAACTTAGGTCCTGCACGAGGAACCTCTGTGGCCTTTTGGGGTTCGGACGCCAGATCGGGGGATTCGAGAGGTTTGGCAAAGGTGGGAGCCAACCGAATCCTCTGCCTACACTGGGCCCGCTCCAACCTCCGCTCGTGAAAACGGAGGTCGATTCGGGTAGATATGGAGATAAGCTTCACCAGTGTGGCGGGAATCTCCCTGGTAGCCAAAGCATCTTTAACATGGTCAGCCAGTCCTCGCCAGTAGACTGGAATGAGAACTTTAGCCGACCAGTGGGCCAATGCCAGCAGTTGGAGCGCCGTATCGTGGGTGACCTGAGGTCCTAAAAAGACCTTTTTAAGAGTCTCCAGGAAACGAGGAGCACTCCGCACCACACGATCGTTGCGCTCCCACAGTGGCGTTGCCCACTCCACTCTGCCCGAGAGTAAAGACAGTACAAAACCCACTTGCGCCCGATCTGTGGGGAAAGTGCAGCCAGAAGCTCGAGCTGTATAGAGCACTGACTCACGAATCCCCGACATTGCTTGCTGTCACCGGAAAACTTGTCAGGAAGCGGGAGGTGGGATAATGTAGGGACAGAGGTGACAGAGATGTTATGAATGTGCTAAAAATGGTTTCTGAGCAGAGGCTCCCTCTAGTGGTTACTGACAGTACTAAACCTTTCAGCGAGGAATGGCAATCCGGGATCACGGACTGGTCTGATATAAGGGAGGTTCCCTCCCATGATGGTTGCCGGTGATCAATTGTTCTTGTCTCAATTGTGGTTCCTGGTTCATTTGGAAGCTTGCTGAGTCTTGCCTGCATCTTCTGCTATCAGATAAGATATTTTCTGCTTTTATTTTTGTGCTTGCTTTTTGCATTGTTCCCTGCACTTCTGTGGAGGTCAGCCAGGTCCCCTCCGGGGGTTTGTTCTCCTCTCAGTTTATCTGGAGCCACTGTTGTTTGTTCATTTGCTTTTTCCTGTTTTTTCAGTGGCTGCAGCTTAGTTTTGTTACACCAGAGAACTGATTTAGGTGGTAGAGGTCGTGTGATCTCAGGTGTTTTTGCAATCAGTAGAGTTGGTATTTTTTAGGGTTTTTTTTTGGATTGCAGTGAGTATCCTTTTCTGTACTTTTCTGTCTAGACAGATTGGGCCCCAGCGTTTCTGTCTGTGTCTGTATTTCCTCTTGTCTAACCGCCATTACATGTTTGGGGGCTTTCTATGTTCTTTGGGGATCTGCTCCGGGGCAGATAGCTTTCCTCTTTCTATCTTTAGGTGTAGTTAACCTCTCAGGCTGTGACGAGGCATCTAGGACCAGCGTAGGAACGCTCCACGGCTGCCTTTAGTTGTGGTGGTTAGTCAGGGTACTGCAATCCAGTAGATTCCAACCTCTCTGGTGTATTGCCGTTTTTGCCTGCTCTCCTCAGCTACCAAATCATAACAGGGTGCATTTTATTGTATGGAGGACCATGAAGGGTGCATTATATTGTATGGAGGACGATGGGGTGCATTATATGGTATGGAGGACCTTGTGGAGTGAATTATATTGTATGGAGGACCTTGAGGGTGCATTATATATGGAGGACCATGGGGGGTACATTATATTGTATAGAGGACCATGGTGAGTGCATTATATTATATGGAGGACCATGGAGGTTGCATTATATTGTATGGAGGACCATGGGGGGATGCATTATATTGTATGGAGTACTATGGGGGTGCATTGTGTGAAGTCCATCATACTGTGTGGGGACCATTATGCTATTTGAAGGGCTAATGCTGGCCATTATACAGTGTGGGGCTATGATACTATATGGAGGACTGTGTTGGGGTCACCTTACTTTGCCTTGGGAGTTGAGTTTGGTACAGTAGGATCTTTATAATGTGCATGAAGAGGCTAATGTGGAGGACTTCACCATGGGGGTGTTTTGGGGTCACATTTGTTGGCATCATACTTCACGGGCGCAATGAAAGAAGAATCTAGGTCTTCAGCAGGAGAAAAATTGCTATGTAAGTTGTGAGATCTGCTCTTCTGTTACCCTGACAATTATTTTTTTTTATTTCTTTGGGGCGGAGGCCAATTAGAACTGCTGCTATGGGGCCCCATGATTTCTATGTATGGCCCCTGCTAAGTGGCTTTTTCAGATGTAGCTGCTCAGCTCCTATTAGATAGGGTAGCTATGACATTTGGGGGTCTGTAAAAGACCCCAAGCTTGTCATTAAGGATCTCCATTGACACTCTACCTGTAGCCTGGCTTTATAGGACACAGTGATTTTCACTATACTCTGGGATGCTGGGACATTGCTATATATAGCACTGTGATGGTGGGATATGGTATGTGGGTATCATTTTGTTTGTATTAATATTTTACTGATTTTCCTGGTGTTCTCTTGTAGGATGAGTTATTTGCTGCGCCGCTGTCATATGCGTCACCAACGAGGTCGCTCGTCGTTCACAAAAGGTGTCAAACACAGCGATTCAGGCTCACCAGCGGGACGCCAACAATCAAAATACGGCCCAAACCGTTCTTGCACGATCAACGACATCACAGCGGGGGCCGCATCGCTGCTACATGCCACACTTAGCGACGTCGCTAGCGAGATCGCTAAATGGTGACGTAGTAGCGATCTCGTTAGCGATCTCGCTTAAGCCCCCGTCTCATACAGCGATCTCGCAAGCGAGATCGCTGCTGAGTCACTAGTTTTGTGACGCAGCAGCGATCTCCCCAGCGATATCGTTGTGTGTGACATCCAGCGACGATCAGCCCCCCTGCTGGGTATCGTTGATCGTCGCTGAATGTCCTGGACATTTTTTTGATCGCTGGTCTCCCGCTGGCAGGCACGCATCGCTGCGTGTGATAGGCAGGAGATCAGTGATCCGCTGGTAACCAAGGTACACAGCGGGTTTCCAGGCGCGGGGCTGTGCCTGGAAACCCGCTGTGTACCTTGGATACAAGCGCCATGATGCAGGGAGCTGGTAACCAAGGTACACAGCTGGTTTCCAGGCACTGCGCAGCGCCTGGAAACCCGATGTGTACCTTGGTTACCAACTCCCTGCATCAGGGCGCTGGTATCCAACGTACACTGCGGGTAACTAAGCGATGTTACCCGCAGTGTGGCTGTGCTGATCGCTGCCTGAGCTGCCTGTTTGGCAGCTCAGCAGCAATCATGTAGCGATACACCAGCGATCCTGATCGTTGTCGGGATCGCTGGTGTATCGCTATGTGAGACCCGGGCTTTATTTGCTAATTGATGAATGGCTCTTGTTGCCATCTGATATCAGCCCCCACAGTACTGTACTGTTATCTTTCCACAGGGTCAGTGAATAATGCTGATTGCTCATATGCTAATGACTCGTTAACTGTAATCTCTGGGGACTTTAACAGAGCCATGATCACAAAGACTCTTGCAAAGTTCTATCAATATGTTAAATGTGCCACAAGAGACAGCAGTATACTGGATCTCCTCTATGCGAATGTTAAAGATGCCTATTCATCATCTGCACTGCCCCCCCTGGGGAAATCAGACTACAACCTCATACTATTGTCTCCATCATACCAAACTGTTGTCAGTAAACAGCCAGCCACAATAAAATTAATTAGGAAGTGGAATCCAGAGGCAGAAGAGGCCCTACGAGACTGTTTTGACCTCACAGACTGGGAGGTGATTTGCGACAGGGGAGAGCATGATAATGTAAATGATATTGTCGGGCGAGTAACGGATTATATAAATTTTTGTACTGACACTGTTGTACCAGATAAAAAGATTCGATGTTATGCAAATAACAAGCCTTGGATTACAAAAGAATTGAAACACTTAACAAGAAAAAACTGGCATTTAAAATGAAGGATACTAAGAAACTGAAATTGATACAAAGGGACTTAAAGGGGAAAATTAAGAATGCCCGTGAGGCGTTCCGAATTAAATTAGAAAATAAACTGTCACACAACAATTCCATGGAGGTGTGGTCGGGCATGAAACAGCTAACTGGGTTTAAGGCAAAGTCAGAGCATGGGGAAGTGGATCTGCCCTGGGCTAATGAAATGAATGAGTTTTTCAACAGATTCACCAGCACAAGCACAGCATCATCAGAAATGGGGGATGGATCTGGGAAAAGATCTGCAGCATTGTCATTGGGGGATAAGCTGCCTGCCTTAACTGTCTCCCAAAGCGACGTGAGAAGACAGTTTAGCAGTCTTGTTATTGGCAAAGCAGCTGGGCCTGATGGCCTCAGCCCACGTGTCCTCAGAGCATGTGCCAACCAACTGTGTACTGTCTTCCAGCACCTGTTTAACTGGAGCCTTCTATCACAGGGGTACCAGAACTGTGGAAGACCACCTGCCTGGTGCCGGTTCCTAAGACCACTTTTCCAACTTCCCTACAAGACTATCGTCCAGTGGCCTTAACATCGCATGCTATGAAGTCCTTGGAGAGAATAATACTCGCCTACTTGTGCCCGAGGGTGAGGGCCTACACTGACCCCCTGCAGTTTGCGTACCAGCAGAGATTGGGGGTGGATGATGCTGTAGCGTCTCTGCTACATACAATGCATTCGTTCTTGGACAATGATGGAACTGCAGTGCGCGCTATGTTCTTTGACTTCTCTAGTGCTTTCAATACCCTACAGCCGCTCTTACTACATAATAAGTTGACTGCTATGGCGGTAGATGAGGGGATAGTGAACTGGATAAGTGACTACCTGACAGACAGGCCGCAGTTTGTAAGGATGGGGGAGGTGGTATCTGGCAGTGTACGGAGCAGTGTGGGAGCCCCTCAGGGTACAGTGCTGTCACCCTTCCTCTTCTCATTGTATACAGCTGACTTTCAGTATAAATCTGATTTTTGTCACCTCCAAAAATTCTCAGATGACTCCGTGATTGTAGAGGGCATTGTGGGGGCCGGGGGGAGGAGGAATATAGAAGGGTGGTTTCTGACTTTGTGGATTGGTGTCAGACTAACTGTCTAGAACTAAATGTAAAGAAAACCAAGGAGATGGTGGTGAGTTATAGAAAGAAAAAGGAAGATTACATACCAATCACCATTGCTGGCCAGGAGGTTGAGATTGTTGAGAGCTACAAATATTTGGGGGTTCACCTTGACAGTAAACTCGATTGGAGGTGTCATACAGAAAAGGTTTACAAGAAGGGAATGAGCAGACTGTACTTTCTGCGGAAGCTCAGGTCGTTCAATGTGTGCAGTAAAATGCTGGAGATGTTCTACCAGTCCGTTGTAGCAAGCGCCATCTTTTTTGCTATCATTTGCTGGGTCAGTAGTGTGCGAGTAGCTGACGCTAATAAACTCAACAAACTTATCAAGAAGGCAAGCGCAGCTGTTGGCCTCCATCTTGACTCTTTTGAGGAGGTATTGGAGGATAGAATTCAGAAGAAGTGTAGGGCTATAATGAACAATAATACACACCCACTATACGAGCTGTTCTTGAATCAGAAGAGCACATTCAGCAGCCGTCTAATCCTACTAAGGTGCAAGAAGGAGAAATTCAGGAAATCGTTTGTACCTACTGCTATGGGGATGTATAATAATTTCCTAAGGGTGGTAGAAAATAATGACTGATGGCTGGTGTACTAATGTCAATTAACATTATCTTATATATACCTGAACTACACACTTTTATTTATATGTAATGTTGGTACACCTGTGCAAGATTTGTGTCCTATTTTATGTATTTTGTGTCCTATTTTATGTAATATTTTATGTACTGCTGTTTGTATTGCTGCTGTAATACTGTAATTTCCCCCCGGGATCAATAAAGTGTATCGTATCGTATCGTATATTGATCTAGCTTGTTGAAACAATGAGCCCCTGTGACCTTCCCCCCTGACCTGTGAATGAGGAGGGGGACTTTTAAAATATCAGGGAGGTGAGGCACAAAATCAGATCCTGTGTGGAACTATGATGTGAACACAGCACCTCAGAGAGAGAGTATATTGACTATGTTATCCTCTGCTGGGTTGTTGGACTCTCATTTCCCAGGGCTTTTATCCTGTTGCTGAACTGCATTCAGCTTCTGGAATATCTTATCCTTTGTGTGGTGGATTGTATATGGACCTTTCATATTTTTGCCTAAGTAAAGGGCTTGGAATTGTTTGTTCTTCTCTTGCTCTGTTGATTGTGTGATACCAGAGAAGGACCCCGTGACAACCACTAGCAGTCAGACAGTCACAGCTTCAAGTCCCCTAAGGGGACTAACATGAACTGTAAAAAGTTTTTAAAAAGTCTTAAAAAATCTGAAAAAAATAAAAAGTAACATAAAAGTTCAAATAACCCCCCTTTTTCGATTAAAAATAAAGGTAATTAAAGAAACACAAATGTGGTATCGCTGCGTTCAGAAAAGTCTGATCTATAAAATTAATTAACACGATTGGTAAAAACCGTAAACAAAAAAAAATTAAAAACATTCCAAATTTACGTTGTTCTGATTGCTGTAGTACCACGAAAAATGCTGTAACAAGCGATCAAAATGTCATATCTGTTCCAAAAGGGTATCAGGAGAAACATTGTCTCACCCACATCTGAGAAGAAGGGTAGGAAAAAATGAAAATGGAAATTGGTTGTAAAGGGTTAATTTTAAACTGCTCAGGCCCAACATTGCACAAGTGTATGCAATGCGAGTCACCAATAGAGGGCAGCACTGAGAAATAGAAAATAAAATAAATGTATCATTTCATTATATACTTACAGAAAGCATTTCTCTCTCTGCTGCGTCCCCTTCCTCTTCCTAAGCAAAATAGAAAAAATTCTTTGCATTAATTTGTGAAATTCAGTGTTCTTGAGCTTTAACCACTCCGCTCACAAAAATTAATCCACCGTTTCCCACTGGATCCTTTAGTTGTATAATCATGGTAACGCATTATATATTGATCACATATTGTGCAAACTCTGTATTAAGGCTCCTCGCCCACCATACACCAGTTATAATATTTTACACCTCTTACTGGTATCATTGTATAGATATGATTGTTACATATTATCTACGTACTTTACTATGGTAAGTGAGTTGCATGCAAATTTTATACATATTATATTAAAAATCCAACATAAAAAAAGTTACAAAATAGCACAAAACTGTACAAAAGTTATTCTTGCAGTGAGAAAACTCTGCACTGATTATTTGAGGTGTAATCCCTCTGCTGACCACTAGGTTGTCATTTTTCTTGAATTTCCAGGATATATTTACAAATAATCTCTGAATGTCGGGGATTCAAAGAAAGAAGAAAGAAGTAAAGAAAGAAAGAGTAAAGTTATATATGAACTAAATAAAAGGACAATCATGATAATTTAAAACAATAGAATCAGGGAAGAAAATAGAGTTATTTATTATCTTTAAGTTCCTTTAAGATAGGGTTTAAATTGCATTTTTGCTTGTGGCAACCTTCAGAGTTTGAAGTTAAGAAAAAGTAAAGAAATTGTATCACTTTATTGAGTTTTAGCTCTTACCATAGGCTTCCAAAGTGTAGGTCAATAATAGAAGGAACCCCAACCAGTCCATGACTTCTATAGAGAGAAGAACGGCAAATAATGTATAAAGGGGACAAAGGGGAAATTAACCTGTACTCTTAACCCTAAACGGCATTACAAACAATAAAAATAGTGATACACAAAGGTAACAGAAAGCAAGAGAGGAATCAAAGAGGTCCAAAACACAAAAGGATTGTCTCATCTTCAATTTCCAAGAGTGCAACTCTCCCCCCTATTCTTGCTTCCGCCTTACTGGGGAGTGGTGCACGCCTGATGATTGACAGCTCGGACTGGTGGCATGGTTGCTACACAATCAAGCAATCTCCCATGCTGTTAGCAGAGGCAGCTTATCTTCTGCTGCATCAGAGGAGGCACTGAAGAGCAGCGCTTACAAGCTCTATAGCAAATAGTTTGTGAGCCTGTGTTCCTTGCCTAGGAAATTGGCCATCAATTCAAAGGTGGCCAGTAAGCTAGGGCTAGGCAACAAGCAGTAAGCTATAAAATTAAAAAACCCTCCATACTTGAGAACGGAGATTTTAATAAGAGGTAAAATACAAAGTTGCTTGTTTTTACAAACACATTGCAATTATGTTTAGAAAATCCATATAATTTAGACATTCCCAGTTCAGGAAAGGCCAATCTATGATAATAGGAAGATTTGTGGATACTCACCTCATCAGGACTGTGGGTGCCGCATCACTCTTCCACTACTGAATTCCTTAATATCTGTGCGCTATATCTCTGTTTGGATCTTTGGTCCTACCTCTGGAAGGAGTCCTCCTCCTCCCAATGGCTTTGCTTCTAGGTGTCCTCAGCCAGAGGAAAAGGATCAGCTGAGACCTCAGATATTTACCAAGATACATAATTGCAAATATAATCATCATTTCATTATAATGTTATGTTTCCCATGGAATAATATCACGTATGAACAGATATGAGACACTAATGGAGCTGTCAGTATGAAGCCCTCAACATCTAACCTTGAGGTGCTCTTCAGTAACAAAATCACTATATCAGCCCCTTCATACCAAGGCCAATGTTTTCACTTTTATGTTTTAGTTTATTATTCCATTCAAGAGCTTGTTTTTTGCAGAATAAGTTGTAGTTTTGATTAGCGCTATTCACTTTACAAATAAAACGGAAACAAATGGGATGAAATAATGGAAAAAAATGCAATTCCAGCATTGGTTATTTTACAGTTGTGTGCAAAAGCTTACATATCCCAGCAGAATTTTTGCTTTCTTGGCCTTTTTTCAGAGAATATGATTGATAACACCAAACCTTTATTTACAGGAACTGGAGGCTTTTTGCCAAGAAGAGTGGGCAGCTTTACCATCTGAGAAAATAAAGAACCTCATCCACAACTACCACAAAAGACTTCAAGCTGTCATTTATGTTAGAGGGGGCAACACACGGTATTAAGAAATGGGGTACGTGAACTTTTGATCAGGGTCATTTGGATGTTTTGGGTTGTCATTATAATTTAGCCCCTTACTGCCATCGGACGTACTATCCCGTCCATGGTACCTGGGCCCGTATGACCGGGGACGGGATAGTACGTCATAGGCGATCAGCTGCGCTCCTGAGGGGAGCGCAGCTAATCGCCGCCGGGTGTCAGCTGATTATCACAGCTGACACCCATGACTGTGTGTCAGGAGCGGTCACGGACCGCTCCCGGCACATTAACCCCTTGCACACCGCGATCAAACATGATCGCGGTGTACTGGGGGCACAGGGGAGGATCGCGCAGGGTGGGGGCTCCCTGCGCGCCCCCCTGAGACCCTCAGAGCAGCGCGATGTGATCGCGCTGTTCTGAGGGCTTCCTCCCTCCCAGGACCCGGATCCAAGATGGCGCCGGGGTCCTGGAGGGAGGCGGCTACCTCAGTGCCTGCCGAGAGCAGGCACTGAGAAGCCTGCATCTATGCCTGTGCGATCGCTGGTGTGACAGAGTGCTGTGCACACTGTCACACCAGCGATCTGATAAAATACTGTGATGTCCCACCCTGGGACAAAGTAAAAAAGTTAAAAAAGTAAAAATAAACATGTGTAAAAAAAAAATCCAAAATAAATTAAAAAAAAAAAAAATATTCCCCAATAAATTCACTTCTTCCTGTAAATAAAAAAAAAAAAATAAAAGTACACATATTTGGTATCGCCGCGTCCGTAACGACCCCCCCTATAAAATTGTCCCACTAGTTAACCCCTTTAGTGAACCCCTTAAAAAAAAAAAAAAACGAAGCAAAAAAATCAATGCTTTATCATCATACCGCCGAACAAAAAGTGGAATAACACGCGATCAAAAAGACCGATATAAAAAAACATGGTACCGCTGAAAACGTCATCTTGTCCCGCAAAAAACGAGCCATCATAAAGCATCATCAGCGAAAAAATAAAAAGTTATAGCTCGCAGAATAAAGCGATGCAAAAATAATTATTTTTTATATAAAATTGTTTTTATTCTATAAAAGCGCCAAAATATGAAAAAATGATATAAATGAGGTATCGCCGTAATCGTACTGACCCGAAGAATAAAACTGCTTTATCAATTTTACCACACGCGGAACGGTATAAACGCCTCCCCCAAAAGAAATTCATGAATTGCTGATTTTTGTTCATTCTAACCTCCCAAAAATCGAAATAAAAAGCGATCAAAAAACGTCACGTGCTCAAAAATGGTACCAATAAAAACGTCAACTCGTCCCACAAAAAATAAGACCTCACATGACTCTGTGGGCCAAAATATGCAAAAATTATAGCTCTCAAAATGTGATGATGCAAAAACTATTTTTGCAATAAAAAGCGTCTTTTAGCGTGACAGCTGCCAATCATAAAAACCCGCTATAAATAGTAAATCAAACCCCCCTTTATCACCCCCTTAGTAGAGAAAAATAATAAAATTAAAAAAAAGTATTTATTTCCATTTTCCCATTAGGGTTAGGGTTAGGGTTGCGGCTAAAGTTAGGGTTAGGGTTGGCGCTAAAGTTAGGATTAGGGTTAGGGTTGGGATTAGGGGTGTGTTAGGGTTAGGTTTGTGGTTAGGGTTGGGACTAGGGTTAGGGGTGTGTTGGGGTTAGGGTTGGAGTTAGAATTGGGGGGTTTCAGCTGTTTAGGCACATCAGGGGCTCTCCAAATGTGACATGGCGTCTGATCTCAATTCCAGCCAATTCTGCGTTGAAAAAGTCAAACGGTGCTCCTTCACTTCTCAGCTCTGCCATGCGTCCAAACAGTAGTTTATCCCCACATATGGGGTATCAGCGTACTCTGGACCCCAAGAGTTATTGTGCAATTTGTCCTATTTCTTCTGCTACCCTTGGGAAAATAAAAAACTGGGGGCGAAAATATCATTTTTGTACAAAAAAATATATATTTTTGTTTTTACGGCTGTACATTATAAACTTCTGTGAAGCACTTGGGGCTTCATAGCGCTCACCACACATCTAGATAAGTTCCTTGTGGGGTCTATTTTCCAAAATGGGGTCACTTGTTGGGGATTTCCACTGTTTAGGCGCATCAGGGGCTCTCCAAATGCGACATGACGCCCCCAGACCATTCCATCAAAGTCTGCAATCCAAAACGTCACTACTTCCCTTCCGAGCCCCGACGTGTACCCATACAGTAGTTTTCTCCCACATATTGGTTATCAGCGTACTCAGGACAAATTGGACAACAACTTTTGGGTCCAATTTCTCCTGTTACCCTTGTAAAAATAAAATATTGGGGCAAAAAAATCATTTTAGCAAAAAAAAAAAGATTTTTTATTTTTACGGCTGTGCGTTATAAACTTCTGTGAAGCACTTCGGGGTTCAAAGTGCTCACCACACATCTAGACAAGTTCCTTGTGGGGTCTATTTTCCAAAATGGGGTCACTTGTGGGGGGTTTCCACTGTTTAGGCGCATCAGGGGCTCTCCAAATGCGACATGACGCCCCCAGACCATTCCATCAAAGTCTGCAATCCAAAACGTCACTACTTCCCTTCCGAGCCCTGACGTGCGCCCATACAGTAGTTTTCTCCCACATATTGGGTATCAGCGTACTCAGGACAAATTGGACAACAACTTTTGGGTTCCAATTTCTTCTGTTACCCTTGTGAAAATAAAATATTGGGGCGAAAAAATCATTTTTGTAAAAAAAAAAAGGATTTTTTATTTTTACGGCTGTACGTTATAAACTTCTGTGAAGCACTTCGGGGTTCAAAGTGCTCACCACACATCTAGATAAGTTCCTTGTGGGGTCTATTTGCCAAAATGGGGTCACTTGTGGGGGGTTTCCACTGTATAGGTGCATCAGGGGCTCTCCAAATGTGACATGACGCCCCCAGACCATTCCATCAAAGTCTGCAATCCAAAACGTCACTACTTCCCTTCCGAGCCCTGACGTGCGCCCATACAGTAGTTTTCTCCCACATATTGGGTATCAGCGTACTCAGGACAAATTGGACAACAACTTTTGGGTTCCAATTTCTTCTGTTACCCTTGTGAAAATAAAATATTGGGGGCGAAAAAAATCATTTTTGTAAAAAAAAAAAGGATTTTTTATTTTTACGGCTGTACGTTATAAACTTCTGTGAAGCACTTCGGGGTTCAAAGTGCTCACCACACATCTAGATAAGTTCCTTGTGGGGTCTATTTGCCAAAATGGGGTCACTTGTGGGGGGTTTCCACTGTATAGGTGCATCAGGGGCTCTCCAAATTTGACATGACGCCCCCAGACCATTCCATCAAAGTCTGCAATCCAAAACGTCACTACTTCCCTTCCGAGCCCTGACGTGCGCCCATACAGTAGTTTTCTCCCACATATTGGGTATCAGCGTACTCAGGACAAATTGGACAACAACTTTTGGGTTCCAATTTCTTCTGTTACCCTTGTGAAAAAAAAATATTGGGGACGAAAAAATCATTTTTGTAAAAAAAAAAAAAAGATTTTTTATTTTACAGCTGTACGTTATAAACTTTAGTGAAACACCTGGGGGTTAAAAGTTCTCACCACACATCTAGATAAGTTCCTTGAGGGGTCTAGTTTCCAAAATGGCGTCATTTATGGGGGTTCCACTGTTTAGGCAGATCAGGAGCTCTCCAAACACGACATGGCGTCCAGCCAATTCTGCGTTGAAAAAGTCAGACGGCGCTCCTTCCCTTCCAAACTCTGCCATGCACCCAAACAGTGGTTTACCCCCACATATGGGGTATCAGCGCACTCAGGACAAATTGCACAATAACTTTTGGAGTCTTGTTACCCTTGGAAAAATAAAAATTGGGGTGAAAAGATCATTTTTGTGGAAAAAATATGATTTTTAAATTTTACGGCTCTACGTTATAAACTTGTGTGAAGCACTTGGGGGTTCAAATTGCTCACCAAAGATCTAGAAAAGTTCCTTAGGGGGTCTAGTTTCCAAAATGGGGTCATTTGTGGGGGGTTTCCACTGTTTAGGCACATCAGGGGCTCTCCAAATGCAACATGGCATCCAATCTCAATTCCAGCCAATTTTGGTTGGAAAAAGTCAAATGGTGCTCCTTCCATTCCGAGCTCTGCCGTGCGCCCAAACAGTGGTTCCCACCCACATATGGGGTATCAGCGTACTCAGGACAAATTGGACAACAACTTATGTGGTCCAATTTCTCCTGTTACCCTTGAGAAAATAAAAAATTAGTGACTAAAATATAATTTTTGTGGGAAAAAAATAGGATTTTTTATTTTCATGCCCGGGCATTATAAACTTGTGTGAAGCACTTGGGGGTTCAAAGTGCTCACCAAAGATCTAGATAAGTTCCTTAGGGGGTATAGTTTCCAAAATGTGGTCACTTGTGGGGGGTTTCCACTGTTATAGGCTCATCTGGGGCACTGCAAACGGAACATGACCCCCATCAACGTCTGCATTCCAAAACGTTACTACTTCCTTTCCAAGCCCTGCCGTGCACCCAAACAGTCCCCCCCCCCACATATGGGGTATCAGCGTACTCAGGACAAATTGGACAACAACTTTTGGGGTCCAATTTCCTTGGGAAAATTCAAAAATTTGGGACTAAAAAATCATTTTTGTGGAAAATTGTTTTGTTTTTTTTTCACACCCAGGCATTATAAGCTTTTGTGAAACACTTGGGAGTTCAAAGTGCTCACAACAGATCTAGATAAGTACCTTAGTGGGTCTAGTTTCCAAAATGGTGTCACTTGTGGGGGTTTCCACTGTTTAGGCGCATCAGGGGCTCTCCAAACACGACATGGCGTCCAATCTCAATTCCAGCCAATTTTAGTTTGAAAAAGTCAAACGGCGCTCCTTCCCTTACGAGCTCTGCCGTGTGCCCAAAAAGTGGTTTTCCCCCACATATTGGGTATTGGCGTACTCAGGAGAAATTGCATAACAACCTTATCTGTCCATTTTCTCCTTTTACCCTTGTGAAATAAAAAAAAAGTTTGTAAAAGATCATTTTTGTGGCTAAAAAGTTAAATATTCATTTTTTCCTTCCACGTTGCTTTAGTTCCTGTGAAGCACCTGAAGGGTTAATAATCTTCTTGAATGTGGTTTTGAGTACCTTGAGGGGTGCAGTTTTTAGAATGGTGTCACTTTTGGGTATTTTCTGCCATATAGACCCCTCAAAGTGACTTCAAATGAGAGGTGGTCCCTAAAAAAAATGGCTTTGTAAATTTTGTTGTAAAAATGAGAAATCGCTGGTCAACTTTTAACCCTTATAACTTCCTAACAAAAAAAAATTTTGGTTCCAAAATTGTGCTGATGTAAAGTAGACATGTGGGAAATGTTATTTCTTAACTATTTTATGTGACATATTTCTCTGTTTTAAGGGAATAAAAATTCAAAGTTTGAAAATTGCAAAATTTTAAAAATTTTCGCCATATTTTCGTTTTTTTTCAAAAATAAACGCAAGTTATATCGAAGAAATTTTACTTCTAACGTGAAGTACAATATGTCACGAGAAAACATTCTCAGAATCGCGAAGATCCGTTGAAGCGTTCCAGAGTTATAACCTCATAAAGAGACAGTGGTCAGAATTGTAAAAATTGGCCCGGTCATTAACGGCAAACCACCCTTGGGGGTGAAGGGGTTAATAAGAGAAAACACAGTAGTTTGACAATAAATGGCTTCACCCAACCACTAACCATGAGTGGAGAAAAAGTTTTGGTGTTATCATTCATATTTTCTGAAAAAAGGTCAACAAAGCAAAAATTGTGCCGGGTATGTAAACTTTTAAGCACAACTGTAAAATAACCAACGCCGGAATGCATTTTTTTCCACCATTTCATCCCATTTGTTCCCCTTTTATTGGTACAATGAATAGCGCCATTCAAAACTACAACTTATTCTGCAAAAAACAAGCTCTTCACGAGTGGAGAAAAAGTTTTGTGTTAGTGTAAGGAGATAGACCGGACCTTGGGTACCTGCATGCCGGATACGGAGCTAGGAAGGCTGCATCTTCGGGGAAGCCTGAGCGGTGCAGACCTTCCCCTGCTGCCTGACGGAGCTTCCTGCTGACAGGAGGGGATGGGCAGAGCCAGAAAAGGGCGCGCAGCAGCCGGCAGATAAAAAGGGAAAGCATGCGAAATAAGGGAGTTTGGCCGCAGGGAAGAGCAGCGCGCAGAGCGGTGAGTGGCGGGCTCTGCTTCCCTTGTCCCCTGCACGGAGTACCAATTCTGCGAGGGGTCACATAGAAAGAGCTCCGTCACCTGCAGAGCCAAGCGTGCACAGTAGCACGCCGGAGAGAGAGACTGCTGCGGAGCCATGCAAAGCAGAGCAGAGCGGGGCTGTAACCCCGGGCAGAACCGTGCTGAACCGAGCCGTGTACATAGAGCAGAGACGTGCACACTGAGTAGAGTTGACCCAGCCTTGCAGCAACCAGAGGGAGAAGCTCCATGTCCTGTCGCCACCCGCCATTAACAGTAGGAACCAGAGAGAAGGGGACATACAGCGTGGGTCCGGTGCTGTCAGAAAGCAAGGCACAGAACGCTCCGTGTCTGTGAGTGTAACACACGTGCCCCATATGAGTGACCGAGGACAGGACAGACCCTTGTACCCTGACCGTGCCGTGCCGTTAAACAACTTCTGAGCCACGTGGGGCCCGTACCAGATCATGACCCCTTTTACCATCAGGCACTTTGGGCTCGCTTGACTGAGACTGTGAGAAGTGTTGTGCAGGAGTCTCGTGGAGCTTAGACAGTAGTCTTGGCCTTTATCTTTGTAGGAAACTACTTTATATGTACTAGGGGCAGTGGAAGGTTCAGGAGACCAACCACTGTCACCAGAAGACGGGGTATTGTTGTCTGTTTGACCCCATTAATGAGAACACTGCGTTGGCCATTGCCTGCACCATTGATTCCGCAGCAGGAGCTGCAGTATTAGGACTTCCTTATATGTTTGCTAATATTTGAACCGTTGTAATTTACTGTACCTTTAATACTGTTTAACTCTTCACCTCCCTGCGTGGAGTATTTCCCCTGTAAATAAACATGTTAACCCTTGCTCTGTTGCCTGCGTACCGTCACTGTAACCCGCGTTCCTGCTCGTACTCTTAAATTATCATTCATGTTCTCTGAGAAAAAGCCAAGAGAGCAAAAATTCTGCCGCGGTATGTAAACTTTTGAGCACAACTGTACATTTTGTTCTTACAGTATTAGTTTTACTAGCGATCACAAAAGATTAGTTCTACAAAAGGGTTCATAGAAAAAAAGACTAATCATAAAAAATTATCTTTATTAATCTCGCTAAAAAACATCAAAGAAATAAAAAAATGAAAAAACCAAGCAACCCATTTGCTGATCAAAATCACACAATGGTGCACAAAAATAAACAAAAGAAAAAAGTAAACAAAACATAGGGGGTTTGGTAGGCCAAAATAGCCTTATAAGGCCCTAAACGCGCCCCTGCCTGACAGCGGAGGTTGACACTCTCTTGAGACGCAAATGGCGCCCCCCCCTCCACGGCAACTCTCCCTAAAAACCCTGCTAGACCCTACTAAGAAGGGCAAACACCAAAAATACCAAAAACAGCCACAACCTCGATAACCAAGATGTCTGTTCGAGCAGTCCAGGGATGTACAGGGTAAAAATGCACATTATAAATGCCCCCTAAATACAGAATCACCAACTACAAGCACCAAATCAGATATACATATAAAAAAAAAATTTTTGCAAGAGAGTTTGCGAACTGTAAGACCATAGGGTTGGTCTATATGGCCACCTGCTCATGTCCTAAAAATTATATTGGCAAGACAAAGAGGGAGTTTAGGAGGAGGATCAGTGAGCATCTGGGTGATGTGAGAAATGACAGGGACACACCAGTGGCCCGTCATGTGTGGGAAGAGCATGGAGGGACTGGAGATGTACTCTCTTTTTGTGTCTTGGAAGTAGTCAAACAGAGTGGAAGACAGGGAGACTGGTATAGACTAATTTTACAAAAAGAGACACGTTGGATTTTTAAAATGGAATCCGTGGCCCCTAGGGGGCTTAATGACCGGTTGACATATGGGTGTTTCATTTGAAAATATCCACTTGATGATCTATATGTTTATCTAATTTTTGCCTCTACCCTAAAAAATTCAAAAAAGCTTTCAAGGCCTTTCATAGACCTATAAGATGGTTTATGGTAATTATGTATAGGTGGGAGCCATTAGCGTCTCAAGAGGGTGTCAACCTCCGCGTCAGGCAGGGGCATCGGTTAGGGCCTAATAGGGCTTTGTAGGCCTACCAAACCCCCTATGTTTTGATAACTTTTTTCTTTTGTTTGTTTTTGTCCATCATTGTGTGATTTTGATCAGGAAATTGGGTGCTTGGTTTTTTTCATTTTTTGTTTTTTTGATGGCTATTTAACGTGATGAATAAATATAATTTTTATGATTAGTCTTTTTTTTCTATGAGCCCTATAGCATTAGTTTTATAGTAAAAATGAACTGATAACATGATTCTTTCATGTTAGTACGATTACAGCCAGAGATACTAAACTTGTATTGTTTTTTATTATTATTTAACCCCTTACCGCCAAAGCCTGTTCTCACCTTCCTGACCAGGCCAAATTTTTCAGTTCTGACCAGTGTCACGTTATCTGGTAATAACTGAGAAATTCTTCCACATATCCCAGTGAGTCTGAGATAGTTTTTTCGTGAGACAATGTACTTCACATAATTGGTAAATTTAGGTCGAATTGATTTTCATTAATTTATAAAACAATTGGAAATTTGATGAAAATTTTGAAAAATTCGCAATTTTTCATCTTTGAATTTTTGTGCCCTTAAATAGATGGTCATACCGCTAAATAATAATTAATAAATGATATTTACCATATGTCTACTTTACATCAGCATCATTTTTTAAACTTTTTTTGTTAGAAATGTACAAGGGTTAAAAGTTTAGCAGCAATTTTTCATTATTCATTATTGTGGGCAGCATGGTGGCTCAGTGGATAGCACTGCAGCCTGGCAGTGCTGGGGTCCTGGGTAGAGTTGAGCGATACTTTCCGATATCCTAAAGTATCGGAATCGGAATGGTATCGCCGATATCACTAAAATATCGGCGATACCCGATACCGATACCGGAAGTCCCATGTAAGTCTATGGGAACAAAATATCGAAATTAAAAAAAACCCATTCTTGCCTTGTTGGTTAATTGTACATGAAGGAAAACAAGAAAGAGTAATGTAGAATGTATTGGGGGAGGTTGAGGAGACATTAAAGGCATAGATGTTTGACCCAATCCAATGGAATAGCATTAATTTTTTTTTTTTAGGAAATACGTTCGGATTGACGAACAAATTGACAATGTTGTTTAACCTTTTTTCTATTTTGTCAAATATGTCTGTTTCACAACTTCCATGGTCTTCACCTTTTTAACTTTTCACACACTTTCTCCTTCATAATTTTCAGCAGCATCATCTTTCTCATCAAATTATTCTTCATCTTCACCTTCTTAATCTTCTAAAACTTCTTGCTCTTCATCTTTTTGTAACATTACTTATATTGTTCTTATTAAACAGTTATTATTCTTCATATTCTACTTCTTCATCTTCTTCCTATTCATCCTTTTCATCATATTCTTATTTGTGACAGACATTCCTGTACTTGTAATCTGTAAAACTCTGAATTTTCATCCTTCCGTTCTTGCTGTCACGAAAGATTTTAATTACAACAGTATTTGTCCGCGTTCAGTTTAGCCTGCAGCAGCATCAGGCATTTTCCAGGGGCACCACGAGGAGGAACGGACTCACCCCCATACACTGCTTAGTCTTCTCCTGCTTAGAATTTAGAGCATATATTTTGCTCTTCATTTTGGTCTTATACTTAATGTTCTTCTGCTTTTGATCTTCTGCTTATTGTTCTTCTGTCTCTTGTTCTGTATCTTGTAGTTTGTCTTAACCTTCTTGTCCTGTTGGTGATGGTACAAAAGCCAATGGAAGTAACGAGGACCAGCTGACTGTGCTGGAACCCGGAGGGTCAGCAGAAGGAAAAGAGCCAATGGCACAACCGAGGACCAGCTGACGTTACTGGGACAGGGTTACTAAGCAGGAGGTACCTGTGCTCCAAAGCACTACCAAGGACCAGCAGACGTTGCTGGAACTCGGATACCGACATGGAGGCACCTAGGCCAAAGCACTGCGGAGAACCAGCTGACGGTACTGGAACCCGGATGGTAGCAGAAGGTACAAGAGCCAATGAAAGTAACGAGGACCACCTGACTGTGCTGGAACCCGGAGGGTCAGCAGAAGGAAAAGAGCCAATGGCACAACCGAGGACCAGCTGACGTTACTGGGACAGGGTTACTAAGCAGGAGGTACCTGTGCTCCAAAGCACTACCAAGGACCAGCAGACGTTGCTGGAACTCGGATACCGACATGGAGGCACCTAGGCCAAAGGTACTGCGGAGAACCAGCTGACGGTACTGGAACCCGGATGGGTAGCAGAAGGTACCCATGGAAATTAAAGTTGAGGCAGCAGGACTGTTTGCCGTTCACACAGCAGGGGAACAGCTGACATTACTGAACCCCAGTAACACGGGAGCAAGTGTAGACTGTGCTAACAGCACTTCCGAGAAACAACTGGCGGTGTTGTAACCCAGGGATGAGAAGAGAACAGGGTGGAGGCAGCAGGACTGTTTGCCGTTCACACAGCAGGGAACAGCTGACATTACTGAACCCCAGTAACACAGGAGCAAGTGTTCACTGTGCTAACAGCACTTCTGAGAAACAACTGGCGGTGTTGTAACCCAGGGATGAGAAGAGAACATGGTGGAGGCAGCAGGACTGTTTGCCGTTCACACAGCAGGGGAACAGCTGACATTACTGAACCCCAGTAACACAGGAGCAAGTGTAGACTGTGCTAACAGCACTTCCGAGAAACAACTGGCGGTGTTGTAACCCAGGGATGAGAAGAGAACAGGGATGAGAAGAGAACAGGGTGGAGGCAGCAGGACTTTTTGCCGTTCACACAGCAGGGGAACAGCTGACATTACTGAACCCCAGTAACACGGGAGCAAGTGTAGACTGTGCTAACAGCACTTCCGAGAAACAACTGGCGGTGTTGTAACCCAGGGATGAGAAGAGAACAGGGTGGAGGCAGCAGGACTGTTTGCCGTTCACACAGCAGGGAACAGCTGACATTACTGAACCCCAGTAACACAGGAGCAAGTGTTCACTGTGCTAACAGCACTTCTGAGAAACAACTGGCGGTGTTGTAACCCAGGGATGAGAAGAGAACATGGTGGAGGCAGCAGGACTGTTTGCCGTTCACACAGCAGGGAACAGCTGACATTACTGAACCCCAGTAACACAGGAGCAAGTGTAGACTGTGCTAACAGCACTTCCGAGAAACAACTGGCGGTGTTGTAACCCAGGGATGAGAAGAGAACAGGGTGGAGGCAGCAGGACTTTTTGCCGTTCACACAGCAGGGGAACAGCTGACATTACTGAACCCCAGTAACACAGGAGCAAGTGTAGACTGTGCTAACAGCACTTACGAGAAACAACTGGCGGTGTTGTAACCCAGGGATGAGAAGAGAACATGGTGGAGGCAGCAGGACTGTTTGCCGTTCACACAGCAGGGGAACAGCTGACATTACTGAACCCCAGTAACACAGGAGCAAGTGTAGACTGTGCTAACAGCACTTCCGAGAAACAACTGGCGGTGTTGTAACCCAGGGATGAGAAGAGAACAGGGATGAGAAGAGAACAGGGTGGAGGCAGCAGGACTTTTTGCCGTTCACACAGCAGGGGAACAGCTGACATTACTGAACCCCAGTAACACGGGAGCAAGTGTAGACTGTGCTAACAGCACTTCCGAGAAACAACTGGCGGTGTTGTAACCCAGGATGAGAAGAGAACAGGGTGGAGGCAGCAGGACTTTTTGCCGTTCACACAGCAGGGGAACAGCTGACATTACTGAACCCCAGTAACACAGGAGCAAGTGTAGACTGTGCTAACAGCACTTCCGAGAAACAACTGGCGGTGTTGTAACCCAGGGATGAGAAGAGAACAGGGTGGAGGCAGCAGGACTTTTTGCCGTTCACACAGCAGGGGAACAGCTGACATTACTGAACCCCAGTAACACAGGAGCAAGTGTAGACTGTGCTAACAGCACTTCCGAGAAACAACTGGCGGTGTTGTAACCCAGGGATGAGAAGAGAACATGGTGGAGGCAGCAGGACTTTTTGCCGTTCACACAGCAGGGGAACAGCTGACATTACTGAACCCCAGTAACACAGGAGCAAGTGTAGACTGTGCTAACAGCACTTCCGAGAAACAACTGGCGGTGTTGTAACCCAGGGATGAGAAGAGAACAGGGATGAGAAGAGAACAGGGTGGAGGCAGCAGGACTTTTTGCCGTTCACACGCAGGGGAACAGCTGACATTACTGAACCCCAGTAACACGGGAGCAAGTGTAGACTGTGCTAACAGCACTTCCGAGAAACAACTGGCGGTGTTGTAACCCAGGGATGAGAAGAGAACAGGGTGGAGGCAGCAGGACTGTTTGCCGTTCACACAGCAGGGAACAGCTGACATTACTGAACCCCAGTAACACAGGAGCAAGTGTTCACTGTGCTAACAGCACTTCTGAGAAACAACTGGCGGTGTTGTAACCCAGGGATGAGAAGAGAACATGGTGGAGGCAGCAGGACTTTTTGCCGTTCACACAGCAGGGGAACAGCTGACATTACTGAACCCCAGTAACACAGGAGCAAGTGTAGACTGTGCTAACAGCACTTCCGAGAAACAACTGGCGGTGTTGTAACCCAGGGATGAGAAGAGAACAGGGTGGAGGCAGCAGGACTTTTTGCCGTTCACACAGCAGGGGAACAGCTGACATTACTGAACCCCAGTAACACAGGAGCAAGTGTAGACTGTGCTAACAGCACTTCCGAGAAACAACTGGCGGTGTTGTAACCCAGGGATGAGAAGAGAACATGGTGGAGGCAGCAGGACTGTTTGCCGTTCACACAGCAGGGGAACAGCTGACATTACTGAACCCCAGTAACACAGGAGCAAGTGTAGACTGTGCTAACAGCACTTCCGAGAAACAACTGGCGGTGTTGTAACCCAGGGATGAGAAGAGAACAGGGATGAGAAGAGAACAGGGTGGAGGCAGCAGGACTTTTTGCCGTTCACACAGCAGGGGAACAGCTGACATTACTGAACCCCAGTAACACAGGAGCAAGTGTAGACTGTGCTAACAGCACTTCCGAGAAACAACTGGCGGTGTTGTAACCCAGGGATGAGAAGAGAACAGGGTGGAGGCAGCAGGACTTTTTGCCGTTCACACAGCAGGGGAACAGCTGACATTACTGAACCCCAGTAACACAGGAGCAAGTGTAGACTGTGCTAACAGCACTTCCGAGAAACAACTGGCGGTGTTGTAACCCAGGGATGAGAAGAGAACATGGTGGAGGCAGCAGGACTTTTTGCCGTTCACACAGCAGGGGAACAGCTGACATTACTGAACCCCAGTAACACAGGAGCAAGTGTAGACTGTGCTAACAGCACTTCCGAGAAACAACTGGCGGTGTTGTAACCCAGGGATGAGAAGAGAACAGGGATGAGAAGAGAACAGGGTGGAGGCAGCAGGACTTTTTGCCGTTCACACAGCAGGGGAACAGCTGACATTACTGAACCCCAGTAACACGGGAGCAAGTGTAGACTGTGCTAACAGCACTTCCGAGAAACAACTGGCGGTGTTGTAACCCAGGGATGAGAAGAGAACAGGGTGGAGGCAGCAGGACTGTTTGCCGTTCACACAGCAGGGGAACAGCTGACATTACTGAACCCCAGTAACACAGGAGCAAGTGTTCACTGTGCTAACAGCACTTCTGAGAAACAACTGGCGGTGTTGTAACCCAGGGATGAGAAGAGAACATGGTGGAGGCAGCAGGACTTTTTGCCGTTCACACAGCAGGGGAACAGCTGACATTACTGAACCCCAGTAACACAGGAGCAAGTGTAGACTGTGCTAACAGCACTTCCGAGAAACAACTGGCGGTGTTGTAACCCAGGGATGAGAAGAGAACAGGGTGGAGGCAGCAGGACTTTTTGCCGTTCACACAGCAGGGGAACAGCTGACATTACTGAACCCCAGTAACACAGGAGCAAGTGTAGACTGTGCTAACAGCACTTCCGAGAAACAACTGGCGGTGTTGTAACCCAGGGATGAGAAGAGAACATGGTGGAGGCAGCAGGACTGTTTGCCGTTCACACAGCAGGGGAACAGCTGACATTACTGAACCCCAGTAACACAGGAGCAAGTGTAGACTGTGCTAACAGCACTTCCGAGAAACAACTGGCGGTGTTGTAACCCAGGGATGAGAAGAGAACAGGGATGAGAAGAGAACAGGGTGGAGGCAGCAGGACTTTTTGCCGTTCACACAGCAGGGGAACAGCTGACATTACTGAACCCCAGTAACACGGGAGCAAGTGTAGACTGTGCTAACAGCACTTCCGAGAAACAACTGGCGGTGTTGTAACCCAGGGATGAGAAGAGAACAGGGTGGAGGCAGCAGGACTTTTTGCCGTTCACACAGCAGGGGAACAGCTGACATTACTGAACCCCAGTAACACAGGAGCAAGTGTAGACTGTGCTAACAGCACTTCCGAGAAACAACTGGCGGTGTTGTAACCCAGGGATGAGAAGAGAACAGGGTGGAGGCAGCAGGACTTTTTGCCGTTCACACAGCAGGGGAACAGCTGACATTACTGAACCCCAGTAACACAGGAGCAAGTGTAGACTGTGCTAACAGCACTTCCGAGAAACAACTGGCGGTGTTGTAACCCAGGGATGAGAAGAGAACATGGTGGAGGCAGCAGGACTTTTTGCCGTTCACACAGCAGGGGAACAGCTGACATTACTGAACCCCAGTAACACAGGAGCAAGTGTAGACTGTGCTAACAGCACTTCCGAGAAACAACTGGCGGTGTTGTAACCCAGGGATGAGAAGAGAACAGGGATGAGAAGAGAACAGGGTGGAGGCAGCAGGACTTTTTGCCGTTCACACAGCAGGGGAACAGCTGACATTACTGAACCCCAGTAACACGGGAGCAAGTGTAGACTGTGCTAACAGCACTTCCGAGAAACAACTGGCGGTGTTGTAACCCAGGGATGAGAAGAGAACAGGTGGAGGCAGCAGGACTGTTTGCCGTTCACACAGCAGGGAACAGCTGACATTACTGAACCCCAGTAACACAGGAGCAAGTGTTCACTGTGCTAACAGCACTTCTGAGAAACAACTGGCGGTGTTGTAACCCAGGGATGAGAAGAGAACATGGTGGAGGCAGCAGGACTGTTTGCCGTTCACACAGCAGGGGAACAGCTGACATTACTGAACCCCAGTAACACAGGAGCAAGTGTAGACTGTGCTAACAGCACTTCCGAGAAACAACTGGCGGTGTTGTAACCCAGGGATGAGAAGAGAACAGGGTGGAGGCAGCAGGACTTTTTGCCGTTCACACAGCAGGGGAACAGCTGACATTACTGAACCCCAGTAACACAGGAGCAAGTGTAGACTGTGCTAACAGCACTTCCGAGAAACAACTGGCGGTGTTGTAACCCAGGGATGAGAAGAGAACAGGGTGGAGGCAGCAGGACTTTTTGCCGTTCACACAGCAGGGGAACAGCTGACATTACTGAACCCCAGTAACACAGGAGCAAGTGTAGACTGTGCTAACAGCACTTCCGAGAAACAACTGGCGGTGTTGTTGTGTAGCCCTGGTACACAATACCAGGAGGATGAGTGGAGAGGTAACAGTTAAGGTCTCTTCATGACATCATGTACACTTCTGACACACCCAGCAGGGGTGTGGAAGGGAGTGATTTCTAGTCAGTCAGTTTCCTGTCCTTGGACAGAGTAGACGTGTCCAGTTTGAGCCTGTCATCAGTTCAGAACGTGGAGGCTGGTACAGGTGGTCTAATTCACCTTAGCCTAGTCAGAGCTGTGCCCCACTGGAAGAAAGACTGAACTATCTAGTAAGAGTCGAGCAAATCGAAGGGCAAAGTGGAAGGAAGATTATTGGAAAAGTGCGTTTGGCTTGGAAAAGTCCTGCACATTGCTACCGGTCACTGGGGACCGAAGGATCACTATTAGCTACAAGCATAGTGAAGAGAAAACCAGAGATTTACCGGACCCTAGGTCGCGGCAAACAAGCCCCTTATAGTCAGTACGTAACTGGGGTCAGGGGAAGTGAAGACTTTGAGTCTCTGCAGGACAAAATAAGAATTCAGCTCCCTCACAGAAAGGCTCCACCACAAACCTGACTGGGAAGTACAGCTTTGGATTAGCTGTAGTTATTGAGAGAACTACGCTGCAAGCTGGTTGTACTCATCATTGTGTTGAAAGTAAAGGAGGCCCCTAAGTTGCTTAGCTGTTGCCTCAAAGCTCATCCTCCACCAACCCCATCAGCCTCCCTGGGACCTGCTTGAACATCTTACAAGTAAAGGTATGGAAAGACGCTGACCGTGTGAGACTGAGTTATTATTGCATGCTGCACAATCCCTACCTATCTCCCGAACTGAGGGACCAGTCCCACCTGTAGGGGACCCGACATCTAGCTGCCTCACCATCCCTCAGAGATCTACAGCAGCGCTGGTATAAATTACCAGAAGACTACAGGTGGCGTCACGAACTGTATATAAAATCAATCCCCTGTAAATATATCCCCAACATATGCCAGACCGCCAGGGCCACAGACCGAGCCACAGCTACCTGTGACAATCCCCATAGACTTCTACGGGCTCGGCTCTGAGTACCCATTGCCCTGGTAACCCACAATTGTGGTGGCGGGTCGACAACAAAATTTGGCGTCACGAACAGGATACGAAACTTGCAGCATTGCGAGCCCTGTGTGCCTGTGGATGTTTTTTGTGAAAAAGGACTGTTTGCATTTTGGCGCCAAAAATCGCCATCTTTGTCCGCCATATTCGCGCCCTCAGGCGCTGGAGAAGAAGGTGGGCGTAACCTGAAAAGAGCGCGCAAAGTCTTGGACACGCCCCCGGACTCTGACTCAGCGCATGGTCCCTGCAACAGGAAGTGAACGCTCTGACATCAGAGCGCCAGCGACGAAGGTCCTGTTCCCACTGCGGTGCCTGTGAAATAGCAGCGTCTGAAACCCGGGAGGCTCCGTTTAACCAAGGGGGCGCTAAGATGTCACAACAACCGGCTGACAGTGCGGCCCCAGCCGGAGGCCCCAATCCCGCACCGTCTGGTATTGTAGCGCCAGATGGGGGCGCAGGCCCTGCACCCAGTCCGGTAGTCCCGATCATGCCACTAACGCTCCCATATATGCCTGGGGCGAAATGGCTTCCCCAATACAGCGGTGAGCCAGGCACATTAGCAGCTTCAAGCGGAAGTTATGCAGCATCCTAGAAATGTACTCCATGCCTGAGAGACAAAAAGCTGCTGTGCTAATAGGGCAGCTAACTGGCGCTGCTGAGAGGGAAGTGGGATTGGGGAAACCCAAGGGGGGACCCCCCCCC
>JARQOD010000003.1:415621878-415777452 GCA_033576555.1 Oophaga sylvatica | reverse complement strand
GAAATTTTTTGTTATTTTAGTTTTTAAAATTTTTAAAAAGGTTAAATTTTTAAAAAAGGGAAAAATTTAAATATTTTCCCTTTTCCTTGGAAAACATTTTTTGCGGTCAGTTTTAGAAAACCGTTTTTTTTTTGAATTTTATTACATAGAAAAAAAAGTAACAAAGTTGGGAAAAGCCAAAAAAAAGACATTTATCCATCCTTTCTGCCATTTTTCCCGTTAGAAAAAAATCCCCAGATCTAGGGCCCCTTCAAAGAATTTTAACTGTAAATAAAATTTAATTTTTTACGCCCCAGGAAGACATCCAGGCCTCTTTTTTAACCCCCCTCGACGATTTTCGCCATCACCACCCCCCTCAGGAAACGGAATTCCCCAGTTTCCCTCACTGCCCAAACCGTAAAGAATCCCTAAAAAAAATTTGGGGGGAAAACCTTCCCCTTCCTCCAACGCAGAAAAAACAAAAAGTTTTTTCCCCTTATTCCTTACACAGGGTTTTTTAGATCGCCCCTCATAAAATTTTTTTTCTAAAACTAAAAAATCCAAATTTTTGCTAACTCTCTGGGTATTGCAGTTCCCTCATCCCCTTTATTATTTTGTTGCCCCTCCTTTGTACTTGCTCTAGTTCCATTATATCCTTCCTGAGCACCGGTGCCCAAAACTGACACAGTACTCCATGTGCGGTCTAACCAGGAATTTGTAACAGAGGCAGTAATAATGCTCTCATCATGTGTATCCAGACCTCTTTTAATGCACCCATGATCCTTTTGCCTTGGCAGCCGCTTCCTGGCACTGGCTGCTCCATGTAAGTTTATCATTAACTAGGATCCCCAAGTCCTTCTCCATGTCAGATTTACCCAGTGGTTTCCCATTCAGTGTGTAATGGTGATATTGATTCCTTCTTCTCATGTGTATAACCATACATTTATCATTGTTAAACCCCATCTGCCACCTTTCGGCCCAAGATTCCAACTTATCCAGATCCATCTGTAGCAGAATACTATCTTTCTTGTATTGACTGCTTTACATAGTTTTGTATCATCTGCAAATATCGATATTTTACTGTTGTACTAATTTCCGAATGGTCTGCCATTCTTTCCTATACAGCAGATGGTTGTCACTCAGGGGGGTGGCAGCTGTAGCTGACTTGTAGAAATGGGCACAAACGCGCCATACATTCACAAGTAGCTCAGGCAAACCTAGGTAGGTTTTGAGAATCCGCTGAACCCCCTAAATTGAACCGTGGCCACCATGGTATGTGTGGGAGGTTGCCAAGCTTCAGAGGCACCACCAGGTTACCGCCATTATCACACACGACCATGGCTGGTTGTAGTTTTTTGGGAGAGCCACAGATCAGTCTGGTCTTTTTAGTCCTCTCAACTCCACGGCGGTGTGCAGTTTGTCACCTAAGCAGATTAGTTTCAGCAGAGCCTGTTGCCGTTTGGGCCGAGGCCGTGCTGCAAGAGATTCCAGTTTACAACTGATTTGACATTTCTGAGATGGAGGATGAAGAGGTGCAGGGCAACCAGGGCCAGCAATCCTCGGTGTCGCTAGCACGTGTTCCATCTCAGGATCCGGCTGGGTCCCGGCTCCACAATGTTACACCAGTGGCCATCAAGGAAATGTAGCATCCCTGGCCACAAGCACTTGCCCAGGTGTCCGTGGTTAAGTGGACCTTCCAGTAACAGTGTTGTTCAGGGCATGGCTAATGTGATGGGACACGTGCTTGTGTAAGGGGGTGACAGCACACTGGGAAAAATAGTGGTGGCTGGGGACCGAGTACCGAGGTACACCCCACTGCCATGAGGTTGCGGAAAGGTTCCATCTCCACAAGCTAAACGGCAACATTTCCAGGGCAAGCGGTCTGATAATGTGGTCGTCTAGTATTGTAGCCTGTGGGTGGGTGGCTGCATATTTACACTTGCATTCTAAGGACTGGGGTGGGGGACAACTGAACGCTGTGCTGGGACATGGATGTGGACGTGGTTGCACAAGGTGGTTGCAAGTGTGCAACGACAGGTGCAGGGATGGAATAATCTTCACCTATGTTTGGACAGGGGATTGGTGTGCACATACAACAGGGGAACAGGCAGGTGTCAACCACGGACACTGTTTCTGGACCCTGGTATTCAGCCCAATTAGTGGGTGCTTTGCTTGCATGTGCCTGAGCATTCTGGTGTGGTCAGGCTGGTAGTTGTCCTGCCTCTGCTGATGCTGGCACAGCAGATGTTGCAAATGGCCTTTTTGGGTTAACTGGACTGTCTTTAAAAAAGTGCCAGACTCGGGAACACCTAACCCTTGGCTTGGCAACTTCACCCATGTTGGTGCTCTGGCGAACAGTTGCCCGCCTTGAATCTCTGGCCACACCACTGCCTCTTCCTGCCTGTTGTGGTGCTGCGGATCCCTCCCCGTGTGTTGCTGTCCTTGTTCTGCATGTCAGCTTCCCAGGTTGGGTCAGTGACTTCATCGTCCACCACCTATTTTTCCACTTCTGCACTCTGGTCCTCCTCCGACTTGCTGACGTAACACCACCACTTGTTGGCAATTGTGTCTCCCTCATCATCCACTCTTGTGAACAATTGCATTTTCCCACCGTCGCCTTCTTGTGAGTGTGGCTGCTTCAATATTTGGGCATTGCTACACGCGATCTCCCCACTTCCTTATTGAAATGGGCAGGGGGAGAGGCCAGAAAACTATAAATGGGAAATGTGAACAGGTCTTTGGAGTGTCTAAGTATGGGATCACTTGTCTCCAGGCACTCAGCATGTGGTAGGAAGGAGGATCAGGGTGAGGATTATGTGGTCCAGAATCATGGCTGCTGAGACTGAACTATGTGGAAGACAGGGTGGTGGGCAAAATGACTGAAGCATTATCTGCTATGCATCCAAACAACCTTTTTTACACTGGGCTGGCATCAAGAGTGGGTTTTGCCCCCTACAAAGTGGGAGAGGTAGCTAGATCAAGATGATGTGTGTGTTTGTTGTGCTCCCACAGCAGGCAGAGTTTTCAGCTTGCCCACAGCCTCGGCCTCTGCGCCCCACCATTAGCGTCACGTCCACTTCCCCGTCCCTTACCACCGTCCATGCCCATTTAAAATTACGTATGATTTATTCATGTTGAGAAAACTTTGCAGTATTACAATGCCAGGAAAATTTGCCCACTACAGATGGACATATAAGACTGCAGTATAATATAGCAATGCGATTTGTAACCAAATAAGTATTTTTGGTGTTTTGAGGCACAACTCTAGCACAATAAATGGGTTATACATTTCAATGCAGAAAAAAATTGTAGTATTTACTTTTGCAGGAAAATTTGCCCACCTCAGATGGACTGGTTACACTGCAGGAGCAATATAGCAATGCTACTTCTAACCAACCAAGTCTGGCTGAATGCTTTTGACACACAATTGACTCAGTAAAAATGGGGTAGAATATTTCCCTTTCAGTACAGGGGTAGCACTGCTGCAGCCAGACATGTCCTCTGAAAGCCGGGGAGTGTCTGCTCCAGTAAGGGGGGAATTAGGAGAGCAGGGCAGGTCAGACAGGTGCTGGTAGTGGGGGACTCAATTATTAGGGGAACAGATAGGGCAATCTTTCAGAAAGACAGGGATCGTCGAACAGTGTGCTGCCTACCTGGCGCTCGAGTCCGAACATCGCTGATCAGTTGACAGATTACGGGAGGGGCTGGTGAGGACCCAGCGGTCATGGTGCACATTGGCACAAATGACAAAGTTAGAGGTAGGTGGAAGGTCCTTAAAGACGATTTCAGGGAATTAGGCTGCAAGCTTAAAGAAAGGACCTCCAACGTGGATTTTCTGAAATACTGCCTGTACCACGTGCCACACCAGAGAGGCAACGGGAGATTAGGGAGGTTAATAAGTGGCTCAAGAATTGGTGTGGGGGAAGGAGGGGTTTGGGTTCCTGGAGAACGGGGCCGACTTCTCAGTTGGCTACAGGTTCTATGCTAGGGACGGGCTGCACCTCAATGGGTGGGTGCAGCTGTGCTGGGGGAGAAAATGGCTAGAAGGTTGGAGGAGTCTTTAAACAGGGACTAGGGGGAGGGTATTCATTTTATAGGAGGGGAAGGCAGTGCAATAGAGACCCGGGGCACAATAATGAAATTGGGGTGGGGGTGGCATGGGGGTGGGGTTAGAACAGTTAATAATTTAAGAAAGAATAGGGGTTTTCAAGAGATACATAAAGTGCATGTATACTAATGCTAAAGCCTCACCAACAAAATGCGGAATTAAATTAATTTTGTTGGAACATAATTATGACATGGTGGGGATATCTGAGACTTGGCTGGATGAGAGCCACGACTGGGCGGTTAATTTACAGGGCTATAGTCTGTTTAGGAATGACCGAAAAAAATAAGCGAGGTGGGGGTTGTGTTTATATGTAAAATCATCCTTACCCCTTCAGACCCAGCCTATTTTGACCTTAAAGACCTTGCCATTTTTGCAATTCTGACCAGTGTCCCTTTATGAGGTAATAACTCAGGAAGCTTCAACGGATCCTAGCTTCTGAGAATGTTTTTTTCGTGACATATTGGGCTTCATGTTAGTGGTAAATGTAGGTCGATAATTTTTTGCGTTTATTTGTGAAAAAAATGGAAATTTGGGAAAATTCTGAAAATTTTTGTAATTTTCAAATTTTTAATTTTTATTTTTTGTTAAACCAGAGAGTTATGTGGCACAAAATAGTTAATAAATAACATTTCCCACATGTCTACTTTACATCAGCACAATTTTGGGAACAACATTTTTTTTGTTAGGAAGTTATAAGGGTTAAAAGTTGACCAGCGATTTCTCATTTTTACAGCAAAATTTACAAAACCATTTTTTTTAGGGACCACCTCACATTTGAAGTCACTTTGAGGGGTCTATATGGCAGAAAATACCCAAAAGTGACAACTTTATAAAAACTGCACCCCTCAAGCTACTCAAAACTACATTCAAGAAGATTATTAACCCTTCAGGTGCTTCACAGGAACTAAAGCAACGTGGAAGGAAAAAATGGACATTTTAATTTTCCAACAAAAAATTTTCTTTTAGCATCAATTTTTTCATTTTTACATTTGCATCGGGATAAAATGGATCCTAAAATTTGTTGGGCAATTTCTCCTGAGTACACAGATACCTCATACGTGGTCATAAACCACTGTAAAGGGCGCACGGCAGGGCTCAGAAGGGAAGGAGCGCCATTTGACTTTTTGAATGGAAAATATGCTGAATATTTAGCGGGTTTCCATGTCGCATTTGGAGAGTTCCTGTGTGCCTAAACATTGAAGCTCCCCCACAAGTGACCCCATTTTGGAAACTAGACCCCTAAGGAACTTATCTAGATGCATAGTGATCACTTTGAACCCCCAGGTGCTTCACAAATTGATCTGTAATAAAAAGAAAGTACTTTTTTTCACAAAAATTTTCTTTTAGCCTCAGTTTTTTCATTTTCACATGGGCAACAGTATAAATTGGATCCTAAAATTTGTTGGGCAATTTCTCCTGAGTACACAGATACCTCATATGTGGTCATAACCACTGTTTTGGGGCGCACGCAGGGCTCAGAAGGGAAGGAGCGCCATTGACTTTTTGAATGGAAAATATGCTGGAATATTTAGCGGTTGCTATGTCGCATTTGGAGAGTCCCTGTGTGCCTAAACATTGGAGCTCCCCCACAAGTGACCCCATTTTGGAAACTAAGACCCCCTAAGGAACTTATCTAGATGCATAGTGAGCACTTTGAAACCCCCAAGTGCTTCACAAATTGATCCGTAAAAAAAAGAAAGTACTTTTTTTTCACAAAAATTTTCTTTTAGCCTCAGTTTTTTTCATTTTCACATGGGCAAAAATATAAATTGGATCCTAAAATTTGTTGGGAAATTTCTCCTGATTACACAGATACCTCATATGTGGTCATAAACCACTGTTTTTGGGCGCACGGCAGGGCTCAGAAGGGAAGGAGCGCCATTTGACTTTTTGAATGGAAAATAGCTGGAATATTTAGCGGTTGCTATGTCGCATTTGGAGAGTCCCTGTGTGCCTAAACATTGGAGCTCCCCACAAGTGACCCCATTTGGAAACTAGACCCCCTAAGGAACTTATCTAGATGCATAGTGAGCACTTTGAACCCCCAGGTGCTTCACAAATTGATCCGTAAATAAAAGAAAGTACTTTTTTTTCACAAAATTTTCTTTTAGCCTCAGTTATTTTCATTTTCACTGGGCAACAGTATAAATTGGATCCTAAAATTTGTTGGGCAATTTCTCCTGAGTACACAGATACCTCATATGTGGTCATAAACCACTGTTTGGGCGCACTGCAGGGCTCAGAAGGGAAGAAGCGCCATTTGACTTTTCGAATGGAAAATAATGCTGGAATATTTAGCGGTTGCCCATGTTGCATTTGGAGAGTTCCTGTGGCCTAAACATTGGAGCTCCCCCACAAGTGACCCCATTTTGGAAACTAGACGCCCTAAGGAACTTATCTAGATGCATAGTGAGCACTTTGAACCCCCAGGTGCTTCACAGAAGTTTATAACGCAGAGCCGCGAAAATAAAAAATCATTTTTTTTCTCAAAAATGATTTTTTAGCCCACTGTTTTTATTTTCACAATGGTTACAGGAGAAATTGGACCCCAAAAGTTGTTGTCCAGTTCTCCTGAGTACGCAGTACCCCATATGTGGGGGGGAACCACTGTTTGGGCACACGTCAGGGCTCGGAAGGGATGTAGTGACGCTTTGAAATGCCGACTTGATGGAATGGTCTGCGGGCATCTTGTTACGTTTGCAGAGCCCCTGATGTGCCTAAACAGTAGAAACTCCCCACAAGTGACCCCATTTTGGAAACTAGACCCGGCAAAGAACTAATCTAGATGTGTGGTGAGCACTTTGAACCCCCAAGGGCTACACAGAAGTTTATAACGCCCGGGCATGAAAATAAAAAAATCATATTTTTTTCCACAATCAGATCTTTTAGTCCCCAATTTTTTTATTTCCCAAGGGTAACATGAGAAATTAGACCCCCAAAAGTTGTTGTCCAATTTGTCCTGAGTATGCTGATATCCCATATGTGGGAGAAAAACACTGTATGGGCACACGTCGGGCTCGGATGGGAATAGTGACGTTTTGAAATGCCCACTTGATGGAATGGTCTTCGGGCGTCATGTTACGTTTGCAGAGTCCCTGATGTGCCTAAACAGTAGAAACTCCCCACAAGTGACCCCATTTTGGAAACTATATCCCCCAAGGAACCCTATAGATGTGTGATAAGCACTTTGAATCTCCAAGTCCTTCACAGAAGTTTATAACGCAGAGCCGTGAAAATATAAAATCATTTTTTTTTCCACAAAAATAATTTTTAGTCCCCAATTTTTTTTCCCAATGTTAACAGGAGAAATTAAACCCCCAAAGTTGTTGTGCAATTTTTCCGAGTACGCTGATACCCATATGTGGGGATAAACCACTGTTTGGGCATACGTCGGGCTTGGAATAAAGGGAGCACTGTTTGACTTTTTGAACGCAAAATTTGCAGGAATCAATGGTGGCGCCATGTCGCGTATGGAGACCCCCTGATGGTGCCTAAATAGTGGAAACCCTCAATTCTAACTCCAACCCTAACCCCAACACACCCCTAACCCAACCTTAACCCTACACACACCTAACCCTAATACAAACCCTAATCATAACCCTAACCCCAATACACCCTAACCCTAATCCCAACTCTAACCATAACCTAACTACAAGCCTAACCCTAATTCCAACCCTAACCCTAAATTCCAACCCTAACCCTAATTCCAACCCTAACCCAAATTCCAACCCTAACCGTAATTCTAACCTTAACCCTAATGCTAACCCTAACCCTAGTTCTAACCCTAAGGCTGGGTTCATATTGCGTTTTACCAGCCCGTTCAACACGTAGCTGTGACCGGCTGGTAACGGTATAGCATAACGCGATCGCGTTATGCTATACCCGCTAGCGCAGATGAATCAGCAGATAATCAGCCGCGGATCCGCAGCAAAATCCACCGCGGATCTGCAGCGAATCAGCAGCGAAATCCGCCGCGGATCAGCAGCGAAATCAGCCGCGGATCAGCAGCGAAATCAGCCGCGGATCAGCAGCGAAATCGCCGCGGATCCGTAGCGAAATCAGCCGCGGATCAGCAGCGAAATCCGCTGCGGATCCGCAGCGAATCAGCAGCAAAATCAGTCGCGGATCAGCAGCGAAATCCGCCGCGGATCAGCAGCAAAATCAGCCACGGATCCGCAGCGAATCAGCAGCGAAATCCGCAGCGGATCAGCAGCGAAATCCGCAGCGAAATCAGCCGCGGATCAGCAGCAAAATCAGCCACGGATCAGTAGCGAAATCAGCCGCGGAATCAGCAGCGAAATCAGCCGCGGATCAGCAGCGAAATCCGCTGCGGATCCGCAGCGAATCACAGCAAAATCAGTCGCGGATCAGCAGCGAAATCCGCCGCGGATCAGCAGCAAAATCAGCCGCGGATCCGCAGCGAATCAGCGCGGGATCAGCAGCGAAATCAGCCGCGGATCAGCAGCGAAATCAGCCGCGGATCAGCAGCGAAATCCGCAGCGGATCAGCAGCGAAATCCGCAGCGAAATCAGCCGCGGATCAGCAGCAAAATCAGCCATGGATCAGTAGCGAAATCAGCCGCGGATCAGCAGCGAAATCAGCCGCGGATCAGCAGCGAAATCCGCTGCGGATCCGCAGCGAATCAGCAGCAAAATCAGTCGCGGATCAGCAGCGAAATCCGCCGCGGATCAGCAGCAAAATCAGCCGCGGATCCGCAGCGAATCAGCAGCGGGATCAGCAGCGAAATCAGCCACGGATCAGCAGCGAAATCAGCCGCGGATCAGCAGCGAAATCAGCCGCGGATCAGCAGCGAAATCCGCTGCGGATCCGCAGCGAATCAGCAGCAAAATCAGTCGTGGATCAGCAGCGAAATCCGCAGCGGATCCGCAGCGAAATCCGCAGCGGATCAGCAGCGAAATCCGCAGCGGATCAGCAGCGAAATCCGCAGCGAAATCCGCCGCGAATCAGCAGCGAAATCAGCCGCGAATCAGCAGCGAAATCCGCCGCGAATCAGCAGCGAAATCAGCCGCGGATCCGCCGCGGATCAGCAGCGAATCCGCCGCGGATCAGCAGCGAAATCCGCTGCGGATTCGCAGCGAAATCAGTCGCGGATCCGCAGCGAAATCAGTCGCGATCCGCAGCGAAATCAGTCGCGGATCAGCAGCGAAATCCGCCGCGGATCCGCAGCAAAATCCGCGGCGGATCAGCAGCGAAATCAGCAGCGGATCAGCAGCGAAATCAGCCGTGGATCAGCAGCGAAATCCGCTGCGGATCTGCAGCGAAATGGATTTTGCTGCGGATCCGCGGCGTATTTTGCTGCGGATCCGCGGCGGATTTCGCTGCTGATCTGCGGCGGATATCGCTGCGCATCCGCGGCTGATTTCGCTGCTGATCCGCCGCGGATCCGCAGCAAAATACGCCGCGGATCCGCAGCAAAATCCGCAACGTGTGCACAGGGCCTAATAGGAAAAAAAAAAAATCTTTATTTTTTTTATTTGTCCCTACCTATGATAAAGGGGGGGTTCATTTACTTTTTTTTATTTTGATCACTGTGACAGTTTATCACAGTGATCAAAATAAATTTTTGGACACTGGGGGGGCGCACTGCGCATGCGCCGGCCATTTTCCAAGATGGCGGCGCCCATGAAGAGGCCCGGGCGGACGCCGGGACCGATCCAGGGACATCGGTGGATCGGGAGAGGTGAGTAGGGTGGTCGGAAGGTTAGGGGGGGGATCGGAAGGTGGGGGCACCGGAGCAAAGGAGGAGGGGAGCTGTTAGTGACGGCGGTGACCGATCGCTGCCATCTTTCGGTGGCGGCGGCTGATCGCCGCCGTGACTACGTGTGGGGGGGTCAGGTCTCGGTGTCCAGCCATGGCAGATGCTATTGCAGCATCGGCCATGGCTGGATTGTAATATTTCACCAATTAAATTGGTGAAATATTACAGATTGCTCTGATTGTCTGTTTCACTTTTAACAGCCAATCAGAGTGATCGTGGCCACGGGGGGGTTAAGCCAACCCCCCTGTGGTGAAGCACAAAGGGTCCTGTAACTGCGGGTCGGGTGACCTTTGAGTGACCCCGGTCTCCCGGCCCGCAGGAACGCGATCCTTTCATGACGCAGGGTATGCGTCATAGGTCGGATTGGCACCGACTTTCATGACGCATACGCTGTGTCAAAGGTCGGGAAGGGGTTAAAACCCATCCTGCGTGATATCTGTGAATCTAATGAAGATGTAGAGTCTCTGTGGGTGGAGATTAGGGGAGGGGGAAAAATAATAAATTACTGATAGGGTTTGTTATGTCTCCTAAAATAATGGAAGCAACAGAGAATATCCTCGTAAAGCAAATAGATGAAGCAGCGACTCAAGGAGAAGTCATTATTATGGGGGACTTCAACTACCCTGAAATACATTGGGGAACAGAAACCTGTAGTTCCAGCAAAGGTAATAAGTTTTTGGCAACTATGAGAGACAATTACCTTTCACAACTAGTTCAGGACCCAACAAGAGGGGGGGCACTGCTAGACCTAATATTATCCAACAGGCCAGACCGCATATCAAATATAAGGGTTGGGGGTCACTTGGGTAATAGTGATCACAAAATAATAAGCTTTCATGTATCCTTTAATAAGATGTGTAGTCGAGGGTTACAAGGACACTAAACTTCAGGAAAGCAAATTTCCAACGGATGAGAGATGATCTTGGTGCAATAAACTGGGACGATATCCTGAGACATAAAAATACACAAAGAAAATGGGAGACGTTTATTAGTATCCTGAATAGGACCTGTGCACAGTATATACCCTATGGGAATAAACATGCTAGAATTAGGAGGAAACCACTATGGCTAAATAGAGCTGTAAGGGGCGCAATAAGGGACAAAAAGAAAGCGTTTAGGGAATTAAAACAAGTAGGTAGTGATGAGGCATTAAATAAATACAGAAGACTGAATAAATTCTGTAAAAAACAAATCAAGACAGCAAAGATTGAGGCAGAAAGACTCATTGCCAGAGAAAGTAAAAATAATCCCAAAATATTCTTTAACTACATAAATAGCAAGAAACTAAAAAATGATAGTGTTGGTCCCCTTAAAAATAGTCTGGGTGAAATGGTGGATGAGGATGAGGAAAAAGCCAATATGCTAAATGACTTTTTTTCAACTGTATTTACACAAGAAAATCCCATGACAGATAACATGATCAGTGATAAAAAAAATTTCTCCATTAAATGTCACCTGCTTAACCCAGCAGGAAGTATGGCGGCGTCTAAAAATCACTAAAATTGACAAATCCCCGGGCCCGGATGGGATACACCCCCGAGTACTGCAGGAATTAAGTACAGTTATAGATAGACCATTATTTTTAATCTTTAAAGATTCCATAATAACGGGGTCTGTACCACAGGACTGGCGTATAGCAAATGTGGTGCCAATATTCAAAAAGGGGGCAAAACTGAACCTGGAAATTATAGGCCAGTGAGCTTAACATCTACTGTGGGTAAAATCCTGGAGGGTTTTTTAAGGGATACTATATTGGAGTATCTGAGGCTGAATAACCTCATGACACAGTATCAGCATGGGTTTACAAGGGACCGTTCTTGTCAGACTAATCTGATAAGCTTTTATGAAGGGGTAAGTTCAGGACTGGACCAAGGGAATGCAGTGGACGTGGTGTTCATGGACTTCTCAAAAGCTTTTGATACAGTGTGTGGTACACCAAAGGGGGTCTTGATGGATGGGAGATATATTTCTCCTAGCAGACTGGAGTTTGGTCAGGATTTTCCCTGATCTCAAGGACCTGTGATGAGGTCATAGTCACGTGATCAGGTCAGCTGATGTGTACCTCACCTGAGGTGTGGACTAGGCCTATAAAACAAGGAGCTGTTGTAGTTGGTGGGTGTGGAAGGAAGGAGTTTGGCTGGAGTCAGCCTGGAAGATTGTTTTTGTTACAGTGTGTCAGTGTGCACCAGGAAGCGAGTACCAGACCACCCGGAATGGCACCTGGCGGTCTCTGCTGTCCTGCAGCCACTTAGTTAAGCCCGTCCCAAGCAAGGGTGAGTCTGGGACCAGTGGTTCTCCAAACTGGAGTGATTTATGTTCTGCTTTGATTTTGTTATCTGGACTTTTTGTTGAACCCGTTATTAAAACCACTGAACTTTGAACTAAAAGCCTGTTGTATGCCTCATTACTGCGGCCCGGCCCCTGCCTACCAGAGCGGATCCCTACAATTGGTGGAGAATGCGGGCATATGCAGTGAGGTCAGGCTGTTTTTTTTTTTGTGGATGTTTTTTTTTTCTCTGCATGACAGTAAATGTCCTGGGTGAAGAAAGTGACGCAAAACCCGGTGGATAGCTGTCCGGAGATGGAGAGCACAGTAAAAATGCTTGTGGAGGCCATGCGACAGCAGCAGCTGGCTATACAGCAGCAGCAGCAGGCTATGAAGCAACAGCAAGCTATACAGCAGCAGGCTATGGAGCGGCAACAGGAAACCAACAATCTACTGATGCAACACATCACAGCGCCGCAGACAGCAGGAGCTGCCCCGGGACGTCAGGATGTCCGGAAAGTGGTACGCACAGCGATTCCGAAAATGGAAAAGTCAGATGACGTCGAGGTGTACCTGGAGATGTTTGAAGGCGTGGCTGAGAGGGAGAGACTACCCCGGGACCAGTGGGCCAAGATCGTGGCTCCGTTTTTGGCTCCAGGACCCGCGAAAGCCTATAGAGACCTACCCCCCGAGCACCAGAGGGACTACGAGATCGTCAAGGGTGAGAAACTCGCACGTCTTGGGGTAAATGTGTTAGTCCGGGCTCAGCGGGTACACCAGTGGAAGTTTTCCCCTTCCGAGCCAGCTCGGTCCCAGTATTATGACTTGATACACCTGATAGAAAAGTGGTTGCAGCCGGAAGTGTTGTCACCCCGCGCTATGCTAGATCGTATAGTGACTGATAAATTCTGGAGAACTTTGCCTCACACCCTTCATACATGGGTTGGACAGGCAGCCCCTACTGATGGTCTCCAAATGGTAGACCTCATTGAAAGATATGGGGCTACCAAGGAGATACAGGAGAGACTACCCGGAAGGTAATGAGTAAATTCCCCAAACCTTCACCCGCCGTACGGCGAGCAGAGACTCAGAAGGCCGCCCAGGACACGTCTGGGGACGAAAGGGGCCCCATAATCTGTTGGCGGTGCCAAGAACCAGGACATGTGAGAGCTGATTGCCCCCACCTGACTGAGCCCATGGACACAAACTATGGGTACTATCAGTCTCACTATGCCGAACACATGTGTGCAGTGGGTAAACCAGAGGGACCTAATATGAATCATTTGTGTAAAGTGGAGGTGGAGGGTAACCCTGCTGTGGCTCTACTGGACTCAGGGAGTCTCGTGACCCTAATACGAGCCAGCCACGTCCAAATCAGCGAGTATACTGGTCGGAAAATGGGTGTGTTGTGTATACATGGGGACTTAAAACATTATCCTACCGCACTGGTGATGATAAACACGCCAGCGGGGAGGAGGTGCCACGAGGTGGGGGTGGTGGTTAATTTGCATTATGAGGTAATAATGGGGAGAGATTTTCCGTTATTTTCTGTGCTTTGGGCTGTAATTACCCCTCCCACAGAACAGTCGTCGGCACCAGTGGCAACCAGGTTGCATTCTCCAGAAATCGGGCATGAACCTGGTGGCCCAGAGGAAGATGTGCTGGCGGTAGGAGTACCTTTGCCTTCGGTGGAGGAGGAAAACCCCTCTCCTATAGAAGTGTTAGCTGGGGAGATGGAAGATTTGCCACCGGGACCAGAATTGTCAGACTTAAATGTGGCAGGTGACAATTTTGGTACGGCGCAACTCCGGGACCCTACGTTGACTCGAGCCCGGGAAAATGTACTGGTTGTCAATGGGGAACCCCAACACCCCGGGGCAGCTACAGTATTTCCCCGATTCGAGCTGAACCAAGATTTGCTGTATCGGGTTGAAAAAATACATGGGGAAATTGTCGAGCAATTGCTGGTACCGCAGTCATATCGGAGGTTGGTAATGGACTTAGCGCATGCGCATGTACTAGGGGGACATTTGGGCCAAAAGAAAACCCTAGACAGAATTCTACAACAGTTTTACTGGCTAGGGGTCTATGAAGAAGTTAAACGGTATTGTAACTCTTGTCCCGTGTGCCAGGTAACCAGTCCGCAGCCTCATTTTCGGAGTCCCTTGGTGCCATTACCAATTATAGAGGTCCCGTTTGAGAGAATAGCCATGGATCTGGTGGGGCCGGTTAATAAATCAGCAAGGGGTCACCAACACATCCTCGTAGTTCTAGATTACGCTACCAGGTATCCTGAGGCTATTCCCCTGCGACACACCTCGGCCAAACTGATCGCAAAAGAACTCATGGGTATGTTCTCTCGGGTGGGAATCCCTCAAGAAATCTTAACAGATCAGGGGACCCCCTTTATGTCAAAAATCATGAAGGAACTCTGCCACTTGTTAAGTGTTAAACAGTTGCGCACATCGGTCTATCATCCCCAAACAGACGGTTTAGTAGAAAGGTTCAATAAAACCCTGAAGAATATGTTGAAAAAAGCAGTCTCTAAAGATAGTAAGGACTGGGATCTCTTGTTGCCATACCTGATGTTTGCAGTGCGGGAGGTGCCCCAGGCATCTACGGGTTCTCGCCCTTTGAACTATTATATGGCAGACATCCCCGTGGCTTACTCGATATAGCTAAAGAGGCCTGGGAAAACCAACCAACTCCCCACAAAAGTGTGATAGAACATGTGGCCAAAATGCAAGAGAGAATGGAGACAGTCCTACCATTAGTCCGAGAACATATGGAAGCAGCACAAAGGTCACAGAGGCAGGTCTATAACCGGGAGGCACGGGTAAGGTCCTTTAACCCTGGGGATCGGGTGTTGGTACTTGTGCCTACAGTGGATAGTAAGTTCCTTGCAAGGTGGCAGGGACCCTACGAGATTATAGAGAAGGTGGGACCAGTAAACTATAAAGTACACCAACCAGGGCGGAGAAAGCCAGAATAGGTATACCATGTGAATCTGCTCAAACCATGGAAAGACAGAGACCCGCTTGGTGAGGATTGTCCACGGCCTGCATTTCCAGTAGAGATGGCTTCCTTGCCTCAGGAGAAGGCAAGAGAAGTCCTCTCCGCCGTCAAAATAGCAGACACTTTGTCGCCCAGACAAGTTCAGGAAGTCCGAGAGTTTGTTAGCCGAAATACCGATGTTTTTTCGGAACTTCCTGGTCGTACCTCCCTAATCCAACATGACATTGTCACGGAGCTGCAGGCCAAAGTCCGATTAAAGCCATATCGGGTGCCTGAGGCCCGGCGACAAGCCATCTCGGAAGAGGTCAAGAAGATGCTGCAGTTAGGGGTCATTGAAGAGTCCCAGAGTGAGTGGGCCAGCCCAATAGTCCTAATACCAAAGCCAGATGGGACACTAAGGTTCTGTAATGACTTCAGAAAACTGAATGAAATTTCTAAGTTTGACGCCTACCCCATGCCCCGGGTCGATGAGTTAATAGAGCGGTTTGGGCAGGCCCGATATTTTTCAGTCATTGACCTCACAAAAGGGTATTGTCAGGTGCCCCTAACAAAAGCAGCGAGAGAGAAAACGGCTTTTGTAACACCCGAGGGACTGTTCCAGTATATAGTCCTACCCTTCGGGTTGCATGGCGCTCCAGCGACATTCCAGAGGTTAATGGACATTGTTCTTCGTCCTCATCGCCGATATGCCGCGGCCTATCTGGACGATATTGTGGTGTACAGTACAGACTGGGAAAGTCACTTAGCCAAGGTACAGGCGGTGATAGATTCTCTGAGACAAGCAGGGCTAACTGCCAACCCAAAGAAGTGTTCCATAGGGTTGGAGGAAGCTCGGTACCTGGGGTATGTGATTGGGAGAGGAGTTATCAAACCCCAAATAAACAAAGTGGAGGCAATCCAAAACTGGCCCCGTCCCCTCACCACAAAACAAGTGAAAGGGTTTTTGGGATTAGTGGGATACTACCGGAGGTTTATTCCCAATTTTGCAACCCTGTCGGCGCCGTTAACTGACTGCCTAAAAGGGAGGAAGTCAGTAATGGTGCGATGGAATGATCAGCTTGAAGAAGCGTTTGTAAAGCTAAAAGGGCACTGTGTGGGTCACCAGTTCTGATCACACCCGACTTCAAAAGAGAATTCATTGTCCAGACTGATGCGTCAGAGGTAGGTCTGGGTGCCGTATTGTCTCAGGAGGTTAACGGGGAGGAGCATCCCATTAGTTTCCTGAGTCGAAAGCTTACTCCAGCTGAAACCAGATACAGCACTGTAGAGAGAGAGTGCCTGGCCATCAAGTGGGCACTGGAGTCATTGCGCTACTATCTGTTGGGGAGAACGTTTCGGTTGGTAACTGATCATTCCCCTCTGACTTGGATGAGTCAAGCCAAAGAGAGAAATGCACGAATCACCAGGTGGTTTCTGTCTCTGCAAAATTTCAAATTTTCAGTAGAACATCGGGCAGGCAAATTACAGGGGAACGCAGATGCACTGTCCAGAGCTCACTGTATGTCATGTGTCCACCCTCCTAAGGTTGATCAAAGGGGGGAGGTATGTGGTACACCAAAGGGGGTCTTGATGGATGGGAGATATATTTCTCCTAGCAGACTGGAGTTTGGTCAGGATTTTCCCTGATCTCAAGGACATGTGATGAGGTCATAGTCACGTGATCAGGTCAGCTGATGTGTACCTCACCTGAGGGTGTGGACTAGGCCTATAAAACAAGGAGCTGTTGTAGTTGGTGGGTGTGGAAGGAAGGAGTTTGGCTGGAGTCAGCCTGGAAGATTGTTTTTGTTACAGTGTGTCAGTGTGCACCAGGAAGCGAGTACCAGACCACCCGGAATGGCACCTGGCGGTCTCTGCTGTCCTGCAGCCACTTAGTTAAGCCCGTCCCAAGCAAGGGTGAGTCTGGGACCAGTGGTTCTCCAAACTGGAGTGATTTATGTTCTGCTTTGATTTTGTTATCTGGACTTTTTGTTGAACCCGTTATTAAAACCACTGAACTTTGAACTAAAAGCCTGTGTGTATGCCTCATTACTGCGGCCCGGCCCCTGCCTACCAGAGCGGATCCCTACAAGTGCCACACAAAAGGTTGATACATAAAATGAGAACAATGACTCTATCCTAGTCCTACACGATCCCTTCAGCACAATCTCTCCCTAAGTGCTGCTAACAGCAGCATTACTATTGATTATCATTAATCCAAAGAAGAGCTGTTGTACTTAAAAGAAATGTAAATGTGGTTGAATCCCTGGCTAATACGCAGCTACACACGCATCTCTTCCTGTTTCCGCTATAAAGGGGGCCCGAGCATAGCGCCACTGCTCCTACGTATAAGAATATAACTACTATAATACTGCTTCTATGTTCAACAATATAATTACTACAACACTGCTCCTATGTACAAGAATATAACTACCATAATACTGCTCCTATGTACAACAATATAATTTCTATAATACTGCTTCTATACACAAGAATATAACTACTATAATACTGCCCCATGTACAAGAATTGAACTACTATAACACTGCCTCTATGTACAAGAATACAACTACTATAATACTGCCCACTATGTACAGGAATATAACTACTGTAATACTCCTCCTATGTACAAGAATATAACTACTATAATACTGCCCTCATGTACAAGAATATAACTACTGTAATACTGCTCCTATGTACAAGAATAGAACTACTATAATACTGCCCTCATGTACAAGAATATAACTACTGTAATACTGCTCCTATGTACAGGGGCGCACCTATGAGGCGAGTTGAGCCTTCTGTCTCAGGCGGCGGCTCCTCACTGAAGCTAGGGGGCGGCAGAGCGGAACTCAGAACACGTGGTGTGGGGGGGCGGAGCTTGACCGCAGCCTAACTCAGACACATGTAAGGAGAGCTCCCTCTTTAGCATCCTTTTTCCACCCTTTTGCTTCCACTAAAAGCGACTAAAATGGTGAAGGGCAACAAAGATAGGTTTGGGGAACCTGCCAGCACCCCCCGATCCTCGAGACACCAGGGAGATTTACAGAAATTCCTGAAAAAGAAGACGGGTGTATCTCCTGCATCAGGGCCTAAGATGGCCGACGCTGGTGACTCTGCTTTGCAAGACAAAAAGGACTCAGACTATTCTGACATAGAAAGCATGTCGGATACAGCTACAGATACTGACACCAGGAACAATTGCATCTCTAAAGCATACTTACATCGCACACTTGCTTCCACCCTGGCTATGGCTATGAAACCTGTTCTGGCTGATCTGTCTGCCATTAAGGAAGAGCTGCAGCTCTCGGTACATAAAATGGAGAACATGGAGAAGGAGCACACTGAGACTCGTTCCTATGCCAAGTCCATTGCCAAAACCACTGATTTACACCATGAGCAGATTAACAGAGCGATGATTTTGATTGAGGATCAAGAGAACAGAAATCGCAGGAAAAACATTCGTATAAAAGGCCTACCTGAAACATGGGCGCCGGATGCGTTCCGGTCAATCCTGGACACTGTGTTCTCTGATCTACTGGGACCGGATCGCGCTTCTTCTGTCGTGGTTGAAAGAGTTCATCGCGCTATACGACCGCCGCCGAGAACAGGAGAACCTCCGAGAGATCTGGTCTGCGGCCTCCTCTCTTATTTGGACACGGCAGCCATCTTACGCGCAGCACGGGAGCGCGACAACATAGTCTTTGAATCCACAGAGCTCAGGTTCTTCCAAGACATCGCACCATCTACATTAACGAAAAGAAGGATCCTCCGCCCATTGCTGGATCTCCTCAGGAGTAAGAACATCGAGTACGCATGGATGTATCCTTTCGGACTTTCCTTCCGTATAAGCGACCGGCGCTACTTCATCACTCATCCCCGGGACCTGACAAATATCTGGGAAGTGTTGGAATGCCCTCCTCTTCAGATCACTTCATGGCTGCCCATGCCGGACCAGGAACCGCTGCCGCAGTTTACAGTGAAAGACCCCGGCTCTGCAGTTAAGCGTAAAAAGAAGGCCCAAACGGCTAAACAAGGAACGCCGTTAGAACCCACTACCCAGATGATCAGCTGTGACTGAGGACTGCGACGACTTAGATCTTGGAGATTCACTACTGTTGTTGTCAGTGTACGGTAATATTCTGTAAACTGCCGCTGATATCCTTATTGCTCTATGTGCCATGTACTCTCTATAGTCTGAGTTACATATTTCTAAAATGCTGCAGAAGTTTGCCCTTTATGATTATTACTTGAAGGCCTATGTTTACCCCTCTGTCCTATATTGCAGCACACTCCCCTCCCCCATGATTTAATAAGATACAGAGAGGTGGTAGATAGTTTGCTGGCCACTTTCCTATTGTCAGATAGTGGGAAATTTTGCATGCCAGGAGGAGTTACCAGAGGGCCCTTTGCCTCGTGCAAATGACCCAGATTTATTGTTGCAGTGTACACACACAGATTTGGCCATGAAGCTTATAATATTAGGCTTTCCCACTGAAACTACCCCTCTCCCTTATATTTCTACTCTAGACATTAGTGACCCTGTTACCCCACTGTTTTCATGGGTTGTCTACACTCCCTATGATAGGTTATTCGTAAGAATCTAGTTATTTGCAGTCTAGGTGTTTGAATAACTCACTCCTATGTGATAAATAGCCAAAGGACAAGACTGCAGGTTTCAGAGGCAAAGTCGGTTATTCTTAAATTGCCCTCTAGAGGCCCTCATAATGTAACCATTACAGGTTTTGTTTCTGCTATCCCTACCATTTACAGTTCCATAGTTTGTACCCTTCATCACTGTGTTTTTTACAAGGATGTGTTTAAGAAGGATGCTCTTTATGTATTTTCTGTTGTTTACCAGAAAAGGAGACATAGAACAACGTCTCTATTCAGACTATTACTGTCTGCTCACGTGGTTGGTAGTATTTACCTACCTGACATCACGATTACTTATTGACTTGCTCTAGGTGACTTTTACCTTTCTATCAAAGACACTCGCTTTGAGACTGATACGGTTCAGTTTCAACTGCTAACCTTGCACTTCACCTGCTAACCCTCTTCTTATTTCCCTTTCTTTTTTAACCTTTTCTCTCCCCTTCTTCCTCCCCCACTTGCACTGCCTGATTCTCTGACTGCATTGTAGCTGATGAGACCCCACTAACTCTCTTTCCCTTGTTTGTCTACATCTCATCTCACCTCCCCCTTTCCCTCTTGTCTTTTGGCTTAACCCTTTACCCTAGGACCGCGGGTCCTGCACTGATCCACTATTTCCTCTACCCTCTCTGATATCTGGTGTTCCTTCAAGTAAGGACAAGATAGATATTCAAATAACGTCTATCAATGCAAAAGGTATGAGAGCACAAAGCAAAAGACATCGTATGTTATACCTCCTGAAGCGAGAGAAGACGAAAATTCTCTTTGTTCAGGAGACGCACTATAAACAGCATAGAATCCCATTCCATTCTATATCACAGTTCCAACACTGGTTTCATTGCTGTGGAGAAAGGGGCGCATCGAAAGGGTTAGTATCGCTTTGCATAAATCACTGCCATTCAAATTATCTCATGTTCATCGGGATAGCGAGGGTAGACTATTGATAGTTAGGGGTGAAATTTCGGGAAAGCTTTTTACTCTTGTGAATGTCTATGCCCCCAACACGGGTCAGATTGCGTGGCTCATTAAGACTCTGAAGACGATAAAAGCAGTTGCAAGCGGCCAAATAATTATGGGGGGGGACTTGAATTTGGCGATTGACCCACTAATTGATACCTCTCACGGCAGATCTGTCCACAAGCAAAAGGCCTTGGCTCGCTTGAAAAGCAGCCTTGGCGACTTACACCTATGTGATATTTGGCGAACCCTTAATCCCTCAGTAAAGGATTTCACTTTCTACTCCCAGACTCATGCAACCTTTCACCGTCTAGACTACTTATTTATGTCCTCCTCGTTGCTTCCTGCCATTACCCACTCTTCTATTGGACAAATGCTTCTTTCAGACCATTCTCCAGTTACAGCTGACCTGACGCTTGCTCATATTCCCAACCCTACATGGCGCTGGCGATTTAATGATACCGTCCTTAATCCAGGACCAGACTTAGATACCCTCAAGATGGAACTCACTACATATTTTCAGATTAACGACAGGCCGCCCACACCTCAAACAATCGTCTGGGAGGCTCATAAGGCTTACATACGCGGGATATGCATTAAGATTGGAACTCAAAGGCGGAGGAGGGCACAGATGGAGATAGACGACATTTTAACTAAAATTACTAATCTAGAGAAAGCACAGAAACTCACCATGCTATTGACTAGACAACAAACCTTGATGACCCTTAGGAGTTCTCTCAAACATCTCCTTCAGTTGAGATATTCCCGTGCTCATATATACAAACAGTTTAACGTTTATGCACATGGGGATAAAAACAGCAAGCTAATGTCCTACCTGATTAAGAAAAAACAGTCCCGTAGTCATATTGATAAGATACGAAATCCTAGTGGTAAAGTGACGGACAACACTAGAGACATCGCTAAGACCTTTCAAGACTATTACACATCCCTATACAATCTTCATCAATCCAGTTCTGAACATACACACAACCATGTGGAACATGAAAACGATATTAAGTCTTTTTTGAATTTAATAAATCTACCTAAAGTTTCGCCATCAGAAGCACGAGCACTACTACAGCCCATTACATTGGAAGAACTGCAAGCCGTAATACTTAGCCTGCACTCACACAAGAGCCCTGGCCCAGATGGCTTTACAGGGTTATATTTCAAAAAACTTCTTGAGATCATAGGTTCCCCTTTACTCAAGACGCTGAATTCCCTGATGGCGGGTGGTGCACTCCCCAAACAAACCCAAGAAGCTCACATAGCTCTGATTCCCAAACCGGGGAAGGACCACACACTTTGTATGAATTACAGGCCAATTTCCCTCCTTAACATAGATTTAAAAATATGGGCTAAGGTCCTAGCTAATCGCATTAGGGAACTGATCCCTACACTTATTGGCCCGGAACAAGTGGGTTTTGTGAAGGGGAGGGAGGGCAAAGATAATAGTGTCCGATTGTGTCATGCGCTTGCTGCTTGCAATAGAGATGGAAAACAATTAGCACTCTTGAGTGTAGATGCCGAGAAGGCATTCGACAGGGTGGACTGGACGTACATGAGATTGACTCTTTTACATTTTGGATTCCCTCCCCGGTTTGTCCAGTCCATCCTGTCCATGTATAAAGCCCCGACGGGCAGGTTGGTAGTTAATGGCACATTGTCGGATAGCTTTGTTATCTCTAACGGGACGCGACAGGGTTGCCCTCTCTCCCCTTCTCTATTTATCTTAATGTTGGAACCCCTATTACAACATATTCGAGAACTACCACAGTATAGCGGAGTAGCCTTTGGCAAGACTGATTTACGATTTTTGGGATACGCAGATGACCTACTCTTTCTGACTTCAGCTCCCCTGAAAGATTTGCCTGCTCTATACTCCGCTTTGCTCTCCTTTGGAAAACTCTCTAACTATAAAATTAACGCAAACAAATCGGAAGTCCTTCATGTTTCTGTCCCGGTTACGGTCCGAATGCAACTGCAGTCGCTTCTACCATTTCAATGGACAAGCAGGTACATAATATATCTGGGAATTAAATTCTCTCCATGCTTACGAGATCTATACACTTTGAACCACATACAACTGCTTGACCAGCTTCCAGCTTTATTAGAAACATACCGACACCCGCTTTTGTCATGGTTTGGGAGGAAATGTGTCTTGTCTTCTTACATATTCCCCAAAGTGCTATATGTGCTATCCATGATCCCCACTAAAGTGCCCAAGTCCTTCTTCAGTAAACTGCGCTCATTATTCTTGAAATTTCTTTGGCTCTCTAAGAGAAAGAGGCTCCCTTATGCCCTTATGGCAAGAAAGAATACTGACGGAGGAATTGGGTTACCTGACCCTGAAAAATATTATCAGGCCCTTCAGGTCCAAAGATGGCTGGAATATCTGAATCCCTCTAAAGATTGGCGATTAGATTTATGGAGCACTGAATTATGGGACTCCCCTCCGCTGGAGGCGCTCTGGTATCCTGATAAAGCATTCACTAGGCCAGCTGCGAATTCACTTATCCTACGGGGCACGACTAGTGTCTGGCGAGATATCAAAGCCTCCCTGGGCATTACTATACCTAAGGGCCTTCCGTGCAGTATGATACCTGGGTTGGTGGATAAACCTTCAATATATCAAGCTACCCTTTGGAACAAATTGAGCCATCTCAGAGTGTGGGAGGTTCTAGGAAAGGGGAGATGTCTGTCTCGAGATGAACTTTCGCAGGTCCCGGGCCTTGAGAAAGTAGACTTTCTCACGTACAAACACTTCCGACATCTGTGCCACCTAGCAATCCCTTTACTGCAGATGCGGACGCCCTTGGAGGAATTAGATCGATTATTCCAGACGACGGGTGTGGGGGCCAGACCTCTTCGACGCATTTTGCCCATACTCTCTCCACCTTTCACAGATACCTATCCTTCCTTTCTTCATTCTTGGGAAAGGGATCTAAAGCTCACATTTACTGTGCAAAATCGACAACACCTTCTCCGCCATTCACATGGATACTCGGTTTGCACTAGGTTAAAAGAGTTTCATTATAAAATCTTAACTAGATGGTATCACAGCCCGACACTGCTACATCAATTGGGCCTCCTCGGATCTGACCTGTGTTGGAGATGCAATACACTTCGTGGGGATATTAAGCACATATGGTGGGACTGCCCATTAATTCGGGATTATTGGAAACAAGTACTGACCCAGATACGTAGGGTGTCTCTTGTGTCTGCGGAGACCACTTCATCCTTCATACATGTAGTACTCCATCTCCCAGCAGTCGACTATAAACCGCACAGGAAAAGTTTAGCAACACAGTTATTCATGGCAGCGAGTGCTCTCATACCGACGCATTGGCGTCAAACCACTTCCCCGACGTTGGCACAATGGATTGCTAAAGTACAATCTATTAGACGCTTTGAGGAAATGTTCTATAATATGAATGGACGACATGATCTGTTCATGAAAACCTGGCAACCTTGGTTGGCTGTCCATGACAATGTCTGTTAAAGCCTGGATTCAGGAACATTACCCGTAGTCCTGCGGTCCTCTCCACCCCCCCTTCTCTGCCAGACCTTTCCTTTCCTTTTCCCCCTCCACTCCAACTGCTCCTCTTCTTTTTCTTCCACATCTTTCCTACACTAGGTACCAGCTCTCTTTCTGATGCTGACTAAGTTCTTCTATTATTCACCAATAGTGTTGAGCGATACTGCTCGATATCTAAAAATATCGGATCGGAATGGTATCGCCGATATCACTAAATATCGGCGATATCCGATTCCGATACCAGAAGTCCCATGTAAGTCTATGGGAACAAAATATTGCAACTAAAAAAAACCTTTATTTCCTTGTAAACACTAAATATACACACATAGAATACATATACAGTTAGGTCCATATATATTTGGACAGAGACAACATTTATCTAATTTTGGTTCTAGACATTACCACAATGAATTTTAAACAAAACAATTCAGATGCAGTTGAAGTCCAGACTTTCAAGCTTTCATTTGAGGGTATCCACATTAAAATTGGATGAAGGGTTTAGGAGTTTCAGCTCCTTAACATGTGCCACCCTGTTTTTAAAGGGACCAAAAGTAATTGGACAAATGACTCCAAGGCTATTTCATGGACAGGTGTGGGCAATCCCTTTGTTATGTCATTCTCAATTAAGCAGATGAAAGGGCCAGAGTTGATTTGAGGTGTGGTGTTTGCATTTGGAAGGTTATGCTGTGAAGGAAACATGCGGTCACAGGAGCTCTCCATGCAGGTGAAACAAGCCATCCTTAAGCTGCAAGAACAAAAAAAACCCATCCAAGAAATTGCTACAACATTAAAAGTGGCAAAATCTACAATTTGGTACATCCTGAGAAAGAAAGAAAGCACTGGTGAACTCATCAATCCAAAAAGACCTGGAGCCCACGGAAGACAACAGTGGTGGATGATCGCCGCATATTGTCTTTGGTGAAGAAGAACCCGTTCACAACATCAACTGAAGTCCAGAACACTCTCAGTGAAGTAGGTGTATCTGTCTCTAAGTCAACAGTAAAGAGAAGACTCCATGAAAGTAAATACAAAGGGTTCACATCTAGATGCAAACCATTCATCAATTCCAAAAATAGACAGGCCAGAGTTAAATTTGCTGAAAAACACCTCCAGAAGCCAGCTCAGTTCTGGAAAAGTATTCTATGGACAGATGAGACAAAGATCAACCTGTACTAGAATGATGGGAAGCCAAAAGTTTGGAGAAGAAAGGGAACGGCACATGATCCAAGGCACACCACATCCTCTGTAAAACATGGTGGAGGCAACGTGATGGCATGGGCATGCATGGCTTTCAATGGCACTGGGTCACTTGTGTTTATTGATGACATAACAGCAGACAAGAGTAGCCGGATGAATTCTGAAGTGTACCGGGATATACTTTCAGCCCAGATTCAGCCAAATGCTGCAAACTTGATTGGACGGCGCTTCATAGTACAGATGGATAATGACCCCAAGCATACAGCCAAAGCTACACAGGAGTTCATGAGTGCAAAAAAGTGGAACATTCTTCAATGGCCAAGTCAATCACCAGATCTTAACCCAATTGAGCATGCATTTCACTTGCTGAAATCCAGACTTAAGAGGGAAAGACCCACAAACAAGCAAGACCTGAAGGCTGCGGTTGTAAAGGCCTGGCAAAGCATTAAGAAGGAGGAAACCCAGCGTTTGGTGATGTCCATGGGTTCCAGACTTAAGGCAGTGATTGCCTCCAAAGGATTCGCCACAAAATATTGAAAATAAAAATATTTTGTTTGGGTTATGTTTATTTGTCCAATTACTTTTGACCTCCTAAAATGTGGAGTGTTTGTAAAGAAATGTGTACAATTCCTACATTTTCTAACACATATTTTTGTTCAACCCTTCAAATTAAACGTTACAATCTGCACTTGAATTCTGTTGTAGAGGTTTCATTTCAAATCCAATGTGGTGGCATGCAGAGCCCAACTCGCGAAAATTGTGTCACTGTCCAAATACTTCTGGCCCTGACTGTATATATATATACATGTCATTGTGACATATATATACATATATGTATAATTTATACACTTCTACATAGTAAAATATCCTCTGATTCAATTGCCGGGTAAAGCCGGCTTCTATGAAAAGACAGAAGCACCCGACATGAAATGACACTTGGTGTACATAGGGTTAACCATGTCTTTTCATGTCATTTGCAATCTGATTTGCACAAACAATTACATCAGTCTATGTGTGCAAAATTTCACACCTGTAGGGGTTAATTAAAGGTGTAAATTCGTTGTAAAAAAACGGACTTTTTTGCTACGAATTTACACCTTTAATTAACCCCTACAGGTGTGAAATTTTGCACACATAGACTGATGTAATTGTTTGTGCAAATCAGATAGCAAAGGACATGAAAAGACATGGTTAACCCTATGTACACCAAGTGTCATTTCATGTCGGGTTCTGCATTTTCACAAAAGCCGTCAATTGAATTAGCGGCTATTATACTATGTAGAAGTGTATGAACTATAAATATAAATATATATATATATGTGTCACAAATTCAATGACATGTATATATATATATATATATATATATATATATATATATATATATGGTGTAAAATTGTTTAAAAAAAATGCGTGGGCTCCCGCCCTATTTTCGCAACCAGACAGACAAAGCCAGCGAATGGGGGCAGATAATAATAGCCCAGAGAGGGACCATTATTTTTGGCCCCCCCTGGCTACTAACATCTGCCCCCAGACACCCCAGAAAAGACAAATCTATAATTAGATTCGCCTTTCTGGCACTTTGCCCGTCTATTCCCATTGCCCTGTAGCGGTGGCGAATGGGTTAATATGGGGTTAAAGCCACATTGCAATTGAAAGGTGACCTTAAGCCAGGTTAATAATTGAGAGCTGTCAATTAGACAACTATCAATTATTAATCCTATTGCATGAAATAAAAATAAAACACACACACTTTAATTAAAAATCATTTTAATGAAATAAAGACACATGTTTTTGACCATCTTTTATTTGACTGCAAAAACCATTTCCTGTAATAAAAATAAAATAAAAAAGCAAAATTATTCTTACCTATCCCATGCACAGTCAGGTCCCACGGTGTAATCCTTCAGAAAGGGTTAATGTTTACTGCAGGGACCGCAGCTAATGCTGCAGCCTCACAGTAAACCCCCAAATGAATGAGTTCCTCTCCTGGCTGACAGGAGAGGAAGTGGAAAGCTTAATTGATTGCTTTCCACTTTCACTTCAGGTCAGCCAGGGACACAATCAGTGACGTCAGAGGGAACTGATTAACAAAAATAGGGGTTCCCTTCGAATAAAAAATGGCGTGGGGTCCCCCCTATTTTTGTTAACCAGCCAGATGAAGCAGACCGCTGAGGCCTGGATTTTCAGGCTGTTAAGGAGCCAAGATCCATGGAACTTGCCAGCCTGATAATACCAGGCCACAGCAGTCTGCATATCTTGGCTGATTAACAAAAATAGGGGATCCCCTCGAAAAAAAATTGGCGTGGGGTCCCCCCTATTTTTGTTAACCAGCCAGATGAAGCAGACCGCTGAGGCCTGGTTTTTCAGGCTGGTAAGGATCCAATATCCATGGACCTTGCAAGCCTGATAATACCAGGCCACAGCAGTCTGCTTAGCTTGGCTGGTTAACAAAAATAGGGGATCCCCTCGAAAAAAAAACGGCGTAGGGGTCCCCCTATTTTTGTTAACCAGCCAAGTAAAATGCAGACTGCTGCGGCCTGGTATTAAAAGACTGTCAAGGCCCATGGATTTTGGCCCTCAACAGCCTGATAATACCAGGCTACAGCAGCCCCACATTTGGCGCATCAAAAGATGTGCCAATTGTGGCACTTTACCCGGCTCTTCCCACTTGCCCTGTAGCAGTGGCAAGTGGGGTAATAAGGGGTTAATGTCACCGTTGATTGCACGGTGACAATAAGCCCGGTTAATAATGGAGAGGTGTCAATAAGACACCGATCCATTATTAATCCCAAAGTTATTAAATGTATAAAAAAAGACAAAGCAAGAAAAAAGTATTTTAATGAAATAAAAGAGACAACACAGTTTTCATTAATTTTATTATACTCTCATTCCTGCGACGCCATCGATCTCCTGTAAAAAAAGAAAAAAAAAAAAACCAACAGTATACCACCTGTCAGACGCAGTCCATAACGACAGTCCCACGACGATCTAGCTCTGCTACATCGGAATGACAGGCAGAGCCTGACATCCCGGCGCAGCACAGCTGATTACCTGCTTCCCCGGCGGTGACGTCATCGGACTGCTTTACGGCCGCGATTACCCAGCAGTCACTGCAGTTATCGCGAGAAACTGCATGTGACCGCCGGGAGAAGAGGATGGCGGCCATTAAGCAGTCCGGGATGTGACCGCCGGAGATCTTCTGCCGGGTAAGTGCCGCTGACTCCTGACAGACCCGACCGACGGACACTGACAGTGACAATCCCGATTCCGGTATCCGATAAGACGAAAATATCGGAACTAAGTATCGAAAGGCCGATAGAGCTAATATCGGCCGATACCCGATACTTGCGGTATCGTATCGCTCAACACTATTCACCAACTACTTCTACCTCCCCCCTTTTTTTTTTTGACCATACGTCATTCTCATCTCTCGAACTCACCGTATTCGGTCCAAGGCTTACGCTTACCTCACTTGTCAAAGTGCTTTATAGACTGGAATAAGTCAATTCTCTATACGGGTTGGAAGACCCGGGTATATTAAATGTACACCGTTACTGATTTGTTTAGTTTTACATCCGTTCATCAAAATGTGAAGATGAACCAGAAAATTAATTGGCTTTACAACCGTTGGATGATGTTTTCTGGACTCATAAAGTCATATTGTCATTACATATGTAAGTTCACACTGATAACGTTGTCTAATTGTATGACCTAAAAGATTATTGTATTATCTTAACTCTGTATTGCATTTCAAACAAGAAAACTCTAATAAATATGATTACAAAAAAAAAAAAAAAAAAGAACACATGGTGTGGTGCCGCCTCTCCTTAATCCCTGCTGAGTCACACAGTCAGTATACACTCCTGTGTACGGTGCTATGTGTCCAGCAGTGAGAGAAGCCGCCACGCCCCCCATGCAACCCTTCCTCGCCCTCCCAGCTCTCCACTTCAGCTTCTTACAACAGAGCAATGACTTTGCTAGCTGTCCTCGTCTGTGCGCACAGGACCTGTGATGAGGTCACAGGAGGGGGAGGAGTCAGGGTCACATGGTCAGGCTCTCTGTGTGCAGGTCTCTGCTGTGCTGGTTGTCATGGTGCTGGATGAAGGTAAGTTTATGTTTGGGATCAGGAGGGGTTCACAGTGTGGATGTAGCAGAGCTGTGTGTGTATAAGGTGTACGGAGCAGAGCTGTGTGTGTGCGAGGTGTACGGAGCGGAGCTGTGTGTGTACGAGGTGTACGGAGCGGAGCCGTGTGTGTACGAGGTGTACAGAGAAGAGCCGTGTGTGTACGAGGTGTATGGAGCGGAGCCGTGTGTGTACGAGGTGTACCGGAGCGGAGCCGTGTGTGTACGAGGTGTACAGAGCGGAGCCGTGTGTGTACGAGGTGTATGGAGCGGAGCCGTGTGTGTACGAGGTGTACCGGAGCAGAGCCGTGTGTGTACGAGGTGTACAGAGCAGAGCCGTGTGAGTACGAGGTGTACAGAGCTGAGCCGTGTGTGTACGAGGTGTACAGAGTGGAGCCGTATGTGTACGAGGTGTACGGAGTGGAGCCGTGTGCATACAAGGTGTATGGAGCGGAGTCGTGTATGTACGAAGTGTACGGAGCGGGGCGTGTGTGTACGAGGTGTATGGAGCGGAGCCGTGTGTGTGCGAAGTGTATGGAGCAGAGCCGTGTGTGTACGAAGTGTACGGAGCAGAGCCGTGTGTACTAGGTGTAAGGAGCGAAGCCGTGTGTGTACGAGGTGTACGGAGCGGAGCCGTGTGTACGAGGTGTACGGAGCGAAGCCGTGTGTGTGTACGAAGCGTACGGAGCGGAGCCATGTGTGTACGAAGTGTACGGAGCGGAGCCGTGTGTATGAGGTGTACGGAGCGAAGCCGTGTGTGTACGAGGTGTACGGAGCGGAGTCGTGTGTACGAGGTGTACAGAGTGAAGCCGTGTGTGTACGAGGTGTACGGAGCGGAGCCGTGTGTGTACGAGGTGTATGGAGCGGAGCCGTGTGTGTATGAGGTGGATGTAGCAGTGCTGTCTGTGTACGGGGCATACGAAATGGAGCCCTGTGTGTATGAAGTGTACGGAGCTGAGCCGCTCAGCTCCGTACACACAGGGCTCCGTGCTTGAGCCGTGTGTTTAAGGAGCGGAGCAGAGCCATGTGTGTAGGGAGTGTACGGAGTGGAGCCGCATGTGTATGGAGTGGAGCCGCGTGTGTACGGAGCGGAACCGCATATGTATGAGGTGTATGGTGCAAAGCCGCATGTGTAAAAGGTTTACGGAGTGGAGCCATGTGTTTACAAGGTGTACTACTTATACAGAACTTTAACAAATATAAAAATCGATTTTTCAAACATATTCCTATTTAAAAGTGTATGTATTTCACATGTGCGTCACGTTAGGCTAGTAAGAGTAAACCAGATTTATTTGTACTGATTTTACAACGGGGGGGGCTTTGTTTTGCAGTTCGCCTCAGGCAGCAGAGAGGCTAGGTTCACCCCTGCCTATGTACAAGAATATAACTACTATAATACTGCCCCAATGTACAAGAATATAACTACTATAATACTGCCCCAATGTACACGAATATAACTACTGTAATACTGCCCTTATGTGCAAGAATATAACTACTATAATACTGCTCCTATGTACAACAATATAATTACTATAATACAGCCCCTATGTACAAGAATATAACTACTATAATACTGCCTCTATGTGAAAGAATATAACTACTATAATACAGCCCCTATGTACAGGAATAGAACTACTATAATACTGATCCTATATACAAAATTATAACTATTGTATACTGCCCCCTATGTACAGAGATATAATACTATAATGCTGCTCTATGTACAACAATATAATACTATAATACTGCCCCTATGTATAAGAATATAACTACTATAATACTGCTCCTAATGTAAAGAATAGAACTACTTAATACTGCTCCTATGTACAAGAATATAACTACTATAATACTGCCCCTATGTGAAAATAGAACTATTATAATACTGCGCCTATGAACAAGAATAGAATACTATAATACTGCCTCTATGTACAAGAATATAACTCTATAATACTGCCCTATGTACAAGAATAGAACTACTATAATGCTGCCTCTATTACAAGAATATAACTACTATAATACTGCCTTTGTACAAGAATATAACTACTATAATACTGCCCTATGTACAAATATAATTATTATAATACTGTCCCCTATGTATAAAATATAACTACTATAATACTGCTACTATGTGCAGGAATATAACTACTATAATACAGCTTGCTATCTACAAAAATATAACTACTATAATACTGCTCGCTATGTACAAGAATAAACTATATAATACTGCTCCCTATGTATAAGAATATAATTACTATAATATTGCCCTATGTACAAGAATATAACTACTATAATACTGCCCCCTATGTACAAGATATATAACTACTATAGTACTGCCCTTATATACAAGAATATAACTATTAAAATACTGCTCCCTATGTACAAGAATAGAACTACTATAATACTGATCCTATGTGCAAGAATATAACTACTTGTAATACTGCTATATGTACAAGAATATAACTACTATAATACTGCTCCTATGTACAAAGGATATAACTACTATAATACCGTCCCTATGTACAAGAATATAACTACTATAATACTGCCCCTATGTATCAAGAATATAACTACTATATACTGCCCTTATATACAAGAATATAACTATTAAATACTGCTCCCTATGTACAAGAATAGAACTACTATAATACTGATCCTATGTGCAAGAATATAACTACTGTAAAATGCTACTATGTACAAGAATATAACTACTATAATACTGCTCCTATGTACAAGGATATAACTACTATAATACCGTCCCCTATGTACAAGAATATAACTACTATAATACTGCCCCTTTGTACAAGAATATAACTACTATAATACTGTCCCCTATGTATAAGAATATAACTACTATAATACCGCTCCTATGTACAGGAATATAACTACTATAATACTGCTCGCTATGTACAAGAATATAACTACTATAATACTGCTTATATATACAAAAATATAACTACATAATAATGCTTGCTACGTACAATATAACTACTATAATACTGCTTGCTATGTACAAGAATATAAATAAAAAATACTGCTCCCCTGTGTACAAGAATATAACTACTATAATACTGCTCGCTATGAACAAGAATATAACTACTATAATTCTGTTCCCTATGTATAAAAATGTAACTACTATAATAATGCCCTTATGTACAAGAATATAGCTACTATAATACTGCCCCCTATGTACAAGACTATAACTACTATAATGATCTTTTTATTTAAAAACTGACAATATATTACAGAAATATTACATTAAAATCTCAAGACAATAAAAAGTAAAGGAAATAAATATTGCACTGCTACATCACTTAAACAATAAACATTACCAAACATTGACAAATCCCAACACATGGATGTTCCTGCAGGTCACATTACCTGGGTACAAGAATATAACTACTATAATACTGCTCCTATGTACAAGAATATAACTACTATAATACTGCTCTTATGTACAAGAATATAACTACTATAATACTGTCCCTATATACAAGAATATAACTACTATAATACTGCCCCCTATGTACAAGAATTATAACTACTATAATACTGGCCGTATATACAAGAATATAACTACTATAATACTGGCCGTATATACAAGAATATAACTACTATAATACTGACCCTATGTACAAGAATATAACTACTATAATACTTCTCCTATTTACAAGAATTTAACTACTATAATACTGCTCCTATGTACAAGAATATAATTACTATAATACTGCTCCTATGTACAAAATATAACTGCTATAATCTGCCACTATGTACAAGAATATAACTACTATAATACTGCCCCCTATTTACAAGAATATAACTACTATAATACTGTCCCCTATGTACAAGAAAATAACTACTATAATACTGCTCCTATGTACAAGAATATAACTACTATAATACTGCTCTTATGTACAAGAATATAACTATTATAATACTGTCCCTATATACAAGAATATAACTACTATAATACTGACCCTATGTACAAGAATATAACTACTATAATACTTCTCCTATGTACAAGAATATAACTACCATAATACTGAATGTATATACAAGAATATAACTACTATAATACTGCACCTATATACAAGAGCATATCTACTGTAATACTGCTCTCATGTACAAGAATATAACTACTATAATACTGTCCCTATATACAAGAATATAAAAACTATAATACTGCCCCCTATGTACAAGAATATTACTACTATAATACTGGCCACTATGTACAAGAATATAACTACTATAATACTGCTCCTATGTACAACAATATAACTATTATAATACTGTCCCTATGTACAATAAATCTATAATATAACGCTGGGAGCGTCACTCTGTCCGAAGCCTTTATAGACTGCGCAAGTGCAACGCGCCTGCACTGTCTGGCTTCAGACAGAAGACGGCATCCATCGGTGAGGAGTGTGTATGGCGCCGGATATCGCGGTACGCATAGACAATGGATGCATACCGCGATCTCCGGCGCCATACTTACATACTTACCTGACTGGGAGGAGCGTTGCCGCGGTGCTTCTCTTCTCGCCGGGACCGGGGCAGGAGACCAGGAGTGCGCGTCGGAATCGCGCATGCGCACAGCGCTATCTGGCGCCATTTTACTGAAGACACATTTCCAGTGTGTCTTCAGTAATATGGCGCCAGACAGCCTGGTATGGGCATGCGCGTTCTCCTGCGCCGCTCTCCTCACCCGGCCTACGGCAGAACGGGAAAGAGCTGGAGCACAGGGAAGAAAGGTGAGTATAAATGTTTTTTTTTGGGGGTATGTGTGCAGTTTAATAGGGTGAGGGGGACCACGCATATCAGGATAGGGGGTGAGAGGTAGCATGCATACCAGGATAGGGGGTGAGGGGACCATGCATATCAGGATTGGGGGGTGAGGAGGCCATGCATACCAGGATAGGGGGTGAGGGGACCATGCATATCAGGATTGGGGGTTGAGGGGGCCATGTATACCAGGATTGGGGATGAGGGGACCATGCACATCAAGATTGGTGGGTGAGGGGACCATGCATACCAGGATAAGGGGGTGAGGGGGCCATGCATACCAGGATTGGGGGTAAGGGGTGCCATGTATACCAGCATTGGGGATGATGGACCATGCATACCAGGATTGGGGGGTGAGGGGACTATGTATACCAGGATTGGGGGGTGAGGGGACCATGCATACCAGGATTGGGGGGTGAGGGGACCATGCTGCATACCAGGATTGGGGGTGAGAGGACCATGCATACCAGGATAGGGGGTGAGGGGACCATGCATACCAGGATAGGGGGGTGAGGGAACCATGCATATCAGGATTGGGGGTGAGGGAACCATGTATACCAGGATTGGGGGGTGAGGGGACCATGCATACCAGGATTGGGGGGTGAGGGACCATGCTGCATACCAGGATTGGGGTGAGAGGACCATGCATACCAGGATAGGGGGTGAGGGACCATGCAACCAGGATAGGGGGTGAGGAACCATGCATATCAGGATTGGGGGTGAGGGAACCATGTATATCAGGATTGGGGGTGGGGACCATGCATATCAGGATTGGGGTGAGAGGACCATGCAAACCAGGATGGGGTGAGAGGACCATGCATACCAGGATTGGGGGATGAGGGTACCAGCATACCAGGATTGGGGAGGGCAGGGCCGCCGTCAGGGCATTACAACCCTGACTGGCGTATGGGGCCCGATCAGTAGAGGGGGCCCGCAGCGGGCCCCGTCACCTCTACCCATCGGGCCCCACTGCCCCGTCCCCAGCGGCAAGTCCCCAGGATGCAGGTTCAGTTACTCTATTACCATGCGGGCCCGCACGCTAATAGTTAACGCTGTCAGCCAATCGGAGGCTGGCAGCTGACTTCATCGCGCACGTTGCTGGCGTCTGACGTCATTGTCAGTCACCGGCGAGTGTGCGCGTTCAGGCTGGGATGCAGATCGCTCGCCGCTGGAGCGCGGCAAGGTAAGGAAAAGTGTTTTTTTTTTTTTTAAAATTAGTAGTGCAAGCGGGGGCCGCAGAATGGAGATGGGGCGGGATTGGGGACACTGGCGGCAGGATTGGAGGCACACGGGCAGGATGAGATGGGGCAGGATTGGAGGCATTGGGGGCAGGATGGAGACGGGGCAGGATTGGGGGCAGGATGGAGACGGGGCAGGATTGGAGGCACACAGGGCAGGATTGGAGGCACTGGGGCAGGATGGAGATGGGGCAGGATTGAATGCACACGGGACAGGATGGAGACGGGGCAGGATTGGGGGCACTATGGCAGGATGGAGACGGGGCAGGATTGGAGGCACACGGGGCAGGATGGAGACGGGCAGGATTGGAGGCACTGGGGCAGGAAGGAAACGGGGCAGGATTGGAGGCACTGGGGGTAGGATGGAGACGGGGCAGGATTGGAGGCACTGGAGGCAGGATGGAGACGGGGCAGGATTGGAGGCACACGGGGCAGGATGGAAACGGGGCAGGATTGGAGGCACTGGGGCAGGAAGGAAACGGGGCAGGATTGGAGGCACTGGGGGCAGGATGGAGACAGGGCAGGATTGGAGGCACTGGGCAGGATGGAGACGGGGAAGGATTGGAGGCACACGGGGCAGGATGGAGACGGCAGGATTGGAGGCACTGGAGCAGGATGGAGACGGGGCAGGATTGGAGGCACAGGGGCAGGATGGAGACGGTGCAGGATTGGAGGCACTGGGGCAGGATGGAGACAGGGCATGATTGGAGGCACACGGGGCAGGATGGAGACGGGGCAGGATTGGAGGCACTGGGGCAGGATGGAGACGGGGCAGGATTGGAGGAACACGGGCAGGATTGGAGGCACTGGGGCAAGATGGAGACGAGCAGGATTGGAGGCACACGGGGCAGGATGGAGACGGGGCAGGATTGAAGGCACTGGGGGCAGGATGGAGACGGGGCAGGATGAAGGCACTGGGGGCAGGATGGAGACGGGCAGGATTGGAGGCACACAGGGCAGGATGGAGATGGGGCAGGATTGGAGGCACTGGGGGCAGGATGGAGACGAAGCAGGATTGGAGGCACTGGGGCAGGATTGGAGGCACTGGGACAGAATGGAGACGGGGCAGGATTGGATACAGGGGGCAGGATTGGATACAGGGGGCATGGTTGGAGACAGGGGCAGGATTGGAGACAGGGGGCAGTTGGAGACACGGGGCAGGATTGGAGATGGGCATGATTGGAGACAGGGGGCAGGAATGGACATGGGGCAGGATTGGATACAGGGGGCAGGATTGGAGACGGGGCAGTACTGGAGATGGGGCATGATTGGAGACACTGGGGGGCATGATTGGAGACACTGGGGGCATGATTGAGACACTGGGGGGCCTGATTGGAGACACACTGGGGCATGATTGGAGAGACACGGGGCATGATTGGAGAGACACTGGGGGGCAGGATTGGAGACACTGGGGGCAAGATTGGAGACACTGGGGGCATGATTGGAGACACACTGGGGCATGATTGGAGAGACACGTGGGCATGGAGAGACACTGGGGGCAGGATTGGAGACACTAGGGGGCAGGATTGGAGACACTGGGGAGCAGGATTGGAGACAGATGGGGCAGGATGGATACGATGGAGACAGATGGGGAGATCATATGGGGCACAATGGATACTCATGAGGGAGGGGTGGGAGAACATATGGCTGAAGCCAGGAATGAGACACACAGGGGCCAGGATGGGGGATATTATTACAATTGGGGCTAATCACGGGATATTATTACTGCAGTGATTATTTTTTTTTGAGTATACTGTTTTAAATGGGGGGGAGGTCTTGTTACTGTGTACAGTAGAGTGATACTATGTCGCCTTTTTTCCTTTATGTGGTGTAATGTAGAAGTTGGGAAAAAAATAAGTAATGTGTTTTGCAAGCGGAGCTCTAGATAACTGTGTTATTTCCTGCAGAGACGAGCCCTGGCTGGAAGAAGTGATGGCGGTCTATGCTGGATGAAAAATGAAAAGCAAGGATAAGGACTTCACCTAGAGACGTCACTGGTGAGTTAGTGTGCTACCTGTACACTGACACTTACACTATATAGTATATACAGAGGTCCAGTATGGGGCCCCGGAATTCCTAGTGGCAGCCCTTGTGAGAGGACCATGCATACGAGGATAGGGGGAGAGGGGACCAGGCTTACCAGGATAGGGGGGTGAGGGGACCATGCATATCAGGATTGGGGGTGAGGGGACCATGCATACCAGGATTTGGGGTGAGGGAGTACCATACATCCTATGATAGGGATGAGGGGGGACCATGCATACCAGGATTGGGTGTGAGGGGACCATGCATACCGGGATAGGGGGGTGAGGGTACCATGCATACCAGGATGGGAGGTGAGAGGACCATGCATACCAGGTGAGGGGACCATGCATTCCAAGATTGGGGGGTGAGGGGACCATGCATACCTGGATTGGGGGTGAGGGGACCATGCATTTCAGAATTGGGAGGTATGGGGTGCCATGTATACCAGGATTGGGGATGAGGGGACCATGCATACCAGGATTTGGGTGAGGGGGTACCATACATCCTACGATAGGTATGAGGGGGGACCATGCATACCAGGTTTGGGGGGTGAGGGGACCATGCATACCACGATTGGGGGGTGAGGGGACATGCATACCAGGATAGGTGGTGAGAACCATGCATACCAGGATAGGGGGGTGAGGGGACCATGCATATCAGGATTGGGGGTGAGGGATCATGCATATCAGGATTGGGGTGAGGGGACCATGCATACCAGGATAGGGGGTGAGGAGACCATGCATTCCAGGATTGGGGGTGAGGGAACCATGCATATCAGAATTGGGGGATGAGGGGACCATGCATACCAGGATTGGGGTTAGGTAACCATGAATATCAGGATATGGATGAGCAGGTACCATGCATACCAGGATAGGGATGAAGGGGTACCATGCATACCAGGATTGGGGGTGAGGGGACCATGCATACTAGGATGAGGAATGGGTGCCATGCATACCAGGATTGGGTGGGGGTGAGGGGACCATACATACCAGGATAGGGATGAGGGGTACCATGCATACCAGGATAGGGATGAGGGGTGCCATGCATACCAGGATAGGAGGGTGCCAGCACATACCAGGATGGGAAACCATATACCTATAAAAATGCTTGCCACCCAGGCATAGAACGAGTTCATAGCTAGTTAACTACTATAATACTACTCCTATGTACAAGAATATAACTACTATAATACTACCCACTATGTACAAAATATAACTATTATAATACTGCCCTCTATATACAATAATATATACTAGACTTTTGACTTCTCTACATAAGATAAATATAAACGGCTTTAAGTGCGAGACACTTGGGACTAATACTGAAATCCTATGTTTTTCTAATTTTATAGTGAAATTCATGTTTATATTATATGAACATAAATCACATACAGTGATATTGATTTTGCGCGTTCTTTTTTGCACTAGACAATTCTCTTATATTTTACCCGATTTCTTCTGCGATTTAATGTCGCTCATAGCGAGTATCATAAAGGTATGTTTCCACGGGTGGAAACCGGCAGCGCTTTGGACGCAGCACATGTCTGTTCCGTCCAAAGCGTTGCCGGCTTTTGAATGCCAGTGATTCCGCATGTGTTCATTGAACCATGAGGAATCACCATATCCTATACATTGTATGGGTCATTTATCTTGCAGAGATGGAGCGTCTCTGCAAAATAAATAGACATGCTGCGGTCTGGAAAGACGTGCCGTACGTGCATGTATGCAGGGCTGCCGGAGGCGGCTGTGCACGCATAGTGGAGATGGGAGATTTCATGAAACCGCATCCACTATGCTGTAACATCTGGATGCTGCGGCTGTACGCAGCGTCAGACCCGCAGCACTTACTGACCGTGGAAACATACCCTTAGGCGTCTGTACAGATCAGAGACGGAATTATTTTTGGACTGATCAGTACATTAATATATGATATTTCATTCATTTTTTTCTTTCTGCTTTTACAGCTTTTTGGTCTTTTGTTCTTCTGGTTTTGCTTTTATCCCAGCCACATCACCCACCCTTTTTTTGTATCATTGGGGATGACTGAGGGTCTGTGATACAGAGCCAATGTTAGGAAATCTGCACATGAGTCATCACTGGTATTTTTTTGCTCCTCTGCTTCTGTATTTTTCAGAATTGCTGGATTAGCATTTCTATAATATGTCTGTTACATCATTTAGTTATTTCAGATTGGGTTGCCATTGGCAGGCAGTGGTGCAGAGATATTCCTGATTGTTGCTCCTTTGATTCCTCTTGCCTTCCTTGTATGCATGTGGGAATCAGAAGAGACGTCTCAATGAGCTTTTCTCTCTGCTATAAATGGAAATTAATTAATTTTTGGAAAGTGCATAAATACAATCAAAACTTGTTTTTCCAAATATCTCTGGGTTTGTTTGGCAAAATCATTTTTCTAGGTGTAATATATCTTGATACAATTATATGATAGTATATAAATAAATATTACCCTGATTCAATTTATATATATATAATTATATATAATATTTATATATGCTGTATATCTATGTATTGTGGTTGATCGGCTCACTTGACTGCACAGAGGTAGACACAGGAACACTGTCTCTTTAAATCTTACACAAGTTTATCAAAATGTTAGCAAAAACAAACCTGGCCTTCCTGGTCTTACAGTAAAACAGAAACATAACGTATAATAATAATAATCATTTTATTTCTATAGCTCCAACATATTCTGCAGCACTTTACATTATAGATGGGACTTGTACAGATAATAAACATTACAGCAAAACAATAAACACAGATCAAAACAGATACCAAGAGGAGAGGAATGAGGGCCCTGCTCGCAGCTTACAATCTATGAGGAAAAGTGGAGCTATGAAAGGTGGATGGTACCATAACCAGCCATAGTGTAAGAATCAGGTGTTCATGTAATGCTGCATGAACCAGTTAACAGTCTAAATATGTAACAATACAGACATAGAGGGCTGTTAAATTGATAAAGCATGTGAATACATGACGCGAGGAACCTGGTTATGGTAAAAATTTGGAATGGGCTACACAGGGATAGTTAGGTTAATGCGTTGAGGCAGTAGGCCAGTCTGAACAAATGCGTTTTTAGGGCACACTTAAAACTGTGAGGATTGGGGACTAATCATATTAACCTGGGTAGTGCATTCCAAAAAATTGGTGCAGCATGTGAAAAGTCGTTGATACGGGAGTGGGAGGTTCAGATTATTGAGGATGTTAACCTCAGTTCATTAGCAGAACAGAGGGCACGGGTAGGCTGAGACGAGGGAGGAGATGTAGGGTGGTGCTGAGCCCCATGGAGTGCTTTGTGGGTGAGGGTAATAAATTTATACTGAATTCTGGAGTGGATGGGTAACCAGTGTAAGGACTGGCACAAGGTAGAAGCATTGGTATAACGATTGGTGAGGAATATGATCCTGGCTGCAGCATTCAGGACAGATTGGAGAGGGGAGAGTTTGGTAAGAGGGAGACCGCTAAGCAGAGAGTTACAATAGTCCAGATGAGAATGAATAAGAGAAACAGTAACAGTTTTTTCAGAGTCGAAAGTAAGAAAAGGTAGGACATGATGTTAAAGACAGCAGTAAAAACAAACACTGGTGTTTTCTAAAAAGGCAGGCGTGATATCGGGAGAAAAGTGTATAATTGGGTGTCATCAGCACAGAGATTGTACTGGAACCCAAATCTACTGATTGCTTGACTTATAGGGCAGTATACAAAGAGAAGAGGAGGGAGCCTAGAACCGATCCTTGAGGAACCCCAACAGTAAGTGGAAGATGAGAGGAGGAGGAGCCAGCAAAAGATACAGTGAAGGAGCTGTCAGAGAGATAGGAAGAGAACCAGGAGAGAAAGGTGTCCTTGAGGCCGATGGAACGGAGCATAGTGAGGAGGAGCTGATGATCCACAGTGTCCAATGCTGCGGAGAGATCCAAGGGAATTAGCATGGAGTAGTGACCATTAGATTTAACTGTTAGAAGATCATTAGAGACTTTAGTGAACGGCAGTTTCAGTAGAGTGTAAAGAGCGGAAACCAGATTGTAGAGGGTCGAGAAGAGAGTAAAGCCCCGTCACACACAGCGATCTCGCTAGTGAGATCGCTGCTGAGTTACTAGTTTTGTGACGCAACAGCGAATCCCGCCTGCGATATCGCTGTGTGTGACATTCAGAGACGATCAGCCCCCCTGCTGGGTATCGCTGATCGTCGCTGAATGTCCTGGACATTTTTTTGATCGTTGGTCTCCTGCTGGCCAGCACGCATCGCTGCGTGTGGCAGGCAGGAGACCAGCGATCAGTTGGTAACCAAGGTACACATCGGGTTTCCAGGTGCCGCACAGCGCCTGGAAACCCGATGTGTACCTTGGTTACCAGCTCCTTGCACCAGCAGGCTGGTATCCAACGTATACTGCGGTAACTAAGCGACGTTACCCGCAGTGTCGCTGTCCTGATCGCTGCCGGTTTGGCAGCTCACCAGCGATCATGTAGCGACACACCAGCGATCCTGACAAGTGCATATCGTTGTTGGGATCGCTGGTGTGTCGCTATGTATGACGGGGCCTTAATCTGAGAGATAGCGGATAAGACGGGTGTTGACCAGGCATTCCAGGAGTTTGGAGATGAAGGGAAGATTAGAGACAGGTCTATAACTAGCTGCAGTTTTGGTCAAGAGATGGTTTTTTAAGTCATGGCTGTATGATGGCGTGTTTAAATGAGGTAGGACAGATACCAGAAGGGAGAGAGAGGTTGAATATTTTTGTTAGGTGAGAGGTGACAGCAGGGGAAAGGGACTGGAGGAGATGTGATGGAATGGGGTCACTGGTGTAAGTGGTAGGTTGAGAAGATGCAAGGAGCCTGATTACTTCATCATCATCAGCTCAACCAAAAGAAACTTGCACACAAGGAGTATATTATAAAAATACAAAATATTTTATTGAGTAGTTTAAAATAGGAGAGACAAGAAATATGACAGTGGTAACCCAAAATTGGAGTGGAACCACACAGGTACACAGGTTAGTTATAATCTCATGTTAGTATATTCTATACATATATAATAAAAGGGACCATAATGTTAGTCTGCCATGAGTCCATATTAGGAGACCATTTATAACGTCTTAACCCAAGGACAAGGCAAGTAGTAATGCAAAAAACAACAGCAGCTGTACGCCATCTGATAGCATATAGTCACAATGTAACCATGGTCGAACACATACCTGAGACCCAGTGGTGCCACTCTCCCCTACGCGCGTTTCGGCGCTGTGCCTTCTTCCGGGGGAGTGGCATCAAAGGTAACCAGTGGATATTTATGTGTCAAAGGGCCAATAGCAATGGTCAGTTGAAAATCACAGAATACCTGCTCCATGTGTGCGGCGCATGTACCGCCGAGCAGACCGGATGCAGCCATTACCAAAAGCGTCATCAGTCAGGCCCACCGCGTCATGAGGCGCTGCCCACTAGGATCATGTGAGCGGAGTCCCAGGCGCGAGCAGGACAAGACCGAGGCAAGACGCAGTCAGCAATGCCTAGCAACCAGCCCCCAGCGTACATGCGCACTAACAGGTATCCGACACTTGTGCAAAAATTGCATAGATAGTAAGAAACGAGCACACAGACATTAAAAGGAGATCATATACAAGATATTAACTACAGTCTTTAAGCTAATACTGCATTTTATACATCGTATCGATAACATCAAGTCAAATATCATCATCCTACTATGGATCACCTACAGATTCTCATAATGATTGCAAAAAATGATCTATCAATACCCTAATAAGGATATTACTCCATACAATTGTTGATATATTAGTGTGTTTTGGTGCACCAAAATCAAAATATATATGTGTAGCACAGAGTGCATGTTGTCATAATATCAAATAATATAAACAATCTATTACTACAGAAATGAATAAATATACATATACAATACATAGAGCATAATGCTAAATTATAATAATAATAAGGTGGAAAGAAAAGTGGAACAATATACACCCAATATAGGTGTTAAAAAATAACAATGAAATATCAATCATACAACAGTGATGCAAGGATGCATATAAATATAATACACAATCATAAAGTAAAAAAAAAAAACAAAAAAAAAAAAACATATAACGGATCATAGTAACAACCGTAATCCATATATCAGATAATTCAATATGTAGGTATCTCTTGAAGGAGGAGAAACTTGAAGGCCCAGACACATATGCCATATTGATGAAAGACTTCCATCAGAATAATGATCAGGACAATACATCAATTGATCTAAAATAGATAAAATATGTCAATAACAAAAACAAACATAAAGATGATGCCATTAAAAATGAAGGTACGGGTGATCAGAGAAATGGTGCGAAGCTTAAAGACTCATTTAAACCATTTGGGTGAAGAGAACGAAGTTTCCAGATCCAAAAGGCTTCTCTCTGTGCTAGAAGCCTACTCATCCTACCCCCCCGTAAATTGGGAACCACACGATCAATCCCTCTAAACTTCAACACAGATGGATCACAAGCATGATGCGTTTTGAAGTGTCTAGGGATTGTCTTCAAAACATCAAGGTTACCCTCATCTATTGCTGCTAAGATGTCACGAACATGTTCCCTTACGCGAATTTTGAAAGCTCTAGTCGTTAAACCCACATAAATCTTGTTGCAGGGACATGAGGCATGATATACTACGAACGTTGTTGAACATGTGATGTTTTGGGTAATGGTAAAAATTTTCCATCAGATGAAAAGAATTCCCTAGTTTGCAGCACATTAGGACATGCAACGCATCCATCACATGGTTTACAACCCCATTGTACAGTAGACCGGTTGCTATTCATGTTAAAATAGGTGGTTGGGGACGTGGCACAAAGTAGCTCCTCACTAGGTGGTCTCTCAGATTACGCGACCTTCTCGCAATCAAGCATGGTTTATCTGTTATATATTGCTTTAGAATGGGGTCTGCCAAAAGTATAGGCCAATATTTGGCCAAAATTCCACGCATGTTCTCCCACTGAACATTATATTGAGAGACCATTCTCACCTGAGAGCTGTCTTTAATTCTCGGAGAGGAATATAGCAAATCATTTCTTCTTGTGTTTCTCGCCCTATTATAGGCTCTTTTTATACATCTTTTGCTGTATCCTCTATCCAGAAAACGTTCAGACATATCTTTTGCTTGAACTTCAAAATCCTCACTTGATGAGCAGATCCTTTTAATACGCAAAAATTGGCCAGTAGGCACAGAATTAATCACATGGGGTGGGTGTGAGGACCTGGCATGTAATACAGAATTCACAGAAGTATCCTTCCGGAAGACATCAGACACGAGAGCACCATCCGAACTTCTCCTCACAGTGACATCTAAGAAATCAATTATGGAAAAATCATATTTGTAAGTTAAATGAATATTTAAATCATTATTATTCAAATCATGAAAAAATGTTTCCAACTCAGAAGAAGTGCCACGCCAGATCAAAAAAATATCATCAATGTAGCGGGTCCATAGAACGACCCGCTCCATTGACGCACTTCGATCGGTTGTGAAAAGGTCCCTCTCCCACAGCCCCAGGAACAGGTTAGCATACGAAGGCGCACAAGCCGCGCCCATCGCTGTACCCTGGAGCTGCAGGTAGAAGGACCCATTGAACAAAAAGAAATCATGAGTCAACAAAAATTTAAGCAATTGAAGCAAAAAATCGATGTCACCGGAGGAGAAGCTCGTCATGGACAAAAAGTGAGATACTGCCCTCAAGCCATCCTGGTGGCGAATATTTGTGTAGAGCGACTCCACATCACATGTGACCATGATCATGTCATCATCGATGTGGATCGCATCTATCTTCTTGAGAAAATCAGACGTATCTTTCAAAAAAGATGGAATTGTCTCCACCAGGGGCTTAAGAAACATATCAATGTATCTGCCAATGCCCTCCGTAAGTCCACCCAGCCCAGAGATTATTGGCCTACCTGGAGGATTTGTAATACTCTTGTGCACCTTCGGTAAAAGATACAGTGTTGGAATACATGGTTCCTTGATCAGGAGGGTATCACGTATTTGGATGGGTATGATCTCAGTGTCAACTGCCCTCTGTAGGATTCTAGACAATTCAGCCTTAAACGAAATCAAAGGATTGAACGTTAGCTTCTTGTAGCATAGTGGATCCCTCAGCATGCGTGAAGCTTCAGCCACATATAATTTCGATGGCCATATTACAATGTTCCCACCCTTGTCAGCTGGTTTTATTACTATATCTTTAAGTTGTTTTAATCTTTTAAGACCATTATTTTCTGCTGGAGTCAAATTCCCATGTTGAGACCTACATGGAATCTGGTCAAATTCTTGGGAAACCAGCTTAACAAAAATTTCAACATTGGGACACAGTGACAAGGGTGGGAACTTGTTAGATTTAGGGCGCAGAGAGGCTGGTAACCTACCCAAAGCAGAACTAGTATGTTCATTCGCCAACTCCTCCAAATTTTGTAAGGCCATCTGTTCTACAGGTAATGGAAACACATGTTGTATTTCTTCATTGTGGTGCCATTTTTTGAAAATGAGAGATCTGGCGAAGATATGTAGGTCTTTGAGAGCCAGAAAAGGGTCAAAACGCATGCTAGGGGAAAAAGTCAGGCCTTTAGATAAAAGAGAGATTTCATCAGAACTAAGGATATATTCAGACAGATTAATTACCTTAGGTGTGTCTCTTTTGTAGGAAGAACCATATTTTTTATTATTAGAAACCTTCCTTTCCCATTTTTCTTGTTATTGTTCCCAAACCGTGTCCTCATTGAATGTTGGGATGTATCAGACATTTCACCGGTTGATGATAGTGAAGACACTGATGGTGATCTTTGTGCCCCATTAGGAGTAGGAGGACGTCTCCATCTATAAACCAGATTTTTCTGGAAGTCCGTACTATCTCTAGATAGTTTCTTAGCTTGAGTATTTTTAATTTGGGATTCCCACTCAGTGGCATTTTTCTCCAAAGTATTATTAAATGTCGTAATGGTTTCAGAAGAAGCAATTTTTTTAAATTTAGAGAAAAATTCATCAATCTCATTTTCCAATACATTGACCGATTTTTTAGTTAATTCAATTAGTAGTTCCATGAACTGAAAAGAGGCTTTAGTACAGACATCCTCCCATTTGGAAATAAACCCTTCATCAGATATTGGAAAGGACGGAAAGACTTGAATCCGTAAGCCACGTGGTATTAGTTTTTTCTTAATGTAATTATCCAAAAAGGCCCTGTTCCACCAATTCTCGTTCGTTTATGGAGAGCTCTCTTAATATGGTTTTGTAAAACACTGACATCACTCTGATCACCCGTACCCGCATTAATGGGACCACTGTCAAAAACCTGAGCAACCTGTGCTTGCTAGGCTACATCTCTCGCTTTGTAATCCATAGTAGCCTATGAAAAACCTGTGAAAGATACACAGAATCAATGTATAACCTATATAAGGCTTGCACTTATAAAATAAAGATACAGCTATATGTATCAGGAGTGCCTAAGTATATGAACTCAGTGCAAAACATATATCAGCTCAACCAAAAGAAACTTGCACACAAGGAGTATATTATAAAAATACAAAATATTTTATTGAGTAGTTTAAAATAGGAGAGACAAGAAATGTACCGCCGAGCAGACCGGTATGCAGCCATTACCAAAAGCGTCATCAGTCAGGCCCACCTGCGTCATGAGGCGTATGGAGTAATATCCTTATTAGGGTATTGATAGATCATTTTTTGCAATCATTATGAGAATCTGTAGGTGATCCATAGTAGGATGATGATATTTGACTTGATGTTATCGATACGATGTATAAAATGCAGTATTAGCTTAAAGACTGTAGTTAATATCTTGTATATGATCTCCTTTTAATGTCTGTGTGCTCGTTTCTTACTATCTATGCAATTTTTGCACAAGTGTCGGATACCTGTTAGTGCGCATGTACGCTGGGGGCTGGTTGCTAGGCATTGCTGACTGCGTCTTGCCTCGGTCTTGTCCTGCTCGCGCCTGGGACTCCGCTCACATGATCCTAGTGGGCGGCGCCTCATGACGCGGGTGGGCCTGACTGATGACGCTTTTGGTAATGGCTGCATCCGGTCTGCTCGGCAGTACATGCGCCGCACACATGGAGCAGGTATTCTGTGATTTTCAACTGACCATTGCTATTGGCCCTTTGACACATAAATATCCACTGGTTACCTTTGATGCCACTCCCCCGGAAGAAGGCACAGCGCCGAAACGCGCGTAGGGGAGAGTGGCACCACTGGGTCTCAGTTATGTGTTCGACCATGGTTGTGACTATATGCTATCAGATGGCGTACAGCTGCTGTTGTTTTTTGCATTACTACTTGCCTTGTCCTTGGGTTAAGACGTTATAAATGGTCTCCTAATACGGACTCATGGCAGACTAACATTATGGTCCCTTTTATTATATATGTATAGAATATACTAACATGAGATTATAACTAACCTGTGTACCTGTGTGGTTCCACTCCAATTTTGGGTTACCACTGTCATATTTCTTGTCTCTCCTATTTTAAACTACTCAATAAAATATTTTGTATTTTTATAATATACTCCTTGTGTGCAAGTTTCTTTTGGTTGAGCTGATATATGTTTTGCACTGAGTTCATATACTTAGGCACTCCTGATACATATAGCTGTATCTTTATTTTATAAGTGCAAGCCTTATATAGGTTTTACTTCATCATCATGTATTATGGAGCAAACAAAAAAAAGGTTCAGCTTTTCTTAACATGAAAAGCACAGATGAAGAGCCTTCGGAATGCTCTAGAAGACTGGTTATTTATCCTCTGGACTCCTCCCACTCTACAGCTGGTCAATTAACCTAGCACTAAACATGGCTGATTAACCCCTTTCAGCACTTAGTGTGCTGGAGCAATTTACAAGGTTGCTATCACTGAAGAAAAACACCCTTAGTGAAAGATAGTTCCCCTCCAGTACTTTGCGAGTGACCTTGTCATATATCCCCCCCTCTGCCCAAAACCGGGGGTTTTGGCACCTGCAGTCACCAAACAAGAAAGTCTAGACAGGGCATCTGGATTACTGTGGACCTTCCCAGGCCCGTGCTCCACATGATATTTGAAATCCTGTAGCCCTGAGTTTCAACTCTTGGAATACCATCTTTGCTTCAAGAGACCATTTGGCCATCCACGTCTTCATGCCCTTAAGAAGTTCGGTCAGGGTCTTCATCAGAATTTCTTGCTCATCCTGCGTACGTCCTGGCAACTCCAAAAACAGGTCCCAGTTCTTTTGAAGCAGTTCTCGGGATTGTTGGTTCTGGGACGGTGACAGTGTCTCTGTCACTATGACATCCTTAGTGTCCTCTTCTGGCCTGTGCAGTTAACATGGAGTTTCAACGGGACCCTCTGTTGCCCTGCCTTGATGGATAGCGGCACAAGAGGATTTTGGAAGGGAGAGGTGGTAGCAGTTAACTGGCAGATGGGACAAGACTTGGAATACCTTAGGATTTCCCGGTGACATCTGGGTCAATAAAACCTCCGCATGACCAGTTCTTGAGTTTTTTTCACCCCTAGATGGCCACCCAAGACATGTCATTGGGCCATGTCCAACGCGTATTGTCTATAGAGTCCTGGTACCAACAATTGCTCCACTATCTCCTTTCTCACCTTAGTAATCTGGTACAATAATTTCACACTCAAAATGAAATAGGGAAACCTGGTGTCAGCCCCTAACTCTTGTGTTATGCCGTTTATAATGGTTACCTTATTGAACGCTTCTTTTAGAGTTAGGTCCCTATGTTGGGAGAACCCAAAATTTTCTCTGGTCACCCCTATCTCGGGACTGTCTCAAGGGATACTACCTTCTCCTCTTTTCCTATTACACAAAAGGGAAACCCGTCAGACTTTTGGGTTGTGAGACATTTTTAGGGCCAACCCATTTCTTACCTGAGCAATCGAGGTCTCCGCCCCTCCCCCACAAGTCCCAAAACAATACAAAGTCCTGACCTATGATAATTGAATGCAATAAATTCCTGGACAACCCTGACCTCATGGAACTCAGTACCTTGGGCCGTCCTAATGACCTCTCTGGCCACAGGATAGTCTTTAGCATCCCCGTGAATGCAGCAGGCGCCAACCTTCTTCCCAGGGATCAAATGGAGAGGGAGTGTGACCCTCACGAGGGTCACCGAATTCCTTGAGTCTAGTACTCCAGACATTTGCAGACCATTCACTTTTACAGGACAAGCTTGGGTTCCCTTGCCGGGTTGACAATACACACTGCAAGCTGGATATGCGTAGAATGAACACCGGTGTCCCATGCTACAGTCTATTTGCTCAGTGGTCAGGGGACATTGGGCAGTTATATGACTGGGGCCATGACATCTCCAGCAAATTACATCCCCCGATGACGTCTGCCATTCCCCCCTTGGACTTTGGATGCCCCACCCCATTTTTAACCTCCACCCCCAATATGGAGTGGGTTGCCTCCCCAAAGACCTGTCGGGTCCCTTGATACCTTTCTACCAGTCCGACCAAGTCATCGGCATTTCAGAGATCTCCCTGGGCAACTTAAGTCTGCATTGTGCTCTGAAAAGGAGTGCACAAACCAGTCCATTACAACTCGCTTTACCATCTGCGCTGGGATAGAGGACTCCGGCAGTAACCAATTTTGGATGAGGTGCAGCAGATCAAATATTTGATAGTGTGTAGGATTGCCACTGTAATATGCCCAGTAGTGGACCAATTGTGCCCTGACAGATATTGTCACCCCCAAGAGCGCCAAAACTTCTGTTTTTAATTTTTCACATTCTTTGGCGTCCTGTGAAGCCAAATCACAGTAGGCCTTTTGTGGCTCCCCAGTTAAGTATGGCGCCAGGACTTCCGCCCACGGCTATAGTGAGAGTTTCTCACATTGGTGACCCTTCCAAAAGTGGTTAAAAAGATCTCTATGTCGTCACTTGGGGTCATATTCTGCAAGGCTCTCCTCACCACCTTCTGGACACAGAAATCATCAGCTGACATTGGGGTCAAAGCTACTGCCATGCCAAGAATCGCCTCTTTGAGTAACACGAGTAACAGCAGTCTGCTGCTGTTTTCGGTTCGGTTGCAACAGCAACTTCTTTGTCTCCTGTTGTGCCAGCTGTTGCTGCTGGCTTTTGACCAGATGCTTAATTATCTCCTCCATTTTGTCTGACCATTGTTCCATCCTTACAGACGCCTTCACCCAGGACATGCAGTTTGTCAACAGTCGTCACACTTGCTTCTTGAGGATCTTGCTCGCACTTCTAGCACCAACTGTGGTAGATCGGCTCACTTGGCTGCACATGGAGGTAGACACAGGAAGGCCTCTTTCACACATCCGGCGGGCACCTTGCGGAGCCCGCGGCATTTTGCCGCAGCGCCGCATCCGGCATCCAGTTTGAAAACCAGATGCGCCGCATCGGGTTTTTCGCCGCATCCGGTTTACGAATGCGGTAAAAAACCGCATCCGTCTCATCCGGTGTATCCGGTTTGGCAGCCGTTGACGCCGCAATGCGCCGGATCCGGTTTTGAAGAACGCCCATTTTTGGGGTTCCAAACATGATTGGCTACTGTAATCCTATATATACACTGCTCCTACATCCCATCTTTGACAGGTTGTAGAGGAGCAAGTGCAGGTTGGAGAGAAGAGCAAGTAGCAAGTGATTGGCGAACATGGATGTCATTATCGGCAATATCTTCAGGAATCTTGTTGATTTTACTGCGGAAATGAATCGATTGAGGTTTATCGTTCTGGAGAAGGAGCGAAAGTTTGAGGAGCAGCGCATTAGGCGTCAGCGTCTGCGAAGACGTATGTGGATCCACCCCATCACGGCACAGAGATTAACTCGTGGTGTCTATTCCACACTGAACATAGAGCTGCGACAAGATCCAGAGAAGTTCTTTGCCTATCTGCGGATGAACAAAGAAAACTTTGACGATTTGCTGGAGCGTGTTGGCGACCAAATTAAAAAGTCGGACACCTACTGTCGGTTCTCGATATCTCCGGCGGAGCGTCTCATGGTGACTATAAGGTAAGCTATATGTATTGGATCTTTTTTCTTCAGCACACTTGCAATTTTATAATTAATTTAACATCACAGGGCAACTAGGAAACCATATCAGTAGTCCAAAATTTAGTTATAAAACAGTGTTTCTCATAGATGTTATTATTTTTGGTATCTCCAATAGTTCTAGCTGAGTTCTGGTATGTAATGCTGTGTTTCAGAAATAATTTGTATTTTGTTTTCAGATTTCTGGCAACTGGCGAAACGCTGTCATCGCTACATTTTCAGTATCGGCTGGGAATCTCCACACTATCCGGCATAATAAAGTACACTTGTCGGGCTCTGTGGGATAGTTTGGTTGGAGAATTTATTCCAGAGCCAACAACAGAGCGATGGCTTCAAATAGCGGAGCAGTTTTTATGCATCTGCCAGTTCTCCAATTGCCTGGGCGCCGTTGATGGAAAGCACATCCGCATTCAAAAGCCTAAAGGAACCGGATCTGAATTTTTCAACTATAAAAAATATTTCTCTGTCGTCCTGATGGCTATTGCAGATGCGGAGTACAAGTTTATCGCGGTGGACATTGGGTCTTATGGACGGTCAAATGACTCCCAAGTGTTTAAAATATCTGCTATGGGCCGTAAACTGTATGGAAACAGTTTTCAGTTTCCCCCCCCCTAGGCCACTGCCTCAAACCTCAGGCCCACCGATGCCATTCGTGTGTGTAGGTGATGAGGCATTCCAGCTGTCCGAACACCTCTTGAAGCCGTACGCCAGCAGAGCATTGACACATACAAAGCGGATATTTAACTACCGCCTCACAAGAGCCAGACGGATGGTGGAGTGTGCCTTTGGCATTATGACAGCAAAATGGCGTGTCCTTTTGACTGCAATAAACTTGAAGACCGAGACTGTTGATGATGTAGTGAAAGCGTGCGTGGTCCTCCATAATTTTGTCCTAACCAAGGAACCAATTTCTTTGGAGGACCACAATCAAGAAACAACTTTGCACGACTACAGCAACATTACCACTCGCAGTACAGTCGCGGTTTCAAGAATGAGGGACCAGTTTGCTCAATACTTTGTGTCACCGGAAGGTAGTGTTGACTGGCAGGATGACAGAGTGTGATAAATGTATTGTTTCTTTTCCAAATTTTCTTTACCCACAATAAACCTTTAATAGTTTACTTGTCTACCTTCTTGTGTGTTTTCTACTGTAACCTTTTTGACATTGTTGTGTCCATGGCTGTTTGACAAAAGTATTTTCTCCAAAAAAAAGTGTAAATTGTAGGCCATGGTTCCCCAAATCCAGTCCTCAAGGCCCACCAACAGGTATTGTTTTCATGATTTCCTTTGTATTGCTCAGGAGATAATTGCCTCACCTGTGCAATGCAAAGTAAATCCTAAAAACATGATATTTTTTTGGTGGGCTTTGAGGACTGTAGTAGGGATACCTGGGCTACAATGTACCCTTTTTTAGCAGAAAAGGCGAAATTGTTAAGTATTTCACATTCTCAAAAAAAAAAAAGTGTAAATTGTAGGCCATGGTTCCCCAAATCCAGGCCTCAAGGCCCACCAACAGGTCATGTTCTCATGATTTCCTTTGTATTGCTCAGGTGATAATTGCCTCACCTGTGCAATACAAAGCAAATCCTGAAAACATGATATTTTTTTGGTGGGCCTTGAGGACTGGAGTATGGGAAACCTGGGGTAGGGGATAATCTAAAAAAAATACACAATTTTTTTAACAAGAGAATATACTTTGCATACTACACAACCTGGGACATAACTTTGGCTAAAAGGTTGCATTTATGAACCTTTTAGCCAAAGTTAGGCTATGGTTCCACGGTCCGGAACCATAGCGCTTTTGACGGAGCGGAAATTCCGCTCCGTCTAAGCCCCGCCCCCTTTCTGACGCGCGCTCTTTCCGGAGGTGTTCAGGACACCTCCGGAACACCTCCGGAAAGAGCGCAGGGCTACATAGCCCTGTGTTAATTATGTTGCGGCGACGCACCGTCGCCGCAATACGCGAGGACATGCTGCGGTCTAAAAAGGCGCGCCGCATGTCCGTTTACGCAGGTTTGCCACCTGCGTATTGTTACGCATAGTGGAGACGGGATTTCTTGAAATCCCTCCACTATGCTGTAACATCTGGACGCTGCGTGTTTGGCGCTGCGCCAGCGCACAGCGCCAAACACGCAGCGTTTCTGACCGTGGAAACTCACCCTTAGGTGTACCTGGATAACAAATTTAAAACTTAACATCCTATAAATAAAAGACAAACAATGTTAAAACTATGAACAATTTATTGAAGAAATTTTTTTTTAATATAATATTTATCAAAGTAGGCCTTTTGGTCCAATTTTTAACTTTTAAATAAACTCTATTTTTTATTAAACTTTATTATTTCGGTAAACTTTATTTTTTAATCAACTTTTTCATTTTGTAACTTTTTTTTTTTTTAAACTTTATTTTTTACAAGAAATATTACAATATGTACAGACACTACAGGTCAGTGTAGTGTGGGGTGGAAATACTGCTGGAGGGGCTGCGGGAACAGCACTTGGTGGAGTGGTGTGGAGGGACGAAGGGATGGTGGTGGGGAAGGAACAGGAAGAGGTGAAGGGGTGGAAAGACTGAAAGAATGGGAAGACAAGGCAATACAGGTGGGTGGTGTGGAGTGGAGGATGGGTAGGAGAGCAGATGACATAGTAGGCAATTGGAAGGGGGAAGGAGATTGGTAAGAGGTAGAAGTGTGGTAGGGGGTAGGTGGCTGGTAGTGGGTAGGTTGTTGGTACTGGGGAGGTGACTGTAGTTGGGAGGTGGTTGGAATTGGGAGGTGATGGACCTGGGGAGGTGGTGGTATTGAATAGGAGGGGAGGAGGTATGGCAGATGGAGGGAGGGGGGGGGGGGGGAGATGGATGGCGGCTGTAGGGGGGGGGGAGGGAGGTGGAGGAATGACTGGGGTGGATTGAGGATGGGAGACAACCTGCACTAGAGCAGCGTGGCACGTGTGCATCACATACATCTGCTGGTCATAAGATAGCGGATCTATGCGCTCCGCAACCGACCTAAAAAAAAAAAAAAACTGTGGTTCGGGGGTGCTCTTAACTCTGAACGCACAGTTTCCAGAAGTGTCTTCACCTCACCAACTAGGGAGGTTATCTGACTAACGCCTGCGGCAACTTGTTCAGATAGCACCTTAAGGCAGTTCTGGAAAGATGCGTTCATATGTAAGAACTTGGGCGCATAGTTCTTTTCCGGACCCTTCTGACGCTGCCGCCCAGTACCCGCAGCTGTACTAGAGGTGGCAGGGTCAGAAGGGTGGGGTAAAGGGAAGGCTATATCCTGACCAGCAGATTCATGTAATGCAGCCGGCCACGCTGCTCCAGCGCTGGTGGAGGGGACAGCAGGATCAAGTGTGTGGGAAGGCTGGGAAGGGGCAGATGTAGAGGGGCGGTCGAAGTGTCCCTCGGTGTCGGTCTCCTGAGGGATCGCTCTAGAAGGCTCCAACTCTGCGGGCGCCCGAGTGCTGGTCACCGTGGTGTGGAAGAAAAAAAAAATTAAATTAATATACAGATGTGGAATGGCCCTGGCTGCAAAAGAAGAAAAAAGGTTAACATTTGATGGTAATATTTACCTTCTGGTGACCATTGTTTCACGCAGGAACGCCAGAGCTTGTGCATATTTGTACTTGCTCTGGCGTCCTGAAGAACCACTCGGGGCCCGCATCTCTTTGTTAAATTCCTTCTTAAAGCGATCCCTCACAGACCGCCACCGCTTCACAATTCTCTCCCCCGAAACGAGAAAGCACACATTGGTTAATATACAACATCAGTGTTTACCACACTTCAGTCCTCGTGTCCCCCAGAGTTCATGTTTTCATTATTTCCATAGTGTTTCACAAAAGGAAAACATGAAGCGTGGGTGACACGAGGACTGAAGTTTTGGAAACACACCTTTACAGTCAGCAACATGAACTATACTTACGGAATTTAGTCTGGGACCTAGGATTGAGGTCCTCCCAGCGTTGCATCAATCCCGCTGCCACTTCATCCCAGAGCCGTCGGGTCACTATTTGATCGGAATGCCGGCGGTCCCCCATATTCCACAGCGGCTCCCTTTCTCGGACAAGATCTATCATTAATTCCACATCCAGGCCCTCCTCCGTGTCCGAGTTGGGAGCACGCTGTCAAGCCTGTGAAATTAAAAAAAAGAAAAAAACGAAAATCATACACATTCTTTTAAAAAAAAAAAAAAAAAAAAAAAAAAATTATGAAATAAACTATAAAAAAAAAAACGTACACGTTGAGAACCGCCGACAGTCTCACGACGACTCTGGGAGTCGCTGGGAGGAACCCTCTGGCTCCCAGATCCGAGAGACTAAAAATGAAAATAAAAATTAGGATATTGACAGGTGTTGGCTGCTGTGTGAAGTATGTACTAAATGGTTTTCTATGTGTTGTGTGTACTGTGATGTTGTGTTTCTGCGATTGATGCAGGATACTTACGAATTGTGAGCCCACTCCGGGTATCTCTCCACCCCGTCCTTCTTCCTCTGGGAGCTCCTCGTCATCTTCCGATTCCTGTTATGAAAAAAACACAATCAAGACATAGAGCCCACAGATGGATTGTGGATAGAAAAAAAAAAAAAAAAAAAATAGATATTTTTACCGCCAATTGCTGACGATGGCTCGGAGGGCTCCCAGAAGAAGACGTGTCATGCTGTGGCGGCTCTGGCTGGGAGGGAGGAGATGGCGATGCTGGTGGTGCTGCCGCCGCTGCTGCTTCAGCCGCTGCCTCCTCCGCCATCACCGCCATTGCGGCAGCAGCTGTTTGACGTTCTCTGCTGTGGAAGAAACAAAAAGGGACAGTGAATATATTTCTATATTCCTTGTCCCTGGCTGAAAGAGAAAAACAAACATGTAATTTTTTAGTGAAATGGGGGATGTAATATTTACTTTCTTCTGGCTTCCCTCCTTGCCCGCCTCTCCTCCTCTCGTCTCTCTACAGTCATGGCCAAAAGTTTTGAGAATGACACAAATATTATATTTTCACATGATCTGCTGCCCTCAAGTTTTTATGTGTGTTTGACAGATGTTTTTATCACAGACAGAAATATAATAATTGCAAACATATGAGTAACAAAAGCTTATATTGACAGTTAAGGGTATGCCACACTAAACAGCGTCGCTAACGAGATCGCTAAAATACGTCACTATTTAGCGATCTCGTTCGTGACGCTAACGTGTGTGGCATGTAGCAACGACGTGGCCCCTGCTGTGATCTCGCTGATCGTTCACTAGAGTTCTGGACCGTATTTAGATCGTTGGCGTCCCGCTGGTGACACTATATCGCTGTGTCTGGCACCTTTTGTAAGCGATGTGCGCTGTTTTTTACATAGCAATGACCGTTAAAGTCGTTAATGAGATCGCTAACCGCTTATGCGTCGTTAACGAGATCACTAAGTGTGGCAGCTACTAGCGACATTAAAACGATCACAAAAACGATCTCATTAGCTTGCGTCGTTATTGAGATCGCTAACGAGATCACTAAGTGTGGCAGTACCTTTAGAATGAGTTAATGCAGCAAGTCAATATTTGCAGTGTTGACCCTTCTTCTTCAGGACCTCTGCAATTCTCCCTGGCATGCTCTCAATCAACTTCTGGACCAAATCCTGACTGATAGCAGTCCATTCTTGCACAATCAATGCTTTCATTTTGTCAGAATTTTTAGGTTTTTGTTTGTCCACCCGTCTCTTGATGATTGACCACAAGTTCTCAATGGGATTAAGATCTGGGGAGTTTCCAGGCCATGGACCCAAAATCTCTATGTTTTGTTCCCTGAGCCATTTAGTTATCACCTTTGCTTTATGGCAAGGTGCTCCATCATGCTGGAAAAGGCATTGTTGATCGCCAAACTGCTCTTGGAGGGTTGGGAGAAGTTGCTCTTCGAGGACATTCTGGTACCATTCTTTATTCATGGCTGTGTTTTTAGGCAAGACTGTGAGAGAGCCGATTCCTTTGGCTGAGAAGCAACCCCACACATGAATGGTTTCAGGATGCTTAACAGTTGGCATGAGACAAGACTGGTGGTAGCGCTCACCTTGTCTTCTCCGAATGAGGCGTTTTCCTGATGTCCCAAACAATCAAAAGGGGATTCATCAGAGAAAATAACTTTACCCAGTCCTCAGCAGTCCACTGCCTGTACCTTTAGCAGAATATCAGTCTGTCCATGATGTTTTTTCTGGAGAGAAGTGGCTTCTTTGCTGCCCTCCTTGAGACCAGGCCTTGATCCAAGAGTCTCTCCGCGTCACAGTGCGTGCAGATGCACTCACATCTGCCTGCTGCCATTCCTGAGCAAGCTCTGCACTGCTGGCAGCCCGATCCCGCAGCTGAAACACTTTTAAGAGACGGTCCTGGCGCTTGCTGGTCTTTCTTGGGCGCCCTGAAGCCTTTTTGGCAACAATGGAACCTCTCTCCTTGAATTTCTTGATGATGCGATAGATTGTTGACTGAGGTGCAATCTTTCTAGCTGCGATACTCTTCCCTGTTAGGCCATTTTTGTGCATTGCAATGATGACTGCACGTGTTTCTTTAGAGATAACCATGGTTAACAGAAGAGAAACAATGATGCCAAGCACCAGCCTCCTTTTAAAGTGTCCAGTGGTGTCATTCTTACTTAATCATGACAGATTGATCTCCAGCCATGTCTTCATCAACACCCACACCTGTGTTAATGGAGCAATCACTGAAAAGAGGTTAGCTGGTCCTTTTAAGGCAGGGCTGCAATGATGTTGAAATGTGTTTTGGGGGATAAAGTTCATTTTCTAGCCAAATATTGACTTTGCAAGTAATTGCTGTTAAGCTGATCACTCTTTATAACATTCTGGAGTATATGCAAATTGCCATTAGAAAAAGTGAAGCAGTAGACTTTGTAAAAATTAATATTTGTGTCATTCTCAAAACTTTTGGCCATGACTGTACAGTCGCCGCCACCGCCTCTTGTTGACGTCTTCTGCTGTTAAGTAAAAAGGGACTGTAAATTTACTATTCCTTGTCCATGGCTGAAAGAAAAACAAACATGTAATTTAGAGCAAAATGGTTGATGTAATAGTTACTTTCTGCTTGCTATCCTCCTTGCTTGGAGGTCCTCTCCTCCCCTCTGCTCCACTAGGGCTTCAGCCGCCGCCTCTCGTTCAAGTCTTCTGCTGTTGAATAAGGACACAAAAAGGGACAGTGAATATATGTCTATTCCTTTGCCCTGGCTGAAAGAGAAAAACAAACAGGGACATGGGGGATGTCATTTACTTTCTACTGGCTTGCCTCCTTGCATCCAGGATCTCCTGCGCCCTTGCATCTCCAGCATCAATTCTTCTGCTGTGGAATTAACAGACAAAAAGGAATTTTGTTATATGTATTGATTGTCCCTGTTTTAAAATATAACATTCAAACAAGGACATTATTTCGCTTAATGTTTACCGAACACAACATGCAATCATTAATTGTAGCCATAAACAGTACCATGGGGAACCACCCGATCCCCAAAAAAAAAACAAAAAAACAAAAAAAAAAACAGTAGAACATTACGATACTAAAAACATGCACATTTCAGATAGTAGCATGAGTAGATAAACCGTCACAGGCACCAAAAAATAAAGATTTCAAAAAAAGAAAAAAAGATCAACATTAGCATAGTAAACAAATGCAAATGTAAGATAGCAGCATGAGTAGAAAAACCGTCAGAGGCCCCAAAAAATAAATATTGCAAAAAAAATAAGTAATAAACATTAGATAGTAAACACATGCACATTCACATAGCATAATGACTACAAAGTCACATGCAGAAAATGTAAAAATTTTTTTAAAAAACAATTTGCTAACAAAAAATGCACATTCACATAGCATCATGAGTAGAAATAAACCGTCAAGGCCATAAAAAAAATAATTAATATATTATATATAAATATAATATAATATATATAATTATATTAAATTAAATATTATATATATATATAGCTATACACAAACACACCACATCAACATTAGGATAATAAACACATGCACATTTCACATAGCATGATGACTAGCAAAAGCATCACATGGACAAGAAATGTAAAAAATTTTTAAAAAAACAGCATTCTGCTAACAAAAAAAATGCACATTTCACATAGCATCATGAGTAGATAATAAACCGTCACAGGCCATAAAAAAAAAAAAATTATATAAAAAAATATATATATATAACACACAACACAACCACACACCACATCAACATTAGGATAATAAACACATGCACATTTCACATAGCATGATGACTAGCAAAAGCATCACAGGGACAAGAAAATGTAAAAAAATTTTAAAAAAAACAGCACATTACACATAGCAGCATAAACCGTCACAGGCCACCAAAAAAAGATTTAAAAACAATGAGACACTACATCAACATTAGGATAGTAAAAACATGAACATTTCAGATAGTAGCAGGACAAGCAACCACATCACAGGCCCAAAAAAATTTAAAAAAAATATTAAACATTATGATACACAAATACACCCACATTTCATATTGTCACAGGGAGACCAAGCACATCACTGAAAATAAACAGTACCAGTAGATCTACATTATCAACATTCACAACAGTAGCAGGGGATACACAATAAGTTCCCAAACATACGTATTTTAAACACTACCAGCGGGGACCCACCCCATCAGCGGAAATTAAATTTACTACAGTACCAGGGGAACCAATCCCCATCACAGAAAAGACATTAATTTTAAAATGTACCAGGGTGCAAAAAAAAACCAGTAGCTCACACAGCATTGGTGACATGTGCATTGTAAATTTTGGCTTTGTGGGGGGGGGGGGGGGGGGGGGAGGCATATTTACCGTCTGTTTTCCTGACGCTCCATGGTGCGGATCCTGGCTGCGTCCGGTGGCTGCTTCTGGCTCTGGGTGTGGCTCATGTGGATGTGTCTGATGTCCCACAAAATGCTTTTTTTATATGTTTGCTGAGGGGTGGTATCTGTCTGGTATCTGTTTGCTGTGGGCTGGTATCTCAATTAAGAAACCGGATGCGGCTACCGGTTACGGCTCACGCCGCATGCGGTGCATTGCGGCGTCCATAGACTTTCATTTTAAAAAATGCCAGAAGCGCCGCATGCGGCGCTTCCGGCTTTTTCGCCGCAGACAAAAAACGTGACATGCAACGAATTTTTCCAGATGCCGCACGGCGACCAGACACCGCATCCGGTACAAACCGGATGCGCCGCAGGGAATGCGGCGCAATGCGGCACTAATGAAAGTCAATGGAAAAAAAAACCGCAAGCGGCGCATCAGGTTTTCTGATGCGGCGCTGCGGCAAAATGCCACGGGCACCGCAAGGCGCCCGCCGGATGTGTGAAAGAGGCCGAACACTCTCTCTTTAAATCTTCCACTGGTTTATTAAAAGTACCGCATAAATCAGTGCAATGTTATCAAAAACACACATGGCCTTCCTGGACTAACAGGAAAACAAAAACATAACGAATGGTACTTGTTGCTACGGGAATCCGCCTGCTTCAGGAACAAACAACAAAAAGTTCAGCTTTTCTCCAGAACTTTGAACATCCAGGCCCACCCCACACTGAATGCTCTAGAAAGCTGGGTATTTATCCTCTGGACTCCTCCTGTCTACAGCTGTTCAATTATCCTAGCACTAATCCTGGCTGATTAACCCCTTTCAGCACTTAGTGTGCTGGAGCAATTTTCTAGGTTGCATTCACTGAAGCTAACACCCTTAGCGAAACACACCTCCCCTCCAGGACTTTGTCATGACTTTGTCACTGTATTTACAGTACAGACCAAAAGTTTGGACACACCTTCTCATTCAAAGATTTTTCTGTATTTTCATGACTATGAAAATTGTACATTCACACTGAAGGCATCAAAACTATGAATTAACACGTGGAATTATATACCTTTAACAAAAAAGTGTGAAACAACTGAAAATATGTCTTATATTTTGGGTTCTTCAAAGTAGCCACCTTTTGCTTTGATTACTGCTTTAGTCATGAAAATACAGAAAAATCTTTGAATGAGAAGGTGTGTCCAAACTTTTGATCTGTACTGTATGTATGTACATGTTACTTTTACTCCCCAAATTATATTAGTAATTTATATGAAAATCATTTTTTTATTTGCTATTATTGTTACAATACTAATGGCGAAGCTGATGATGACGTCATTCACTATAATGACGATGTCATCGATGACAATGAACAGTAAGATCACAGCACGGGATTTCCTATAATCTGAATGAACAGAAAACAACGTGAGGCATCATCTCATTTAGCAGTGAGTGACACATGAGATTTTCCACATTGTATCACTCAGTAGGGCAGATGAGCGTTTCTCACCGTATAGGAATTACATGTTTTCTCTTACTTCCAACCTGGTGCTGGTCAGCTTAATCAAACTACAACTCTCATCATTTATGTTTCCACCAGCACATGTCCCTCCTGTGTACTCCCTTCCCTTGTGCAGGATCTCATCACCTATAACCAGTGTCGGACTGGCTTGGCAAAGGCCACGCAGTAACAGTGATTCCTGGAGCCCATTGTTCAGCTACAGGCGAAAATCACCTGACCCTAGTGCACAAATTTACTCTTGCTTCTATGCTTGTTAATGAATGGTTACATGAAGCCTTTTTCTGCAAATTGTGAATCAAGGGTAAAATCACTGCTCGTTATTATTGTTTCACGAGGGCCTACCAGAGGATTCTCCAGTTCTCCTGTGGGCCAGTCCAATCCTGCTTGTAAGATATAGGGAGGAGGCTTTCCTGACTAAGGCTTAGTTCACACGTTGCGTTTTCGCAATCGTTTTTTGCTGTGTTTTTTTATGGAAATTTTCAGCTGCACACAGCTTGTTTTTTTTCCTGACTGTTTTGGCAAATAGCTTGGTTTTTGTAGAATGCAGCACGTCACTTCCTTCAGGGTTTTTCACCCATCGAAAGTAATGGGGAAGTGCAAAAATGCTGCAAAAAACTCAGACTTCAGTTTTTCCTACGTTTTTGGTGCCAAAACCTGATGAAGTTGATTCAGATTTTTTTATGCGCTAAACTTTATCAGCATGCACAAGAGACAATTGTATCCTGACAAAAACGCAGCAAAAAGCGCAAAAACAAAGCAAAAAACTCATCAAAAACTAAGCAAAACCTGTTTTTTGTAAGCAGCTAAGATGCAGCTTAAACTTGGCAAAAATGCCATCATTTATACAATATACTCCAATACTCCGGTATTGCAGTATTCAGGACAAGTGATCAAAGGGCTGAAGGTTCAAGCTCCTTAAAAGGTATAATAAATATATTAAAAAAAGAAAATATAAGCAATATAAAATTTGTATTTTCCACTTTTACCAGTTTAGAAATATAGAAATAGAAAAAACAAACATATCTGACATCATTATCATTGCACCCATGAGTCTGACCTATCAAAAGTAATTAATCCATAAGGAAAATATCATAAGAAGAAAAAAAATATATAAAACCAGAATTGTCCTTTTTTGTTCATCCACATCTTAAATAATGCAATAAAAAGCGAACAAAACTTTGTACCCCAATATTAATACAAAAAATCAGCCATGATACGTGTAAAAATAAAGCTCAATTCACTTCATTGCCAGAAAAAAAAATTATCACTATTTATTTTTTAATTTTTTACAAAGTTGTGAAATTTTTTAAATTCACTAAAATAATGTATCTTTTTAACGTTTGGTATTGTGATAAACGCACTGACCGGGAGAATCATGTTACCAGATCGACTTTTACTGACAAATGCATGTCATGAAAACACAACCCAAAAACCAGAAGTGAAATTGTCTTATTTTCAGCAATTTATCTCACTTGGATTTTTTCCCTCTTTTCCAGTAGTGTATATGGTAAAATGAATGGGGTCATTAAAAAAACCACCAAACGAGTCACTGACTACAGTATTGGCAAAATAAAAAAGTGATGGCTCTTGGAAGAGAAAAGAATGAAAGCGCAAGAACAAAAAAAAATAAAAAATCACCTGCTCCTTAAAGGGGTTACAGAGCGAGAAATTCTGGTCCGCTTTTTCATTGTTTTTATTATTTTTCCATCTATATAGTGATTCGAGGGAATTGTTTCTTTCAGGATCAGATTTCTTTTCAGCGGCACAATTTTGGGTCACATGTAGATTATTGAATAGATTTAATTATTTAATTGAGTTTTTTATGGTAAACAAAACAAAAAGTTCAGGAAACTCTCGAAAACTTTTTGTACTTTTTTTTTGCAGAATGAGACATGGATTGACATTAAAAGCCCTATCTATATGTCAACCACGGCATCTGAGGTGTTAAAGGAACGGAGACCAATTTTCTCTGCCTCTGATCAGTGCCTGACGTTTCTGCAGCGCTGTCGCTGACAGCTCGTCTCATCAATGGTGACAGTAAAGTCACGATTCTGTGGTGGATACAGAAGTGATACATTGTGGCACAAAGTGACGGGCGGCGCGGACTCCCAGCGGTGACGTTTCCTTTGTGTTCCTTCCACCGGCAGGCGATCACCGGTGACTCACAGCTGGAACAATCTACCCGTGAGGTCAGAAATTTCCTGTGGCTCACGTCTCCTCACCGCAGGGCGGGCGAAGCCTCCGCGCCGAATCCTCCTCTATACAGCGCAAAAGCGGAAGAGGAAGCAGAGGAGACAGACAAGAAATGTACAGCACCCAATGCAATGTATCCCAGGAGAGAGGATGAGATACACGGCTCAGAAGACAGAATCATACAGGAGAGGATTAGATACACGGCTCAGCAGACCATATCACACAGGAGAGGATTAGATACACGGGTCAGCAGACAGTAACACACAGGATAGGATTAGATACACGGCTCAGCAGCAGTATCACACAGCAGAGGATTAGATACACGGCTCAGCAGACAGAATACACACAGAGGAGGAGTTAGATACACGGCTCAGCAGCCAGTATCACACAGGAGAGGATTAGATACACGCTCAGACAGTATCACATAGAGAGGATTAGATACACGGCTCAGCAGACAGAATCACACAGGAGAGGATTAGATACACGGCTCAGCAGACAGAATCACACAGGAGAGGATTAGATACACGGCTCAGCAGCCAGTATCACACAGGATAGGATTAGATACACGGCGTCAGCAGACAGTAACACACAGGATAGGATTAGATACACGGCTCAGCAGTACAGTATCACACAGCAGAGGATTAGATACACGGCTCAGAAGACAGTATCACACAGGAGAGGATTAGATACACGGCTCAGCAGACAGAATCACACAGGAGGGATTAGATACACCGGCTCAGCAGCCAGTATCACACAGCAGAGGATTAGATACACAGCTCAGAAGACAGTATCACACAGGAGAGGATTAGATACACAGCTCAGCAGACAGAATCACACAGGAGTGGATTAGATACACGGCTCAGCAGCCAGTATCACACAGGATAGGATTAGATACACGGTCAGCAGACAGTAACACACAGGATAGGATTAGATACACGGCTCAGCAGTCAGTATCACACAGAGAGGATTAGATACACAGCTCAGAGACAGTATCACACAGGAGAGGATTAGATACACGGCTCAGCAGACAAATCACACAGGAGAGGATTAGATACACGGTCCAGCAGCCAGTATCACACAGGAGAGGATTAGATACACGGCTCAAGAGACAGTATCACACAGATAGGATTAGATACACAACTCTGCAGTCAGTATCACACAGGATAGGATTAATACACAGCACAGCAGACAGTATCACACAGGAAGGATTAATACACAGCTCAGCAGACAGTATCACACAGGATAGGATTAGATACACAGCTCAGCAGACAGTATCACACAGGATAGGATTAGATACAGCTCAGAGACAGTATCACACAGGATAGGATTAGAAACACAGCTCTGCAGTCAGTATCACACAGGATAGGATTAGATACATGGGCTCAGGATGGACAGTGATCACACAGGATAGGATTAGATACACGGCTCAGGAGACAGTATCACACAGGATAGGATTAGATACACAGCTCTGCAGTCAGTTTCACACAGGATAGGATTACATACACAGCTCAGCAGACAGTATCACACAGGATAGGATTAGATACATGGCTCAGGAGACAGTATCACACAGGATAGGATTAGAAACACAGCTCTGCAGTCAGTATCACACAGGAAAGGATTAGATACACAGCTCAGCAGACAGTATCACACAGGAAAGGATTAGATACACAGCTCACCAGACTGTATCACCCATAATGGATTAGATACATGGCTGTGTAGATAGTATCACACATGGGATTAGATACGTAGCTCAGCAGACAGTATCACACAGGAGAGGATTAGATACACAGCTCAGCAGACAGTATCACACAGGAAAAGATTAGATACACAGCTCAGCAGACAGTATCACACAGGAGAGGATTAGATACACAGCTGAGCAGACAGTATCACACAGGATGGGATTAGATACACAGCTCATCAGTCAGTATCACACAGGATAGGATTAGATACACAGCTCAGCAGTCAGCATCATACAGGATAGGGTTACATACACAGCTCAGCAGACTGTATCACACAGGAGAGAATTAGATACATGGTTCAACAGCCAGTATCACACAGGATGATAGGATTAGATACACGGCTCAGCAGACAGTATCACACAGGATAGGATTAGATACACGGCTAAGCAGACAGTATCACACAGGAGTGGATTAGGTACATGGCTCAGCAGACAGTATCACACAGGAGAGGATTAGGTACACGGCTCAGCAGTACAAGTATCAGCCACAGGATAGGAGAGGATTAGATACACGGCTCAGGAGAAGTATCACACAGAGAAGGATTAGATACACGGCTCAGCAGACAGTATCACATAGGATAAGATTAGATACACGGCTTAGAAGGCAGTATTACATGAGATAGGATTAGATACATGGCTCAGGAGGCAGTATCACATAAGATAGGATTAGCTACATGGCTCAGCAGACAGTATCACATAGGATAAGATTAGATACATGGCTCAGAAGACAGTATCACAAATGGTGGCTTAGATACACAATCACAGCAGCCCTGCATCACACATAATAACCTACAGACATTTATCATACAGTAGACTTCCAGTTGCAGATCATGGATGCTGTGTCTGCCTGCAGAAAAGCCTCCTGAGACTGTTCATGTATGGGGGCTTCTGGTCAGTGGAGGGCTCACTCACTGACATGAATAAAGAACGGGATTTAAACCTCCTACAAGAACAACTTCTCTCATCATCCAGGACAATGTGGTGATGATGCTTTTTCCAGCAAGATGGAGACCAGGTCAAAAGGGAAAAGTGAGAACAAAGTAAGTGGTCGTTGAACAGCACATTAAAATTTTAGGTCCAGGGAACTCCCAGGTCCCAGTCCCAGTGAGACCCTGGGGTCAATCCTCAAAAAGCAACAAAGAAAACCCAGAAATTGTGATAAGCTCATAACCCTGATGAGACTACAGTCATGGCCAAAAGTTTTGAGAACGACACAAATATTAATTTTTACAAAGTCTACTGCTTCACTTTTTCTAATGGCAATTTGCATATACTCCAGAATGTTATAAAGAGTGATCAGCTTAACAGCAATTACTTGCAAAGTCAATATTTGGCTAGAAAATGAATTTTATCCCCAAAACACATTTCAACATCATTGCAGCCCTGCCTTAAAAGGACCAGCTAACCTTTTTTCAGTGATTGCTCCATTAACACAGGTGTGGGTGTTGATGAGGACATGGCTGGAGATCAATCTGTCATGATTAAGTAAGAATGACACCACTGGACACTTTAAAAGGAGGCTGGTGCTTGGCATCATTGTTTCTCTTCTGTTAACCATGGGTATCTCTAAAGAAACACATGCAGTCATCATTGCAATGCACAAAAATGGCCTAACAGGGAAGAGTATTGCACTAGAAAGATTGCACCTCAGTCAACAATCTATCGCATCATCAAGAACTTCAAGGAGAGAGGTTCCATTGTTGCCAAAAAGGCTTCAGGGCGCCCAAGAAAGACCAGCAAGCGCCAGGACCGTCTCTTAAAAGTGTTTCAGCTGCGGAATCGGGCTACCAGCAGTGCAGAGCTTGCTCAGGAATGGCAGCAGGCAGGTGTGAGTGCATCTGCACGCACTGTGAGGCGGAGACTCTTGGAGCAAGGCCTGGTCTCAAGGAGGGCAGCAAAGAAGCCACTTCTCTCCAGAAAAAACATCATGGACAGACTGATATTCTGCAAAAGGTACAGGCAGTGGACTGCTGAGGACTGGGGTAAAGTTATTTTCTCTGATGAATCCCCTTTCCGATTGTTTGGGACATCAGGAAAACGCCTCATTCAGAGAAGACAAGGTGAGCGCTACCACCAGTCTTGTCTCATGCCAACTGTTAAGCATCCTGAAACCATTCATGTGTGGGGTTGCTTCTCAGCCAAGGGAATCGGCTCTCTCACAGTCTTGCCTAAAAACACAGCCATGAATAAAGAATGGTACCAGAATGTCCTCCAAGAGCAACTTCTCCCAACCCTCCAAGAGCAGTTTGGCGATCAACAATGCCTTTTCCAGCATGATGGAGCACCTTGCCATAAAGCAAAGGTGATAACTAAATGGCTCAGGGAACAAAACAGAGAGATTTTGGGTTCATGGCCTGGAAACTCCCCAGATCTTAATCCCATTGAGAACTTGTGGTCGATCATCAAGAGACGGGTGGACAAACAAAAACCTAAAAATTCTGACAAAATGAAAGCATTGATTGTGCAAGAATGGACTGCTATCAGTCAGGATTTGGTCCAGAAGTTGATTGAGAGCATGCCAGGGAGAATTACAGAGGTCCTGAAGAAGAAGGGTCAACACTGCAAATATTGACTTGCTGCATTATCTCATTCTAACTGTCAATATAAGCTTTTGTTACTCATATGTTTGCAATTATTATATTTCTGTCTGTGATAAAAACATCTGTCAAACACACATAAAAACAGAGGGCAGCAGATCATGTGAAAATATAATATTTGTGTCATTCTCAAAACTTTTGGCCATGACTGTAGAACAGGCGGTCATCAGTCAGGAATTGCCCAGGAGCTGATATTCAGCTGCCGGGGGAAGGGCAGAAGTGTGGACAATAAGGGGCAGAAGTGTGGAGAAAAAGGGGAAGGAATGTGGAAAATAAGGGGCAGAAGTCTGGAGAATAAGGGGCAGAAGTCTGGAGAATAAGGGGCAGAAGTTTGGAGAATAAAGGGCAGGAAGTGTGAAGAATAAGGGGCAGAAGCCTGAAGAATAAGGGGCAGACATGTCGAGAATAATGGGAAGGAGTCTTGAAAATAAGGGGCAGTAGTGTGGAGAATAAGGGGCAGGAGTGTGGAGAATAAGGGATAGGAGTGTGGAGAATAAGGGGCAGAAGTGTGGAAAATAAGGGGCAGGAGTCTGGAGAATAAAGGGCAAAAGTGTGGAGAATAAGGGGAAGAAGTATGGAAAATAAGGGTCAGAAGTCTGGAGAATAAGGGGCAGAAGTGTGGAGAATAAAAGGCAGGAGCCTGAAGAATAAGGGGCAGAAGTATGGAGAATAAGGAATAGAAGTCTGGAGAATAAGGGGGCAGAAGTGTGGAGAATAAGGGGCAGGAGTCTGGAGAATAAGGGTCAGAAATGTGGAGAATCCAAGGAGCAGGTGTCACGATCCATTTTTGGATTTGTGGCAGCTCTGGTTCCACTCTGTTTTAAAAGTAGCTTTTTTCCTTTCAGGACCATCGGGGGTTAATGGTTGGTGTCACCATCCTTTAAAAGGTCACCTAATGCATCAGCTGACCTAATGCATTGTTGGTGATAGAGTTTCTCTATGGAGACCAGCTTAGCAGGAGCAGCGCTTTGGTGTCAGCCACTTCTGATGTTTAGAGTCCTGTTGCTGTGCTTTCTATGGTGTGGAGCTTGGCAGCAGTGTCTGGAAGCTAAGTGCTGTGTTTTCTCCTTGTCCCTTTGGTGTTTGTCACTGTCCCCTGTGTGGTATTACCTGCAGTGGTGAGGCTAGCGCCCCTTGCCGGCCAGTGCACTAGCCAGGGCAGTAATAGGTGATGAGAGAGTTTCTCTGGTGCAGTATGCTACTCCCGGGTCATTGGAAGCTGCCATGGCCCTTGCTATCTGGGTGGATAGACGCCTCAGTGAGAGACATACACTAAATCTGCCACCTGTTGTCCTTTCTAGGGAGGAAGACACATAGGTGCAGATGAACGAACCTATGCAGGTGGGAGGAGTCTCATCTCAAACAGGGTTGCCTGCAGATTGCCGTGGTATGGGGGCATGTTTCCACTGTGGGCAGACTGGTCATTTCATCAATGTCTGCCCAGCTTGCGCCAAAGTACCTTCACCATCTCAAAAGCCGCGTCCCCTGGTCGTGTGGATGAAGGAGACTACAGTGTGTATATTTCCTCCATTTTTTTGTCTCAGTGCACCATCCCAGCTGAAGTGGTGGTTGGCGGAGGAACTGAGATGATACCGATGCTTGTGGATAGTGGAGCCGGAGTCAATTTGGTGGATTCTCGCTTTGTCCAGACCCATGGTCTGAGGGGTAGGACGCTGGCGAGACCCCTAAGTGTTCAGGCAATTGACCCACTCAGCCAGGGGAGGGTGACCCAAGTCATAGATAATATAAACCTTCGTATAGGGACTTGTCATGAAGAGTCCCTGTCATGCTACGTCTTGGAGGGTATGCCAACTCCCATCGTATTAGGCCTCCCTTGGTTGAAGAAACACAACCTGGTCTTAGATTGGCGGTCCAGGGAAGTAGTTAGCTGGGACCAGTCGTGTAAGGACTGCTGCCCATGAGCTACGAAATCTGCCATCCTTCTCCAACCCTTCCCCTTATTCTCCGGTGGAGGCAGCGGAGGTGCAGCCCGGGGGGTAGGGGTAAGACTCAACCCTCACTACCAATAAACCCTTAGTCTTTGAGTCTTCTTAGGAGGAGGGGTCAGAGGAGGGTGGTGGTTCCCTCTGTGGCTAGTGGGGGTATGAGTTTGGTGACACAGGGGGATGCCTCTATTGTTGGTTCCTCAAAGAGTTCACCATCTTGTGGCAAACGCATGCGTGGAAATAAACGTTCAGGTTCGGACCTGTGTGTGAATGAATATGTGTGGGAGTCCACCAAAAACATCAGGTGGAAGTATGCTTCAGGGACCTGGAGTTCTAGGGTGAGCGGGCCATATCGGGTGTCGGCCATTCTCAGTCTGGGGACTTTCCAGCTGGAGTTACCCCCCCAGTAATGCACGTACACAACTCATTCCACAGGTTGGAGCTCTGGAGATTTGTGGCGCCTCAGTATCCTACGTTATTGTCATCTCCATCGGGCTGCATTCGCCATAAACCTGAGGATCAGGTGATTGCAGAGGTGAACTCTGGTGGTTCGAGGCGTCCTCACCGTACGTCGTTTCCAGTGAGGTCCGGTGTTGAGGCTCCATTTTTGGATTCGTGGCAGCTCTTGTTCCACTCTGTTTAAAAAGTAGCTTTTTTCCTTTCGGGACCATCGGGGGTTAATGTCAGTTTTTCTCCCCCCCCCGTGGCAATCTGGTGTAACTGCAGTGCTGCTGGGTCAGCTGATGTATGTGGTGACCACTCCCACCATCCTTTAGAAGGTCACCTGATGCATCAGCTGACTTTTGGTGATAGAGTTTCTCTATGGAGACCAGCCTAGCAGGAGTAGCTCTCTGGTGTCAGCCACTTCTGGTGTTTGGAGTCTTGTTGCTGTGCTATCTGCGTTGTGGAGCTTGGCAGCGGTGTCTGGAAGCTAAGTGCTGTGTTTTCTCCTTGTCCCTTTGGTGTTTGTCACTGTCCCCTGTGTGGAATTATCTGCAGTGGTGAGGCTAGTGCCCCTTGCTGGCCAGTGCACTAGCCAGGGCAGTAATAGATGACAACGAGGGATTAGGTTCCTGATGGCGGTGAGGGGAAGGACCCACTTAGGGCGTTAGGGGAGTGCAGGGACAGGCTGAGGTTTGAGCTCAGGTGGTGACCATCCCCATTTCCTTATCTGTAGGGTCTTCCACTTCCCAATACCATCCTGTTATGTGTGTGTGTTGCGCCGTCTGCCGACCGATCACCCGTTGGGTTGTGTAAAATCGTGACAGCAGGAGTGTGGAGAATAAGGGAACGAAGTCTTGAGGATAAGGGGCAGTGCTGGGAATATTAAGGTGTCACAGGAACTTCATGGATTTGCGGAAAGTTTATAAAATTTTATATCCGTAACCATAGAAACAGCGACTAAAAGCAAAAAGCAGCAAATGATCAAAAACAAAATTAGTGACACGCAAAACATTTGGCCACGACTGTATATTAACCTTCCTTTATACATTACCCCTTAAAAAAAGAGAAAAATGTTATTTACTGTAAGTAAATATTTGGATATTTCCTGACATTTTTGGAAAACAGCTAAAACATACCGTATATACGGTAATAAGATACGAAAACTATACAGCACAAATTAACTCCTAATATGTTATATTTATCCTCAGCTCCTCAAGTATACAAGGGTGTAGAAGACAGAAAAACAGAAATAATTAATAATATCTTTATATTTTATATCCCATATTATAATTGCTTCTTTCCTTACACAGTGGTCTTCTGTGAAGTGGCATGGAATGATTTTTTTTCTCTCTCATTTGGTGTTAGTAGTTGGCCTGGAATAAGGAGTTATTGCACTGTATCTACCAACCACAGCTGCAATCTGAAGAGCAGCTCTGAAGTTCTAACAAGAGGAACACTAAAGACTGAGGGAACTGGAGATTGTGCACCAATATGGACAGATGATAGTGTGACTGGAGTCAAATTGGAGCAGCATTGTGTCCTATTAGTGAAAAAGTAAATACAGAAATTAACCCTATAATAGTTCTCAGAAACTTTATCCCACAAATGGAAACTTACAGTTGAAAGGAACTCACAAATAAAAAAAAGGATTATTTTCTTACTGAGTTGCTGGAACGGGGTCACTTTGTACTCTTCATCTTGTGATGTTTCCTCACGCACCTGCACCCTTGTGCCATTTTTGGATTTGACAGCACCTGCCATTTTCATATTTTTACGATGGTTTTCAGGTTCACTAACTCTGCATCCTGCAGGCTGAAAGGCCGGGGGAAATGGGGGGGACACGCGTCCGCGATTTTTTTTTCATTACAAGCATTCACTTTTAAAATTGAATTAAATCTTAATGGAGGTAAACAATGAAAAAATGTAAATAAATGTAAAAAGAATATTTTTTGTTGTTTTTAGAACAGTTAAATTATTGCAAAATCAAACTTGGCAAAATGGGGAAAAATTATTTAACCCCTTCAACCATGTCATTGCACAGATTCGGGCTCCGAATAAATGGTTGGTTGTTGGTTCAAACATTAACGTAAATCAGTAATAACAGCAAAAATAAGAAATGTGTATTATCAGAAAAATCTGCTTCTCACTTTACTTATGAGTCCCTTCTTTTCTTACCTCCTGTTTCCTGAACTCATGATTTGCTCTGAAAAACTGCAGTAATCTGATGAATTGCTAGCTCACTGAAGGGTCAGATTACTGCTGCCTATTAAAGTCTATGAGGCAAAGAGGAGGAGTGAGGAGCAGACTAAAAGAGTGAGAGTCACAAAAATACAAAGACCTGTGCTGCATTCACATCTACTCTGCTCAGTACTGCTGTATAATATCCTCCATGCTGTTGCTTTCTAACAGGTCTTTTATCTATTCCAGTGTTGGATCCATAACTACACTGCTTAGTAAATAGTAGTATAATAGCCTTCACATTGTTGCTTGCTAGTAAGTGTTTTGCTGCAATCTAGAACTGCTTTAACAGCTTTAATACTTGCTCAGTACTTCTGTATAATGTGTTTCATGTTGCTGCTTTTCCAGTAAGTGCGTTTTCTCACCCCACTGCAGCATCACTGCTGATAGAATGTCCCTAATGCTTCCACTTTCTACTTAGTATCTTCAGTACAGTTGGATTCACAACTACACTCTTTAGTACTGCTGTATAGCGTGTTCCATGCTGCTGCTTTCAAGTCTTTTTATCTGACACCAGATCTAGATTCACAGTTACACTGCTCAGTACTATGTCTTCCAGGCTCTTGCTTTCTAGTAAGTGTTTCTTTTATAACCTTAGGGCTGGATTTACAGCTGTATTGTCCAGTACTGCTAAAGAGAGGAATCAAAGGCAAAGTACACATGGAAAAAATGGTCATAGGTAATGTTTTTCATAATAATATACCATCACCGCCACACGTGTTGCTAATGGACAAAATGTAGGACATAATCGGTAAAATGAGCAGAAAAACAGAGGAAACCACCAAATGCAAGAGTCCATAGATGGTATGAAAGAAATGTCTTATTATATCAAGTACATGAACAAGTGAGGTAGAGGTGTGGGGGGGGGACCAGAAAGAAAACTGACACACCACAAGGGACAATAAAATATGCAAGATATAATTAGCAACAATAAGATATAATGTTTAAATTAAAGTGCCTGTATGCAAAGTTGCAAACATGCAGCCTGATAATATCAGTTTATATACATATTTGATGTCTTTATGCTGTGTAGGTAGAGCAGCAAATATGGTATACGTGTGCAGGTATATGAAAGAGGACAGGGGTAGAAAGATAAGTGCCTATGCAGACAGTAGTAGAGAATGGTTTAGCTGGAAGTATTTAAACTACCACAGAAGAAGCATAATTCAAAGGTATAATGTATAGGTAATACATAGATATTAAATGGATTCTCTCATAAATACCTGATGCACATAGAGTGAGTACCTTGGATGCGCCCTCCCTGACGTGCGTTTCGGTGTCTGCCTTTGTCAGGGGTTGGCGTCATCCAGAGGGAAGAGGTTGTAAATAGAGGGGAGCAGCCAATGGAAATAGGGATGGGCGTGACGTCATGCACGTTTGCAGTGGAGGTTACCAGGAGACGCTGTACCACAGACCCACGTAACCACCGATGCCGCGATCAGCTGACATGGCGTCAGAGGGGCGCAGGCACCATGGGCGGAGCCACTTGGAATGCACATCCATTGTTGATTGTCAGAGAGAAAGAGGTCCCTCTCCCACAACCGCAGGAACAGATTGGCGTAGGCTGGTGCATATGCCGCGCCCATAGCTGTACCCTGAAGCTGTAGGTAGGACCCCTTAAAAATAAAAATGTGAGTGAGGCTAAATTCCAGAATCTCTGTAATAAAGTCAGTCATGGCAGGAGAATTATCTGACATCATAAGGAAGGATTTGGCTGCGTGTACACCATCCGTGTGTTTAATGTTGGTGACAGAGATTCAACATCACATGTGACTAACAAAGTGTCCTCATTGAGATGAAGGCCGTCAATCTTTTTTAAGAAGTCACCAGTATCTAGAATTGTCTTTGGCAACCAAATTTTTTTGGAAAATGTTGGCAAATTTATTGACTCTAAACTCCAGCAAATTGTTGAATGCCTTCCTTCCTTTATCCTAATTCACACATGTATACCCTATTATGTATTATATTACTACACACAAGCGTTTGTTGTCATGAGCACATTTTTAGCCTTTATTAAACATAATATTTTATATCTGATTCTCCTTATTTCCCCACTACAATCATTTCCATCTTATTTCACTTCTTTTCACTGTCATATTCTTCATTATTTACCCCGCACTGCCTGAATGCCAGTATCGCCACAGGACCTTATACTTACCTTCTTGGACCTTCACCCATGTAAATCACATGTCCGTCCCTCCAATGGCAGAGGGCTGGGTGGAACGCACACCTACACTGCGTTCCAGGTGGCTCAGCTCACGGTGCCCCTCTGACGCCGTGTTAGCTGATCGCGGCGTCGGTGGTTATGTGGGGCTGTGGTACGGCGTCTCCTGGTAACCTCCAGTGCGGATGCGCGTCATGCCATGCCCATCCCTGCTTCCATTGGCTGCTCCCTCTATTTACAACCCCTTCCTCTGGATGACGCCAACCCCTGACAAAGGCAGACGCCGAAACGGACGTCGGGAAGAGCGCATCCAAGGGACTCACTATGTGCATCAGGTATTTATGAGAGGATCCATTTAATATCTATGTATTACCTATACATTATACCTTTGAATTATGCTTCTTCTATAGGTAGTGTAGGGATCCGCTTGGTAGGCAGGGGCTGGGCCGCAGTAATGAGGCAAACACACAGGCTTTCAGTTTAAAGTTCAGTGGTTTTAATGACGGATTCAACAAAAGTCCAGATAACAAAACAAAACAGAACATAAATCACTCCAGTTTGGAGAACCACTGGTCCCAGACTCACCCTTGCTTGGGACAGGCTTAACTAAGCGGTGGAATGTCAGCAGAGACCGCCAGGTGCCATTCCCGGGTGGTCTGGTACTCACTTCCTGGTGTGCACTGACACACTGTCACGAAAACAATCTTCCAGGCTGGCTCCAGCCAAACTCCTTCCTTCCACATCTCATACTCCCACAGCTTCCTGTTAAACAGGCCTAGTCCACACCCTCAGGTGAGGTACACATCAGCTGACCTGATCACGTGACTATGACGTCATCACAGGTCCTGTGATCATGGAAAATCCTGAGCAAACTTCAGTCTGCCAGAAGAAATATATCTCCCATCAAGCAAAATCCCCTTTGGTGTACCACATACCTCCCCCCTTTGTTCAACCTTATGAGGGTGGACACATGACATACAGTGAACTCTGGACAGTGCATCTGCGTTCCCCTGTAATTTGCCTGCCCGATGTTCTACTGAAAATTTGAAGTTTTGTAGAGACAGAAACCACCTGGTGACTCGTGCATTTCTCTCTTTGGCTTGACTCATCCAAGTCAGAGGGGAATGATCAGTTACCAACCGAAATGTTCTCCCCAACAGATAGTAGCGCAATGACTCCAGTGCCCACTTGATGGCCAGGCACTCTATCTCTACAATGCTGTATCTGGTTTCAGCTGGAGTAAGCTTTCGACTCAAGAAACTAATGGGATGCTCCTCCCCGTTAATCTCCTGAGACAACACGGCACCCAGACCTACCTCTGACGCATTAGTCTGGACAATGAATTCTCTTTTGAAGTCGGGTGTGATCAAAACTGGTGACCCGCACAGTGCCCCTTTTAGTTTTACAAAGCTTCTTCAAGCTGATCATTCCAACGCACCATTACTGACTTCCTGCCTTTTAGGCAGTCAGTTAACGGCGCCGGCAGGGTTGCAAAATTGGGAATAAACCGCCGGTAGTATCCCACTAACCCCAAAAACCCTTTCACTTGTTTTGTGGTGAGGGGACGGGGCCAGTTTTGGATTGCCTCCACTTTGTTTATTTGGGGTTTGATAACTCCTCTCCCAATCACATACCCCAGGTACCGAGCTTCCTCCAACCCTATGGAACACTTCTTTGGGTTGGCAGTTAGCCCTGCTTGTCGCAGAGAATCAATCACCGCCTGTACCTTGGCCAAGTGACTTTCCCAGTCTGTACTGTATACCACAATATCGTCCAAAATAGGCCGCGGCATATCGGCGATGGGGACGAAGAACAATGTCCATTAACCTCTGGAAAGTCGCTGGAGCGCCATGCAACCCGAAGGGTAGGACTATATACTGGAACAGTCCCTCGGGTGTTACAAAAGCCGTTTTCTGTCTCGCTGCTTTGGTTAGGGGCACCTGCCAATACCCTTTTGTGAGGTCAATGACTGAAAAATACCGGGCCTGCCCAAACCGCTCTATTAACTCATCGACCCGGGGCATGGGATAGGCGTCAAATTTAGAAATTTCATTCAATTTTCTAAAGTCATTACAGAGCCTTAGTGTCCCATCTGGTTTTGGTATTAGGACTATTGGGCTGGCCCACTCACTCTGGGACTCTTCAATAACCCCTAACTGCAGCATCTTCTTTACCTCTTCCGAGATGGCTTGTCGCCGGGCCTCAGGCACCCGATATGGCTTTAATCGGACTTTGGCCTGCGGCTCCGTGACAATGTCATGTTGGATTAGGGAGGTACGGTCAGGGAGCTCTGAAAAAACATCAGTATTTCGGCTAACCAACTCTCGGACCTCCTGAACTTGTCTAGGAGACAAAGTGTCTGCTATTTTGACGGCGGAGAGGACTTCTCTTGCCTTCTCCTGAGGCAAGGGAGCCCTCTCTACTGGAAATGCAGGCCGTGGACAATCCTCACCAAGAGGGTCTCTGTCTTTCCATGGTTTGAGCAGATTCACATGGTATACCTGTTCTGGCTTTCTTCGCCCTGGTTGGTGTACTTTATAGTTTACAGGACCCACCTTCTCCATAATCTCATACGGTCCCTGCCACCTTGCAAGGAGCTTACTATCCACTGTAGGCACAAGTACCAACACCCGATCCCCAGGGTTAAAGGACCTTACCCGTGCCTCCCGGTTATAGACCTGCCTCTGTGACCTTTGTGCTGCTTCCATATGTTCTCGGACTAATGGTAGGACTGTCTCCATTCTCTCTTGCATTTTGGCCACATGTTCTATCACACTTTTGTGGGGAGTTGGTTGGTTTTCCCAGGCCTCTTTAGCTATATCGAGCAAGCCACGGGGATGTCTGCCATATAATAGTTCAAAGGGCGAGAACCCCATAGATGCCTGGGGCACCTCCCGCACTGCAAACATCAGGTATGGCAACAAGAGATCCCAGTCCTTACCATCTTTAGAGACTGCTTTTTTTAACATATTCTTCAGGGTTTTATTGAACCTTTCTACCAAACCGTCTGTTTGGGGATGATAGACCGATGTGCGCAACTGTTTAACACTTAACAAGTGGCAGAGTTCCTTCATGATTTTTGACATAAAGGGGGTCCCTTGATCTGTTAAGACTTCTTGAGGGATTCCCACCCTAGAGAACATACCCATGAGTTCTTTTACGATTAGTTTGGCCGAGGTGTGTCGCAGGGGAATAGCCTCAGGATACCTGGTAGCGTAATCTAGAACTACGAGGATGTGTTGATGACCCCTTGCTGATTTATTAACCGGCCCCACCAGATCCATGGCTATTCTCTCAAACGGGACCTCTATAATTGGTAAAGGCACCAAGGGACTCCGAAAATGAGGCTGCGGACTGGTTACCTGGCACACGGGACAAGAGTTACAATACCGTTTAACTTCTTCATAGACCCCTAGCCAGTAAAACCGTTGTAGAATTCTGTCTAGGGTTTTCTTTTGGCCTAAATGTCCCCCTAGTACATGCGCATGCGCTAAGTCCATTACCAACCTCCGATATGACTGCGGTACCAGCAATTGCTCGACAATTTCCCCATGTATTTTTTCAACCCGATACAGCAAATCTTGGTTCAGCTCGAATCGGGGAAATACTGTAGCTGCCCCGGGGTGTTGGGGTTCCCCATTGACAACCAGTACATTTTCCCGGGCTCGAGTCAACGTAGGGTCCCGGAGTTGCGCCGTACAAAATTGTCACCTGCCACATTTAAGTCTGACAATTCTGGTCCCGGTGGCAAATCTTCCATCTCCCCAGCTAACACTTCTATAGGAGAGGGGTTTTCCTCCTCCACCGAAGGCAACGGTACTCCTACCGCCAGCACATCTTCCTCTGGGCCACCAGGTTCATGCCCGAGTTCTGGAGAATGCAACCTGGTTGCCACTGGTGCCGATGACTGTTCTGTGGAGGGGTAATTACAGCCAAAGCACAGAAAATAACAGAAAATCTCTCCCCATTATTACGTCATAATGCAAATTAACCACCACCCCCACCTCGTGGCACCTCCTCCCCGCTGGCGTGTTTATCATTACCAGGGCGGTAGGATAATGTTTTAAGTCCCCATGTATACACAACACACCCATTTTCCGACCAGTATACTCGCTGATTTGGACGTGGCTGGCTCGTATTAGGGTCACAAGACTCCCTGAGTCCAGAAGAGCCACAGCAGGGTTACCCTCCACCTCCACTTTACACAAATGGTTCATACTGGGTCCCTCTGGTTTGCCCACTGCACACATGTGTTCGGCATAGTGAGACTGATAGTATCCATAGTTGGTGTCCATGGGCTCAGTCAGATGGGGGCAATCAGCTCTCACATGTCCTGGTTCTTGGCACCGCCAACAGATTATGGGACCTCTTTCGTCCCCAGACGTGTCTTGGGCGGCCTTCCGAGTCTCTGCTTGCCGAACGGCGGGTGAAGGTTTGGGAAATTTACTCATTACCTTCCGGGTAGTGTCTCCCTGTATCTCTTTGGTAGCCCCATATCTTTCAATGAGGTCTACCATTTGGAGACCATCAGTAGGGGCTGCCTGTCCAACCCAGGTTTGCAGGGTGTGGGGCATAGTCCTCCAGAATTTATCAGTTACTATCCTATCCCGCATAGCGCTGGGTGACAACACCTCCGGCTGCAACCATTTATCTACCAGGTGTATCAAATCATAGTACTGGGACCGAGCTGGCTCGGAAGGGGAAACTTCCACTGGTGTACCCGCTGGGCCCGGACCAAAACATTTACCCCAAGACGTGCAAGTATCTCACCCTTGACGATCTCATAGTCTCTCTGTTGCTCGGGGGCTAGGTCCATATAGGCTTTCGCGGGTCCTGGAGCCAAAAACGGAGCCACGATCTCTGCCCACTGGTCCCGGGGTAGCCTCTCCCTCTCAGCCACGCCTTCAAACATCTCCAGGTACACCTCGACGTCATCTGACTTTTCCATCTTCGGAATCGCTGTGCGTACCGCTTTCCGGACATCTTGCCGTCCCGGGGCAGCTCCTGCTGTCTGCGGCCCTGTGATATGCTGTATCAGTAGATTGTTGGTTTCCTGTTGCCATTCCATAGCCTGCTGGTGTATAGCCTGCTGTTGCTGCATAGCCTGCCGTTGCTCCATAGCCTGTTGCTGCATAGCCTGCTGTTGCTCCTGCGTAGCCTGCTGCTGCTGCTGTATAGCCAGCTGCTGCTGTCGCATAGCCTCCACCAGCATTTTTACTGTGTTCTCCATCTCCGGACAGTTATCCACCGGGTCTTGCGTGACTTTCTTCACCCAGGACATTTACTGTCATGCAGAGAAAAAAAAACATCCAAAAAAAAAACAGCCTGACCTCACTGCGTATGCCCGCATTAACGCCACCAATTGTAGGGATCCGCTCTGGTAGGCAGGGGCTGGGCCGCAGTAATGAGGCAAACACACAGGCTTTCAGTTTAAAGTTCAGTGGTTTTAATGACGGATTCAACAAAAGTCCAGATAACAAAACAAAACAGAACATAAATCACTCCAGTTTGGAGAACCACTGGTCCCAGACTCACCCTTGCTTGGGACAGGCTTAACTAAGCGGTGGAATGTCAGCAGAGACGCCAGTGCCATTCCCGGGTGGTCTGGTACTCACTTCCTGGTGTGCACTGACACACTGTCACGAAAACAATCTTCCAGGCTGCTCCAGCAAACTCCTCCTTCCACACCTCATACTCCCACAGCTTCCTGTTAACAGAGAAACAAAAACAAGAAACAATATCCTAAAATGAAACAAAATAAAAATATATTGCAAACATGCATGAAGTTGTAATAAATAATAAGGGTATTGGTAAACATAATTTGATCAAAAGAATGTACAAGCCATCCCGCCACGTCAAGGCAACCTTGTGGACAGTCCTACTCTAATATTAAAAACCTTCCACTTGTCAAGTGACGTAAATGTGACAAGGCAGAGGGACTGAACCCACAGTTGAAGCATAGGCCAGACAGATGGATTTTCAGCTCAAAAGCAGGTGGTCACACCTTATATGCACAAGATGCACTAAGAACTAATGAAAACTGGGTCTGAACTGAAAAAGTAATTGATGTGTATGCAAAATGTAAATGCATATCAAACACATGACCATTAAACAGAGAAAACAAAAACAAGAAACAAATATCCTAAAATAAAACAAAATAAAAAATATATTGCAAAACATGCATGAAGTTGTAATAATAATAATAAGGGTATTTGGTAAACATAATTTTGATCAAAAGAATGTACAAGCCATCCCGCCACGTCAAGGCAACCCTTTGTGGGACAGTCCTACTCTAATATTAAAAACCTTTCCACTTGTCAAGTGACGTAAATGTGAACAAGGCAGAGGGACTGAACCCACCAGTTGAAGCATAGGCCAGACAGGATGGATTTTTCAGCTCAAAAGCAGGGCGGTCACACCCTTATATGCACAAGATGCACTAAGAACTAAATGAAAAACTGGGTCTGAACTGAAAAAGTAAGTTGATGTGTATGCAAAATGTAAATGCATATCAAACACATGACCATTAAACAGAGAAAACAAAAAACAAGAAACAAATATCCTAAAATAAAACAAAATAAAAAATATTGCAAAACATGCATGAAGTTGTAATAATAATAATAATAAGGGTATTAGGTAAACATAATTTTGATCAAAAGAATGTACAAGCCATCCCGCCACGTCAAGGCAACCCTTTGTGGGACGGTCCTACTCTTATATTAAAAACCTTTCCACTTGTCAAGTGACGTAAATGTGAACAAGGCAGAGGGACTGAACCCACCAGTTGAAGCATAGGCCAGACAGGATGGATTTTTCAGCTCAAAAGCAGGGTGGTCACACCCTTATATGCACAAGATGCACTAAGAACTAAATGAAAAACTGGGTCTGAACTGAAAAAGTAAGTTGATGTGTATGCAAAATGTAAATGCATATCAAACACATGACCATTAAACAGAGAAAACAAAAAACAAGAAACAAATATCCTAAAACAAAATAAAAAATATATTGCAAAACATGCATGAAGTTGTAATAATAATAATAAGGGTATTTGGTAAACATAATTTAGATCAAAAGAATGTACAAGCCATCCCGCCACGTCAAGGCAACCCTTTGTGGGACAGTCCTACTCTAATATTAAAAACCTTTCCACTTGTCAAGTGACGTAAATGTGAACAAGGCAGAGGGACTGAACCCACCAGTTGAAGCATAGGCCAGACAGGATGGATTTTCAGCTCAAAAGCTTGTACATTCTTTGATCAAAATTATGTTTACTAAATACCCTTATTATTTTATTACAACTTCATGCATGTTTTGCATATATTTTTTATTTTGTTTTATTTTGGATATTTGTTTCTTGTTTTTTGTTTTCTATTTTAGGATATTTGTATTTGTTTTTTGTTTGCCTCTGTTTAATGGTCATTTTTGAGTATGCATTTACATTTTGGCAATACACATCAACTATCTTTTTCAGTTTCAGGACCCAGTTTTTCATTCCTGTTAAACAGGCCTAGTCCACACCCTCAGGTGAGGTACACATCAGCTGACCTGATCACGTGACTATGACGTCATCACAGGTCCTGTGATCATGGAAAATCCTGAGCAAACTTCAGTCAGCCAGAAGAAATATATCTCCCATCAAGCAAGATCCCCTTTGGTGTACCACAGTAGTTTAAATACTTCCAGCTAAACCATTCTCTACTACTGTCTGCATAGGCACTTATCCTTCTACCCCTGTCCTCTTGCATATACCTGCACACGTATACCATCTTTGCTGCTCTACTTACACAGCATCAAGTTATATATATATTATATATATATAATAAACTGATTTTATCAGGCTGTATGTTTGCAACTTTGCATATAGGCACTTTATTTAATTTATACATTATATCTTGTTGCTGCTAATTATATTATTCATATCTTATTGTCCCTTGTGGTGTTTCCACTTTCTTTCTGGTTCCCCCACCCCAACCTCACTTGTTCATGTACTTGATATAATAAAAGACATTTTTTTCATACCATCTTTGGGCTCTTGCATTCGGTGGTTTCCCCTGTTTTTCTGTCCAGTCCTGCTCTATAATATCCAAAAGCATCTTGTTAAGAAACCAACTAGCTATGCTATGGGTTGGGAGAACAACAGGTAAGTACATATTCTCACTAGAAAATTAATACAATAATTTCCATGTTGACCATTTAGTGTTTTGAGCTTTAGTTTCAATATAAAATTTATCATATATTTAGAGTCATAAATGTATATAAGGTAATGGGTTTTTCAAGTATATGCTAATATGACTGGCCAAAAGGGTCTGCAAGCCCACCAGAAGGGAACTAAAAATCATTATGGTTCTGCGCAATGTATATAGAGGTATTATCAGTCATTGTACAGGAGGAGGTGAGCTGTGACATCACCTATTGTGAATGGTGGTGTCATGACCCAGGACGGGGTTTTGTCTTTGCCCCGTCCTGGCCAGACTGGGGTTAATGGTTTCAGCCTCTCTCTGGCAGAGGGCGGCTATTTAGTTGCCAATTGACCTAGGTCTGGTGTCAGTTATACTCCTGCCCTCGGCTGAGTTAGTTGACCTCCTGTGTGCCTGTGCCTTGTGCCTGATCTTGTTGCTTGTTTGGTTTTGACCCGGTCCGTCTCTTCGTTGTGAGTTTGTCTACTGTCTTGGTACTGTGTATTTGCCCGTTCTGGTTTTCTGATCCCTTGGCTACGTTCTGGTTATTCTCTGCCTGCTCCACTTGTACTGCGTTGCTCCCTCTGTGTATGACCTGGCTATCCTGACTATCCGTTTTGTCTATGCCCCTTGGTAACTCTGTCCCGTAGTTACCCTTCTAGGAGTTTTCTTTCTGCTCATAGCTCTCTGGAGCTTAGGCCACGCCCATCAGCAGTCACGTGCTTAAGGTCCTCTGGCCTGAAACAATCTCTGTCTGTTACTGCTCCCTCTGAGAGACCTGTGGCCGGCGCCGCCCCTTAGCAGTCATGTGCTTTGGATCCTGTTAGTCTGAAGCACGCATCTTCACCGCTACTGCCCGCTCCACAGGTATCTTTGAGTGCAGTCTGTCTTATTCAGGACACGCGCACTGGCTCAGTGAGCAAGTGCAGTGCGGTGTTCGTGATATTATAACTGACCGCTACTTTTTTTTTTTTTTTTCTCCTGTGTGTGTTATGGATCCTATGTATGCCCTTTCTGAGCAGGTAAAGCACCTGACTCAGACGTCTCAGAAACTGAATGAGGAACAAGCTCTGTCTCAGTCTCAGCAGCTGATGGCTGACACTGTGCAGGGGGCTTTATCATCTGGTGTTCATGGGACAGGGGTTCAAGATGTTACATTAGTTTCCCAGAGCCCCCGGTTAAATTACCAGATACCTTTTCCGGAGATAGAAAGGAATTTAAAGTTTTCAAAGAGGGCTGTAAGCTTTTTTTTTCCTTAAGACCGCACTCTTCTGGGGATGAAAGTCAGAGGGTGGGGGTCATTATATCTCTGTTAAGGGGAGCCCCCCAGGCTTGGGCTTTTTCCCTTCCTATCACTGCCCCTGAGAGAATGACTGTGGATGCATTTTTTCAGGCCCTGGGGCATATTTATGATGAGCCTGATCGAGTGCTGATGGCTGAGGACATGGTGATGAGTGTATGTCAGGGGAAGCACTCAGCCGAGTGGTTTTGCTCAGAGTTCAGACGCTGGGCTGCTGAGGTCTGTTGGGATGATGCCGCCCTCCGGGGCTTGTTCCGTAGAGGCCTGTCTGAACGTCTGAAAGATGCCTTGGCACTCCACCCTCCGCCTGATTCTCTGGAGGACGCCATGACCCAGGCCGTCCGAATGGATCGCAGGCTGCGGGCGAGAGGTGTGATGCGGGTTGAGACACCACTTTTCTCCAGTGGAAGGGGAGCCAGTACTGTATTGGAGTCCATGGAGATGGGAGCCATCGACCTCAAAGAGAAAGAAAGGAGACGGAGGCATTTAGAAAAGCTGTGTTTTTACTGCGGTGATCCTGGACATTGGAAAAAGAACTGTCCCTCCTGCCCACCGACTAACAAGCGACTGAGTCTGGGTGATCATCGTGGAGGTCACTCAGACTCTCAGGTACCCTTTCCTTCATTTTCTAAGATACTGTTAAAGGTGGAACTTGGTGTGAAGAACTGCTTTTTCCTTACTTCAGCTTTTGTGGACTGTGGATCATCCTTGAACCTGATTGACTCTAAGCTGGTGGCCAGCTGTAGATTAGGGACAGTTAGGTTGGAGACTCCTATAAAAATAATGGCCATTGATTCTACACCTCTCACCAAGGACGGTGTCCATTTTGTCTCTGAAGAATTCACCCTCAAGGTGGGGGCCCTTCACCAGGAGCGTATGTCATGTTTTGTTTTGGATAACCTCTCTGCTGGCCTGGTGTTAGGGTTTCCCTGGTTGCAACGGCATAACCCGATTATTGACTGGGATTCCCGTGATATTGTTAAATGGGGATCTAATTGTTCTGAAAAATGTCTTGCTACTGTGTCTGTGTCATCCGTTGGTCTGGAAGGTATTCCGGAGTACCTGAAGGACTATGCGGACATTTTCTCTGAAAAAGAGGCTGAGGTTTTACCACCACACCGCCCATTTGATTGTGCCATTGACCTGGTTCCAGGTACTAAATTGCCCAAGGCCCGCTTGTATAACCTCTCGGGTCCCGAGCGGGCTGCTATGAAAGAATACATTTCCGAGAGCCTTCGTAAGGGACACATTCGTCCTTCTGTTTCCCCCATGGCGGCGGGGTTCTTTTTCGTTAAGAAAAAAGACGGTGGTTTGCGCCCATGCCTCGATTTTCGAGAGTTAAATAAGATAACTGTGAGAAATACTTACCCCCTCCCACTTATTCCTGATTTGTACAACCAGTTGTCTGGGGCTAAGTGGTTTTCGAAATTGGATCTGCGGGGGGCATATAACCTTATCCGGGTCCGGGAGGGGGATGAGTGGAAGACTGCTTTTCTCACTACTGAAGGGTTGTTTGAAAACTTGGTCATGCCTTTCGGTCTGACCAACGCACCAGCAGTCTTCCAAAATTTTATTAATCATGTGTTCTCTGACTTTATTGGGCGTTTTATGGTTGTGTATTTGGATGACATTCTTATCTACTCGCCTGATAAACAAACTCACAACGATCATCTTCGGGCAGTTCTCCAAAGGCTCCGGGAGAACTGTCTCTTTGCTAAGCTAGAGAAATGTTCATTCTTCGTTCAGGAACTGTCGTTTCTGGGGTTCATTGTGTCTGCTGAGGGGTATCGCATGGATCCTAATAAGGTGCAGGCCATTGTTGATTGGGTACAACCTCGTGATTTGAAGGCTCTGCAGCGTTTCTTAGGATTCGCTAATTACTATCGCAAGTTTATAAGGGGGTTCTCGCAGGTAGTTAAACCTCTCACAGATCTGACTCAAAAGGAGGCTGATGTCAAGAATTGGTCAGCCGCAGCGGTGGCGGCGTTTCAGTTCTTAAAAAAATGTTTCATGTCTGCTCCGGTTCTTATTCAACCGGACCCGTCTGAACCATTTATTGTTGAGGTGGATGCCTCGGAGGTGGGGGTGGGGGCAGTGTTGTCCCAGGGACCCGCCACTTTGACTAATTTGAGACCCTGTGCCTTTTTCTCTAAGAAATTCTCTCCTGCGGAGAGAAATTATGATGTTGGGAATCGAGAACTTCTGGCCGTGAAGTTGGCCTTTGAAGAATGGAGGCATTTTTTGGAGGGTGCTGTCCATCCTATTACCATGGTTACGGACCACAAGAACCTAGCTTACATTGAGTCTGCTAAAAGGTTGACTCCTAGACAGGCAAGATGGTCGCTTTTTTTTTTCCAGATTCCAGTTCTCCATCACTTTTCGGCCAGGATCCAAAAATGTCAAGGCTGATGCCTTGTCAAGCAGTCTGGATCCGGTGTCTCCCCCCGAACCTCCATCCTCCATTCTTCAGCCTGGGGTGGTGGTGGCAGTTGTTTCTGCTGGGTTGGAGCAGGAGATTCGGGAAGCTCAGTCTCTTGCCCCTCCGGCTAAGCCGGTGGATAAACTTTTTGTACCAGTTCAATTTCGTCTCAGGGTCCTTCGGGAATTCCACGACTCAGTTCTGGGTGGACATCCTGGGATCTCGGCTACCCGGAGGGCCATCTCTAGGTTATTCTGGTGGTCTTCTTTAGCCTCTGATGTTGGGGAATTTGTGTCTGCTTGTGGGGTATGTGCCCGTGCGAAACCCCCCCATAACCGACCGGCCGGGGAATTGGTGCCACTGCCAATTCCTGATAGACCATGGACCCATTTGTCCATGGATTTTATCACCAACCTTCCTCATTCCAAGGGTAATACCGTCATTTGGGTAGTGGTGGACAGGTTTAGTAAACAAGCACATTTTGTACCCTTGTCGGCTTTACCTAATGCAGAAACGTTGTCCAGATTGTTTGTTGAGCATGTGGTGCGGTTGCATGGGGTACCCTTGAATGTGGTGTCTGATAGGGGGGTACAATTTGTTTCCAGATTTTGGAGGACATTTTGTAAGAGGTTGGGTATTGATCTGTCTTTTTCATCCGCTTATCATCCAGAGACTAATGGGCAGACTGAGCGGACCAATCAGTCTTTAGAGCAAATCCTGCGTTGCCTGACCTCAGCCCGACAGGATGATTGGTGTACTGCGTTACCTTTGGCTGAGTTCGCGTTTAACAACCGCACTAACCAGTCTACGGGCACATCTCCCTTTTTCTGCAATTATGAGTTTCATCCACATTTTGGGGAGTTCTCCCGTTTGGACTCTGGGTGTCCTGGGGCGGATGGGACAATACAGCGGTTGGGGGAGTTATGGCAGGAGGTCCAAAGGAACATTACGAAGGCTCAGTCTAAATATAAGTTTTTTGCTGACAAAAAACGGTCTGTGGGGCCGGTGTTCCAGGTTGGGGATAAGGTATGGTTATCTACTAGGAATATAAGGCTCAAGGTCCCCTCTGCGAAACTTGGACCTAAATTTATTGGTCCTTATGAAATTACGGAAGCAGTTAACCCGGTGGCATTTCGGTTGCGTCTCCCTCCGTCTCTACGGATTCCCAACGTTTTCCATAGGGCCCTTTTGAAACCTGTGGGGTCCTGTAGGGAAGGATCGTTGTCTTCCGCACCACCGGTTTTGGTAGATGGGCAGTCTGAGTACGAGGTGGAACGAATTCTTGACTCTAGGTTTGTCCGTCGTGCTCTTCAGTATCTGATACATTGGAAAGGCTACGGTCCAGAGGACCGGTCATGGGTTCCTGCCCGATCTGTTCATGCGGATCAGTTGGTCCGGGCCTTTCATGCCAGGTGTCCTGAGAAACCCGGGGGTCCGGTGGCCCCCCGTTGAGAGGGGGGTACTGTCATGACCCAGGACGGGGTTTTGTCTTTGCCCCGTCCTGGTCAGATTGGGGTTAATGGTTTCAGCCTCTCTCTGGCAGAGGGCGGCTATTTAGTTGCCAATTGACCTAGGTCTGGTGTCAGTTATACTCCTGCCCTCGGCTGAGTTAGTTGACCTCCTGTGTGCCTGTGCCTTGTGCCTGATCTTGTTGCTTGTTTGGTTTTGACCCGGTCCGTCTCTTCGTTGTGAGTTTGTCTACTGTCTTGGTACTGTGTATTTGCCCGTTCTGGTTTTCTGATCCCTTGGCTATGTTCTGGTTATTCTCTGCCTGCTCCACTTGTATTGCGTTGCTCCCTCTGTGTATGACCTGGCTATCCTGACTATCCGTTTTGTCTATGCCCCTTGGTAACTCTGTCCCGTAGTTACCCTTCTAGGAGTTTTCTTTCTGCTCATAGCTCTCTGGAGCTTAGGCCACGCCCATCAGCAGTCACGTGCTTAAGGTCCTCTGGCCTGAAACAATCTCTGTCTGTTACTGCCTTCTCTGAGAGACCTGTGGCCAGCGCCGCCCCTTGGCAGTCATGTGCTTCGGATCCTGTTAGTCTGAAGCACGCATCTTCACCGCTGCTGCCCCGCTCCACAGGTATCTTTGAGTGCAGTCTGTCTTATTCAGGACACGCGCACTGGCTCAGTGAGCAAGTGCAGTGCGGTGTTCGTGATAGGTGGATCCTGTGTTATCTACTGTATATAGAGGTGTTATCAGTCATTGTACAGGAGGAGGTGAGCTGTGACATCACCTATTGTGAATGGTGGATCCTGTGTTATCTGCGGTATATAGAGGTGTTATCAGTCATTGTACAGGAGGAGGTGAGCTGTGACATCAACTATTGTGATTGGTGAATCCTGTGTTATCTACTGTATATAGAGGTGTTATCAGTCATTGTACAGGAGGAGGAGTGCTGTGACATCACCTATTGTGAATGGTGAATCCTGTGTTATCTGCGGTATATAGAGGTGTTATCAGTCATTGTACAGGAGGACGTGAGCTGTTACATCACCTATTGTGAATGGTGGATCCTGTGTTATCTACTGTATATAGAGGTGTTATCAGTCATTGTACAGGAGGAGGAGGTGAGCTGTAACATCACCTATTGTGAATGGTGGATCCTGTGTTATCTACTGTATATAGAGATGTTATCAGTCATTGTACAGGAGGAGGAGGTGAGCTGTGACATCACCTATTGTGAATGGTGGATCCTGTGTTATCTGCGGTATATAGAGGTGTTATCAGTCATTGTACAGGAGGAGGAGGTGAGCTGTGACATCACCTATTGTGATTGGTGAATCCTGTGTTATCTACTGTATATAGAGGTGTTATCAGTCATTGTACAGGAGGAGGAGTGCTGTGACATCACCTATTGTGAATGGTGGATCCTGTGTTATCTACTGTATATAGAGGAGTTATCAGTCATTGTACAGGAGGAGGAGGAGTGAGCTGTGACATCACCTATTGTGAATGGTGGATCCTGTGTTATCTACTGTATATAGAGGTGTTATCAGTCATTGTACAGGAGGAGGAGGTGAGCTGTGACATCACCTATTGTGAATGGTGGATCCTGTGTTATCTACTGTATATAGAGGTGTTATCAGTCATTGTACAGGAGGAAGAGGTGACCTGTGACATCATCTATTGTGAATGGTGAATCCTGTGTTATCTACTGTATATAGAGGTGTTATCAGTCATTGTACAGGAGGAGGAGGTGAGCTGTGACATCACCTATTGTGATTGGTGAATCCTGTGTTATCTACTGTATATAGAGGTGTTTTCAGTCATTGTACAGGAGGAGGTGAGATGTGACATCACCTATTGTGAATGGTGAATCCTGTGTTATCTACTGTATATAGAGGAGTTATCAGTCATTGTACAGGAGGAGGAGGTGAGCTGTGACATCACCTATTGTGAATGGTGCATCCTGTGTTATCTACTGTATATAGAGGTGTTATCAGTCATTGTACAGGAGGAGGTGAGATGTGACATCACCTATTGTGAATGGTGAATCCTGTGTTATCTACTGTATATAGAGGAGTTATCAGTCATTGTACAGTAGGAGGAGCGCTGTGACATCACCTATTGTTAATAGTGAATCCTGTGTTATCTACTGTATATAGAGGTGTTTTCAGTCATTGTACAGGAGGAGGAGGTGAGCTGTGACATCACCTATTGTGAATGGTGAATCCTGTGTTATCTACTGTATATAGAGGAGTTATCAGTCATTGTACAGGAGTAGGTGAGCTGTGACATCACCTATTGTGAATCCTGTGTTATTTACTGTATATGGAGGTGTTATCAGTCATTGTACAGGAGGAGGAGGTGAGCTGTGACATCACCTATTGTGATTGGTGAATCCTGTGTTATCTACTGTATATAGAGGTGTTTTCAAACATTGTACAGGAGGAGGAGGTGAGCTGTGACATCACCTATTGTGAATGGTGAATTCTGTGTTATCTACTGTATATAGAGGAGTTATCAGTCATTGTAGAGGAGGTGGTGAGCTGTGACATCACCTATTGTGAATGGTGGATCCTGTGTTATCTACTGTATATAGAGGAGTTATCAGTCATTGTACAGGAGTAGGTGAGCTGTGACATCACCTATTGTGAATCCTGTGTTATTTACTGTATATGGAGGTGTTATCAGTCATTGTACAGGAGGAGGTGAGCTGTGACATCATCTATTGTGATTGGTGAATCCTGTGCTATCTACTGTATATAGATGTGTTATCATTCATTGTACAGGAGGAGAAGGGCTGTGACATCAACCTATTGTGAATGGTGGATCCAGGGTGGACACAGATGCAGAGGGCCCCTGTGCGAGAATTAAGTATGGGCCCCCTCCATACCACAATGATGTTATCGAAACATATACAAGGACAAATTTACAGTATAGAACACAAATATCAAACCTAAACAATAAACTGAAGTTCCGTGTTTGACAGAATATAAAACACACATAACTCATGTATCCGGGATATAATATGGGTAGAGTTAGGTTATGTTCTCACGTTCTATTTCGCTGCTTTTTTATGCAAATTGTAAGCTGCGTTTTACATTACTAGCAAAAGCTATGAGATTTCAGATATAGCCTTTGGTATAAAATGGATTTCGGAGCTGAGGCAGTGGAAGTGCTGTATCCCACCCAGAGCACTTGCAACCTCATTTGCATACCACTTCTAAAGTGGATTCCTCTGCAGCAGATCAGCGTTTTGTTTAATACGGTTAAGGATTCATTTTGACAAATGTCATCAGTTTGGCAGATGGGGTAGAAATAGCTAAAAGATACCCTTTGAAGGGGTTGTGCCTTTAAAAAAATATTCTATGATAAGTTTGCAGAGCTGCTAGGCCCTGAGCTGCTATGAAAGCTACTAACAGTCTGCTGTCCTGTGTGACAAAGGTGGCTCCCGTTCTCTTTCTAGCCACTTAGATGCAGCAGCAACTGATACTATTACCTAAGTAGTGAAAAGGCTGAGAGCAGCATGTGATAGTGGACCCCACTGTTGGGAGCACAGGTTCAGATCCTCATCCTGCCCCATCATTGTACTGTGCATGTACAGCATTCACACATGTGAAAACCCACCTGTGACAGTAGACTAGGGCTACACAGTGACTTTGGCTGAGACACACGACCAATGATCATTCTATGCCATTGCTACATTGCAGCACACCGCAAGTGACCTTGGTAGCATTACAACCCACAAGGTGCCATGATTATGACAAGCATGTTGTAAATAGAATTTTTGGCCTCTTCCTTGTGGGGTCATGTCGCTTGTGACCTCAATCCTGGGCTGCGATATAACACAGGCATACAGTGACTTGGTATAGCATTCACTGAAATGGCACACGCACACATATTTTTCAGGCGAATATGCTCCATAACCTGAAAAAGTGCTAAATAAATGCTAAAACGAATGAACATATGTGTGGCAATTTTAAACAACTTGCTGTGCACATTTTCAAACTTTTCAGCTTCTTTTAACTTCGGAATTTTAAAGACGCCGAGCGATTAAAAGAAGTGACTTGACCGTTCTTCAGATGGATTCTGTTTGGACGCCACTCACTAGTTTATTCAATACAATTTGATTTAAAAAAAAAACAACAGCAACAAAGACGTAAAAAATCTGCAATGACACTTCAGGAAAAAAAAACTGCTGGCATTTCCTGAAGTGTTTTCTGTTTGAAAAACTCATTGGGATCACACACTTGTAAAATGTTGTGTGCCCATACTCAAAGCCTGGGAACATGGCTGTATGTTACCTGTGATAGATCGATAATACAGTGCATTGCGAAAGTATTCGGCCCCCTGGAACTTTTCAACCTTTTCCCACATATCATGCTTCAAACATAAAGATACCAAATGTAAATTTTTGGTGAAGAATCAACAACAAGTGGGACACAATTGTGAAGTTGAATGAAATTTATTGTTTTTTTTTAAATTGTGGAAATACAAAAACTGAAAAGTGGGGCGTGCAATATTATTCGGCCCCTTTAACTTAATACTTTGTTGCGCCACCTTTTGCTGCGATTAGAGCTGCAAGTTGCTTGGGGTATGTCTCTATCAGTTTTATACATCGAGAGACTGAAATTCTAGCCCATTCTTCCTTGGCAAACAGCTCGAGTTCAGTGAGGTTGGATGGAGATCGTTTGTGAACAGCAGTTTTCAGCTCTTTCCACAGATTCTCGATTGGATTCAGGTCTGGACTTTGACTTGGCCATTCTAACACCTGGATACGTTTATTTGTGAACCATTCCATTGTAGATTTTGCTTTATGTTTGGGATCATTGTCTTGTTGGAAGACAAATCTCCGTCCCAGTCTCGGGTCTTTTGCAGAATCCAACAGGTTTTCTTCAAGAATGGTCCTGTATTTGGCTCCATCCATCTTCCCATCAATTTGAACCAGCTTCCCTGTCCCTGCTGAAGAAAAGCAGGTCCAAACCATGATGCTGCCACTATCATGTTTGACAGTGGGGATGGTGTGTTCTGGGTGATGAGCTGTGTTGCCTTTACGCCAAAGATATCGTTTGGCATTGTTGCCAAAAAGTTCGATTTTGGTTTCATCTGACCAGAGCACCACATGTTTGGTGTCTCCCCTAGGTGGCTTGTTGCAAACTTTAAACAACACTTTTTATGGATATCTTTGAGAAATGGCTTTCTTCGTGCCACTCTTCCATAAAGGCCAGATTTGTGCAGTGAACGACTGATTGTTGTCCTATGGACAGCCTGTCCCACCTCAGCTGTAGATCTCTGCAGTTCATCCTGAGTGATTATGGGCCTCTTGGCTGCATCTCTGATCAGTCTTCTCCTTGTTTGAGATGAAAGTTTAGAGAGACGGCCGGGTCTTGGTACATTTGCAGTGGTATGATACTCCTTCCATTTCAATATGATCGTTTGCACAGTGCTCCTTGGGATGTTTAAAGTTTTGGAAATCATTTTGTATCCAAATCCGGCTTTAAACTTCTCCACAACAGTATCACGGACCTGCTTGTTGCGTTACTTCGTCTTCATGGTGCTCTCTGTGCTTCAAACAGAACCCTGAAACTATCACAGAGCAGGTGCATTTATACGGATACTTGATTACACAAATGTGGATTATATTTATCATCAGTAGGCATTTAGGACAACATTGGATCATTCAGAGATCCACAATGAACTTCTTTAGTGAGTTTGCTGCACTTAAAGTAAAGGGGCTGAATAATATTGCAAGACCCACTTTTCAGTTTTTGTATTTCCACAAAAAAATTTAAATAACCAATAAATTTCGTTCAAATTCACAATTGTCCCACTTGTTGATTCTTCACCAAAAATTTACATTTGGTATCTTTATGTTTGAAGCATGATATGTGGGAAAAGGTTGAAAAGTTCCAAGTGGCCGAATACTTTCGCAAGGCACTGTAGATAGATAGCTGCATGATTTGTGGCTGTTAGACAGCCTGTACACATGGGGAATGCTAACAAACAGGAAATTCCCCTCGTGTTGAGGCTGTTCAACAGCCGCACAACATGCAGCAGCGGGGACTCGAACGTAATATACGAGCACGTCCGAGATACTTGGATAAATACTTGAACTAAATGAAAAACTGGGTCTGAACTGAAAAAGTAAGTTGATGTGTATGCAAAATGTAAATGCATATCAAACACATGACCATTAAACAGAGAAAACAAAAAACAAGAAACAAATATCCTAAAATAAAACAAATAAAAAATATATTGCAAAACATGCATGAAGTTGTAATAATAATAATAAGGGTATTTGGTAAACATAATTTTGATCAAAAGAATGTACAAGCCATCCCGCCACGTCAAGGCAACCCTTTGTGGGACAGTCCTACTCTAATATTAAAAACCTTTCCACTTGTCAAGTGACGTAAATGTGAACAAGGCAGAGGGACTGAACCCACCAGTTGAAGCATAGGCCAGACAGGATGGTTTTTTCAGCTCAAAAGCAGGGCGGTCACACCCTTATATGCACAAGATGCACTAAGAACTAAATGAAAAACTGGGTCTGAACTGAAAAAGTAAGTTGATGTGTATGCAAAATGTAAATGCATATCAAACACATGACCATTAAACAGAGAAAACAAAAACAAGAAACAAATATCCTAAAATAAAACAAAATAAAAAATATATTGCAAAACATGCATGAAGTTGTAATAATAATAATAAGGGTATTAGGTAAACATAATTTTGATCAAAAGAATGTACAAGCCATCCCGCCACGTCAAGGCAACCCTTTGTGGGACGGTCCTACTCTTATATTAAAAACCTTTCCACTTGTCAAGTGACGTAAATGTGAACAAGGCAGAGGGACTGAACCCACCAGTTGAAGCATAGGCCAGACAGGATGGATTTTTCAGCTCAAAAGCAGGGTGGTCACACCCTTATATGCACAAGATGCACTAAGAACTAAATGAAAAACTGGGTCTGAACTGAAAAAGTAAGTTGATGTGTATGCAAAATGTAAATGCATATCAAACACATGACCATTAAACAGAGAAAAAAAAACAAGAAACAAATATCCTAAAACAAAATAAAAAATATATTGCAAAACATGCATGAAGTTGTAATAATAATAATAAGGGTATTTGGTAAACATAATTTAGATCAAAAGAATGTACAAGCCATCCCGCCACGTCAAGGCAACCCTTTGTGGGACAGTCCTACTCTAATATTAAAAACCTTTCCACTTGTCAAGTGACGTAAATGTGAACAAGGCAGAGGGACTGAACCCACCAGTTGAAGCATAGGCCAGACAGGATGGATTTTTCAGCTCAAAATCTTGTACATTCTTTTGATCAAAATTATGTTTACCAAATACCCTTATTATTATTATTACAACTTCATGCATGTTTTGCAATATATTTTTTATTTTGTTTTATTTTAGGATATTTGTTTCTTGTTTTTTGTTTTCTCTGTTTAATGGTCATGTGTTTGATATGCATTTACATTTTGCATACACATCAACTTACTTTTTCAGTTCAGACCCAGTTTTTCATTCCTGTTAAACAGGCCTAGTCCACACCCTCAGGTGAGGTACACATCAGCTGACCTGATCACGTGACTATGACGTCATCACAGGTCCTGTGATCATGGAAAATCCTGAGCAAACTTCAGTCAGCCAGAAGAAATATATCTCCCATCAAGCAAGATCCCCTTTGGTGTACCACAGTAGTTTAAATACTTCCAGCTAAACCATTCTCTACTACTGTCTGCATAGGCACTTATCCTTCTACCCCTGTCCTCTTGCATATACCTGCACACGTATACCATCTTTGCTGCTCTACCTACACAGCATCAAGTATATATATATATATATATATATATATATATATATATATATATATATATAAATAAACTGATTTTATCAGGCTGTATGTTTGCAACTTTGCATATAGGCACTTTATTTAATTTATACATTATATCTTGTTGCTGCTAATTATATTATTCATATCTTATTGTCCCTTGTGGTGTGTCCACTTTCTTTCTGGTTCCCCCCCACCCCAACCTCACTTGTTCATGTACTTGATATAATAAAAGATATTTTTTTCATACCATCTTTGGGCTCTTGCATTCGGTGGTTTCCCCTGTTTTTCTGTCCAGTCCTGCTCTATAATATCCAAAAGCATCTTGTTAAGAAACCAACTAGCTATGCTATGGGTTGGGAGAACAACAGGTAAGTACATATTCTCACTAGAAAATTAATACAATAATTTCCATGTTGACCATTTAGTGTTTTGAGCTTTAGTTTCAATATAAAATTTATCATATATTTAGAGTCATAAATGTATATAAGGTAATGGGTTTTTCAAGTATATGCTAATATGACTGGCCAAAAGGGTCTGCAAGCCCACCAGAAGGGAACTAAAAATCATTATGGTTCTGCGCAATGTATATAGAGGTATTATCAGTCATTGTACAGGAGGAGGTGAGCTGTGACATCACCTATTGTGAATGGTGGTGTCATGACCCAGGACGGGGTTTTGTCTTTGCCCCGTCCTGGCCAGACTGGGGTTAATGGTTTCAGCCTCTCTCTGGCAGAGGGCGGCTATTTAGTTGCCAATTGACCTAGGTCTGGTGGTCAGTTATACTCCTGCCCTCGGCTGAGTTAGTTGACCTCCTGTGTGCCTGTGCCTTATCTTGTTGCTTGTTTGGTTTTGACCCGGTCCGTCTCTTCGTTGTGAGTTTGTCTACTGTCTTGGTACTGTGTATTTGCCCGTTCTGGTTTTCTGATCCCTTGGCTACGTTCTGGTTATTCTCTGCCTGCTCCACTTGTATTGCGTTGCTCCCTCTGTGTATGACCTGGCTATCCTGACTATCCGTTTTGTCTATGCCCCTTGGTAACTCTGTCCCGTAGTTACCCTTCTAGGAGTTTTCTTTCTGCTCATAGCTCTCTGGAGCTTAGGCCACGCCCATCAGCAGTCACGTGCTTAAGGTCCTCTGGCCTGAAACAATCTCTGTCTGTTACTGCCTTCTCTGAGAGACCTGTGGCCGGCGCCGCCCCTTGGCAGTCATGTGCTTCGGATCCTGTTAGTCTGAAGCACGCATCTTCACCGCTGCTGCCCCGCTCCACAGTTATCTTTGAGTGCAGTCTGTCTTATTCAGGACACGCGCACTGGCTCAGTGAGCAAGTGCAGTGCGGTGTTCGTGATAGGTGGATCCTGTGTTATCTACTGTATATAGAGGTGTTATCAGTCATTGTACAGGAGGAGGTGAGCTGTGACATCACCTATTGTGAATGGTGGATCCTGTGTTATCTGCGGTATATAGAGGTGTTATCAGTCATTGTACAGGAGGAGGTGAGCTGTGACATCAACTATTGTGATTGGTGAATCCTGTGTTATCTACTGTATATAGAGGTGTTATCAGTCATTGTACAGGAGGAGTGCTGTGACATCACCTATTGTGAATGGTGAATCCTGTGTTATCTGCGGTATATAGAGGTGTTATCAGTCATTGTACAGGAGGACGTGAGCTGTTACATCACCTATTGTGAATGGTGGATCCTGTGATATGTACTGTATATAGAGGTGTTATCAGTCATTGTACAGGAGGAGGAGGTGAGCTGTTACATCACCTATTGTGAATGGTGGATCCTGTGTTATCTACTGTATATAGAGGTGTTATCAGTCATTGTATAGGAGGAGGAGGTGAGCTGTAACATCACCTATTGTGAATGGTGGATCCTGTGTTATCTACTGTATATAGAGATGTTATCAGTCATTGTACAGGAGGAGGAGGTGAGCTGTGACATCACCTATTGTGAATGGTGGATCCTGTGTTATCTGCGGTATATAGAGGTGTTATCAGTCATTGTACAGGAGGAGGAGGTGAGCTGTGACATCACCTATTGTGATTGGTGAATCCTGTGTTATCTACTGTATATAGAGGTGTTATCAGTCATTGTACAGGAGGAGGAGTGCTGTGACATCACCTATTGTGAATGGTGGATCCTGTGTTATCTACTGTATATAGAGGAGTTATCAGTCATTGTACAGGAGGAGGAGGAGGTGAGCTGTGACATCACCTATTGTGAATGGTGGATCCTGTGTTATCTACTGTATATAGAGGTGTTATCAGTCATTGTACAGGAGGAGGAGGTGAGCTGTGACATCACCTATTGTGAATGGTGGATCCTGTGTTATCTACTGTATATAGAGGTGTTATCAGTCATTGTACAGGAGGAAGAGGTGACCTGTGACATCATCTATTGTGAATGGTGAATCCTGTGTTATCTACTGTATATAGAGGTGTTATCAGTCATTGTACAGGAGGAGGAGGTGAGCTGTGACATCACCTATTGTGATTGGTGAATCCTGTGTTATCTACTGTATATAGAGGTGTTTTCAGTCATTGTACAGGAGGAGGTGAGATGTGACATCACCTATTGTGAATGGTGAATCCTGTGTTATCTACTGTATATAGAGGAGTTATCAGTCATTGTACAGGAGGAGGAGGTGAGCTGTGACATCACCTATTGTGAATGGTGCATCCTGTGTTATCTACTGTATATAGAGGTGTTATCAGTCATTGTACAGTAGGAGGAGCGCTGTGACATCACCTATTGTTAATAGTGAATCCTGTGTTATCTACTGTATATAGAGGTGTTTTCAGTCATTGTACAGGAGGAGGAGGTGAGCTGTGACATCACCTATTGTGAATGGTGAATCCTGTGTTATCTACTGTATATAGAGGAGTTATCAGTCATTGTACAGGAGTAGGTGAGCTGTGACATCACCTATTGTGAATCCTGTGTTATTTACTGTATATGGAGGTGTTATCAGTCATTGTACAGGAGGAGGAGGTGAGCTGTGACATCACCTATTGTGATTGGTGAATCCTGTGTTATCTACTGTATATAGAGGTGTTTTCAAACATTGTACAGGAGGAGGAGGTGAGCTGTGACATCACCTATTGTGAATGGTGAATTCTGTGTTATCTACTGTATATAGAGGAGTTATCAGTCATTGTAGAGGAGGTGGTGAGCTGTGACATCACCTATTGTGAATGGTGGATCCTGTGTTATCTACTGTATATAGAGGAGTTATCAGTCATTGTACAGGAGTAGGTGAGCTGTGACATCACCTATTGTGAATCCTGTGTTATTTACTGTATATGGAGGTGTTATCAGTCATTGTACAGGAGGAGGTGAGCTGTGACATCATCTATTGTGATTGGTGAATCCTGTGCTATCTACTGTATATAGATGTGTTATCATTCATTGTACAGGAGGAGAAGGGCTGTGACATCACCTATTGTGAATGGTGGATCCAGGGGTGGACACAGACTGCAGAGGGCCCCTGTGCGAGAATTAAGTATGGGCCCCCTCCATACCACAATGATGTTATCGAAACATATACAAGGACAAATTTACAGTATAGAACACAAATATCAAACCTAAACAATAAACTGAAGTTCCGTGTTTGACAGAATATAAAACACACATAACTCATGTATCCGGGATATAATATGGGTAGAGTTAGGTTATGTTCTCACGTTCTATTTTCGCTGCTTTTTTATGCAAATTGTAAGCTGCGTTTTACATTACTAGCAAAAGCTATGAGATTTCAGATATAGCCTTTGGTATAAAATGGATTTCGGAGCTGAGGCAGTGGAAGTGCTGTATCCCACCCAGAGCACTTGCAACCTCATTTGCATACCACTTCTAAAGTGGATTCCTCTGCAGCAGATCAGCGTTTTGTTTAATACGGTTAAGGATTCATTTTGACAAATGTCATCAGTTTGGCAGATGGGGTAGAAATAGCTAAAAGATACCCTTTGAAGGGGTTGTGCCTTTAAAAAAATATTCTATGATAAGTTTGCAGAGCTGCTAGGCCCTGAGCTGCTATGAAAGCTACTAACAGTCTGCTGTCCTGTGTGACAAAGGTGGCTCCCGTTCTCTTTCTAGCCACTTAGATGCAGCAGCAACTGATACTATTACCTAAGTAGTGAAAAGGCTGAGAGCAGCATGTGATAGTGGACCCCACTGTTGGGAGCACAGGTTCAGATCCTCATCCTGCCCCATCATTGTACTGTGCATGTACAGCATTCACACATGTGAAAACCCACCTGTGACAGTAGACTAGGGCTACACAGTGACTTTGGCTGAGACACACGACCAATGATCATTCTATGCCATTGCTACATTGCAGCACACCGCAAGTGACCTTGGTAGCATTACAACCCACAAGGTGCCATGATTATGACAAGCATGTTGTAATAGAATTTTTGGCCTCTTCCTTGTGGGTCATGTCGCTTGTGACCTCAATCCTGGGCTGCGATATAACACAGGCATACAGTGACTTGGTATAGCATTCACTGAAATGGCACACGCACACATATTTTTCAGGCGAATATGCTCCATAACCTGAAAAAGTGCTAAATAAATGCTAAAACGAATGAACATATGTGTGGCAATTTTAAACAACTTGCTGTGCACATTTTCAAACTTTTCAGCTTCTTTTAACTTCGGAATTTTAAAGACGCCGAGCGATTAAAAGAAGTGACTTGACCGTTCTTCAGATGGATTCTGTTTGGACGCCACTCACTAGTTTATTCAATACAATTTGATTTAAAAAAAAAAACAACAGCAACAAAGACGTAAAAAATCTGCAATGACACTTCAGGAAAAAAAAACTGCTGGCATTTCCTGAAGTGTTTTCTGTTTGAAAAACTCATTGGGATCACACACTTGTAAAATGTTGTGTGCCCATACCCAAAGCCTGGGAACATGGCTGTATGTTACCTGTGATAGATCGATAATACAGTGCATTGCGAAAGTATTCGGCCCCCTGGAACTTTTCAACCTTTTCCCACATATCATGCTTCAAACATAAAGATACCAAATGTAAATTTTTGGTGAAGAATCAACAACAAGTGGGACACAATTGTGAAGTTGAATGAAATTTATTGTTTTTTTTTAAATTGTGGAAATACAAAAACTGAAAAGTGGGGCGTGCAATATTATTCGGCACCCTTAAACTTAATACTTTGTTGCGCCACCTTTTGCTGCGATTAGAGCTGCAAGTTGCTTGGGGTATGTCTCTATCAGTTTTATACATCGAGAGACTGAAATTCTAGCCCATTCTTCCTTGGCAAACAGCTCGAGTTCAGTGAGGTTGGATGGAGATCATTTGTGAACAGCAGTTATCAGCTCTTTCCACAGATTCTCGATTGGATTCAGGTCTGGACTTTGACTTGGCCATTCTAACACCTGGATACGTTTATTTGTGAACCATTCCATTGTAGATTTTGCTTTATGTTTGGGATCATTGTCTTGTTGGAAGACAAATCTCCGTCCCAGTCTCGGGTCTTTTGCAGAATCCAACAGGTTTTCTTCAAGAATGGTCCTGTATTTGGCTCCATCCATCTTCCCATCAATTTGAACCAGCTTCCCTGTCCCTGCTGAAGAAAAGCAGGTCCAAACCATGATGCTGCCACTATCATGTTTGACAGTGGGGATGGTGTGTTCTGGGTGATGAGCTGTGTTGCCTTTACGCCAAAGATATCGTTTGGCATTGTTGCCAAAAAGTTCGATTTTGGTTTCATCTGACCAGAGCACCACATGTTTGGTGTCTCCCCTAGGTGGCTTGTTGCAAACTTTAAACAACACTTTTTATGGATATCTTTGAGAAATGGCTTTCTTCGTGCCACTCTTCCATAAAGGCCAGATTTGTGCAGTGAACGACTGATTGTTGTCCTATGGACAGCCTGTCCCACCTCAGCTGTAGATCTCTGCAGTTCATCCTGAGTGATTATGGGCCTCTTGGCTGCATCTCTGATCAGTCTTCTCCTTGTTTGAGATGAAAGTTTAGAGAGACGGCCGGGTCTTGGTACATTTGCAGTGGTATGATACTCCTTCCATTTCAATATGATCGTTTGCACAGTGCTCCTTGGGATGTTTAAAGTTTTGGAAATCATTTTGTATCCAAATCCGGCTTTAAACTTCTCCACAACAGTATCACGGACCTGCTTGTTGCGTTACTTCGTCTTCATGGTGCTCTCTGTGCTTCAAACAGAACCCTGAAACTATCACAGAGCAGGTGCATTTATACGGATACTTGATTACACAAATGTGGATTATATTTATCATCAGTAGGCATTTAGGACAACATTGGATCATTCAGAGATCCACAATGAACTTCTTTAGTGAGTTTGCTGCACTTAAAGTAAAGGGGCTGAATAATATTGCAAGCCCCACTTTTCAGTTTTTGTATTTCCACAAAAAAATTTAAATAACCAATAAATTTCGTTCAAATTCACAATTGTCCCACTTGTTGATTCTTCACCAAAAATTTACATTTGGTATCTTTATGTTTGAAGCATGATATGTGGGAAAAGGTTGAAAAGTTCCAAGTGGCCGAATACTTTCGCAAGGCACTGTAGATAGATAGCTGCATGATTTGTGGCTGTTAGACAGCCTGTACACATGGGGAATGCTAACAAACAGGAAATTCCCCTCGTGTTGAGGCTGTTCAACAGCCGCACAACATGCAGCAGCGGGGACTCGAACGTAATATACGAGCACGTCCGAGATACTTGGATAACACCTGAGCATGATCGGATAAGATGTTATCCGAGCACGTTTGCTCATCACCAGTGCCCACTCTTAGACCGGTTTCACACGTCAGTGGTTCCGATACGTGTAGTGACAGTTTCCTCATGTACCGGAGACACACACGTAGACACGTTAAAATGAATGTGTCTCTGCACATGTCAGCGTGTTTCCACAGACCGTGTGTCCGTGTGCAAAACACCTTGACGTGTCCGTGTTCGTGGGAACCCAGGGACCCCAAAACGTGCTATACATGTGCACACGGAGAACAGTTCACACTGTCCTCCGTGCGCACAGACGGCTACAGTAAGCACTGTCCCCCTGCCTGTGGTGCTGAAGCTCTCTTTCATTATTCTCCCTGCTCTTCCGGCAACAGCGAGCAGGGAGAATAAATGAAAAACCCAATGTGGGGTCCCACTTAGTTTTTCAACTAACCCGGCAAAATTATACAGCTGCGGGCTGCGATACTCAGGCTGGAAAGGGGCCATGAATTTGGCCCCCCCCAGCCTAAAAACAGCAGCCCGCAGCTGCCCAGAAAAGGTGCATCTATTAGATGCGCCTATTCTGGAGCTTTGTTGGGTTCTTCCCACTTGCCCTGTAGCAGTGGCAAGTTGGATTAATAAGGGGTTAATGTCACCTTTCTATTGTAAGTTGGCATTAAGACAGGCTTAGTAATGAAGAGGTGTTAATAAGACACCTCTTCATTACTAATCCTATAGTAAGGAAAGGGTTAAATATACACACACACAATAAGAATTAAGTCTTTTAATGAAAGAATACACTACACAGTTTTAATATCTTTATTAAATTCAAATTCCTTTATTTAAGCCCTCGATCTTCTGTAAAAAATATAAAATAAAAAAGCAGCAATATCCCATACCTGTCCGCCATACAGTCAAGTAACATGGCGCAATCCATCTTGGGGATTAATCAGTTTACAGCCGGAGCGCTGCTAATGCAGCCGTTCCGACTGTAACCAACTGGGGAATGAATGGAAGCAGCGCGCACAGGCTCAGTGACTGGGGTGACGTCACTGAGTCTGTGCTCGCTGACAGCTGAATTCCTGTGACCTCAGCACCGTGGGAAAATGACGGTGCTGAGGTCACAGGAGTTCAGCTGTCAGCGAGCACAGACTCAGTGACGTCACCCCAGTCACTGAGCCTGTGCGCGCTGCTTCCATTCATTCCCCAGTTGGTTACAGTCGGAACGGCTGCATTAGCAGCGCTCCGGCTGTAAACTAATTAACCCCCAGAGATGGAATTACGCCATGGGACTTGACTGTACAGTGGACAGGTATGGTATATTGTTACTTTTTTATTTTATATTTTTTACAGGAGATCGAGGGCTTTGATAAAGGAATGGGAGTGTAATAAAGATTTTAAAACTGTGTAGTGTACAGTCATGGACAAAAGTTTTGAGAATGACACAAATATTAATTTTTACAAAGTCTACTGCTTCACTTTTTCTAATGGCAATTTGCATATACTCCAGAATGTTATAAAGAATGATCAGCTTAACAGCAATTACTTGCAAAGTCAATATTTGGCTAGAAAATGAACTTTATCCCCCAAAACACATTTCAACATCATTGCAGCCCTGCCTTAAAAGGACCAGCTAACCTCTTTTCAGTGATTGCTCCATTAACACAGGTGTGGGTGTTGATGAGGACATGGCTGGAGATCAATCTGTCATAATTAAGGAAGAATGACACCACTGGGCACTTTAAAAGGAGGCTGGTGCTTGGCATCATTGTTTCTCTTCTGTTAACCATGGTTATCTCTAAAGAAACACGTGCAGTCATCATTGCAATGCACAAAAATGGCCTAACAGGGAAGAGTATCGCAGCTAGAAAGATTGCACCTCAGTCAACAATCTATCGCATCATCAAGAACTTCAAGGAGAGAGGTTCCATTGTTGCCAAAAAGGCTCCAGGGCGCCCAAGAAAGACCAGCAAGCGCCAGGACCGTCTCTTAAAAGTGTTTCAGCTGCAGGATCGGGCTACCAGCAGTGCAGAGCTTGCTCAGGAATGGCAGCAGGCAGGTGTGAGTGCATCTGCACGCACTGTGAGGCAGAGACTCTTGGAGCAAGGCCTGGTCTCAAGGAGGGCAGCAAAGAAGCCACTTCTCTCCAGAAAAAAACATCATGGACAGACTGATATTCTGCAAAAGGTACAGGCAGTGGACTGCTGAGGACTGGGGTAAAGTTATTTTCTCTGATGAATCCCCTTTTCGATTGTTTGGGACATCAGGAAAACGCCTCATTCGGAGAAGACAAGGTGAGCGCTACCACCAGTCTTGTCTCATGCCAACTGTTAAGCATCCTGAAACCATTCATGTGTGGGGTTGCTTCTCAGCCAAGGGAATCGGCTCTGTCACAGTCTTGCCTAAAAACACAGCCATGAATAAAGAATGGTACCAGAATGTCCTCCAAGTGCAACTTCTCCCAACCCTCCAAGAGCAGTTTGGCGATCAACAATGCCTTTTCCAGCATGATGGAGCACCTTGCCATAAAGCAAAGGTGATAACTAAATGGCTCAGGGAACAAAACATAGAGATTTTGGGTCCATGGCCTGGAAACTCCCCAGATCTTAATCCCATTGAGAACTTGTGGTCAATCATCAAGAGACGGGTGGACAAACAAAAACCTAAAAATTCTGACAAAATGAAAGCATTGATTGTGCAAGAATGGACTGCTATCAGTCAGGATTTGGCCAGAAGTTGATTGAGAGCATGCCAGGGAGAATTGCAGAGGTCCTGAAGAAGAAGGGTCAACACTGCAAATATTGACTTGCTGCATTAACTCATTCTAACTGTCAATATAAGCTTTTGTTACTCATATGTTTGCAATTATATTTCTGTCTGTGATAAAAACATCTGTCAAACACACATAAAAACCAGAGGGCAGCAGATCATGTGAAAATATAATATTTGTGTCATTCTCAAAACTTTTGGCCATGACTGAATGCTTTCATTAAAAGACTTTATTCTTATTGTGTGTGTGCTTATTTAACCCTTTATTTACTATAGGATTAGTAATGAAGAGGTGTCTTCATTACTAAGCCTGTCTTAATGCCACCTTACAATAGAAAGGTGACATTAACCCCTTATTAATCCCACTTGCCACTGCTACAGGGCAAGTGGGAAGAACCCAACAAAGCTCCAGAATAAGCCCTTTTCCGAGCAGCTGCGGGCTGCTGTTTTTAGGCTGGGGGGGCCCATATTCAACCCCCCTTTCCAGCCTGAGAATAGCAGCCCGCAGCTGTATAATTTTGCCGGGTTGGTTGAAAAACTAATGGGACCCCACGTCGGTTTGTTTTTCATTTATTCTCCCTGCTCGCTGTTGCCGGCAGAGCAGGGAGAATAATGACAGGCAGCTTCAGCACCACAGGGAGGGGACAGCGCTTACTGTAGCTGTCTGTGTGGTCCTGATGCGGCACACGTGTGCCACATGGATATACCATGTATTTACACGGACACGGAAATCTCGGGTACCGATTTTTCGATACCGGAAATAGCTGGATGTGTGAGACTGGCCTTAAGTGGTCCGAAACTGGTGCCTCAGCCCACAATGTCCTGAATGCATATTAAATCATGTCAGATGCAAATCATTAGTTCACAAGGTAATCTTGTTTCTCGCATCACACACGCAAGTGTGACCCCGGCCATATAGGGCGGTTCATCAACCCAGGCCTGACCAGACATACACAAGCGCACGCACACACACAGTATATCCACATGCACGCATGTACCTACAGAGAAAGTCTACTGAGCATACACACTGTAGCACGTGTAATACACTATGTACACAATATTACATATTCTGTATACCATATGCACAGTCATGTACACTATATAAATTATATACCCACTTCCATACACTCGTAAACCATACGCATTACTTTTTATAAACTCTATATACATTTACATACGCTGCATACAGACAGATATAATTATCTTCGCTGTAGTCAGAAGCAGTCGGGGTCTTCACACTCCTGCCATCTCCCCCAGTACAGCAGCCATGAGTGGTCGTCAGGATATTGGGGACACAGCAGATCAGGGTGGGGGCTGAGCAGCTTCCTGTCACTGCCTCTACACACAGTACAGCTGCCATGTCCGTCCTCCCTCTCCCCGACTGCCTGTCTAGTGATGACGGGAGAGGACGGGACATTATGCACATGCAGCGGTGGAGCAGCGGCACTGCTATTATGGAGATGGCGGAGCCTGTGTACTCGGGAGCTGGGCACCTTCCTGCGCCCCATACTGCCGGCAGCTGCAGACTTCTCACAAGGAAGAAGCATCAATCTGTGATGGCGCCGCCTGCTGGACATAATGGTGTTTTCTCTCAGAGAAGATGCGGTAGTTACTGAGGCTTCCAGACACTGAGCCCGGACACAGAGGTTACCTGGCCTGTACCGGGAGGAGTCAGGAAGTCCACAGAATGAGCGTCCATGAGCCTGTCCACTAGGGCCTGGTGTAAAAACATGGCAAAGCTGACACCTGTCCATCAAGTGTCAGCCACACACAGTCTGTGTGATTGATGGGGTGAGGCAAAAGTGTCACAGCAGCGCTGTATAAGGGGCCCCTCGCCAGTATCCCCCTTTATAGTGGCTATGGCTAATGTCTTCACTAAGCACAATCATCCACCCCACTGGCCATTCACTTATTTTGCAGATGAGCATGACAGGAGGCCGAAAAGTCGCCCCCTCACCTGCAGTATGAAGGCTGAGACCCCCGCAGGAGGAGCAGAGGGGCTTACACCCCATGTACTGTGCGGCACGCTCGTCTCCTGCAGAGCTGCTGCCAAGAGCAACAGGAGAGGCAGGGGCCCTGGATGCTGTCATTCCAGAGTGAAGCAGAGAGGGCCCCCTCCTCCTGCTAATGTATGCTATCTTCTGTATATAGAGGTGTCATCAGTCATTGTACAGGAGGAGAGAGGTGAGCTGTGACATCACCTTTGTGAATGGTGGATCCTGTGTGTTATCTCTGTATATAGAGGTGTTATCAGTCATTGTACAGGAGGGAGGAGGTGAGCTGTGACATCACCTAGTTGTGACTGGTGGATCCCGTGTATCTACTGTATATAGAGGGGTTATCAGTCATTTAAGGAGGAGGAGATGAGCTGTGACATCATCTATTGTGAATGGTGGATCTGTGTTATCTGCTTATATAGAGGTGTTATCAGTCATTGTACAGGAGGAGGAGTGAGCTGTGATATCACCTATTGTGAATGGTGGATCCTGTGTTATCTACTTCATATAGAGGTGTTATCAGTCATTGTACAGGAGGGAGGAGTGAGCTGTGACATCACCTATTGTGAATGGTGGATCCTGTTTATCTACTGTATATAGAGGTGTTATCAGTCATTGTACAGGAGGAGGAGGTGAGCTGTGACATCACCTATTGTGAATGGTGGATCCTATGTTATCTACTTATATAGAGGTGTCATCAGTCATTGTACAGGAGGAGGAGATGAGCTGTGACATCATCTATTGTGACTGGTGGATCCTGTGTTATCTACTGTATATAGAGGTGTTATCAGTCATTGTACAGGAGGAGGTGAGCTGTGACATCACCTATTGTGAATAGTGGATCCTGTGTTATCTACTGTATATAGAGTTGTTATCAGTCATTGTACAGGAGGAGGAGGTGAGCTGTGACATCATCTATTGTGACTGGTGGATCCTGTGTTATCTACTGTATATAGAGGTGTTATCAGTCATTGTACAGGAGGAGGAGTGCTGTGACATCTCCTATTGTGAATGGTGGATCCTGTGTTATCTACTGTATTATAGAGTTGTTATCAGTCATTGTACAGGAGGAGGAGGTGAGCTGTGACATCATCTATTGTGAATGGTGGATCCTGTATTATCTAGTGTATATAGAGGTGTTATCAGTCATTGTACAGGAGGAGGAGGTGAGCTGTGACATCACCTATTGTGAATGGTGGATCCTGTGTTATCTACTGTATATAGAGGTGTTATCAGTCATTGTACAGGAGGAGGTGAGCTGTGACATCACCTATTGTGAATGGTGGATCCTGTGTTATCTACTGTATATAGAGTTGTTATCAGTCATTGTACAGGAGGAGGAGGTGAGCTGTGACATCATCTATTGTGAATGGTGGATCCTGTATTATCTAGTGTATATAGAGGTGTTATCAGTCATTGTACAGGAGGAGGAGGTGAGCTGTGACATCACCTATTGTGAATGGTGGATCCTGTGTTATCTACTGTATATAGAGGTGTTATCAGTCATTGTACAGGAGGAGGTGAGCTGTGACATCACCTATTGTGAATGGTGGATCCTGTGTTATCTACTGTATATAGAGGTGTTATCAGTCATTGTACAGGAGGAGGTGAGCTGTGACATCTCCTATTGTGAATGGTGGATCCTGTGTTATCTACTGTATATAGAGGTATTATCATTCATTGTACAGGAGGAGGTGAGCTGTGACATCACCTATTGTGACTGGTGGATTCTGTATTATCTACTGTATATAGAGGTGTTATCAGTCATTGTACAGGAGGAGGTGAGCTGTGACATCTCCTATTGTGAATGGTGGATCCTGTGTTATCTACTGTATATAGAGGTGTTATCAGTCATTGTACAGGAGGTGAGCTGTGACATCACCTATTGTGAATGGTGGATCCTGTGTTATCTACTGTATATAGAGGTGTTATCAGTCATTGTACAGGAGGAGGTGAGCTGTGACATCCCTATTGTGAATGGTGGATTCTGTTTATCTACTGTATATAGAGGTGTTATCAGTCATTGTACAGGAGGAGGTGAGCTGTGACATCACCTATTGTGAATGGTGGATCCTGTATTATCTAGTGTATATAGAGGTGTTATCAGTCATTGTACAGGAGGAGGAGGTGAGCTGTGACATCACCTATTGTGAATGGTGGATCCTGTGTTATCTACTGTATATAGAGGTGTTATCAGTCATTGTACAGGAGGAGGAGGTGAGCTGTGATATCACCTATTGTGAATGGTGGATCCTGTGTTATCTACTGTATATAGAGGTGTTATCAATCATTGTACAGGAGGAGGTGAGCTGTGACATCTCCTATTGTGAATGGTGGATCCTGTGTTATCTACTGTATATAGAGGTGTTATCAGTCATTGTACAGGAGGAGAGGTGAACTGTGACATCGCCTATTGTGAATGGTGGATCCTGTGTTATCTACTGTATATAGAGGTGTTATCATGATTGTACAGGAGGAGGTGAGCTGTGACATCTCTATTGTGATGGTGGATCCTGTGTTATCTACTGTATATAGAAGTGTTATCAGTCATTGTACAGGAGGAGGGTGAGCTGTGATATCACCTATTGTGAATGGTGGATCCTGTGTTATCTACTGTATATAGAGGTTTATCAGTCATTGTACAGGAGGAGGTGAGCTGTGACATCACCTATTGTGAATGGTGGATCCTGTGTTATCTACTGTATATAGAAGTGTTATCAGTCATTGTACAGGAGGAGGAGTGAGCTGTGACATCGCCTATTGTGAATGGTGGATCCTGTGTTATCTTCTGTATATAGAGGTGTCATCAGTCATTGTACAGGAGGAGGTGAGCTGTGACATCGCCTATTGTGAATGGTGGATCCTGTGTTATCTTCTGTATATAGAGGTGTCATCAGTCATTGTACAGGAGGAGGTGAGCTGTGACATCACCTATTGTGAATGGTGGATCCTGTGTTATCTACTGTATATAGAGGTGTTATCAGTCATTGTACAGGAGGAGGAGGTGAGCTGTGATATCACCTATTGTGAATGGTGGATCCTGTATTATCTACTGTATATAGAGGTGTTATCAGTCATTGTACAGGAGGAGGTGAGCTGTGACATCACCTATTGTGAATGGTGGATCCTGTGTTATCTACTGTATATAGAGGTGTTATCATCATTGTACAGGAGAAGGAGGAGAGCTGTGACATCACCTATTGTGACTGGTGGATCCTGTGTTATCTACTGTATATAGAGGTGTTATCAGTCATTGTACAGGAGGAGGTGAGCTGTGACATCACCTATTGTGAATGGTGGATCCTGTGTTATCTACTGTATATAGAGGTGTTATCAGTCATTGTACAGGAGGAGGTGAGCTGTGACATCTCCTATTGTGAATGGTGGATCCTGTGTTATCTACTGTATATAGAGGTGTTATCAGTCATTGTACAGGAGGAGGTGAGCTGTGACATCTCCTATTGTGAATGGTGGATCCTGTGTTATCTACTGTATATAGAGGTGTTATCAGTCATTGTACAGGAGGAGGTGAGCTGTGACATCCCTATTGTGAATGGTGGATTCTGTGTTATCTACTGTATATAGAGGTGTTATCAGTCATTGTACAGGAGGAGGTGAGCTGTGACATCGCCTATTGTGAATGGTGGATCCTGTGTTATCTACTGTATATAGAGGTGTTATCAGTCATTGTACAGGAGGAGGTGAGCTGTGACATCTCCTATTGTGAATGGTGGATTCTGTGTTATCTTCTGTATATAGAGGTGTCATCAGTCATTGTACAGGAGGAGGTGAGCTGTGACATCGCCTATTGTGAATGGTGGATCCTGTGTTATCTACTGTATATAGAGGTGTTATCAGTCATTGTACAGGAGGAGGTGAGCTGTGACATCTCCTATTGTGAATGGTGGATTCTGTGTTATCTACTGTATATAGAGGTGTTATCAGTCATTGTACAGGAGGAGGTGAGCTGTGACATCTCCTATTGTGAATGGTGGATCCTGTGTTATCTACTGTATATAGAGGTATTATCATTCATTGTACAGGAGGAGGTGAGCTGTGACATCACCTATTGTGAATGGTGGATCCTGTGTTATCTATTGTATATAGAGGTGTTATCAGTCATTGTAGAGGAGGAGGTGAGCTGTGACATCACCTATTGTGAATGGTGGATCCTGTGTTATCTACTGTATATAGAGGTGTTATCAGTCATTGTACAGGAGGAGGTGAGCTGTGACATCACCTATTGTGAATGGTGGATCCTGTGTTATCTGCTGTATATAGAAGTGTTGTCAGTCATTGTACAGGAGGAGGTGAGCTGTGACATCACCTATTGTGAATGGTGGATCCTGTGTTATCTTCTGTATATAGAGGTGTTATCAGTCATTATACAGGAGGAGGAGGTGAGCTGTGACATCACCTATTGTGAATGGTGGATCCTGTGTTATCTACTGTATATAGAGGTGTTATCAGTCATTGTAGAGGAGGAGGAAGTGAGCTGTTGAGTCGCCCGCCAGGGTCATGGAGTACTCGGCACCGAGCCTGTTGACTTCTATGGGGGATGTCACGGTAGCCACGACTCGGTCCGTGGCCCTGGGCACTCACCAAAAAGGGGATTTATTTACAGGGGATAATGTTAGTGATTCGTGACGCCACCTGTGGTGTCTGGTGAGGATCACCAGCGCTGCAGCACTCCACTGAGGCCGGTGTTGTGGCAGCTTAGATGTTATCGCTCCCCACAGGTGTAGCAGGCCTTCAGGGCAGCGTAGGTGTAGGGTTGCAGGACGGAGGGAGCCCAGCCTGGTAAGAGCAAGAATGGGAGCACAACACATGTCACTTCTGTACCTTTACTGGAATCAGTAGGGTGAAGTGTGCACGTCTGGATCCTCCCCAGTGAGTAGGTGTAGGGCCTCCTGTTGCTTGCCTCTATGTAGTAAGTTTCTGACCTGCCTGTAGCTAGGCCTAACCTTGTCTCTGTCTTGCACCGGCTGACTTTGTGGTAGGGCCTTCTCCTGTAGTATACACTCCCTGCTTGTAGGGCCTCCGTGTCCTCTGGCTCTGTTACGTATCAGCTCTTTGGTGATCCTGGGACCTGTAGTTCTCCAGGAATTCCGGTTGTATCTTACTGGGTCGTAGAGATCCCTGTAAGCTCAGACCTGGTGTCTGGTGTAAGCTTTCTGTTGTGAGCTGGTAAAGCTCCTCTGCCCCCGGATGCTACTCTCTCCTCTAGCCCTCGGCCTACTCGGGACCTCACTAGGCTATACACACTGGCAGTTAGTTGGCTGCCTCTTCTGCCGCTCTCTAGAGCGTTGGCATGCTCCTCTACAGACTGACCTGTTTTCTGTGTCTCACCCTGCAGGACTCTCTAGCAAGACTTGGCTGCTAGACTGCTCCGCTTCCTGCCTCCACCCTCCTTTATATATCCCTATCCGGGCTCCCTCTGGTAGTCTGAGGTAGGGTGAAGGTGTGTGTATGCTCCTCTGAGGGCCTCTTGTGGAGAAATCCTTTAATGCACCCTTCTGGGATCTGTGGCACTAAGCGCAGCTGGGCACCACATTCCCCCCTAGCAAAGCTCAGCACTCCCGGGCTGAAGTACATTTTACAAAACAATAACAATAAACAATCTTCCCTTTATGGGAAGTTAGGACACTTGAATGTTGCATAAAACATGAATAAGCATATATGTATATACATTGCAAAAGCAGTAGGCAATGAGCAACCAGAAAGTCCAAGTCTCTTCCGGAAAGGTTACTCTAAGGAAACACTCAAGGAGTGCAAATATGTACAATAAAGTGTTTGGGCTGCACATAGTCCTCAGCCACCAAGTTCTTAGATACTCAAAAAGTTGTAGGAAGCAAATAAGCAAAGTGTCCATATCACTTGAATTCTCCATTAGGGCAAAATCTAAGTTAATAAGCATGTAAATCAATGAACATATGGCAATATACCAGATAATACGGTAATATACAATAACCCAGCGGCAACTATATACATCAATCGTAGTTCTAACTATTCGCTATACCTAACAGGGGGTCGACCTCTCGTGCTACGTGTTGATTTGCGCCGTGCGGGGGTCTGTGAGGTTTCAGTATCTGTATTATCAGTTACCCCGTCTGCTCTACGTGTGGGTAAGTTGTAAAATTTCCTTAACCTCTCTATGGGACTGGCAAATGTACCATTGGCTGGTCCTTCTTGCTCTGTTTCTGCCGGGGATCCTTCTTCTGGGGATTCTTCTTGAACAGGCTCTTCTGTGGCACTAGGCTCTTCTGCAGCACTTACAGGGTCAACTTGCTGTGGAGGATCTTCTGGCTGTTGGAAGAATTGGAGTACTGGGATTATGACTGCTCCTCCGATTCGAGGCCAATCTGCCCGAAAGTCTGCCAAATAAGTATGTATTACTGCTTCTTCCGGTTCCTCCGGGGTGATAAAAGGCACTTCTTCTTGGGGCTTTAGCAGATCTGGACACAATTTCAGGTGGTCCCTAGATACCGTTGCAGTCGTTCTCCCTCCATCTTTGCTGATCAAACACGTCTTCCTGTTATCAAACTTTGAATTCAATACAGTGTAGGGTTCTCTCTCCCACTGGTCATCAAGTTTGTGGTTTCTCCTCTTTTTTTCAGCACTACTTCAGGTGTGAAGGGTTCTGCGGGCGCACTTTTGTTGTAGTGGGCCTCCTGCTTGTCCCTCACCCAAGTGAGACTATCTTCGACGCAGGCCTGTACTCTTCTGTACTGCTCCTGTCTGGTCGTGTCCCAGTCCTCGGTGGTCGCATCTGCTTCTGGTTCTACAACACCAAGCTCCAGATCCATGGGCAGCTTTCCTGGTCTTGCCCGCATGAGATAAGCTGGGGTGCAATTGGTGGAACTCACAGGTATGTGATTGTACAGATCTACCAGGTCAGGTAGTCGATCGGGCCACTGGCTTCTCTCCTCCAGTGGTAAGGTCTTCAGCAGGTCGATGATGATGTTGTTCATCTTTTCACAGAGACCATTGGTTTGTGGGTGGTACGGTGTAGTTCTTATCTTTTTACATCCGTACAGATGGCAGAACTCTTTGAACAACTCGGCCTCGAAGGCTGGGCCTTGGTCTGTTAGCACCTGCTCAGGGTATCCATGGGGTCTGCAGAAATACGCTTGGAACATCTTTGCTGCTGTCTCTGCCGTCAGGTCTTTGACAGGGGCGACCACCAGGAACCTGGAGTAGTGATCCACCATGGTCAGGGCATAGGAGTATCCGGACCGGCTGGGCGACAACTTGACATTGTCCAGGGCCACGATCTCCAGGGGTCGAGTTGTCTTGATGGGTTGCAGGGGTGCCTTCTGGCTGCTGTAGTCTTTTCTTCTTAGGCTACAGGGTCCACAGTCTCTGCACCACCTCTCAATGGAGTTGCGCATTCCCACCCAGTAGAATCGACACTTCAACAGGGTCTCTAGCTTTTTTCCAGCCAAAGTGCCCCGCCTGATCGTGGTAGGCCTCCAACACCATCTGGATGTCCGTCTTGGGGACTACTATCTGCCATACCATCTCATGGGTTTTTGGATTGACGTACCTCCGGCACAGCTTCTCACGGTAGATAAACAGCCGGCTTCTCTCATTCCACAGCTGCTTTGCTTGTAGAGACGCATCCTTCTTCAGGGAGGAACCTTCTTGCGTTATCAACTCCTTGATACGGCTGACAACCGGGTCACTGTCCTAGGTCTCCTTCCAGCTGTGGTGAGGCAAAGGATTTAACGTTTTACCACGCTGCCTCCTGAAGGCTCGTTGCTCGTGGATCATCCCATTCCTGTGAAAGGCAGGTAGTTCGATCTCTTCCAGGTCATCCACTTCTTCTGTGTCTGACTGGTGAGGCATCCTGGACAGGGCATCAGCATTGGCGTTCTTGCGGCCCGCCCATACTTTATTGTGAATTGGTAGTTCGACAGCCGAGCCATCCAGCGTTGTTCCATGGCTCCCAGCTTGGCTGTTTCAAGATGCGTCAAGCGGTTATTGTCAGTGTAGGCAGTGAACTTTCTGGAGGCTAGGTAGTGCTTAAACCTTTCAGTAATGGCCCAGACCAGCGCCAGGAACTCCAACTAGAAGCTGCTATAGTTCTCTGGGTTCCTCTCGGTCGGGCGGAGCTTCCTGCTTGCATATGCGATGACTTTCTCTATACCATTTTGTTTCTGATTTAGGACAGCTCCCAGTCCTTCATTGCTGGCATCCGTATACAGCAGGAACGGTTGGCTGTAGTCAGGGTAGGCTAGGATCTCATCACCTGTCAGGATCTCCTTCATTTCTTGAAATGATTCAGCCTGTTCTTTACCCCAGTGGAACAGGGGATCTCTGCCCTTGGGGACTGTCCTACCAGGAGGTCTTGCAGAGGCGCTGCTTTCTTAGTGTAGTCTTTTACAAACCTCCGGTGGTATCCTGTCAGTCCCAGGAACAGACGCACCTCTTTGAGGTTCTTCGGCTCCAGCCATTTCTGGATGGCAGTGACCTTCTCCGGGTCTGGTGCTACTCCCTCTGAACTGACAATGTGCCCCAGGTACTGTACCTTTTTCTTGAGCAGGTGGCACTTTGAGGGCTTCAGCTTCATCCCATACCGGGACAGTGACTCAAATACTTCCGCCAGGTGCTACAAGTGGTCCTCATACGTTTTGGAGTACACAATCATGTCATCCAGGTATAGTAACACAGTCTCGAAGTTGAGGTGTCCCAGGCAGCACTCCATCGCTCTCTGGAACGTTCCGGGGGCACTGCAGAGTCCAAACGGCATTCTGTCAAACTCACAGAGTCCCATCGGGGTGGTGAAGGCCGTCTTCTCCCGATCCTCCTCAGCCACAGCTACTTGCCAGTACCCACTAGTGAGGTCAAGGGTGGAAAAGTAATTGGCAGACTTTAACCCCTTCAAGACCCAGCCTATTTTGACCTTAAAGACCTTGCCATTTTTTGCAATTCTGACCAGTGTCCCTTTATGAGGTAATAACTCAGGAACGCTTCAACGGATCCTAGCGATTCTGAGATTGTTTTTTCGTGACATATTGGGCTTCATGTTAGTGGTAAATTTAGGTCGATAATTTTTGCGTTTATTTGTGAAAAAAATGGAAATTTGGCGAAAATTCTGAAAATTTTGTAATTTTCAAATTTTTAATTTTATTCTGTTAAACCAGAGCGTTATGTGGCACAAAATAGTTAATAAATAACATTTCCCACATGTCTACTTTACATCAGCACAATTTTGGGAACAACATTTTTTTTTGTTAGGAAGTTATAAGGGTTAAAAGTTGACCAGCGATTTCTCATTTTTACAGCAAAATTTACAAAACCATTTTTTTTAGGGACCACCTCACATTTGAAGTCACTTTGAGGGGTCTATATGGCAGAAAATACCCAAAAGTGACACCTTTATAAAAACTGCACCCCTCAAGCTACTCAAAACTACATTCAAGAAGATTATTAACCCTTCAGGTGCTTCACAGGAACTAAAGCAACGTGGAAGGAAAAAATGGACATTTTAATTTTTCCAACAAAAATTTTCTTTTAGCATCAATTTTTTCATTTTTACATGGGCATCAGGATAAAATGGATCCTAAAATTTGTTGGGCAATTTCTCCTGAGTACACAGATACCTCATATGTGGTCATAAACCACTGTATGGGCGCACGGCAGGGCTCAGAAGGGAAGGAGCGCCATTTGACTTTTTGAATGGAAAATATGCTGGAATATTTAGCGGTTGCCATGTCGCATTTGGAGAGTTCCTGTGTGCCTAAACATTGGAGCTCCCCCACAAGTGACCCCATTTTGGAAACTAGACCCCCTAAGGAACTTATCTAGATGCATAGTGATCACTTTGAACCCCCAGGTGCTTCACAAATTGATCTGTAATAAAAAGAAAGTACTTTTTTTTCACAAAAATTTTCTTTTAGCCTCAGTTTTTTCATTTTCACATGGGCAACAGTATAAATTGGATCCTAAAATTTGTTGGGCAATTTCTCCTGAGTACACAGATACCTCATATGTGGTCATAAACCACTGTTTGGGTGCACGGCAGGGCTCAGAAGGGAAGAAGCGCCATTTGACTTTTTGAATAGAAAATATGCTGGAATATTTAGCGGTTGCCATGTCGCATTTGGAGAGTCCCTGTGTGCCTAAACATTGGAGCTCCCCCACAAGTGACCCCATTTTGGAAACTAGACCCCCTAAGGAACTTATCTAGATGCATAGTGAGCACTTTGAACTCCCAGGTGCTTCACAAATTGATCCGTAAATAAAAGAAAGTACTTTTTTTTCACAAAAATTTTCTTTTAGCCTCAGTTATTTTCATTTTCACATGGGCAACAGTATAAATTGGATCCTAAAATTTGTTGGGCAATTTCTCCTGAGTACACAGATATCTCATATGTGGTCATAAACCACTGTTTGGGCGCACGGCAGGGCTCAGAAGGGAAGGAGCGCCATTTGACTTTTTGAATGGAAAATATGCTAGAATATTTAGCGGTTGCTATGTCGCATTTGGAGAGTCCCTGTGTGCCTAAACATTGGAGCTCCCCCACAAGTGACCCCATTTTGGAAACTAGACCCCCTAAGGAACTTATCTAGATGCATAGTGAGCACTTTGAACTCCCAGGTGCTTCACAAATTGATCCGTAAATAAAAGAAAGTACTTTTTTTTCACAAAAATTTTCTTTTAGCCTCAGTTATTTTCATTTTCACATGGGCAACAGTATAAATTGGATCCTAAAATTTGTTGGGCAATTTCTCCTGAGTACACAGATACCTCATATGTGGTCATAAACCACTGTTTGGGCGCACTGCAGGGCTCAGAAGGGAAGGAGCGCCATTTGACTTTTTGAATGGAAAATATGCTGGAATATTTAGCGGTTGCCATGTCGCATTTGGAGAGTTCCTGTGTGCCTAAACATTGGAGCTTCCCCACAAGTGACCCCATTTTGGAAACTAGACGCCCTAAGGAACTTATCTAGATGCATAGTGAGCACTTTGAACCCCCAGATGCTTCACAGAAGTTTATAACGCAGAGCCGCGAAAATAAAAAATCATTTTTTTTTCTCAAAAAATGATTTTTTAGCCCACTGTTTTTTATTTTCACAATGGTTACAGGAGAAATTGGACCCCAAAAGTTGTTGTCCAGTTTCTCCTGAGTACGCTAGTACCCCATATGTGGGGGGGAACCACTGTTTGGGCACACGTCAGGGCTCGGAAGGGATGTAGTGACGCTTTGAAATGCCGACTTGATGGAATGGTCTGCGGGCATCTTGTTACGTTTGCAGAGCCCCTGATGTGCCTAAACAGTAGAAACTCCCCACAAGTGACCCCATTTTGGAAACTAGACCCGGCAAAGAACTTATCTAGATGTGTGGTGAGCACTTTGAACCCCCAAGGGCTACACAGAAGTTTATAACGCCCGGGCATGAAAATAAAAAAATCATATTTTTTCCACAATCAGGATCTTTTAGTCCCCAATTTTTTTATTTTCCCAAGGGTAACATGAGAAATTAGACCCCAAAAGTTGTTGTCCAATTTGTCCTGAGTATGGGTGATATCCCATATGTGGGAGAACACTACTGTATGGGCACACGTCGGGGCTCGGATGAGAAGTAGTGACGTTTTGAAATGCCCACTTGATGGAATGGTCTTCGGGCGTCATGTTACGTTTGCAGAGTCCCTGATGTGCCTAAACAGTAGAAACTCCCCACAAGTGACCCCATTTTGGAAACTATATCCCCCAAGGAACTCCTATAGATGTGTGATAAGCACTTTGAATCTCCAAGTCCTTCACAGAAGTTTATAACGCAGAGCCGTGAAAATATAAAATCATTTTTTTTCCACAAAAATAATTTTTAGTCCCCAATTTTTTTTCCCAATGTTAACAGGAGAAATTAGAACCCCCAAAGTTGTTGTGCAATTTTCCCCGAGTACGCTGATACCCCATATGTGGGGATAAACTACTGTTTGGGCATACGTCGGGGCTTGGAATAAAGGGAGCACTGTTTGACTTTTTGAACGCAAAATTTGCAGGAATCAATGGTGGCGCCATGTCACGTATGGAGACCCCCTGATGTGCCTAAATAGTGGAAACCCCTCAATTCTAACTCCAACCCTAACCCCAACACACCCCTAACCCCAACCCTAACCCCTACACACACCTAACCCTAATACAAACCCTAATCATAACCCTAACCCCAACACACCCCTAACCCTAATCCCAGCTCTAACCATAAACCTAACTACAAGCCTAACCCTAATTCCAACCCTAACCCTAATTCCAACCCTAACCCTAATTCCAACCCTAACCCAAATTCCAACCCTAACCCAAATTCCAACCCTAACCGTAATTCTAACCTTAACCCTAATGCAAACCCTAACCCTAGTTCTAACCCTAAGGCTGGGTTCATATTGCGTTTTACCAGCCCGTTCAACACGTAGCGGTGACCGGCTGGTAACGGTATAGCATAACGCGATCGCGTTATGCTATACCCGCTAGCGCAGATGAATCAGCAGATAATTAGCCGCGGATCCGCAGCAAAATCCGCAGCGGATCTGCAGCGAATCAGCAGCGAAATCCGCCGCGGATCAGCAGCGAAATCAGCCGCGGATCAGCAGCGAAATCAGCCGCGGATCAGCAGCGAAATCAGCCGCGGATCAGTAGCGAAATCAGCCGCGGATCAGCAGCGAAATCCGCTGCGGATCCGCAGCGAATCAGCAGCAAAATCAGTCGCGGATCAGCAGCGAAATCCGCCGCGGATCAGCAGCAAAATCAGCCGCGGATCCGCAGCGAATCAGCAGCGAAATCCGCCGCGGATCAGCAGCGAAATCCGCCGCGGATCAGCAGCGAAATCAGCCGCGGATCAGCAGCGAAATCAGCCGCGGATCAGCAGCGAAATCAGCCGCGGATCAGCAGCAAAATCCGCTGTGGATCCGCAGCGAATCAGCAGCAAAATCAGTCGTGGATCAGCAGCGAAATCCGCCGCGAATCAGCAGCGAAATCCGCCGCGAATCAGCAGCGAAATCAGCCGCGGATCAGCAGCGAAATCCGCCGCGAATCCTCAGCGAAATCCGCCGCGGATCAGCAGCGAAATCAGCCGCGGATCAGCAGCGAAATCAGCCGCGGATCAGCAGCGAAATCAGCCGCGGATCAGCAGCGAAATCAGCCGCGGATCAGCAGCGAAATCAGCCGCGGATCAGCAGCGAAATCAGCCGCGGATCAGCAGCGAAATCAGCCGCGGATCAGCAGCGAAATCAGCCGCGGATCAGCAGCGAAATCAGCCGCGGATCAGTAGCGAAATCAGCCGCGGATCAGCAGCGAAATCCGCTGCGGATCCGCAGCGAATCAGCAGCAAAATCAGTCGCGGATCAGCAGCGAAATCCGCCGCGGATCAGCAGCGAAATCCGCCGCGGATCAGCAGCGAAATCAGCCGCGGATCAGCAGCGAAATCAGCCGCGGATCAGCAGCAAAATCAGCCGCGGATCAGCAGCAAAATCCGCTGTGGATCCGCAGCGAATCAGCAGCAAAATCAGTCGTGGATCAGCAGCGAAATCCGCCGCGAATCAGCAGTGAAATCCGCTGCGGATCAGCAGCGAAATCTGCCGCGGATCAGCAGCGAAATCAGCCGCGGATCAGCAGCGAAATCAGCCACGGATCAGCAGCGAAATCAGCCGCGGATCAGCAGCGAAATCAGCCGCGGATCAGCAGCGAAATCAGCCGCGGATCAGTAGCGAAATCAGCCGCGGATCAGCAGCGAAATCCGCTGCGGATCCGCAGCGAATCAGCAGCAAAATCAGTCGCGGATCAGCAGCGAAATCCGCCGCGGATCAGCAGCAAAATCAGCCGCGGATCCGCAGCGAATCAGCAGCGAAATCCGCCGCGGATCAGCAGCGAAATCCGCCGCGGATCAGCAGCGAAATCAGCCGCGGATCAGCAGCGAAATCAGCCGCGGATCAGCAGCGAAATCAGCCGCGGATCAGCAGCAAAATCCGCTGTGGATCCGCAGCGAATCAGCAGCAAAATCAGTCGAGGATCAGCAGCGAAATCCGCCGCGAATCAGCAGCGAAATCCGCCGCGAATCAGCAGCGAAATCAGCCGCGGATCAGCAGCGAAATCCGCCGCGGATCAGCAGTGAAATCCGCCGCGGATCAGCAGCGAAATCCGCCGCGAATCCTCAGCGAAATCCGCCGCGGATCAGCAGCGAAATCCGCCGTGGATCAGCAGCGAAATCAGCCGCGGATCAGCAGCGAAATCAGCCGCGGATCAGCAGCGAAATCAGCCGCGGATGAGTAGCGAAATCAGCCGCGGATCAGCAGCGAAATCAGCCGCGGATCAGCAGCGAAATCCGCTGTGGATCCGCAGCGAATCAGCAGCAAAATCAGTCACGGATCAGCAGCGAAATCCGCCGCGGATCAGCAGCAAAATCAGCCGCGGATCCGCAGCGAATCAGCAGCGAAATCAGCCGCGGATCAGCAGCGAAATCAGCCGCGGATCAGCAGTGAAATCAGCCGCGGATCAGCAGCGAAATCAGCCGCGGATCAGCAGCGAAATCAGCCGCGGATCAGCAGCGAAATCCGCTGCGGATCCGCAGCGAATCAGCAGCTAAATCAGTCGTGGATCAGCAGCGAAATCCGCCGCGGATCCGCAGCGAAATCCACAGCGGATCAGCAGCGAAATCCGCAGCGGATCAGCAGCGAAATCCGCCGCGAATCAGCAGCGAAATCCGCCGCGAATCAGCAGCGAAATCAGCCGCGGATCAGCAGCGAAATCCGCCGCGGATCAGCAGCGAAATCCGCCGCGGATCAGCAGCGAAATCAGTCGCGGATCCGCAGCGAAATCAGTCGCGGATCAGCAGCGAAATCCGCCGCGGATCCGCAGCGAAATCCGCGGCGGATTAGCAGCGAAATCAGCGGCGGATCAGCAGCGAAATCAGCCGCGGATCAGCAGCGAAATCAGCCGCGGATCAGCAGCGAAATCCGCCGCGGATCTGCAGCGAAATCCGCCGCGGATCCGCAGCGAAATCCGCCACACATTGCGGATTTTGCTGCGGATCCGCGGCGGATTTTGCTGCGGATCCGCGGCGTATTTTGCTGCGGATCCGCGGCGGATTTCGCTGCTGATCTGCGGCGGATATCGCTGCGCATCCGCGGCTGATTTCGCTGCTGATCCGCCGCGGATCAGCATGCAAATCCGCCGCGGATCCGCAGCAAAATACGCCGCGGATCCGCAGCAAAATCCGCAACGTGTGCACAGGGCCTAATAGGAAAAAAAAAAAAAAAATCTTTATTTTTTTTATTTGTCCCTACCTATGATAAAGGGGGGGTTCATTTACTTTTTTTTATTTTGATCACTGTGACAGTTTATCACAGTGATCAAAATAAATTTTTGGACACTGGGGGGCGCACTGCGCATTCGCCGGCCGGCGGGCGCACTGCGCATGCGCCCGCCATTTTCCAATATGGCGGCGCCCATGAAGAGGCCCGGGCGGACGCCGGGCCCGATCGTGGGACATCGGTGGATCGGGAGAGGTGAGTAGGGGGGTCGGAAGGTTAGGGGGGGGGATCGGAAGGTGGGGGCACCGGAGCAAAGGAGGAGGGGAGCTGTTAGTGACGGCGGTGACCGATCGCTGCCATCTTTCGGTGGCGGCGGCCGATCGCCGCCGTGACTACGTGTGGGGGGGTCAGGTCTCGGTGTCCAGCCATGGCAGATGCTATTGCAGCATCGGCCATGGCTGGATTGTAATATTTCACCAATTAAATTGGTGAAATATTACATATTGCTCTGATTGGCTGTTTCACTTTTAACAGCCAATCAGAGCGATCGTGGCCACGGGGGGTTAAGCCAACCCCCCTGTGGTGAAGCACAAAGGGTCCTGTAACTGCGGGTCGGGTGACCTTTGAGTGACCCCGGTCTCCCGGCCCGCAGGGACGAGATCCTTTCATGACGCAGGGTATGCGTCATAGGTCGGATTGGCACCGACTTTCATGACGCATACGCTGTGTCAAAGGTCGGGAAGGGGTTAAGGCAGCCAGAGATTCCTCAATACGTGGTAAAGGGTATGCATCTTTATGTGTAATGCGATTTACTTGTCTGTAATCCACAAACATTCTCATGCTTCCATCCTTTTTCCTGACCAGAACTAGGGGAGCTGCCCAGGGACTACAACTGTCACTTACCACCCCTGCCTTTTTCATGTCCTGCAACATCTCCTTGGCTTTCTGGTAGTGTGCTGGAGGTATGGGCCTGTACCGTTCCTTAGTGGGGGGATGATTGCCTGTGGGGATGTTATGTTGCACCCCCTTAATCTTCCCAAAGTCAAGTGGGTGTTTGCTGAATACCTGTGCGTATTCCTGGAACACCCGTGTACCCCCTGTTTCTGGTGAGCTGTAGTGGTGGCTGTTCCAACATGGATCTGCTGACACCAATCCTCCACCTGGGTTGCCAGGTCATTATCCTCCTCTGGGTCTGGGGAGGTTAAGGACTCCCACGTGTGAATGGAGTTATTATTTACAGTCATGGCCAAAAGTTTTGAGAATGACACAAATATTAATTTTTACAAAGTCTACTGCTTCACTTTTTCTAATGGCAATTTGCATATACTCCAGAATGTTATAAAGAGTGATCAGCTTAACAGCAATTACTTGCAAAGTCAATATTTGGCTAGAAAATGAACTTTATCCCCCAAAACACATCATTGCAGCCCTGCCTTAAAAGGACCAGCTAACCTCTTTTCAGTGATTGCTCCATTAACACAGGTGTGGGTGTTGATGAGGACATGGCTGGAGATCAATCTGTCATGATTAAGTAAGAATGACACCACTGGACACTTTAAAAGGAGGCTGGTGCTTGGCATCATTGTTTCTCTTCTGTTAACCATGCTTATCTCTAAAGAAACACGTGCAGTCATCATTGCAATGCACAAAAATGGCCTAACAGGGAAGAGTATCGCAGCTAGAAAGATTGCACCTCAGTCAACAATCTATCGCATCATCAAGAACTTCAAGGAGAGAGGTTCCATTGTTGCCAAAAAGGCTCCAGGGCGCCCAAGAAAGACCAGCAAGCGCCAGGACCGTCTCTTAAAAGTGTTTCAGCTGCGGGATCGGGCTACCAGCAGTGCAGAGCTTGCTCAGGAATGGCAGCAGGCAGGTGTGAGTGCATCTGCACGCACTGTGAGGCGGAGACTCTTGGAGCAAGGCCTGGTCTCAAAGAGGGCAGCAAAGAAGCCACTTCTCTCCAGAAAAAACATCATGGACAGACTGATATTCTGCAAAAGGTACAGGCAGTGGACTGCTGAGGACTGGGGTAAAGTTATTTTCTCTGATGAATCCCCTTTTCGATTGTTTGGGACATCAGGAAAACGCCTCATTCGGAGAAGACAAGGTGAGCGCTACCACCAGTCTTGTCTCATGCCAACTGTTAAGCATCCTGAAACCATTCATGTGTGGGTTGCTTCTCAGCCAAGGGAATCGGCTCTCTCACAGTCTTGCCTAAAAACACAGCCATGAATAAAGAATGGTACCAGAATGTCCTCCAAGAGCAACTTCTCCCAACCCTCCAAGAGCAGTTTGGCGATCAACAATGCCTTTTCCAGCATGATGGAGCACCTTGCCATAAAGCAAAGGTGATAACTAAATGGCTCAGGGAACAAAACATAGAGATTTTGGGTCCATGGCCTGGAAACTCCCCAGATCTTAATCCTATTGAGAACTTGTGGTCAATCATGAAGAGACGGGTGGACAAACAAAAACTTAAAAATTCTGACAAAATGAAAGCATTAATTGTGCAAGAATGGACTGCTATCAGTCAGGATTTGGTCCAGAAGTTGATTGAGAGCATGCCAGGGAGAATTGCAGAGGTCCTGAAGAAGAAGGGTCAACACTGCAAATATTGACTTGCTGCATTAACTCATTCTAACTGTCAATATAAGCTTTTGTTACTCATATGTTTGCAATTATATTTCTGTCTGTGATAAAAACATCTGTCAAAACACATAAAAACCAGAGGGCAGCAGATCATGTGAAAATATAATATTTGTGTCATTCTCAAAACTTTTGGCCATGACTGTACAGCATGTAACTTGGCAACAGTGACATAACGTGGTAATCTGACCTCGTCTTCCCCACAGTTGAGAAGACAGATGGGCACCCTCCCATTGGGTACATCCACTACCCCTCTGACGGTTAAGAGTGTAGGTCTGTGCTCCGAGCAAAGGGGTTCTACTACCGCCTGGTAGCTCTGTCTTTTCATACCTATTGCTGCTCTACACCAGATAAGCATTTCACACATTGGGGGGATCACAATGGGTATCGGGTCTGTTACTACTAATCTCACCACCGGTCAGCTCCACTTGCTGCTGGTACATCAGGGTCCGGATCTCCTTCTGGATCGCTCTCTTCTGCCCTGGTCTGGCAACATCAGCGAGCTGTTGGAGTAAAAACACAACCTCCTCCAAACAGTTACCAATAATGTTAGTGCCTAGTACCACATTCAGTCCATTTTCCTCATTGACAGTCTTCACTACAACAAGGCCCTGATCTTTTAACTCCACCCTCCCCACTTTTACTGCTACATTTTTGACCCCAAGTAGGTCAAGAGGGAGGCCGTTAGAGGCGTATACTGCAAAGTCGGGGTTTGGGGGTTGGAGACTGTCCATGGACTAGTATTTGCTATAGAGCAGGGGTGGGCAATTCATTTTGCCAGGGGGCCGCATGAGAAATTGGGATGGTTTTAGAGGGCCGGACTAATATAATTAACTCCGTTCTACCCAATACTGTATATATACATATGCTATCTTTTCATAAACAAACAGTATGTTAAACAATGCAAAGACTAGGGGATCTCTCCACCCGGATACTAAGGGAACCCCTAGCAATATACAAAGATCAATCCTATACCTAAAGAAACCCTAAACCCCCAAACAAAGAAAAATATTAAAAACAAAGTGAAGAAACACATTTGGCAGAATATGGCATTTAAATCATGAAGCGAGATGATCTTTCCACGCACCAGGTCTGTTATAAAAAATACTATATTCAAGGAAAAAAATCCTCCCAAGTTCCACTTTTCAACTGACCTGAGTCCAATCAATTTGCACGCATAAGGTCAGTTATTTAGACCCTTAACAAACAAGATGTATAAAACATGTGCAATTCATTAGAAAGATATTCAGATCACATCAAGGTCTCAGTTGCTAGATATATATAAAACCCTTAACAGGGTAATACTGTTGTTCCTCAACGGTGCACCCAGCACCTAATGCCACAGTATATAAGTAAATGCTTGCCACCATATCCGGTAGCGAGGGGACACCACCGGCCCCTTTTATACGACCAAATGATTATCAAACATGACCAAATGATGATCCATCAACTGATGTATTATTGGCACTCATCTGCCAACTGCCCATCAAAATTACCGCCTCAACACGTTTTGCCTCTCTTGGCTCATCAGGAGGCCCGATATAGCAACATCACGTGTCCTGGTGTGAGATGATATGAACGCCGATACCTTATCCCTCCTTTTAAATAAACCGCCAGGATACCTCCTTCCTGCGTCCCGGATCGGAAGTTCCCAACTGCGCAATAGCACAATGAAGAAGTTCAAACACGCATGCCCAGGTTGAAACGCACATTTATTTCTCTCTCTCATGTCCGGTATCTCCCTCCTGCGTCCCTGATAGGAAGTACACACTGAGCTAGAGCGCATCACTTTCACTTCCGGTATTAATTGAATTGCTTCCGGTGACAGATAAACAATATAACACAGGAGCAGATAGTCTACTGCGCATGCCCCGGCTGGAACGCATATAGATAGCGTTCAGCGCGCCGCCGATTCCGGGTAGCGCTTGTATGGTGTGACTTCTGAAATACTGCGCCGACTCAGACCTCAGACAAGGTGAGATCATGCATCCTTGCTGATCTGCCGGAGAGCCTCCGCGGGCCGCAGTGGCGTAGCAACTGTTTGTGGCGCCCGGGGCGGCAAATTTTAGGCCACACCCCTAGCCACACCCATTTCACTGGTCACACCCATATCCACGCCCTGACCACACCCACTTAGCAGTGCTGATCACACTGTTTCATAAACAATAATTATAAACACATACCTCTCAACCGTCCCGGTTTCAGCGGGACAGTCCCGATTTCGGGACCCTGTCCGCTGTCCCGGCCAGGCGGTTTACTTTCCGCATTAGAATCGTACATACGGAAACCCCGGGGACCTCCCACACATTCTGGCAGCCACAAGTCACATTCCATCGCTGACTTCATTTCCCCAGGATGTGGGGATCTCACCAGCTTTGAGGCGCTCCATTCAATACCCGGCTCTCACTGAGCGAGACAGGCAGGATCTGGGGATCTCTTCATCTGTTGAACAGATCCCATGTTGAGATCCCCACATCCTGCTTGTCTCGCTCAGTGAGAGTCGGGTATTATATGCAGCGGTCCGTACAATACCCGGCTCTCACTCCAACAGATCCAGCGGCTTGATGCGTCCCCGTTCTGAAGACTCTCCCGAGAACGAGTTACAGTACCTGCTGCTGTAAGCTGACCGCCGGAAATGAGGTCAGCGGTCATTTCCAGCGTTCAGCTGATTTACAGCACGTCACCTCCGGTGGAACGTGACATGTGGCTGCCAGAACGTGTGGGAGGTCCCCGGGTTTCCGCATGTACGATTCTAATGCGGGAAAGTAAACCTCCCGGCCAGGACAGCGGGACAGGGACCCAGCCCTACACAGATAACAGCATTCGCTCCATCCCCACGCAGACCCATGCACATAATGGCACCCCTCCTTCCCCCCTGCAGCCCCCAAGCACACAGATCCCGCAAGTAACAGGACCCTTGTACATGCGCGGCACCGCTCTTTGTGGCCCTGTACACACACGGCTCCGCTCCACACACCTCACACGCACAAGGCTCCGCTCCGTACACCTCGTACACACATGGCTTCGCTCCGTACACCTCGTACACACACGGCTCCGCTCCGTACACCTCGTACACACACGGCTCCGCTCCGTACACCTCGTACACACACGGCTCCGCTCCATACACATCGTACACACACGGCTCCGCTTCGTACACCTCGTTCACACACGGCTCCACTCCGTACACCTCGTACACACACGGCTCCGCTCCATACACCTCGTACACACACGGCTCCGCTCCGTACACCTCGTACACACACGGCTCCGCTCCGTACACCTCGTACACACACGGCTCCGCTCCGTACACCTCGTACACACACGGCTCCGCTCCGTACACCTTATACACACGGCTCCGCTCCGTACACCTCGTACACACACGGCTCCGCTCCGTACACCTCGTACACACACGGCTCCGCTCCGTACACCTCGTACACACACGGCTCCGCTCCGTACACCTTATACACACGGCTCCGCTCCGTACACCTCCTACACACACGGCTCCGCACACACACGGCTCCGCTCTGTACACGGCTCCGCACACCTTGTACACACACGGCTCTGCTCCGTACACCTCGTACACACACGGCTCTGCTCCGTACACCTCGTACACACACGGCTCTGCTACATCCACACTGTAAACCCGAGTCCCGACCCCCACACACACACACACAAACTTACCCTAATCCAGCACCATGACAACATCACAGCAGTCTTGCACACAAGGAGGACACTGATCATCTGACCCCTGACTCCTCCCCTCCTGTGACCTCATCACAGGTCCTGTGGGCACAGAAGACTACAGCAATAGCAGCGTCATTGCTAGCTGCTGTGAGGCTAATGCTGTAGAGACGGAGGGCAAGGAAAGGGTGCCGCCCCCACACACACGTGCCGCCTGGGGCGGACCGCCCCCCCCGCCCCCTCCCCACGCTACGCCACTGGCGGGCCGGTCACTGACAGCCGACGGGCCGGATGCGGCCCGCGGGCCGCCCCTTGCCCGGGTCTGCTATAGAGGATATCAGGTATGATTGTTACCTGGGATTCGGTATCCAGCAGGGCAGGTATTGCGATGCCGTCCAGTATGATGGATAGGAAAGGTCTTCCTCCCACAAACCTGCGGTGCCAGTCTGAGGGGCCTGCTGAGTCTATTCCTGGGTGCTGGCCCTTGGACCCAGGGTTTGCTCGTTTAAAGGACACTGGCGTACGGTGTGACCTTCCTTCTGGCAGCGGTGGCAGACAAACTCTCGGTGAGGATGGCGCTGGTTGTTGGTCCTTACTGGGGGTGGCGTTGTCCTCCTCCGGGGTGGCAATGTCCTCCTCCGGAGTGGCGACGTCCTCCTTCTCCGGTTCATCCAGGGGACATCCTCAGGGCAGTCGGCTAGCAGGATCCTTCCTTCCGTCTCTGGCTTCGTCGTTAGTTGCAAGGCACTCATTACAGTGGCCAGGTTTCTTGTCAGTTGGCGCACTTCTGAGCGCAGACAGTCCAGCTCAGTAGGGGGCGCTGCCTGCACTTTGGCTTCAGCAACCAGCGGGGAAAAGGTGAGGGCTGCTGGCGTTAGAGTGGCCTCACCCTGGTAACGTTGGACGGCAGTATCTGTGGTTTCCAGGGGTTGCAGTCCCTTTATAGCCATGTCCTTAAGGGCGTCAAAAGCAGCATCTGGATGATCCAAGGACCACCAACGCACGGTCCTGCTCTCCGCTTGGGACCTCAGCCCCCGGACAAATTGTTCTTTTAGCATTTTCTCTCATTGGTGACGCTAATTGGACTAACCTGTTTTAGAGCTCGCAGGGCCCCTTGTAAGCGGCAGGCATAGTCCCGAACGCTGTCCTCCGGTTTCTGAGAGCATTGGTAGAACCTCATCCGGAGGTCTGCTTCAGTGCGGTCCTCAAAAGGCAGTCTGTAACTTTTTGAAAATTGCGGGCACTGATTCCTGGTCTGCGGCCGACCAAGTCTCTACTTCTCTCTCCGCAGCACCAGTCAATTGTCCCACAACTACCGCAGCCCTTTGCTTGTCCGACATAGAATATATGTCCAGTATGCTGCATATTTTGCGCTTGAATTCCGACAGGGTGTCTGACTTGCCGCTGTACTTGGGAAGCCACTTTGCTCCAGGCATGTATGGTAAAGTCAATGGTACTATAGGGGCTATACGCCCAGGTGATGGGGCGGCTGCTCCGGCCTGCGCGGCAGCGGTCGAGGGAAGATTATCAGGCTGTCGGCCTGGGCCGTGCCGTCGGGCGGGTGCTGCAACATCTTGGCGCCCCCCTAGTGAACCGTAGCCTACCTTCCTTCTGTAGGCCACAGCTCCGCAGATCTTCTGGTAGGACCTTGCGTCGCCCACGTTCCACGTCAGAGCGTTCGCTATAGCTCCCTGCCAGGACCTGACGTCAGTGCGTGGGGCGTATCCAAGACTTTGCGCGGTTTCACAGGTACGCCTCCTAGTTTTCCCGCGGTGACGTAATAATGGCGGACAATAGCGGGAAATCTTCACCACAATACAATATACAGTCTTTTAGTAAAGGCACACAGTACCCGGTGGCAACGGGCACTACTTCTTCTGTTGCCGCGGGCACGTGATCCTGTTCGTGACGCCAGTTAGATGAGTCGCCCGCCAGGGCCATGGGGTATTCGGCACCGAGCCTGTCGACTTCTATGGGGGATGTCACGGTAGCCATGACTCGGTCCGTGGCCCTGGGCACTCACCAAAAAGGGGATTTATTTACAGGGGATAATGTTAGTGATTCGTGACGCCACCTGTGGTGTCTGGTGAGGATCACCAGCGCTGCAGCAGTCCACTGAGGCCGGTGTTGTGGCAGCTTAGATGGTATCACTCCCCACAGGTGGAGCAGGCCTTCAGGGCAGCGTAGGGGTAGGGATGCAGGACGGAGGGAGCCCAGCCGGGTAAGAGCAAGAATGGGAGCACACACACAAGTAACTTCTGTACCTTTACTGGAATCAGTTCAGGAACATCCCGGAGCACTGTAGGGTGAAGGGTGCACATCTGGATTCTCCCCAGTGAGCAGGTGTAGGGCCTCATGTTGCTTGCCTCTCTGTAGTAAGTTTCTGACCTGCCTGTAGCTAGGCCTAACCTTGTCTCTGTCTTGCACCGGCTGACTTTGTGGTAGGGCCTTCTCCTGGAGTACACACTCCCTGCTTGTAGGGCCTCTGTGTCCTCTGGCTCTGTTACGTATCAGCTCTTTGGTGATCCTGGGACCTGTAGTTCTCCAGGAATTCCGGTTGTATCTTACTGGGTCGTAGAGATCCCTGTAAGCTCGGACCCGGTGTCCGGTGTAAGCTTTCTGGGGTGAGCTGGTAAAGCTCCTCTGCCCCCGAATGCTACTCTCTCCTCTAGCCCTCGGCCTACTCGGGACCTCACTAGGCTATACACACTGGCAGTTAGTTGGCTGCCTCTTCTGCCGCTCTCTAGAGCGTTGGCACGCTCCTCTGCAGACTGACCTGTTTTCTGTGTCTCACCCTGCTGGACTCTCTAGCAAGACTTGGCTGCTAGACTCCTCCACTTCCTGCCTCCACCCTCCTTTATATATCCCTATCCGGGCTCCCTCTGGTGGTCTGAGGTAGAGTGGAGGTGTGTGTATGCTCCTCTGAGGGCCTCTTGTGGAGAAATCCTTTAATGCACCTTCTGGGATCTGTGGCACTAAGCGCAGCTGGGCACCACACTGTGACATCACCTATTGTGAATGGTGGATTCTGAGTTATCTACTGTACATAGAGGTGTTATCAGTCATTTACAGGAGGAGGAGGTGAGCTGTTGTGAATGGTGGATCCTGAGTTATCTACTGTATATAGAGGTGTTATCAGTCATTGTAGAGGAGGAGGTGAGATGTGACATCACCTATTGTGAATGGTGGATCCTGTGTTATCTACTGTATTTAGAGGTGTCATCAGTCAATGAACATGAGGAGCAGGTAAGCTGTAACATCACCTATTGTGAATGGTGAAATCTGTGTTATCCACTGTATATAGAGGTTTTCTCAGTGATTATACAGGAGGAGGAGGTGAGCTGTGACATCACCTATTGTGAATGGTGGATCCTGTGTTATCCACTGTATTTAGAGGTGTTATCAGTCATTGTCCAGGAGGAGGAGGTGAGCTGTGACATCACCTATTGTGAATGGTGGATCCTGTGTTATCTACAGTATATAGAGGTGTTATCAGTTATTGTCCAGGAGGAGGAGGTGAGCTGTGACATCACCTATTGTGTGTGGTGGATCCTGTATTATCTGCTGTATATAGAGATGTTAGCAGTCATTGTACAGGAGGAGGTGAGCTGTGACATCACCTATTGTGAATGGTGAATCCTGTATTATCTACTGTATATAGAGGTGTTATCAGTTATTGTACAGGAGGAAGTGAGCTGTGACATTACCTATTTTATTCCACAGCTGCCTAAGACTTTTTCACCGTGTTGCACAAGTAATATAAAATACTGATGCAAACAATCAGTCATTTTCCGATGATAACTTCCCTTTAAAATTAGGTTAATCTACATGAGGCATCTAAGTGTTGTGTGCATCTCTGCTGACATCTCGTGGTGAAACAAGGTAAAGCTTTGAAAAATGTATCTATTCTGTAAATTGCAATGATTGCCTATTGTTGTGACATCAGTGTAACAAAGCAGAAAGCACAGAAGAGGCGAGGAATGTGAAGGAGACACTCCGCAGGTGGATCAGGAGGGCATAATATCTGATAGGAGTCCTAATATATCATTATAAAGGAGAGATACGGAATCCAAGAGCAGCACAGTATCCCTGAGATTAGAGCTGTCTGTAAGAATAGCCGCATGTCTGACAGACTGAGTTGTTAAATGAGATGAGAGAAGGTGCAGCATGGTGGACAGCTTGACAGAACAGTGTCATACATTTTCCCTGAGTTATTCATAGCAGTCAGTGCTGTTCTTATTGCTAGTAGTTCAATACTTTGATTCCTCAGTGGTGGCGCTATAAGAAACCACTCATATTAAAATGATTTCTGTTAGGCTACTTTCACACATCAGTTTTTTTACGTCAGGCGCGATCCGGCCTTTTTTTTAAACACCGGATGCGGCAAACTGAAATGCCGGATCCGGTGTTTTAACATTGACTAAATATAGTGCCGGATCGCGCCGCATGTACCTGCGTTTCGTCAGTTTTCTGCCGGATCCGGTGTCTGGTCTCATTCCGGTGTCTAGGAAAAACGGCTACTGTAACGTTTTTTGTCTCCGGCCAAAAAGCCGGAAGTGCCGGATCCGGCGCTTCCGGCCTTTGTTCCCAATGAAAGTCTATGAGCGCCGCAATGCGCAGCATCCGGCAAAAACCTGATCCGGCGGCCTGATCCGGTTTTAGTCTGAGAATGTTAATTAACCCAGCCAGAAGCAAACATATATATACCATGCCAGTGGGACACTCTGCCATATGCCATGCAACCATCAAGACCAAGACGAATTGCAGAGGATTTGGAGCCAGCATCACCACCATCATCTATAGGAATGGAGTCTGGGGACCACCGTGACGTTGGAGCGGAGGAGACGGGAGCAGACGCCAGACGGTAAATATCACACACCCCATTATACTATGTGGGTATTGCTATATACTGTGTTGGCATTGATGTATACTATGCGTGTATTGCTATATACTGTGTTGGCATTGTTGTATACTATGTGGGTATTGCTATATACGGTGTTGGCATTGTTGTATACTATGTGGGTATTGCTATATACTGTGTTGGCATTGTGGTATACTATGTGGGTAGTGCTTTATACTGTGTTGGCATTGTTGTATACTATGTGGGTAGTGCTTTATACTATGTGGGTATTGCTATATACTGTGTTGGCATTGTTGTATACTATGTGGGTAGTGCTTACACTTTGTTGGAATTGATGTATACTATGTGTGTATTGCTATATACTGTGTTGGCATTGTTGTATACTATGTGGGTAGTGCTTTATACCATGTGGGTCTTGCTATATACTGTGTTGGCATTGATGTATACTATGTGGGCAGTGCTTTATACTATGTGGGTATTGCTTTATACTATGCGTGTATTGCTATATACTGTGTTGGCATTGTTGTATACTATGTGGGTAGTGCTTTATACTGTGTTGGCATTGTTGTATACTATGTGGGTATTGCTATATACTGTTTTGGCATTGATGTATACTATGCGTGTATTGCTATATACTGTGTTGGCATTGTTGTATACTATGTGGGTAGTGCTTTATACCATGTGGGTCTTGCTATATACTGTGTTGGCATTGATGTATACTATGTGGGTAGTGCTTTATACTATGTGGGTATTGCTTTATACTATGCATGTATTGCTATATACTGTGTTGGCATTGTTGTATACTATGTGGGTAGTGCTTTATACTATGCATGTATTGCTATATACTGTGTTGGCATTGATGTATACTATGTGGGTAGTGCTTTATACTATGTGGGTATTGCTTTATACTATGCATGTATTGCTATATACTGTGTTGGCATTGTTGTATACTATGTGGGTAGTGCTTTATACTGTGTTGGCATTGTTGTATACTATGTGGGTAGTGCTTTATACTATGTGAGTATTGCTTTATACTATGCGTGTATTGCTATATACTGTGTTGGCGTTGTTGCATACTATGTGGGTAGTGCTTTATACCATGTGGGTCTTGCTATATACTATGTTGGCATTGATGTATACTATGTGGGTAGTGCTTTATACCATGTGGGTCTTGCTATATACTGTGTTGGCATTGATGTATACTATGTGGGTAGTGCTTTATACTATGTTGGTATTGCTTTATACTATGCGTGTATTGCTATATACTGTGTTGGCATTGTTGTATACTATGTGTGTAGTGCTTTATACTTGTTGGCATTGTTGTATACTATGTGGGTAGTGCTTTATACTATGTGGGTATTGCTTTATACTATGCATGTATTGCTATATACTGTGTTGGCATTGTTGTATACTATGTGGGTAGTGCTTTATACTGTGTTGGCATTGTTGTATACTATGTGGGTAGTGCTTTATACTATGTGAGTATTGCTTTATACTATGCGTGTATTGCTATATACTGTGGGCATTGTTGCATACTATGTGGGTAGTGCTTTATACCATGTGGGTCTTGCTATATACTGTGTTGGCATTGATGTATACTATGTGGGTAGTGCTTTATACTATGTTGGTATTGCTTTATACTATGCGTGTATTGCTATATACTGTGTTGGCATTGTTGTATACTATCTGTGTAGTGCTTAATACTATGTGGGTATTGCTATATACTGTGTTGGCATTGTTGTATACTATGTGGGTAGTGCTTTATACTGTGTTGGCATTGTTGTATACTATGTGGGTATTGCTATATACTGTTTTGGCATTGATGTATACTATGCGTGTATTGCTATATACTGTGTTGGCATTGTTGTATACTATGTGGGTAGTGCTTTATACCATGTGGGTCTTGCTATATACTGTGTTGGCATTGATGTATACTATGTGGGTAGTGCTTTATACTATGTGGGTATTGCTTTATACTATGCATGTATTGCTATATACTGTGTTGGCATTGTTGTATACTATGTGGGTAGTGCTTTATACTATGCATGTATTGCTATATACTGTGTTGGCATTGATGTATACTATGTGGGTAGTGCTTTATACTATGTGGGTATTGCTTTATACTATGCATGTATTGCTATATACTGTGTTGGCATTGTTGTATACTATGTGGGTAGTGCTTTATACTGTGTTGGCATTGTTGTATACTATGTGGGTAGTGCTTTATACTATGTGAGTATTGCTTTATACTATGCGTGTATTGCTATATACTGTGTTGGCGTTGTTGCATACTATGTGGGTAGTGCTTTATACCATGTGGGTCTTGCTATATACTATGTTGGCATTGATGTATACTATGTGGGTAGTGCTTTATACCATGTGGGTCTTGCTATATACTGTGTTGGCATTGATGTATACTATGTGGGTAGTGCTTTATACTATGTTGGTATTGCTTTATACTATGCGTGTATTGCTATATACTGTGTTGGCATTGTTGTATACTATGTGTGTAGTGCTTTATACTGTGTTGGCATTGTTGTATACTATGTGGGTAGTGCTTTATACTATGTGGGTATTGCTTTATACTATGCATGTATTGCTATATACTGTGTTGGCATTGTTGTATATATGTGGGTAGTGCTTTATACTGTGTTGGCATTGTTGTATACTATGTGGGTAGTGCTTTATACTATGTGAGTATTGCTTTATACTATGCGTGTATTGCTATATACTGTGTTGGCATTGTTGCATACTATGTGGGTAGTGCTTTATACCATGTGGGTCTTGCTATATACTGTGTTGGCATTGATGTATACTATGTGGGTAGTGCTTTAACTATGTTGGTATTGCTTTATACTATGCGTGTATTGCTATATACTGTGTTGGCATTGTTGTATACTATCTGTGTAGTGCTTAATACTATGTGGGTATTGCTATATACTGTGTTGGCATTGTTGTATACTATGTGGGTAGTGCTTTATACTATGTGGGTATTGCTATATACTGTGTTGGCATTGTTGTATACTATGTGGGTATTGCTATATACTATGTGGGTAGGGTAGTGCTTTATACTATGTGGGTAGTGCTGTATACTATTTGGGTATTGCTATATACTGTGTTGGCATTGATGTATACTATGGTGGTAGTGCTTAATACTTTGTTGGAATTGATGTATACTATGCGTGTATTGCTTTATACTGTGTGGGCCCTGCTGTTTAATATGCATTACACTATGGGAACTGAATTTTATTACATGGATGACTATGGCGGCGCATTATACTATATGGAGCACTTGAGGAGTGTATTATAATGTGAAAATATCGTGTTCTGTGATGCCAGGAAAAATACCATACTTCATCCTCAATTCTGCAAAAATATTATGTGTTATATTCATCTATCTATCTATCTATCTATCTATCTATCTATCTATCTATCTATCTATCTATCTATCTATCTATCTATCTATCTATCTATGATATCTATTAGCTAGCATAAATCTATCTATCATCTATCTATGATGATTGTGTCCATGTATTCATTGCAATTTTTTCTATTTATTCCACAGCAGAGGACATCAACGCAGACATGAGGCTGTAGTAGCACCCCAAGAAGGCAGTGAGTCAGGAGAGCAGCGTGAGACGGCAGCATACGGCAGACGGTAAATATGTCACACCCCATAACCCAAAACTTCACTTTTGTGTTTCAGCCAGGGGCATGATTGTCTCCATGTATTCATTGCAACTTTTTCTATTTATTCCACAGCAGAGGACATCAACGCAGACATGAGGCTGCAGCAGCACCCAAGAGCCCAGTCAGTCAGGGGAGCACCGTGAGACGGCAGCAGACGCCAGACAGTAAATATTACACACCCCGAGCGTTTCATTCTCCCCTGAAGAAGCCACACTATCGGTGGCGATACGCGTGGGGCCTTGCTCCCCACACTCTTTTTTCTGCCCACAGCCACCATTGGCACCTTCAATCCATGTCGCACCTTCTTTGATCATATGGACCTATAGGTCCAGATCATTACATTTTATTTTTTTATTTTTTCTCCTGTCTGGCTTCCATCCACGGCTCGCCAGACATGGTGTGTGCAATACTCTTTACACCAACTTCAATGATTTTTTTGTGAGTATTGGGGTCTTATTAGCATACATCCTTACATGGTGCTGTGAATAGTATTGTGTTCTCACAGGTTATCATAAACTCGATTGTGTGCTACACACAGTTCTTAATACCCATGTTTTCTTTCTCTTTTGGTGCCATTGTTCAATATTGCCATTTATCTTCTGCATAGGACTCCCAGTATTTAAATATGCATTCTTACCATTGTATTCCATCATTAGTGGAGTTTACTGTGTCTTTGGTCTATACTTACCGCATGGTTAGTTGTTGTGTGGGTCAGTTTCTTGATGTGGGAGTTTTTTCATATCACTATTGTATGATATGATTATGTCTTAATGTGTGTTTTTATACTGTTTTTATTGCTTTTTCGATATTTGTCTGTGTTTTTGGAGTAATAATAAAACATTATAAATATTTTTTCATATGCTGTGATGTTCCCAATTCTTTGGATATGTTGCTTTTTCTATTTGCTTTTTCCAAATATTACACACCCCCTTACCCAAAACTTTAAACCACTTTTGTGTTTCAGCCAGGGGCATGATTGTGTCCATGTATTCATTGCCCTTTTTTCTGTTTACTGCACAGCAGACGCACAGCACAGGCAGCAATGGAGTACGGCCGGCAGCAGCAGGACAGTATTTCTTCTTCTGGGAGCCCTCCCTCTCATCGGCAGCGTTTAGCGGTATTTTTTTATATATATTTTTTCACAATCCATCTCTGGGATAGATATATATATTTTTTTTCTTTCACACTCCATCTCTGGGATATTTTTTTTTTCTTACACACTCCATCTCTGGGATATATATATATATATATATATATATATATATATATATATATATATATAAATATATATATATATATATATACACTACCGGTCAAAAGTTTAGGGTCACTTAGAAATTTCCTTATTTTTGAAAGAAAAGCAGTTTTTTTCCAATGAAGCTAACATTAAATGATTCAGAAATACACTCTATACAGTGTTAATGTGGTAAATGACTATTCTAGCGGCAAACGTCTAGTTTGTAATGCAATATCTTCATAGGTGTATAGAGGCCCATTTCCAACAACCATCACTCCAGTGTACTTATGGTATTTTGTGTTCGCTAACTGTGTAAGAAGGCTAATAGATGGTTAAAATACCCTTTAAAACCCTTGTGCAAGTATGTTAACACAGCTGAAAACCGTTTGGTTGATTAGAGAAGCTATAAACCTGACCTTCCTTTGAGCTTGTTGAGAATCTGGAGCATTACATTTGTTGGTTCAATTAAACTCTCAAAATGGCCAAAAAAAAAGAACTTTCTTGTGAAACTCGACAGTCTATTCTTGTTCTTAGAAATGAAGGCTATTCCATGCGAAAAATTACCAAGAAACTGAAGAATTCATACAATGGTGTGTAGTACTCCCTTTAGAGGAGTGCACAAACAAGCTCTAACCAGAGAAGAAAGACAAGTGGGAGGCCCCGCTGCACAACTGAGCAACAAGACAAGTACATTAGAGTCTTTAGTTTGAAAAATTGACGCCTCACAGGTCCTCAACTGGCAGCTTCATTAAACAGTACACATTAAACGCCAGTGTCAACATCTACAGTGAAGAGGCGATTTGGGGATGCTGGCTTTCAGGGCAGATTGGCAAAACAAAAGCCATATTTAAGACTGGCTTAAATGAAAGGAAAAGATTAATATGGGCAAAAGAACACAGACATTGGACAGAGGAATATTGGCTTTTGTTTTGCCAATCTGCCCTGAAGGCCAGCATCCCCAAATCGCCTCTTCACTGTAGATGTTGACACTGGCGTTTAATGTGTACTGTTTAATGAAGCTGCCAGTTGAGGACCTGTGAGGCGTCAATTTTTCAAACTAAAGACTCTAATGTACTTGTCTTGTTGCTCAGTTGTGCAGCGGGGCCTCCCACTTGCCATTTAATTTCTCTGTCCTCTGATGTCATCGGACATCAGAGGACAGAGAAAAATGGTCCCTGGGACCCCCACTGTGGCCCCCGAACCCTCCTCATGGCCCCAGGGCCCTCCGGTGTCCCCCGGTGCCGGCGCGCACGAGTGCTGCGCCCGCCGCGAGGTGACGGGGGGGATGGGCGATTTTCTCTGGGGTCTCGGCTGCCTGGGGTAGCCGAGACCCCAGAGAACATAATAGGGGCCCCCCCAATCACCACTCTTTTGCGATCGCCATATACTGGCGATCGCAAAAGAGAAATCAATGCCGCGATCCCTGCCTGTAAATTTCTCTCCCCTCTGATGTGATCGCACATCAGAGGGGAGAGAAATAGTGTCCCGGGACCCCCGATCTCACCCCCCCCTGTACCTGGAGGGGTCCCGTGTCCTCCGATCCCCCCCTGTGCGGTCCGATCCTCCCCCTCGCCTCCGGTCCTCCCCCTGGCCTCCGTTCAGCCGGCGTCTTCTTCCAGTAAAAAAAAAATGGCGGGCGCATGCGCAGTGCGCCCCCGAATCTGCCTGGCGGCAAATTCAAAAAATCATTCATTCATTCTCTAAAAGTACATTTTGATCACTATGATAAACTATCACAGTGATCAAAATAAAAAAAACAGTACATAAACCCCCCCTATATCACCCCCTTGGTTAGGTACATATAATAAAATAAAGAAATTTTATTTATTTTCATTTTTCCATTAGGGTTAGGGTTAGGGGTATAATTAGGGTTATAATTAGGGTTAGGGTTATAATTAGGGTTGGGATTAGCGTTAGGGTAAGGCTGGGTTCATATTGCGTTATGGCAGTCCGTTAGACGGACTGCGTTACACCGCGGTATAACGCGGTGTAACGCAGTCCGTTAACGCTGCCATTCACCCGCATTTGAGGGCGCATCGCAACGCATGCCACTTTACGTAAAGCGGCATGCGTTCGCGACGTGCCGTCATTCAGTGACGGAGCCTCGGACACGGCCTGCAGCGTCTGGGCTCCGTCACCGCTAGCGCAAATGAATCATCGCTGATTCCTCTGCGCTAGTGAGTATAGCATAACGCGATCGCGTTATGCTATACCGTTACCAGCCCGTCAACGCTATGTGTTGAATGGGCTGGTAAAACGCAATATGAACCCAGCCTTAGGGTTAGGGTTATAATTAGGGTTAGGGTTATAATTAGGGTTAGGGTTGGAATTAGGGTTAGGGTTACAACTAGGGTTAGGGTTACAATTAGGGTTAGGGTTACAATTAGGGTTAGAGTTAGAATTAGGGTTGGTATTAGGGTTAGGGTTGAGATTAGGGTTAGGGGTGTGTTGGGGTTAGGGTTGGAGCTAGAATTGAGGGGTTTCCACTATTTAGGCACATGAGGGGGTCTCCAAAAACGCAGTGGCGTTCAAAAAGTCAAATGGCGCTCCCTCCCTTCCGAGTCCTGCCGTGCGCCCAAACAGTGGTTTACCCCCACATATGGGGTATCAGCGTACTCAGGACAAATTGGACAACAACTTTTGTGGTCTAATTTCTCCTGTTACCCTTGGGAAAATAAAAAATTAGGGACTAAACGATCAGGTTTGTGGAAAAAAATAGGATTTTTTATTTTCACGCCCGGGCGTTATAAACTTCTGTGAAGCACTTGGAGGTTCAAAGTGCTCACCACACATCTAGATAAGTTCCTTAGGGGGTCTAGTTTCCAAAATGGGGTCACTTGTGGGGGGTTTCCACTGTTTAGACACATCAGGGCCACTATAAACGCGACATGGCGTCCAGCCAATTCTGCGTTGAAAAAAGTCAAACGGTGCTCCTTCCCTTCCAAGCTCTGCCATGCACCCAAACAGTGGTTTACCCCCACATATGGGGTATCAGCGTACTCAGGACAAATTTTACAAAAACTTTTGGGGTCTTGTTACCCTTGGGAAAATAAAAATTGGGTAAAAAGATTGTTTTTGTGGAAAAAATATGATTTTTTATTTTCACGGCTCTACGTTACAAACTTCTGTGAAGCACTTGGAGGTTCAAAGTGCTCACCACACATCTAGATAAGTTCCTTAAGGGGTCTAGTTTCCAAAATGGGGTCACTTGTGGGGGTTTCCACTGTTTAGGCACATCAGGGGCTCTCTAAAAGCGATTTGGCGTCCAGCCAATTCTGCATTGAAAAAGTCAAACGGCGCTCGTTCCCTTGCGACCTCTGCCGTGCGCCCAAAAAGTGGTTTACCCCCACATATGGGGTATCGGCGTATTCAGGAGAAATTGCACAACAAATTTTGTGGTTCATTTTTTCTTTGAACAGTTGTGAAAATAGAAAAAATTGGTTCCGAAGTAAAGCTTTTGCAAAAAAAGTTAAATGTTAATTTTTTCCTTCCACATTGCTTCAGTTCCTGTGAAGCACGTAAAGGGTTAATAAACTTCTTGAATGTGGTTTTGAGCACCATGAGGGGTGCAGTTTTTAGAATGGTGTCCATTTTGGGTATTTTCTATCCTATAGACCCTCAAAGTGACTTCAAATGTGAGGTGGTCCCTAAAAAAAAATGGTGTTGTAAAAATGAGAAATTGCTGGTCAACTTTTAACCCTTATAACTTTGTAACAAAAAAAATTTTGTTCCCAAAATTGTGCTGATGTAAAGTAGACATGTGGGAAATGTTATTTATTAAGAAATTTGTGTGACATATCTCTCTTATTTTAGGGCATAAAAGTTGAAAATTTGAAAATTGCTAAATTTTCAAAATTTTCGCCATGTTTCCGTTTTTTTCATAAATAAGCGCAAGTCAGATAAAAATTTTTTTACCACTAACGTGAAGTACAATATGTCACGAAAAAACAATCTCAGAATCAGCGGGATTCGTTAAAGCGTTCCAGAGTTATAACCTCATAAAGTGACAGTGGTCAGAATTGTAAAAATTGGCCCGGTCATTAAGCTGCAAAATGGCTCTGTCACTAAGGGGTTAAGAGGTGTTCAGAGAGCTGGAATGCCTCATCACCTACACACACGAAAGGCATAGGTGGCCCAGTGGTTTGAGGCAGCGGCCTAGGAGGTGCGAAATGGAAGGTGTTCCCGTACCCATCGCAGAGAGTTTGAAGACCTGTGAATCATTCGATCGTCCTTATGCCCCAATGTCCACAGCTATGAACTTGTATTCTGCGTCAGCGATGGCCATCAGGACAACAGAAAAATATTTTTTGGAATTGAAATATTCTTATCCTGTTCCCGCTGGCTTGACAATCCGGACATGTTTCCCATCAACAGCTCCAAGACAATTCGGAAACTGGCAGATCTGTTGAAACTTCTCCGCAATTTGCATCCACCTCTCTGTAGTCGGCTCAGGCAGAAATTCACTGACCAAACAGTCCCACAGTGCACGGCAGGTGTGCTTGATGATTCCCGATATTGTAGAGATTCCAAGTCTAAACTGAAAATGTAGTGAGGAGAGCGATTCTCCACTTGCAAGGAATCTGTAAACAAAAAAGAAAAAAAATTAGCTCACAATCACAGCATTACATCGCAGAACTCAGCTATAACAATTGGAGATACACAAAACATGCATTTGAATGAAATAAACACACAGTTTTTGACCATTTTTTATTGCACTGGTATTACTTCGATTCCTTTTTTCTCCTGTAATAAAAAATAATAACAACAATACAACTGTGTTCAAGCAAGCAGATCCAATACATATAGCTTACCTTATAGTGACCATGAGACGCTCCGCCGGAGAAATCGAGAAGCGGCAGTAGGTGTCACATCTCCTGATCTGGTCTTCAATCCGCTCCACTAGAAATCGAAATTTTCTTTCTTCATCCGAAGATATGAAAAAAATTTCTCAGGGTTTTCTCGCAGCTCCATGTTCAGTGTAGAATACACACCACGAGTTAATCTCTGTGCTGTGATGGGGTGGATCCACATACGGCGTCGTCTTCGCTGGCGCATAATGCGCTGCTCGATCTTTCTCTCCTTCTCCATAACGATAATCTTCAAGCGATTCGCCTCCGCAGTAAAATCCACAAGATTCTTGAAAATATTCCAATAATCACATCCATCTTCGCCAGTCACTTGCTCTTCTCTCCAACCTGCACTTTGCTCCTCTACAACCTGTCAAAGATGGGCTGTAGGAACACTGTATATATAGGTTTCCAGTAGCCAATCAGGTTTGGAAACAAAAGGGGCGTTTTGAAAACCGGATCCGTCGTAATCCGTCAAAAAACGGATAAAAAACGGATGATGAAACTGATGTGACGGATCCGTTTTTCTGCCTGATCCGCTAGACGCAGAAAACCGGATCCCGACTCATCAGGTTTTTCATAAAATAGCCGCATCCGGCGCGACGCTGGATCGCGCCTGACGTCAAAAAACTGATGTGTGAAAGTAGCCTTACAGACAGGAGGGTAACAACTCTTGGGCGTTAGGAATTGTGGTTCTGTGCTCCCACCTGGGAACGGATTGGGGCCGGTGCTACAAGTGCCGCCATTGTCCTGACGCTGGAAGTGGAGATACCACGAGTTAGGCCTCTTTCATACTTCAGTCGTGCGACGTTCAGTCAAAATGTGAAAAAAACGAATCCGCCATTTCTTTTTGGCGGATCCGCTTTTTTCCATTGGCTTGCATTAGTGACGGATTTTGACGGATGGACGTCCGTTAGGTCCGTTTTTTTGACGGATCCGCCAAAAATTTGGCGTCCGCCTTTTTTGAAAAACGTCAATGCAACGTTTTTTTTATCCGCCAAAATGGCGGACTATGGCGGATCCGCCACATACGCCATTTTGTGTAATGGTCGCCTATGGGTGGCGCATCCGCTATCATCCGTTTTTGACGGAATCAGCCAGCGGATCCGTTCCTCCCATAGAAAATCCATTCAAAATGCCCAGAACAGTGTCCGGGGTCTCTCCTCTCTCTCTCTCTCTCCCCTCCGTGCCAGACATGCGTACCTGCATTTTCCGGGTTATAGTCCGGGTTGAAAAGTTCATGGCGGATCCATCAAAAAACAGATCTGTTTGCATCCGTTTCACTTTTGCGTCCGCTATTTTCAACTTTGGCGGATTTTAACTGACGTCAAGCGACTGAAGTGTGAAAGAGGCCTTAAGGGAAAACTTCCCAATCTTCTGGAGCACTGCATTCTGGAGTAGTAGAATGTGTGGGATGTTGTATTTCCCTCGGATTTCACTGCACGAGGAACAGAGGCGTAGCTAGGGTTTTGTTCAGGGGGGTGCGAAAGTTCTGAGTGGGTCCCTAACCAGGAAACCATGATTACATCTCGGTGACACACCCTAATAGTGGATTTAGGAGATGACCGCGCTGTTACTGAAAATAATCTCTATATAAAGACCAACATGGATATTACCGCCATATGGTCTGTGGTAAATACCAGTCCTACAAAACATGTAAGCGATTATTGCATAGTTATAGATGGTGAGTTACCGCTGACGTTCTTTCTGATGGAATCGTTCACTTTTCACGTCTTTTTGTCTTTTCCATCTGGCCCAGACCGACATGACAACTTCTTCCAGCCAGGACTCATCTGCAGAGATTATAAAAGACACATTTCACTTCTCATATTCTAGCCCATCACCATCTATCCCCAACCTGCACAAACTCCTCATCCTGCTGATACCCCAATACTGAGCCGCTGCTACCGTATGTGTCCTATTACTGCACCTGCTGTGTGGTTCTGTGCGCCCTTTAAATTCTAAAGCAACTCTCTATAATATAGTAATGCCGGATGCAAGTGCCCTAGAAAACAATGCTCACATTGTGACCCCTAGAATGTAATATTGCCCTGTGTGCCCTTTTGACAGTCACAGTGACCTGAGTTCCCCTATAACAATAAGTGCCCACTTTACATTTAATAATGTCCAGAGTCTCCCCATACAGCACCCCATACACAGTATAATGCCCCCTCACTGTATACATACTGACCCCTTAGTATCCCCCAAACTGATGGCTCCAACACTGTAATCTCCACACTGTATGATGGCCCCTAGAAAGCCTCCATATAGTATAATGCAACAGATAGTCCTCAATATAGTATTATGCACTCCCCATAGGCAGACTCTATAGTATAATGCAGCCCCATAAGCAGACTGTAAAGTAAGGCAGCACCCCCATAGGCAAACTGTAATATAAGGCAGCACTCTCCAATAGGCAGACTGTAGTATAAGGCAGCCCCCCATAGGCAGACTGTAATGTAAGGCAGCACCCCCATAGACACTGTAATGTAAGGCAGCCCCCTCATAGGCAGACTATAATGTAAACCAGCCCCCCCTCATAGGCAGACTATAATATAAGCCAGCCCCCCTGATAGGCAGAGTATAATGTAAGGCAGCCCCCCTCTTAAGCAGACTATAATGTAAGGCAGCCCCCCTCATAGGCAGACTGTAAGGTAAGGCAGCACCCTCATTGGCAGACTATAATGTAAGGCAGCCCCCCTCATAAGCAGACTGTAATGTAAGGCAGCCCCCTCATAGGCAGACTATAATGTAAGGCAGCCCCCTCATAGGCAGATATAATGTAAGGCAGCCCCCCCTCATAGGCAGAGTATCATGTAAGGCAGTCCCCCCTCATAGGCATATATAATGTAAGGCAGCCCCCTCATAGGCAGACTATAATGTAAGGCAGCCCCTCTAATAGGCAACTAATGTAAGGCAGCCCTCCTTCATTGGCAGACTATAATGTAAGGCAGCCCCTCATAGGCAGACTGTAATGTAAGGCAGCCCCCCTCATAGGCAGACTGTAATGTAAGGCATCCCCCCTCATTGGCAGACTATAATGTAAGGCAGCCCCCTCATAGGCAGACTATAATGTAAGGCAGCCCCCTCATAGGCAGACTGTAATGTAAGGCAGCCCCCCTCATTGGCAGACTATAATGTAAGGCAGCCCCCCTCATTGGCAGACTATAATGTAGGCAAGCCCCACTCATAGGCAGACTGTAATGTAAGGCAGCCCCCCTCATAGGCAGACTATAATGTAAGGCAGCCCCCCTCATGCAGACTTAATGTAAGGCAGCCCCCCTCATTGCAGACTATAATGTAAGGCAGCCCCCCTCATAGGCAGACTTAATGTAAGGCAGCCCCCATCATAGGCAGACTATGTAATGCCCCTCCTTAATGTGGCAGCCCCCTCATAGGCAGACTATAATGTAAGGCAGCCCCCTCATAGCAGATTATAATGTAAGGCAGCCCCCCTCATAGGCAGATATAATGTAAGGCAGCCCCCCTCATAGGCAGACTATAATGTAAGGCAGCCCCCTCATAGGCAGACTATAATGTAAGGCAGCCCCCTCATAGGCAGACTGTAATGTAAGGCAGCCCCCTCATAGGCAGACTATAATGTAAGGCAGCCCCCCTCATAGGCAGACTGTAATGTAAGGCAGCCTCCCTCATAGGCAGACTATAATGTAAGGCAGCCCCCTCATTAGGCAGACTATAATGTAAGGCAGCCCCCAATGGCAGACTATAATGTAAGGCAGCCCCCCTCATAGGCAGACTGTAATGTAAGGCAGCCCCCTCATAGGCAGACTTAATGTAAGGCAGCCCCCTCATAGGCAGACTATAATGTAAGGCAGCCCCCCTCATTGGCAGACTATAATGTAAGGCAGCCCCCTCATAGGCAGACTATAATGTAAGGCAGCCCCCTCATAGGCAGACTGTAATGTAAGGCAGCCCCCCTCATAGGCAGACTATAATGTAAGGCAGCCCCCTCATTGGCAGACTATAATGTAAGGCACCCCCTCATAGGCAGACTATAATGTAAGGCAGCCCCCCTCATAGGCAGACTATAATGTAAGGCAGTCCCCCCTCATAGGCAGACTATAATGTAAGGCAAGCCCCCCCTATATGGCAGACTATAATGTAAGGCACCCCCTCATAGGCAGACTATAATGTAAGGCAGCCCCCCTCATAGGCAGACTATAATGTAAGGCAGCCCCCCTCATAGGCAGACTATAATGTAAGGCAGCCCCCCTCATAGCAGACTATAATGTAAGGCAGCCCCCCCTCATAGGCAGACTATATGTAAGGCAGCCCCCCTCATAGGCAGACTAATGTAAGGCAGCCCCCCTCATAGCAGACTTAATGTAAGGCAGCCCCCTCATAGGCAGACTTAATGTAAGGCAGCCCCCCTCATAGCAGACTATAATGTAAGGCAGCCCCCCTCATAGGCAGACTGTAATGTAAGGCAGCCCCCCTCATAGGCAGACTATAATGTAAGGCAGCCCCCCCTCATAGGCAGACTATAATGTAAGGCAGCCCCTCATAGCAGACTATAATGTAAGGCAGCCCCCCCTCATAGCAGACTATAATGTAAGGCAGCCCCCCTCATAGGCAGACTGTAATGTAAGGCAGCCCCCTCATAGGCAGACTGTAATGTAAGGCAGCCCCCCCTATGGCAGACTATAATGTAAGGCAGCCCCCCTCATTGGCAGACTATAATGTAAGGCAGCCCCCCTAATAGGCAGACTATAATGTAAGGCAGCCCCCTCATAGGCAGACTATAATGTAAGGCAGCCCCCTCATAGGCAGACTGTAATGTAAGGCAGCCCCCCTCATAGGCAGACTATAATGTAAGGCATCCCCCCTCATTGGCAGACTATAATGTAAGGCAGCCCCCCTCATAGGCAGACTATAATGTAAGGCAGCCCCCCTCATAGGCAGACTATAATGTAAGGCAGCCCCCCTCATTGGCAGACTATAATGTAAGGACCCCCTCGCCATAATTGGCAGAACTTAATGTAAGGCAGCCCCCCTCAGCAGACTAATGTAAGCAGCCCCCCTCATGGCAGACTATATGTAAGGCACCCCCCTCATAGGCAGACTATAATGTAAGGAAGCCCCCTCATAGGCAGACTATAATGTAAGGCAGCCCCCCTCATAGGCAGACTATAATGTAAGGCAGCCCCCTCATAGGCAGACTTAATGTAAGGCAGCCCCCCTCATAGGCAGACTATAATGTAAGGCAGCCCCCTCATAGGCAGACTATAATGTAAGGCATGCCCCCTCATAGGCAGACTATAATTAAGGCAGCCCCTCATAGCAGACTATAATGTAAGGCAGCCCCCCTCATAGGCAGACTATAATGTAAGGCAGCCTCCCTCATAGGCAGACTATAATGTAAGGCAGCCCCCCTCATAGGCAGACTATAATGTAAGGCAGCCCCCCTCATAGGCAGACTATAATGTAAGGCAGCCTCCCTCATAGGCAGACTATAATGTAAGGCAGCCCCCCTCATAGGCAGACTATAATGTAAGGCAGCCCCCCTCATAGGCAGACTATAATGTAAGGCAGCCCCCTCATAGGCAGACTATAATGTAAGGCAGCCTCCCTCATAGGCAGACTATAATGTAAGGCAGCCCCCCTCATAGGCAGACTATAATGTAAGGCAGCCCCCCTCATAGGCAGACTATAATGTAAGGCAGCCCCCCTCATAGGCAGACTATAATGTAAGGCAGCCCCCCTCATAGGCAGACTATAATGTAAGGCAGCCTCCCTCATAGGCAGACTATAATGTAAGGCAGCCTCCCTCATAGGCAGACTATAATGTAAGGCAGCCCCCCTCATAGGCAGACTATAATGTAAGGCAGCCCCCTCATAGGCAGACTATAATGTAAGGCAGCCCCCTCATGGCAGACTATAATGTAAGGCAGCCCCCTCATTAGGCAGACTATAATGTAAGGCAGCCCCCTTCATAGGCAGACTATAATGTAAGGCAGCCCCCCTAATAGGAGACTGTAATGTAAGGCAGCCCCCCTCATTGTCAGACTGTAATGTAAGGAGCACTATAGTAAGCGCCCCCCTATAGGCAGACTATAATGTAAGGCAGCCCCCTCATAGGCAGACTGTAATGTAAGGCAGCCCCTCATAGGCAGACTATAATGTAAGGCAGCCCCCCTCATAGCAGACTATAATGTAAGGCAGCCCCCCTCATAGGCAGACTGTAATGTAAGGCAGCCCCCTCATTAGGCAGACTATAATGTAAGGCAGCCCCCCTCATAGGCAGACTATAATGTAAGGCAGCCCCCTCATAGGCAGACATATAATGTAAGGCAGCCCCCCTCATAGGCAGACTATAATGTAAGGCAGCCCCCCTCATAGGCAGACTATAATGTAAGACAGCCCCCCATAGGCAGACTATAATGTAAGGCAGCCCCCCTCATAGGCAGACTATAATGTAAGGCAGCCCCCCTCATAGGCAGACTATAATGTAAGGCAGCCCCCCTCATAGGCAGACTTAATGTAAGGCAGCCCCCCTCATAGGCAGATATAATGTAAGGCAGACTCCCCCCCCATAGGCAGACTATAATGTAAGGCAGCCCCCTCATAGGCAGACTTAATGTAAGGCAGCCCCCCTCATAGGCAGACTGTAATGTAAGGCAGCCCCCCTCATAGGCAGACTATAATGTAAGGCAGCCCCCCTCATAGGCAGACTATAATGTAAGGCAGCCCCCCTCATAGGCAGACTGTAATGTAAGGCAGCCCCCCTCATAGGCAGACTATATGTAAGGCAGCCCCCCTCATAGGCAGACTTAATGTAAGGCAGCCCCCCCATAGGCAGACTGTATATGAAGGCAGCCCCCCTATAGGCAGACTATAATGTAAGGCAGCCCCCCATAGGCAGACTGTAATGTAAGGCAGCCCCCCTCTAGGCAGACTGTAATGTAAGGAAGGCCCCCCTCATAGGCAGACTATAATGTAAGGCAGCCCCCCTCATAGGAGACTATAATGTAAGGCAGCCCCCCTCATAGGCAGACTGTAATGTAAGGCAGCCCCCCTCATGGCAGACTATAATGTAAGGCAGCCCCCTCATAGGCAGACTATAATGTAAGGCAGCCCCCCTCATAGGCAGACTTAATGTAAGGCAGCCCCCCTCATAGGCAGATGTAATGTAAGGCGCCCCCTCATAGGCAGACTTAATGTAAGGCAGCCCCCCATAGCAGACTATAATGATAGCACCCTCCCTCATAGGCCGACTGTAATGTAAGGCATCTCCCATCATAGGCAGATATAATGTCATGGCAGCCCCCTCATAGGAGACTAAATGTAAGCACCCCCTACTAGGCAGATGTAATGTAAAGGCAGCCCCTCATGCAGATTATAATGTAAGGCAGCCCCCTCATGCAGACTATATGTAAGGCAGCCCCTACATAAGTAACCTGGCAGATATATGTGGCAGCCGCCCACTAGGCTAGACTAATGTAAGGCAGCCCCCCACCATGCTCAGGGGCTCCATGCTGCCCGGCAGTAGGGCATTCTAATGTAGCTCCCCCTAAGAGTTAATGTAAGGCGCCCCTAACAGTAGTGTAATGTCGGGGGCCCCTTCAGACACGGCCTGGGCGAGCCCCCTCGCCCACCCCGGTAGCTATGCACTGATGGAAAGGGACATCGTGTGTGGTACTAGGTAGTGGTGGGATTGTCTCGGTACTAGGCAGTGGTGGGATTGTGTCCGGTACTAGGCAGTGGTGGGATTGTGTCCCGGTACTAGGCAGTGGTGGGATTGTGTTGGTACTAGGTAGTGGTGGGATTGTGTCTGGGTACTAGGCAGTGGTGGAATTGTGTCCGGTACTAGGCTGTGGTGGGATTGCGTTCGGTATAGGCAGTGGCGGGATTGTGTCTGATATAGGCAGTGGTGGGATTGTGCCTGGTTCTAGGCAGTGGTGGGATTGTGTCCGGTATAGGCAGTGGTGGGATTGCATTTGGTACTAGGCAGTGGTGGGATTGTGTCTGGTACTAGGCAGTGGTAGGATTGTGTCCGGGTTACTAGGCAGTGGTTGGATTATGTCAGTACTAGGCAGTGTGGGATTGTGCCCGGTAGTAGCAGTGGTGGGGATTGTGTCGGTACTAGGCAGTGGTGGGATTGTGCCGGTACTAGGCAGTGGGGGGATTGTGGTCCGGTATAGCAGTGGTGGGATTTCGTTTGGTATTGCGTGGTGGGATTGTGTCTGGTACTAGGAAGTGGTGGGATTGTGTCCGGTACTAGGCAGTGGTGGAATTGTGTCTGTTACTAGGCAGTGGTGGGATTGTGTCCGGTTACTAGGCAGTGGTGGGATTTTGCCTGGTATAGGCGTGGTGGGATTGAGTCCGGTACTAGGCAGTGGTGGGTTGCGTTCGGTACTAGGCAGTGGTGGGATTGTGTCTGGTATTAGGCAGTTGTGGGATTGTGCCCGGTGTAAACGGGTTGGTGGGAGGAACTATGACGAGACAGGTCAGGTTGGTGGAACCCAAAGCTTTATTATACAGAGAGTTTACTTGTAAGAGAGCGGGTGGCACCCGGGAAAAGGGCAGGGAATCACGGCAGGGGATATAGGTAGTCTTGGGAAGGCAGGTTGTCACAGCAAGTGACCAAGGAAGTCTCTGGGCAGGCGGGTTGTAACGGTTAGTGACCGAGGCATGTCTCTGGACAGGCAGGCTGTCACGACAAGTGACCGGCAGTCTCTGGACGGCAGGTTGTCACGGCAAGTGACAGGCAGTCTTAGACAGGCAGATTGTCACAGCAAGTGACCAAGGCAGTCTCTGGGACAGGCAGGTTGTCACGGCAAGTGACCAGGCAGTATCTGGACAGGCAGGTTGTCACAGCAAGTGACCAAGGCAGTCTCTGGGACAGGCAGGTTGTCACGGCAAGTGAACCAGGCAGTATTGGACAGGCAGGTTGTCACAGCAAAGTGACCAAGGCAGTCTCTGGACAGGCAGGTTGTCACGGCAAGTGACCAGGCAGTCTCTGGACAGGCAGGTTGTCACGGCAAGTGACAGGCAGTCTCTGGACAGGCGGGTTTTGTCTCGGCAAGTGACCAGGCAGTCTCTGGACAGGCAGGTTGTCACGGAAAATGGACCAGGCCGTCACTAGACAGGCAGGTTGTCACGGCAAGTGACAGGCAGTCTCTGACAGGCAGGTTGTCACGGCAAGTGACCAGGCAGTCTCTAGAACAGGGCAGGCATATAGACCTGATATGGTGGAGCCTCAGGTAGGCTGCAGTCGGATGGCAGATGATCGCTCCCAGGTGAGCAGGCAAGAGCGTGGATCTCTGCAGATGATGTCCGACTTCGGATGGAGCTGCAGTCGGATGGCAGATGATCGCTCCAGGTGAGCAGGCAAGAGCCGGGGATCTCCGCAGATGATGTCCGAACTTCCGGATGGAGCTGCAGTCGGATGGCAGATGATCGCTCCTAGGTGAGCAGGCAAGAGCCGGGGATCTCTGCAGATGACGTCGAACCTCTGGATGGAATGCAGACGGATGGGCAGAGGCAAGCCGACAGGTAACTGGCAGGTAACTGGAATCAGGAGTGATGGCTGAAACAGAGTTTAGACTGCACAGGAACAACATTGCTCGGGCACCTACATTAAGGAGGAAGCCCTTAATATGGGTGGAGTCTCCAGCATTGGTGGAGACTGATTTGGAAAATGCGCGCGGCTCCTTTAAGAGCGGGGGAGGGTTGCGGGCGCGCGCCTAAGGCCAGTTGCAGGGAAGGAGCGCGCGGACCAGCAGGGCGGAAGGAGGACGCGAGGATGCCAGAGGCGCAGAGAAGGCTGGGAGCACTGAGGGCTGAGCGCAGGTGGGAGAGCGACGTCCCTGTCTGGCAGCAGGCAGGGACGCGGGCGCTACACCGGTACTAGGCAGTAGTGGGATTGTTTCCTGTACTAGCAGTGGTGGTGGTGGGATTGTGTCTGGTACTAGCCAGTGGTGGGATTGTGTCCAGTACTAGGCAGTGGTGGAATTGTGTCTGGTACTAGGCAGTAGTGGGATTGTGTCCGGTAATAGGCAGTGGTGGGATTGTGTCTGGTACTAGGCAGTGGTGGGATTGTGTCCGGTACTAGGCAGTGGTGGTTGTGTTTGGTACTAGACATGGGGGGATTGTGCCCGGTACTAGGCAAGTGGTGGGATTGTTTCTGGTACTAGGCATGGTGGGATTGTGTCTGGTCTAGGCAGTGGTGGGATTGAGTTCGGTACTAGGAAGTGGTGGAATAGTGTCCGGTACTAGGCAGTGGTGGGATTGCGTTCGGTACTAGGCAGTGGTGGGATTGTGTCTGGTATTAGGCAGTTGTGGGATTGTGCCGGTACTAGGCAGTAGTGGGATTGTTTCCGTACTAGGACAGTGGTGGTGGTGGGATTGTGTCTGGTACTAGCCAGTGGTGGGGATTGTGTCCAGTACTGGCAGTGGTGGAATTGTGTCCGGTACTAGGCAAGTAGTGGGATTGGTTGTCCGGTACTAGGCAGTGGTGGGATTGTGTCTGGTACTAGGCAGTGGTGGGATTGTGTCGGTACTAGGCAGTGGTGGGATTAGTGTCTGGTACTAGGCAGTGGTGGGATTGTGCCGGTACTAGGCAGTGGGGATTGTTTCTGGTACTAGCAGTGGTGGGATTGTGTCTGGTACTAGGCAGTGGTTGGGATTGTGTCTGGTACTAGGTAGTGGTGGGATTGTGTCTGGTACTAGGCAGTGGGGAATTGTGTCCGGTACTAGGCTGTGGTGGGATTGCGTTCGGTACTAGGCAGTGGTGGGATTGGCCTGGTTAGGCAGTGGTGGGATTGTTGTCCGGTATAGGCAGTGGTGGGATTGCGTTTGGTACTTAGCGTGGTGGGATTGTGTTGGTACTAGGTAGTGGTGGGATTGTGTCCGGTACTAGGCAGTGGTTGGATTTATGTCCGTACTAGGCAGTGGTCGGATTGTGCCCGGTACTAGGCAGTGGTGGGATTGTGTCGGTACTAGGCAGTGGTGGGATTGTGCCCTGTACTAGGCGAGTGGGGGATTTCTTTTGGTACTAGGCAGTGGTGGGATTGTGTCTGGTACCAGGAAGTGGTGGGATTGTGTTGGTACTAGGCAGTGGTGGAATTGTGTCTGATACTAGGCAGTGGTGGGATTGTGTCGGTATAGGCAGTGGTGGGATTTTTGCCCTGTATGGCAGTTGTGGGATTGAGTTCGGTCTAGCAGTGGTGGGGTTGTGTCCGGTACTAGGCAGTGGTGGGAATTTCGTTGTAATGGCGTGGGGGATTGTGTCGGTATTAGGCAGTTGTGGGATTGGCCCGGGACTAGGCAAATGGTGGGATTTTTTCCTT
>JARQOD010000003.1:415598796-415621778 GCA_033576555.1 Oophaga sylvatica | reverse complement strand
GCCGCATTCCCCAGGTAAAGCCACTTTTGAACCATAAACAGCGGCTGAAGCGCCTGACCTGGGCTACAGAGAAGCAGCACTGGACTGTTGCTAAGTGGTCCCAAGTACTTTTTTCTGATGAAAGCAAATTTTGCATGTCATTCGGAAATCAAGGTGCCAGAGTCTGGAGGAAGACTGGGGAGAAGGAAATGCCAAATGCCTGAAGTCCAGTGTCAAGTACCCACAGTCAGTGATGGTGTGGGGTGCCATGTCAGCTGCTGGTGTTGGTCAACTATGTTTCATCAAGGGCAGGGTCAATGCAGCTAGCTATCAGGAGATTTTGGAGCACTTCATGCTTCCATCGGCTGAAATGCTTTATGGAGATGAAGATTTCATTTTTCAGCACGACCTGGCACCTGCTCACAGTGCCAAAACCACTGGTAAATGGTTTACTGACCATGGTATTACTGTGCTCAATTGGCCTGCCAACTCTCCTGACCTGAACCCCATAGAGAATCTGTGGGATATTGTGAAGAGAAAGTTGAGAAAACGCAAGACCCAACACTCTGGATGAGCTTAAGGCCGCTATCGAAGCATCCTGGGCCTCCATAACACCTCAGCAGTGCCACAGGCTGATTGCCTCCATGCCACGCCGCATTGAAGCAGTCATTTCTGCAAAAGGATTCCCGACCAAGTATTGAGTGCATAACTGAACATTATTATTTGATGGTTTTTTTTTTATTTTGTTTTAAACACTTTTATTTTATTGGACGGATGAAATATGCTAATTTTTTGAGACAGGATTTTTGGGTTTTCATGAGCTGTATGCCAAAATCATCAGTATTAAAACAATAAAAGACCTGAAAAATTTCAGTTGGTGTGTAATGAATCTAAAATATATGAAAGTTTAATTTTAATCATTACATTATGGAAAATAATGAAATTTAGCACTATATGCTAATTTTTTGAGAAGGACCTGTATAGTAGTTATATTCTTGTAAATAGGAGCAGTATTATAGTAGTTATATTCTTGTACATAGGGGCAGTATTATAGTAGTTATATTCTTGTGTATAGAAGCAGTATTATAGAAATTATATTGTTGTACATAGGAGCAGTATTATGGTAGTTATATTCTTGTACATAGGAGCAGTGTTGTAGTAATTATATTGTTGAACATAGAAGCAGTATTATAGTAGTTATATTCTTGTACGTAGGAGCAGTGGCGCTATGCTCGGGCCCCCTTTATAGCGGAAACAGGAAGAGATGCGTGTGTAGCTGCGTATTAGCCAGGGATTCAACCACATTTACATTTCTTTTAAGTACAACAGCTCTTCTTTGGATTAATGATAATCAATAGTAATGCTGCTGTTAGCAGCACTTAGGGAGAGATTGTGCTGAAGGGATCGTGTAGGACTACGATAGAGTCATTGTTCTCATTTTATGTATTAACCTTTTGTGTGGCACTTGTAGGGATCCCCTCTGGTAGGCAGGGGCCGGGCCGCAGTAATGAGGCATACACACAGGCTTTTAGTTCAAAGTTCAGTGGTTTTAATAACGGGTTCAACAAAAAGTCCAGATAACAAAATCAAAGCAGAACATAAATCACTCCAGTTTGGAGAACCACTGGTCCCAGACTCACCCTTGCTTGGGACGGGCTTAACTAAGCGGCTGCAGGACAGCAGAGACCGCCAGGTGCCATTCCGGGTGGTCTGGTACTCGCTTCCTGGTGCACACTGACACACTGTAACAAAAACAATCTTCCAGGCTGACTCCAGCCAAACTCCTTCCTTCCACACCCACCAACTACAACAGCTCCTTGTTTTATAGGCCTAGTCCACACCCTCAGGTGAGGTACACATCAGCTGACCTGATCACGTGACTATGACCTCATCACATGTCCTTGAGATCAGGGAAAATCCTGACCAAACTCCAGTCTGCTAGGAGAAATATATCTCCCATCCATCAAGACCCCCTTTGGTGTACCACATACCTCCCCCTTTGTTCAACCTTAGGAGGGTGGACACATGACATACAGTGAGCTCTGGACAGTGCATCTGCGTTCCCCTGTAATTTGCCTGCCCGATGTTCTACTGAAAATTTGAAATTTTGCAGAGACAGAAACCACCTGGTGATTCGTGCATTTCTCTCTTTGGCTTGACTCATCCAAGTCAGAGGGGAATGATCAGTTACCAACCGAAACGTTCTCCCCAACAGATAGTAGCGCAATGACTCCAGTGCCCACTTGATGGCCAGGCACTCTCTCTCTACTATGCTGTATCTGGTTTCAGCTGGAGTAAGCTTTCGACTCAGGAAACTAATGGGATGCTCCTCCCGTTAACCTCCTGAGACAATACGGCACCCAGACCTACCTCTGACGCATCAGTCTGGACAATGAATTCTCTTTTGAAGTCGGGTGTGATCAGAACTGGTGACCCACACAGTGCCCCTTTTAGTTTTACAAACGCTTCTTCAAGCTGATCATTCCATCGCACCATTACTGACTTCCTCCCTTTTAGGCAGTCAGTTAACGGCGCCGACAGGGTTGCAAAATTGGGAATAAACCGACGGTAGTATCCCACTAATCCCAAAAACCCTTTCACTTGTTTTGTGGTGAGGGGACGAGGCCAGTTTTGGATTGCCTCCACTTTGTTTATTTGGGGTTTGATAACTCCTCTCCCAATCACATACCCCAGGTACCGAGCTTCCTCCAACCCTATGGAACACTTCTTTGGGTTGGCAGTTAGCCCTGCTTGTCTCAGAGAATCTATCACCGCCTGTACCTTGGCTAAGTGACTTTCCCAGTCTGTACTGTACACCACAATATTGTCCAGATAGGCCGCGGCATATCAGCGATGAGGACGAAGAACAACGTCCATTAACCTCTGGAATGTCGCTGGAGCGCCATGCAACCCGAAGGGTAGGACTATATACTGGAACAGTCCTTCGGGTGTTACAAAAGCCGTTTTCTCTCTCGCTGCTTTTGTTAGGGCACCTGACAATACCCTTTTGTGAGGTCAATGACTGAAAAATACCGGGCCTGCCCAAACCGCTCTATTAATTCATCGAACCGGGGCATGGGGTAGGCGTCAAACTTAGAAATTTCATTCAGTTTTCTGAAGTCATTACAGAACCTTAGTGTCCCATCTGGCTTTGGTATTAGGACTATTGGGCTGGCCCACTCACTCTGGGACTCTTCAATGACCCCTAACTGCAGCATCTTCTTGACCTCTTCCGAGATGGCTTGTCGCCGGGCCTCAGGCACCCGATATGGCTTTAATCGGACTTTGGCCTGCAGCTCCGTGACAATGTCATGTTGGATTAGGGAGGTACGACCAGGAAGTTCCGAAAAAACATCGGTATTTCGGCTAACAAACTCTCGGACTTCCTGAACTTGTCTGGGCGACAAAGTGTCTGCTATTTTGACGGCAGAGAGGACTTCTCTTGCCTTCTCCTGAGGCAAGGAAGCCATCTCTACTGGAAATGCAGGCCGTGGACAATCCTCACCAAGCGGGTCTCTGTCTTTCCATGGTTTGAGCAGATTCACATGGTATACCTGTTCTGGCTTTCTCCGCCCTGGTTGGTGTACTTTATAGTTTACTGGTCCCACCTTCTCTATAATCTCGTAGGGTCCCTGCCACCTTGCAAGGAACTTACTATCCACTGTAGGCACAAGTACCAACACCCGATCCCCAGGGTTAAAGGACCTTACCCGTGCCTCCCGGTTATAGACCTGCCTCTGTGACCTTTGTGCTGCTTCCATATGTTCTCGGACTAATGGTAGGACTGTCTCCATTCTCTCTTGCATTTTGGCCACATGTTCTATCACACTTTTGTGGGGAGTTGGTTGGTTTTCCCAGGCCTCTTTAGCTATATCGAGTAAGCCACGGGGATGTCTGCCATATAATAGTTCAAAGGGCGAGAACCCCGTAGATGCCTGGGGCACCTCCCGCACTGCAAACATCAGGTATGGCAACAAGAGATCCCAGTCCTTACCATCTTTAGAGACTGCTTTTTTCAACATATTCTTCAGGGTTTTATTGAACCTTTCTACTAAACCGTCTGTTTGGGGATGATAGACCGATGTGCGCAACTGTTTAACACTTAACAAGTGGCAGAGTTCCTTCATGATTTTTGACATAAAGGGGGTCCCCTGATCTGTTAAGATTTCTTGAGGGATTCCCACCCGAGAGAACATACCCATGAGTTCTTTTGCGATCAGTTTGGCCGAGGTGTGTCGCAGGGGAATAGCCTCAGGATACCTGGTAGCGTAATCTAGAACTACGAGGATGTGTTGGTGACCCTTGCTGATTTATTAACCGGCCCCACCAGATCCATGGCTATTCTCTCAAACGGGACCTCTATAATTGGTAATGGCACCAAGGGACTCCGAAAATGAGGCTGCGGACTGGTTACCTGGCACACGGGACAAGAGTTACAATACCGTTTAACTTCTTCATAGACCCCTAGCCAGTAAAACCGTTGTAGAATTCTGTCTAGGGTTTTCTTTTGGCCCAAATGTCCCCCTAGTACATGCGCATGCGCTAAGTCCATTACCAACCTCCGATATGACTGCGGTACCAGCAATTGCTCGACAATTTCCCCATGTATTTTTTCAACCCGATACAGCAAATCTTGGTTCAGCTCGAATCGGGGAAATACTGTAGCTGCCCCGGGGTGTTGGGGTTCCAACCAGTACATTTTCCCGGGCTCGAGTCAACGTAGGGTCCCGGAGTTGCGCCGTACCAAAATTGTTGGTTCAGCTCGAATCGGGGAAATACTGTAGCTGCCCCGGGGTGTTGGGGTTCCCCATTGACAACCAGTACATTTTCCCGGGCTCGAGTCGACGTAGGGTCCCGGAGTTGCGCCGTACCAAAATTGTCACCTGCCACATTTAAGTCTGACAATTCTGGTCCCGGTGGCAAATCTTCCATCTCCCCAGCTAACACTTCTATAGGAGAGGGGTTTTCCTCCTCCACCGAAGGCAAAGGTACTCCTACCGCCAGCACATCTTCCTCTGGGCCACCAGGTTCATGCCCGATTTCTGGAGAATGCAACCTGGTTGCCACTGGTGCCGACGACTGTTCTGTGGGAGGGGTAATTACAGCCCAAAGCACAGAAAATAATGGAAAATCTCTCCCCATTATTACCTCATAATGCAAATTAACCACCACTCATCACCAGTGCGGTAGGATAATGTTTTAAGTCCCCATGTATACACAACACACCCATTTTCCGACCAGTATACTCGCTGATTTGGACGTGGCTGGCTCGTATTAGGGTCACGAGACTCCTGAGTCCAGTAGAGCCACAGCAGGGTTACCCTCCACCTCCACTTTACACAAATGATTCATATTAGGTCCCTCTGGTTTACCCACTGCACACATGTGTTCGGCATAGTGAGACTGATAGTACCCATAGTTTGTGTCCATGGGCTCAGTCAGGTGGGGGCAATCAGCTCTCACATGTCCTGGTTCTTGGCACCGCCAACAGATTATGAGGCCCCTTTCGTCCCCAGACGTGTCCTGGGCGGCCTTCTGAGTCTCTGCTCGCCGTACGGCGGGTGAAGGTTTGGGGAATTTACTCATTACCTTCCGGGTAGTCTCTCCCTGTATCTCCTTGGTAGCCCCATATCTTTCAATGAGGTCTACCATTTGGAGACCATCAGTAGGGGCTGCCTGTCCAACCCATGTTTGAAGGGTGTAAGGCAAAGTTCTCCAGAATTTATCAGTCACTATACGATCTAGCATAGCGCGGGGTGACAACACTTCTGGCTGCAACCACTTTTCTATCAGGTGTATCAAGTCATAATACTGGGACCGAGCTGGCTCGGAAGGGGAAAACTTCCACTGGTGTACCCGCTGAGCCCGGACTAACATATTTACCCCAAGACGTGCGAGTATCTCACCCTTGACGATCTCGTAGTCCCTCTGGTGCTCGGGGGGTAGGTCTCTATAGGCTTTCGCGGGTCCTGGAGCCAAAAACGGAGCCACGATCTCGGCCCACTGGTCCCGGGGTAGTCTCTCCCTCTCAGCCACGCCTTCAAACATCTCCAGGTACACCTCGACGTCATCTGACTTTTCCATTTTCTGAATCGCTGTGCGTACCACTTTCCGGACTTCCTGACGTCCCGGGGCAGCTCCTGCTGTCTGCGGCGCTGTGATGTGTTGCATCAGTAGATTGTTGGTTTCCTGTTGCCGCTCCATAGCCTGCTGCTGTATAGCCTGCTGTTGCTTCATAGCCTGCTGCTGCTGCTGTATAGCCAGCTGCTGCTGTCGCATGGCCTCCACAAGCATTTTTACTGTGCTCTCCATCTCCGGACAGCTATCCACCGGGTTTTGCGTCACTTTCTTCACCCAGGACATTTACTGTCATGCAGAGAAAAAAAAAACATCCACAAAAAAAAAAACAGCCTGACCTCACTGCGTATGCCCGCATTCTCCACCAATTGTAGGGATCCGCTCTGGTAGGCAGGGGCCGGGCCGCAGTAATGAGGCATACACACAGGCTTTTAGTTCAAAGTTCAGTGGTTTTAATAACGGGTTCAACAAAAAGTCCAGATAACAAAACCAAAGCAGAACATAAATCACTCCAGTTTGGAGAACCACTGGTCCCAGACTCACCCTTGCTTGGGACGGGCTTAACTAAGTGGCTGCAGGACAGCAGAGACCGCCAGGTGCCATTCCGGGTGGTCTGGTACTCGCTTCCTGGTGCACACTGACACACTGTAACAAAACAAATCTTCCAGGCTGACTCCAGCCAAACTCCTTCCTTCCACACCCACCAACTACAACAGCTCCTTGTTTTATAGGCCTAGTCCACACCCTCAGGTGAGGTACACATCAGCTGACCTGATCACGTGACTATGACCTCATCACAGGTCCTTGAGATCAGGGAAAATCCTGACCAAACTCCAGTCTGCTAGGAGAAATATATCTCCCATCCATCAAGACCCCCTTTGGTGTACCACACACTGTATCAAAAGCTTTTGAGAAGTCCATGAACACCAAGTCCACTGCATTCCCTTGGTCCAGTCCTGAACTTACCCCTTCATAAAAGCTTATCAGATTAGTCTGACAAGAACGATCCCTCGTAAACCCATGCTGATACTGTGTCATGAGGTTATTCAGCCTCAGATACTCCAATATAGTATCCCTTAAAAAACCCTCCAGGATTTTACCCACAGTAGATGTTAAGCTCACTGGCCTATAATTTCCAGGTTCAGTTTTTGCCCCCTTTTTGAATATTGGCACCACATTTGCTATACGCCAGTCCTGTGGTACAGACCCCGTTATTATGGAATCTTTAAAGATTAAAAATAATGGTCTATCTATAACTGTACTTAATTCCTGCAGTACTCGGGGGTGTATCCCATCCGGGCCCGGGATTTGTCAATTTTAGTGATTTTTAGACGCCGCCGTACTTCCTGCTGGGTTAAGCAGGTGACATTTAATGGAGACATTTTTTTATCACTGATCATGTTATCTGTCATGGGATTTTCTTGTGTAAATACAGTTGAAAAAAAGTCATTTAGCATATTGGCTTTTTCCTCATCCTCATCCACCATTTCACCCAGACTATTTTTAAGGGGACCAACACTATCATTTTTTAGTTTCTTGCTATTTATGTAGTTAAAGAATATTTTGGGATTATTTTTACTTTCTCTGGCAATGAGTCTCTCTGCCTCAATCTTTGCTGTCTTGATTTGCTTTTTACAGAATTTATTTAATCTTCTGTATTTATTTAATGCCTCATCACTACCTACTTGTTTTAATTCCCTAAACGCTTTCTTTTTGTCCCTTATTGCGCCCCTTACAGCTCTATTTAGCCATAGTGGTTTCCTCCTAATTCTAGCATGTTTATTCCCATAGGGTATATACTGTGCACAGGTCCTATTCAGGATACTAATAAACGTCTCCCATTTTCTTTGTGTATTTTTATGTCTCAGGATATCGTCCCAGTTTATTGCACCAAGATCATCTCTCATTCGTTGGAAATTTGCTTTCCTGAAGTTTAGTGTCCTTGTAACCCCTCGACTACACATCTTATTAAAGGATACATGAAAGCTTATTATTTTGTGATCACTATTACCCAAGTGACCCCCAACCCTTATATTTGATATGCGGTCTGGCCTGTTGGATAATATTAGGTCTAGCAGTGCCCCCCCTCTTGTTGGGTCCTGAACTAGTTGTGAAAGGTAATTGTCTCTCATAGTTGCCAAAAACTTATTACCTTTGCTGGAACTACAGGTTTCTGTTCCCCAATGTATTTCAGGGTAGTTGAAGTCCCCCATAATAATGACTTCTCCTTGAGTCGCTGCTTCATCTATTTGCTTTACGAGGATATTCTCTGTTGCTTCCATTATTTTAGGAGACTTATAACAAACCCCTATCAGTAATTTATTATTTTTCTCCCCTCCCCTAATCTCCACCCACAGAGACTCTACATCTTCATTAGATTCACAGATATCACGCAGGATGGGTTTTAAGGATGATTTTACATATAAACACACACCCCCACCTCGCTTATTTTTACGGTCATTCCTAAACAGACTATAGCCCTGTAAATTAACCGCCCAGTCGTGGCTCTCATCCAGCCAAGTCTCAGATATCCCCACCATGTCATAATTATGTTCCAACAAAATTAATTCTAATTCCGCCATTTTGTTGGTGAGGCTTCTAGCATTAGTATACATGCACTTTATGTATCTCTCTGAACCTCTATTCTTTCTTAAATTATTAACTGTTCTAACCCCACCCCCCATGCCACCCCACCCCCACCCCCAATTTCATTATTTGTGCCCAGGTCTCTATCTGCACTGCCTTCCCCTCCTATAAAATGAATACCCTCCCCCTAGTCCCTAGTTTAAAGACTCCTCCAACCTTCTAGCCATTTTCTCCCCAGCACAGCTGCACCCTCCCCATTGAGGTGCAGCCCGTCCCTAGCATAGAACCTGTAGCCAACTGAGAAGTCGGCCCAGTTCTCCAGGAACCCAAACCCCTCCTTCCTACACCAATTCTTGAGCCACTTATTAACCTCCCTAATCTCCCGTTGCCTCTCTGGTGTGGCACGTGGTACAGGCAGTATTTCAGAAAATACCACGTTGGAGGTCCTTGCTTTAAGCTTGCAGCCTAATTCCCTGAAATCGTCTTTAAGGACCTTCCACCTACCTCTAACTTTGTCATTTGTGCCAATGTGCACCATGACCGCTGGGTCCTCACCAGCCCCTCCCAGTAATCTGTCAACCTGATCAGCGATGTGTCGGACTCGAGCGCCAGGTAGGCAGCACACTGTTCGACGATCCCTGTCTTTCTGACAGATTGCCCTATCTGTTCCCCTAATAATTGAGTCCCCCACTACCAGCACCTGTCTGACCTGCCCTGCTCTCCTAATTCCCCCCTTACTGGAGCAGACACTCCCCCGGCTTTTGGAGGACATGTCTGGCTGCAGCAGTGCTACCCCTGTACTGACAGGGAAATATTCTACCCCATTTTTACTGAGTCAGTTGTGTGTCAAAAGCATTCAGCCAGACTTGGTTGGTTAGAAGTAGCATTGCTATATTGCTCCTGCAGTGTAACCAGTCCATCTGAGGTGGGCAAATTTTCCTGCAAAAGTAATACTACAATTTTTTTCTGCATTGAAATGTATACACCATTTATTGTGCTAGAGTTGTGCCTCAAAACACCAAAAATACTTATTTGGTTACAAATCGCATTGCTATATTGATACTGCAGTCTTATATGTCCATCTGTAGTGGGCAAATTTTCCTGGCATTGTAATACTGCAAAGTTTTCTCAACATGAATAAATCATACGTAATTTTAAATGGGCATGGACGGTGGTAAGGGACGGGGAAGTGGACGTGATGCTAATGGTGAGCGCAGAGGCCGAGGCTGTGGGCAAGCTGAAACTCTGCCTGCCTGTGGAGCACAACAAACACACACATCATCTTGATCTAGCTACCTCTCCCACTTTGTAGGGGGACAAAACACCACTCTTGATGCCAGACCAGTGTGAAAAGGTTGTTGGATGCATAGCAGATAATGCTTCCAGTCACTTTGCCAGCACCACCCTGTCTTCCACATGGTTCAGTCTCAGCAGCCATGATTCTGGACCACATAATCCTCACCCTGATCCTCCTTCCTACCACCATGCTGAGTGCCTGGAGACAAGTGATCCCATACTTAGACACTCCAAAGACCTGTTCACATTTCCATTTATAGATTCTGGCCTCTCCCCCTGCCCATTTCAATAAGGAAGTGGGGAGATCGCGTGTAGCAATGCCCAAATATTGAAGCAGCCACACTCACAAGAAGGCGACGGTGGGAAAATGCAATTAGTATCACAAGAGCTGGATGATGATGAGACACAATTGCCAACAAGTGGTGGTGTTACGTCAGCAAGTCAGGAGGAGGACCAGGTGCAGAAGTGGAAAAATAGGTGGTGGACGATGAAGTCACTGACCCAACCTGGGAAGCTGACATGCAGAACAAGGACAGCAACACACGGGGAGGGATCCGCAGCACCACAACAGGCAGGAAGAGGCAGTGGTGTGGCCAGAGATTCAAGGTGGGCAACTGTTCGCCAGAGCACCAACATGGGTGAAGTTGCCAAGCCAAGGGTTAGGTGTTCCCGAGTCTGGCACTTTTTTAAAGACAGTCCAGTTAACCCAAAAAAGGCCATTTGCAACATCTGCTGTGCCAGCATCAGCAGAGGCAGGACAACTACCAGCCTGACCACCACCAGAATGCTCAGGCACATGCAAGCAAAGCACCCACTAATTGGGCTGAATACCAGGGTCCAGAAACAGTGTCCGTGGTTGACACCACTGCCTCTTCCCCTGTTGTATGTGCACACCAATCCCCTGTCCACAACATAGGTGAAGATTATTCCATCCCTGCACCTGTCGTTGCACATTGCAACCACCTTGTGCAACCACGTCCACATCCATGTCCCAGCACAGCGTTCAGTTGTCCCTACCCCAGTCCTTGAATGCAAGTGTAAATATGCAGCCACCCACCCACAGGCTACAATACTAGACGACCACATTATCAGACTGCTTGCCCTGGAAATGTTACCGTTTAGGCTTGTGGAGATGGAACCTTTCCGCAACCTCATGGCAGTGGCTGTACCTCGGTACTCGGTCCCCAGCCACCACTATTTTTCCCAGTGTGCTGTCACCCCCTTACACAAGCACGTGTCCCATCACATTAGCCATGCCCTGAACAACACTGTTACTGGGAAGGTCCACTTAACCACGGACACCTGGACAAGTGCTTGTGGCCAGGGATGCTACATTTCCTTGATGGCACACTGGGTGAACATTGTGGAGGCCGGGACCCAGCCGGATCCTGAGATGGAACACGTGCTAGCGACACCGAGGATTGCTGGCCCTGGTTGCCCTGCACCTCTTCATCCTCCATCTCAGAAATGTCAACATCAGTTGTAAACTGGAATCTCTGCAGCACGGCCTCGGCCAAACGGCAACAGGCTCTGCTGAAACTAATCTGCTTAGGTGACAAACTGCACACCGCCGTGGAGTTGAGAGGACTAACAGACCAGACTGATCTGTGGCTCTCGCCCAAAATCTACAACCAGCCATGGTCGTGTGTGATAATGGCGGTAACCTGGTGGTGCCTCTGAAGCTTGGCAACCTCCCACACATACCATGGCTGGCCCACGTGTTCAATTTAGTGGTTCAGCGGATTCTCAAAACCTACCTAGGTTTGCCTGAGCTACTTGTGAATGTATGCCGCGTTTGTGCCCATTTCTACAAGTCAGCTACAGCTGCCACCGCCCTGAGTGACAACCATCTGCTGTATAGGAAAGAATGGCAGACCATTCGGAAATTAGTACACAGTAAAATATTGATATTTGCAGATGATACAAAACTATGTAAAGCAGTCAATACAAGAGAAGATAGTATTCTGCTACAGATGGATCTGGATAAGTTGGAATCTTGGGCCGAAAGGTGGCAGATGGGGTTTAACAATGATAAATGTATGGTTATACACATGAGAAGAAGGAATCAATATCACCATTACACACTGAATGGGAAACCACTGGGTAAATCTGACATGGTGAAGGACTTGGGGATCCTAGTTAATGATAAACTTACATGGAGCAGCCAGTGCCAGGAAGCGGCTGCCAAGGCAAACAGGATCATGGGGTGCATTAAAAGAGGTCTGGATACACATGATGAGAGCATTATACTGCCTCTGTACAAATTCCTGGTTAGACCGCACATGGAGTACTGTGTACAGTTTTGGGCACCGGTGCTCAGGAAGGATATAATGGAACTAGAGCAAGTACAAAGGAGGGCAACAAAATTAATAAAGGGGATGAGGGAACTGCAATACCCAGAGAGATTAGCAAAATTAGGATTTTTTAGTCTAGAAAAAAGATGACTGAGGGACGATCTAATAACCATGTGTAAGTATATAAGGGGAAAATACAAGGTTGCATTCTCTGCGTCTGGAGGAGAGAAGGTTTTTCCACCAACATAGAATAGGATTCTTTACTGTTAGGGCAGTGAGAATCTGGAATTCCTTGCCTGAGGAGGTGGTGATGGCGAACTCAGTCGAGGGGTTCAAGAGAGGCCTGGATGTCTTCCTGGAGCGTAACAATATTGTATCTTACAGTTATTAAATTCTTTAGAAGGACGTAGATCTGGGGATTTATTCTAACGGAATATAGGCAGAACTGGATGGATAAATGTCTTTTTTTCGGCCTTGCTAACTTTGTTACTATGTTACTATGTAATAACTTCAAAAATTACGGATTTACATAAATACTGACCGCAAAAAGTGTTCCAGCAAGGAAAGTATAAAATTTACCTTTATTAACATATAACATACAAATATAAAAACAATAAAATAACAAAATGCCCAGTAGGAGGTATATAATGTATTACCACATCAGTAAATAGGTATATCACAGGTGCAGTATATAGGAGTTGTATAAGAAAAATATCATGGAATAAATTCCTCAACTTCAGACGCCCTGGTATTTATGTATTGGCATAAATGTGCTACCAAGAAGCTACTTGAACCAAGATGATACCCATACAAAACGTAAAAAATGACTGGACCCAAAAGAGAGCTCCAAAGACACTTTAAATTGTGACAAGACGCTATGCCTGATCAGGCTGAACCGAACCGTCCTAAGCACAAATCAAAGGTGGATAAGTTACTGGACCCTGAAAATCCTAAATAACCTACTGCTGTAAAACGGCATAGCTGCAATAGATGCAAAGATATCCCAAAAATGAACTAGTAAATTACCTACGAACTGGACCGTGCTGATGTGCGTGGCAATACCTCCTCCACCCCAACGCGCGTTTCGCTCAAGCTTCTTCCGGGGGCGTTTACTAGTTCATTTTTGGGATATCTTTGCATCTATTGCAGCTATGCCGTTTTACAGCAGTAGGTTATTTAGGATTTTCAGGGTCCAGGACTATATGAGAAACACCTTAGAGATTGTGGAGCGTCTCAGGAGTATTGGAGAAGAAATTAACATTTTCATGTTGCTGCACTTCTATTAAGTGGTCTTCCAGAGAGATATGATACACTCGTGACTGCACTAGATGCACGACCAGATGATGAGATGACACTAGAGTACGTTAAAGGCAAACTTGTGGATGAATTCAAGAGAAAAACGCAGCATGTAAGCCGCAGTAATGAATCCAGAGCAGAAACAGCATTAAAGTCACAGGATTTCCCTAAATATAAGAGCAATCTAAGAGAAACTCGTGAATGTTTTGTCTGTAAAAAGCCCGGCCACCTTAAAGCAGACTGCAGAATTTGGAAAGCAAGAATGAGTCAGCTTAAGGCTATGTGCACACGTTGCGGAATTGCCATGGAAATTTCCGCGGCAATTCCGCACCTCCCTGCCGCGGGAAATCCGCATATTATAGGTATGTGTATTCCCGCTAAATACTAGCGTTTTGCAAGTGGAATTAGCTTGCAGAACGCTAGCGTTTTACAAGCTATCTGACAGGGTGGTCACACGAGTCAAACAAGTGTTTGACTCGTGTGACCAACTTTTTACTATTGATGCCGCCTATGTGCATCAATAGTAAAAAGGTCTAATGTTAAAATAATAAAAAAAATAATAAATAATGATATTCTCACCTTCCGGCGTCCCCGCAGCTTTCCCGCCTCTCAGCGACGCTCCCGGCAAGTTTCGTTCCCAGGAGTCCTTTGCGGCAATCATCCCGATGACGTAGCATCTCGCGAGACCGCTACGTCATCTGGGTGATCTCGAGTCGCAATGCACTCCTGGGAACGCGATTGGCGGGAGCGTCGCTGAGAGGCGGGAAAGCTGCGGGGGACGCCGGAAGGTGAGAATATCATTATTTTTATTTTAATTATTGTTTTTACATGGATATGGTACCCAGGGCTTGGAGGAGAATCTCCTCTCCTCCAGACCCTGGGTACCATCCGCACATGAACCGCTTACTTTCCGCATGGTGGGCACAGCCACATGCAGAAAGTAAGCTGTTCAATGCATTCCTATGGCGGCGGAATCGCCGCGGTTCCGCAAAAAAGAATGAGCATGCTGCGGATTCTCCCGCGATGAGATCCCGCCGCGGAAAAACCCGCAGCATGTGCACAGCATTGCGGAATCTCATAGGCCTTAATGAGTTGTATTGTGTAAGCGGTTTTGCCGCGGTTTCGTGGCGTTTCCGCCGCGAAAAACCGCTAAAAAACAGCAACGTGTGCACATAGCCTAAAAAGCAGAACAGTCATCAAAGGGACAGCTATAAAGGAAGATTCTGTATGTGCTGAAGCTGCATTTCATGCCAGTACAAGCCCATCTGCAAAGCATATATGGTGTATAGATTCTGATGCAAGCAGCCATATGACAACAAGGATTTCGTCACTGACCTTAATGAAAGCAAGTCAGAAAAGGTCATCTTAGCTAATGGTCACTATATGACTTCAGAAGCAGTAGGAGATATCTGCCTCCACTGCCCAGTTTCCTCAGCACAAAGTAGAAAGATCCCAATAAAAGATGTTCTCTATGTTCCCTTGAAAGCAATCTTCTGTCAGTAAAGAAGCTCACGCAAAAGGGGAATGTAGTTATTTTTAAGATAACAGCTGCATCATCTCAAAGAAGGGTCACACTCTTGCAGAAGGAAAAATCCAAGATGAACTTTATCAGCTAAAATGCAAAGAAAGAGTGTACAGTGCTAGACAAGATCTGCATAAGAACTGTATCCATGTATGGCACAGACGTCTTGAGCACAGAGATCCAGAAGCAGTAAGGAAGCTAGCTCAACTTGCAAATGGTATTGAAATCAACCAGTGTAGTCAAATGATGAAGTGGATGAAGTGCACTAGCTGTCTTAAAGGGAAAATAAGTGTTCAAACTCCTAGCAAGAAGAGATATTTTCTCACATTTATTGATGACTACTCCAGATATACAGTCGCCTACCTGCTTCACAGTAAGAAGGAAGTTCCACAGAAACTTGAAGAATATCTTGCTGTAGTGTTTAACAAATTTGGAAGAATGCCAAAAGCCCTGCATGCAGATAATGGAACCGAATATACAAGTGGTAAGGTGCAAACCATTTTGAAAAAGGATGGAATTGTGTTCCAGAATACCACTACCATTCCATAGAACCCAGAACAAAATGGCATTGCAGGGAGAAAGAACCGTACTCTCTGTGAAAGTGGAAGAAGTATGTTGTTTGATGTGAATCTACCTACAATGTATTGGGGAGAAGCCATCATGACAGCTTGCTATCTTCAAAACAGAGTGCCAGGTAAAGCCACAAATAAAACACCATATGAGCTATGGACCTGCGAGAAGCCTAACCTGAAGCACCTCAGGATATTTGGAAGCAAAACGTTTGTGTATGTTCCCAAAAAAAAAATGTTCCAAGTGGAAATCACACGCAAAGCAAGGAGTCCTGGTGGGCGATAGCGAAACTCAAAAGGGATACAGAATCCTGCACACAAAGACCAACACAGTAACAATCAGCAGAGATGTAGTAATTGATGAAAAGTATGTATCGCTCAAATTCCATGAAGTTTCACCAGTTATTCAAACTAAGAAGCAAGAACAAGAATCTCAATCACCAAACCTAGACACCGAAAAGGAAAACACTGAAGTATGGATAAGCTCTGAAGCCACCAAGGAAGACACAGAAGAACTAAGTCAACCTCCAGTCAGGAGATCAGAAAGGCCAAATAAAGGTATCCCAGCTAGATGCCTTTCTTATATGGTCAGAACACTTCCTAAACCAGGTTGGAATGTCAGAAGCCAAAGGTGTGTCTACACCAATGGACCCGTCCTACTTAAATTTGGAAGGGGAAGATCTGCTACCCAGCAATGAGAGTTACAGACAAACAGTGGGGGGTGTTTCTGTACATAGCAGCCACAGTTCGTCCGGATATCACAGCCACAGTCGGAATTCTCTGCCGACGTGTAAGGAAGCCATGCCAAAGAGACTGAAACGTGGTGTACTCGAGTTTGTTTATTGCGAGTCTGACAAGATGATAGCTGATGGTATGACAAAGCCATTATGAAGAGCCAAGATTGTGGACTTCAGAACCACAATGGGACTAACAGGATAAGTAGTTGTTGAGTGGGGGTGTTGGAATATGTTTGGTACAACAACTCCATTCCTGTCTATGAGTGTTTAGTTGCTAGATTTGTATACTGTTTATAAAGTTAGAACAAAAAAAAACCTCCCAGAGGCTCACACAGGGAGAGCATGTGACTGTATTTCCTGTGTCTGTGTATGAGAAAAGCAGCCTGCTGTAGATAATGTACAGATTGAGACACACAAATGATTTATTCCTGATCTATTAAATGTATCATATATTGTTCCTGAATAAACAAGTTCTGTTGTCACACGCTTGGAGAGTATCGTGAGTTTATGTTCCGCTGCCTTTCCCATGACCCTCGCATTGTACGCATTTTAGCCAACACTAATTACTAGTTGCTCACTCTTCTAGATCCACGCTACAAGGAGAACTTTACATTTCTCCTTCCCATGGCGGAGATGTGTAATAAAATGTTTCAGTATTAGAAGGCCCTAGTTGAAGAATTATTAAATAAATTCCAATCTGACAATGCTGGTGGCAAAAGTAACAGTTCCTTGGACAACCAAGAAGTAGAGACGAGGGAAACACGCACGAGATGCAGTAGAGGCAGGGGAACACTGTCAATGGTCTGAGACACTTTTCTCAGACCCTCCCATCATCCAGGCCCTGATGGGGGGGGTAGTGTGACTAGGAGGGAAAAGTTCTGGAAGATGCTGAATGAGTACCTTGCTGACCGTACCAGCTTCATCTGTGATACTTCTCTGCCTTACAACTATTGGGTATTCAAGCTAGACACGTGGCATGAACTGTCTACATGCTTTGGAGGGCCTGCCCTGCCACTAGTGTTTTGGCAGTGGTTTTTTAGTGTTTCCGGGGGTATTATAACCGATAGGCGTATCCGCCTGTCAACTGAAAATGCTGACAGGCTGACTCTTATCAAAATGAACAAGGGCTGGATTAGCCTAGACTTCTGTACATGACCGGATGAAGGCACCGTAAAATAAACTCAAATCCAGTGTTTTTTTTGTTTTTCTTCTGGTGTATCCCCATGCACCCCTTCCCATCCAAACATGGATGCTTCAGAATTTCGTCTTTTTTGTGTCCTCCTCCAGCACCATATTAATAGGGTGATCATGCTACCCTTGCTATAAATGTTTTAGCAGAGTTTATGATGCCCGCATTAACAATTTTAAGAGGCCTACTTTGACCATTCTTTTATATATATATGTATACCTCCCAGGGTAAAAGTTTTTCAGCCAATGCACTTAGTGCATGAGCATGACCAGTCTAGGATACAAACTCCTTAATAATGGGAAAAAATGTTTTCGGAGGCACTCCACTTCCTCTATTCAAAGGGGTATTGGAGTGTCTCCTAATTTTTTGCACCCCTTGCACTTAGTGCACATGCTTTACCAGTCTAGGAGACGCACTCCTTAGTAATAGTAAAAAATGCGTTTCTGATGCTCCACCTTCTAGTTGAGGGAACATTTTTGAAACCAAAAGAGACAGTGGGTTCTATTAGTATGTGATCCAGTGCCTTTTTGTGGGCTGTCAGGGTGTCGTCACATAGGGAGTTCTCACATTGCCTACAGGATTTCACAGCCGGGACAGGAGAGTTTGTACAGTAAGTACAGAAGATCCTGGAATCCTCCATATCTGGCTAAGTAGATACAAAACGCTCCACTATATTCCCCAGCAGTGTTGATGAAATAACAGTCCTTGATGCTGCTACGTTAAACTAAACACTTTTTTCATGGCTAATTCAAATAGATTCCATTGTGTCATAATAATACCTCTCTTATCTGTAATTCGTCTACAGTGAGGTGTGGCAGTATGGATAGCGTATGACAGGCATCTAGTCAGTGATTATTGCCTTATAAATTGTAATCCTTGCTGCTGCTTTTTCCCATGGACTCATTGACATATTCATGTTTTTTTTCGATGATCTGTACTCAGAAATTCATTACAGCTGGCAGTGTTACTTGCGTTTCTCCACAGTTTGTTCCTGCTGCGTACAAGAACATATCTTTTCAGGGCTGATTTAAATCCCTTCTATATTCTACAATAATACGGCTCTTATCTGCATTTCATCTACGGTCAGGTGTGCCAGTAGGTGTAACATATGACAGTCATCTAGTCAGTGATCATTGCCTTATAAATTCTAAGCCTTGCTGCTGTTTTTTTCCATGGACTCATTGATCGATTCATGTTTTTTGCGTTGTTCTGTACTCAAATTCATCAAAGCAGGTAAAAGTAACTGATTTAATGTGTCCATACACAGTTTCTCTCTAGCATCTGTATGTAAGATGTAGTGGTGGGAGACTTTGCACTACTGAAGCTGGAATTACCACTTATGGACTCTTAAGTATTTTGCTTCCATCTATTTTTGGGGGCTTCTTGAAGTATTTTGTAGTCATTGTCCTGCTGGAGGACCCACGATCTAGGATGCAAACCCAGCTTTCTGACCCCAGGAACTAAATTGCGACCCAAAATTCTTTGGGAATCTTCACATTTCATGATGACTTGAACACAGTCGAAGTACCCAGGGCTAGAGGCAGCAAAACAACGTCAAAATTTCTTTGAACCTCCACCATTTAGGACTGTAGGTACTGTGTTCTTTTATTTGTAGGCCTCATTCCATTTACAGTGAACAGTAGAATGATGTGCTTTATGAAAAAAACTATCTTGGTCTCATCTGTCCACAAGACGCCTGCTGGCCCACTAAAAATAGTGGGGACCGTCAGCTGTCCTCTATAAATTGCGAGGGCCACCTGCTGACCCTCCAAGTTTCAAGCTTTACAGTATTAATACGAAAAAAAAAAATTTCCACCTCAGATGGATAAATTATATTGCAGTAGCAATATACGGCTATGTTAGAGTGAGGGTTGCTTGATGGGACTTGACAATTTGAGGCCACCTTCTGGCTCTTTAACAATAGTAAGGGCCGCTTGATGGACCTCTGCAAATAGTGATAGCTGCCTGATGGCAATCTACAAATAGTGAGGGCTGCCTACTGGCCCTGAAAAAAAAAGTGTAACTTCCAGAGTCCCTCCTTCATAAATTAAACCGTATGTGTCTGATCATGTCTCACACACCACTTGTCCAGATAAGGTATTAAACTGATAAAATTACATTTTCTGTAGAATGTTATTTTCGCCATTGAAAGGAATGCAAAAACGCAGCAAAAACACTGCGTGTGAACATAGCCCAACGTGTTTTCATATTATTTATTTTGCCTTAAATACAAGTCATTGTCCTGGAGATAATGTTTCTTATCATTGTTTACAGTCAAATTCATTTTAACTGCAGTTTTGTATGTTTTATTGTCAGTCCATAAAAGTGGCGTAATACTCTGACAACATTGTTCCCAGCAGCGACATGGGATTCAGAGATGCTTCCAGGGGTCTTCCCATGTGTTCTCATGCCATTTCAGCGCTGTTTCCATCGTTTTCAGCAATTTTTAGATCCCTCCAGGCCTCGGTGGGGTGGGTTGGATGCTGGAAAAATGCTCGAGTTTCCCATTGACTTCCATTATACTCGTCACTCGGGTCAAGCAGCCGAGCATTACGATTTGCTCAACTCGAGTAATGAGTACCCAAACAATTTGGTGCTCGCTCATCACTATTGGTGAGGTTGCAGCTCTAATATTGATGACATGGCAGCTCCAGTGGTAGGGAAGTTGCAGCTGCAATATTGGTGAGATGGCAGCTCCGATGGTGGTGACGTAACAGCTCCGATGATGGTGACATGGCAGCTCCGATGGTAGTGAGGTTGCAGCTCTGGTGGTAGTGAGGTGGCAGCTCGAGTTGTGGTGAGGTGGCAGCTCCGATATTGGTAAGGTGGCAGCTCCGATGGTGGTGAGGTAGCAGCTCCATTAGATGTGACGTGGCAGCTCCGATGGTAGTGTGAGGTTGCAGCTCCAATATTGGTGAGGTAGCAGCTTGAAATTGATGAGATGGCAGCTCCAATATTGGTGATATGGCAGCTCCAGTATTGATTAGGTAGCAACTCCAATATTGGTGAGATGGCAGCTCCAATATTGGTGAGATGGCAGCTTCAATATTGGTGAGATGGCAGCTCCAATATTGGTGAGGTGGCAGCTCCAATATTAGTGAGGTGGCAGCGCCAATATTGGTGAGGTGGCAGCTCCAATATTAGTGAGGTGGCAGCGCCAATATTGGTGAGATGGCAGCTCCAATATTGGTGAGGTGGCAGCTCTAATATTAGTGAGGTGGCAGCTCGATATTGATGAGGTGGCAGCTCCGATATTGGTGAGGTGGCAGCTCTAATATTAGTGAGGTGGCAGGTCCGATATTGGTGAGGTGGCAGCTCGATATTGGTGAGGTAGCAGCTCCGGTATTGGTGAGGGGCAGCTCCAATATTGGTGAGGTGGCAGCTCGAATATTGATGAGGTGGCAGCTCCAATATTGATGAGGTGGCAGCTCCAATATTGGTGAGATGGCAGCTCCAATATTGGTGATATGGCAGCTCCAGTATTGATTAGATAGCAACTCCAATATTGGTGAGATGGCAGCTCCAATATTGGTGAGATGGCAGCTCCAATATTGGTGAGATAGCAACTCCAATATTGGTGAGATGGCAGCTCCAATATTGGGAGATGGCAGCTCCAATATTGGTGAGATGGCAGCTCCATATTGGTGAGATGGCAGCTCCAATATTGGTGAGGTGGCAGCTCCAATATTAGTGAGGTGGCAGCGCCAATATTGGTGAGATGGCAGCTCCAATATTGGTGAGGTGGCAGCTCCAATATTAGTGAGGTGGCAGCTCGATATTGATGAGGTGGCAGCACCGATATTGGTGCGGTGGCAGGTCCGATATTGGTAAGGTGGCAGCTCGATATTGGTGAGGTAGCAGCTCCAGTATTGGTGAGGGGGCAGCTCCAATATTGGTGAGGTGGCAGTTCGATATTGGTGAGGTGGCAGCTCCGATATTGATGAGGTAGCAGCTCCAATATTGGTGAGATGGCAGCTCCAATATTGGTGAGATGGCAGCTCCAATATTAGTGAGGTGGCAGCTCCAATATTAGTGAGGTGGCAGCTCGATATTGATGAGGTGGCAGCTCCAATATTGGTGAGGTGGCAGGTCCGATATTGGTGAGGCGGCTGCTCGATATTGGTGAGGTAGCAGCTCCGATATTGGTGAGGTGGCAGCTCTGATATTGATGAGGTGGCAGCTCGATATTGGTGAGGTGGCAGCTCCGATATTGGTGAGGAGGTAGTTCGATATTGGTGAGGTGGCATCTCCAGTTGTAGTGAGTTGGCAGCCCCAATATTAGTGAGGTAGCAGCTCGATATTGGTGAGGTGGCAGCTCCAATATTGGTGAGGTGGCAGCTCGATCTTGGTGAGGTGGCATCTCCGATATTGGTGAGGTGGTAGCTCCGATATTGGTGAGGTGGCAGCTCGATATTGGTGAGGTGGCTGTGGGGTTAGTGCACACTGATTCACTTTATTGTATATTTCAGTATATAATAATGTGATCTTGTGGCTAGTTTGTGCAGTGATAGCAAAGCCTCAAAAGAGGACTAAAATCCTCCAAAAATAAAAAAAAACTGCAGAAAAAAGGCAGCACTGCTTATCTGCCCAGGTCTTTGAACAAATGCACTACAGGATGCAGCCAGCCCATATAGCAAGATGTTGGCAACACAGGTGCAAAATACTATATTGACAGCCACTCACTACCTAACATTCATGGAAGGGGGTGACTGATTAGTATATATTTACACACAATAAAGCGCCTGTATAAGGCTTGGTTCACACCAAATGTAATGCATAAGTATCTGGTTCTCCAGCCTGATTATTACGCCCCTACTATTCGAATTAAGCGGGTGGCCTGCAGTCACTTCAATGCATACCAGTGTGGAACACCCCTGATGCAAGACCAATAAGTGTTTGGTGTTTTCCATGCAACCTGAAAATTATAGTGCACAAAATACATAAAAATAGTGAGGCATTGGTCGTATTTAGGGCCAAAAACATACAAGACTCGCATCCACGTAAAGGGTCCCCACACTTGGCAAGTCCCTACCATTTAAACTAATGCAAAGCCACATAAAGAGGACTAAAATCTGCAAAAATTAAAAAAACAGAAGAAAAAAGGCTTGCACTGCTTTACCTTGCCCAGGTCTTTGAGCAAATGCTCATACAGGATGCAGCCAGCCATATAGCAAGAGGGAGAGGGTGGCAGGCTCGATATTGGTGAGGTGGGCAGCTCGATTTTGGTGCGGTGGCAGCTCGGATGTTGTGCGGGTAGGTTAGATCGATATTGGTGATCGGTGGTAGCTCGATATTGGTGCGGTGGGTAGCTCGATATTGGTTGAGTGTGGCAGCTCGATATTGGTGCAGGTGGGCAGGCCTCGATATTGGTGCTGGTGGGTAGCTCGATTTGGTGCCGTGTGAGGGTAGCTCGATATTGGTGATGTGGGCAGCTTG
>JARQOD010000003.1:415569175-415598696 GCA_033576555.1 Oophaga sylvatica | reverse complement strand
TTATATTTTTGAAAAATTGGGGCAGTATTATAGTGTTTTTTTTATAAAAAGGAGCGTATTATAGGTTTTTTTTTGTATTTTTTTGGGGAGTTTTTTGTATTTTTTTCTTGTTTTTTGGGGGCCGTTTTATATTTTTATTTTTTTAAAATTGGGGCAGTATTTAGTGTTATTTTCCCTTGAATATAGGGGACGTTTTATTGGGTTTTTTTTTTGGGAAAAATTTGGGGGGAAAAAATTTTTTTAGTGTTAATTTTGTCAAGAGGAAAAGGTTTATATTTGTTATTTTTTTTTTACATTGGGGCTTTTTTGTATTTTATTTTTTAATTTTTGGGGACAGTATTATGTAGTTTTTTTTGGTTTTATGGGGGGACAGTTTTTGTAGTTAGGGTTTTGTACTTGGGGAAGTTTTTTAATATTATTTTCTTTTCATAGGGGACAGTTTTTTTGTTTTTATTTTTTGTACTTGGGGCGGTATTTAGTAGTTTTTTTTTTAAAAGGGCGTTTAAGGTTATATTCTTGTATTTGGGGGGATTTTTTTAGTATTTTTTTCTTGTACATAGGGGCGGGGTTTTATATTTATTCTTTTAATAGGGGATTTTTTATTTTTATATTTTGAAAATAGGGGCTTTATGTGTTTTTTTTTTAAATTAGGGGGCAATTTTGTAGTTTTTTTCTTTTACATGGGGGCAGTTTTATAGTTATATTCTTGAAAATAGGGGGGGGTTTTAGTAGTTTTTTCCCTTTAAATTTTTGGGCATTTATTATGTAGTTTTTTTTTTACTTGGGGCAGTATTTTAGTATTTTTATTCTTGTACATGGGGGGCAGATTTTGTTTTTTCTTTTTAATTTGGGGCGTATTTTAATTGTTTTTTTTCCTGTAATTTGGGGGTTAATTTTATAGTTTTTTAATTTAAAAAATTTTTTTGGGGAAACCCAATCTTATTTTTTTGGGTTTTCCCCTTTAAAAAATTTTGATTATTTTTTAAATCTTTTTTGGGGGGCCTTTGTTAAAATAGGGTTTTAATTTTCCCCGGGGGGTTTTAAAGTAAAAATGATTTTTTTAAAAAACCCCCTTTTAATATTTAAAAACCTTTTTTCCCAAAAGGGCCCCCCAAAAAAGGTTTTTTTAAATCCCTTGCAGCTTAAAAAAAATTTTCCCCCCAAAAAAATTTTAATTAGTAATTTTTTGTTTTTGGGGGGGAAAATTTCTTTTTTTTGGGGGAATTTTTCTTTTTTTTTCTTCTTGGGGGAAAAGATTCTGGGTTTTGGGGACTATTTTAGTCGCCTAAATTTGTTGTTTCCAAAAAGGGGAAATTTTTTTTTGGCCCTGGGGGTTTTATGCCCATCCCCCCGTCTTCTTTTTAGGGCTTTTTTTCAAAGGGCAGAAATAAAAAAAGAAAAGGGATTAGATTCACTTTAATTGTTTTGGGGGAAAAAAGACATTTTTATCTTTCCCCCTTTTACCAAAAAAATTAAAATTTTCCCCCAGCAAAAGCTCCGCTTTCCGGTTTTTTGTGTGTGGCCCAAAAAAGGGAAAACCCCCCAAAAAAGAAAATCCCCAAAAATTTGGGAAATTGTATTGTCATTTTTTTGCCCCGCATCTTCAGAAATCCTCATTTTTTTTAAAAAAAAAAAAATGTTTTTTTAACTTTTAGTTTGCCCCCCCCCATTTCCCCCAAAAATTCTTTTCCCCCCTATTGTTTTTTTTTTTTTTTTGGGGGGAAAAATTTTATCTACTTTTGTCCCAAAAAAAAAAGGGGGGGTAATTCACATTTTTGTACTTGCTCAAAAAAAACCCCAGGGGAAAAGGGGGGCCCCTTTTTTAAAATTCTTAGGTTGGGGGTTTCTTGGGTTCCCCCTTTTGAAGAGCAAAAGCTGGATTGATACTCTTTTAAAGGAGTGGGTTTTGTAAGGCAGTGCCATGTGGCAAACCCGTGTTTCCATGGGCCTGAAAAGAAAGGGAGGAGGTAAAAACCCTTTTAAAAAAAGTAGAATTGTTTTGGGGGGAAATAAAAGTCAGTTTTTCCTTGTTCGGGGCCCCCCAAAGTTTGAAACCATGGAAAAAATTGCTATGGCTTTCCTTCATTTGGGGCCCCAAAGGGTTTAAACCAAAAAAGAAGGTAATCTAAAGGGTCAAAAGTCTTTTGGGGCCCAAAGATAAAGGGGGGGGTCTGGGTTTGGGGTTTGTTGGTCACTTCTTTGGGGGGGCCCCCGGGAGTTTGGGGATGAGACATTCAGGAAAAACTTCACCGAGGGCTTCCGTCTTGCACTGCGGGGCAAAGTCTTATTACTCTTGATTCCTGTTTTACACTTTTAAAATAAATTTTTATGTAATTTTTTTTTGGGTTTTGCCTCAATGGACAAGATTTCTCCCCAAACCTTTGTGTTTTTTTAATATAAAAATTGCCAAATTTTTTTTTCAAAAATTTTTCCCAAAAAAAAAATGGGAAGGTCCGCAAATCGTTATAAGGATTTGGGGGGGAGAATTCCTTAGAGAAAATTTTTTTTCGCCAACACCCCCCTTTACATATTGGTTGGTTGGGAAGGGGTTTTCCCCCCAGTTGGTCTTTTTAAAAAAAAAGTTGTGCTTTCTGAAAAAATTGAGTATTTGGGAAGTTTTTGTACCTGATGGTGAGCTGGCGCCCCTTTGGAGCAGTAGTTTGATGCAGCGGGGTCCCTCTCTCGCTGCGTGCAGTGGCGTTTTTCTGGCTCTTTTGCTTTTGAACGATTGTTCTGTGAGATCACGGCACAAAGGGGGAGGGGTCAGACCTGGGGCAAAGAAAAAATTCCCCAAAAACTTTCTTAAAATAAAAAAAACCCCAAAAACCCCAAAAAAAAAAAAGGTTAAAATTTTTTGGGGGGGAAAAAAACCCCGCTAAAAAATTTTTTTAAGAGAGGAACATTGTGCTCAAAAAGGTTTCCCAAAAACGAGAGTAATATTTTCAATGGTTCAAAAATTTCCCTTTAAAAGGAAAAGAATTTTTTACCAAAAAATATTAATTGTGAACCAGCCGCCTATGAGTGGTTCTTTTCGAAAAGCTTTTACGGGGCCCCACCCCGGTTTTTAGGGCCCCGGGCGAAAAAGGGCCCCGGGGGCCCCCCCTTTAAACAAAACCACTTTATAGCACAGATACGGCAGAGAAATGGGTATAGTACAATCCCCAAAAACTTTTTTTTTTCCTTTACATGACTGATATTTTATTTAAATTGTCAAAAAGCTCAAAAAACGCCAAACCCCCACGGCCAGTACAGATGGACATACAGTTCCCCAAAAATTTAGGGGGCCCCCCTTTTTCCCCCCCCCATCCCCATATAATACCCCCTGCAGGATGTCCCCCCCATAATGCTCCATACAGAATATGGGAAAAAAAAAATGCTCCATAAAATTCCCCAAAAAAAAAAGCTCCAAGGATAGGGCCCCAAAAATGTCCAACAAAAAATGGGCTCTCCCCTGCGCTGTATGGTTCTGCACTGTTCGGCCCGGGAAAAGGGGACGGGGAAAAAATCCCTTTTTATCATCTGATTGTCCCCCTTTATCATCTTTTCCCCCTTATCATCATCCCTTCCCCCCCCACATCATCATGGCCCCCCCAAAATTTTTTTTTCCCCAATCCCCCATTTTTCACTTCTCCCCCCTTTTTATTTCCCCCCAAAATTTTAAACCCCCCCCCTTATCTATCCCTCCCCCTTTATCTCTTTCCCTTCATCATCAATCCCCCCCCTTATCAGCAATCCCCGCCCTTTACACACACAGCGCACACAAGCACTCCCCACATCTTACCACCAAAAACCTTTACCACCAAAAAACCCCCAAAATACAACACAAAAACCGCATACTGAACAGGACACACAAAAAAACTTTTTCCTGTCCGGGTCCCCCCGCTTGTCCCCCGCCGGCCGCTGAATGATGACGTCATTTCAGCGGCGCTGCTGTGAGAGAAAAGCGCCGGCGCCCCCTGGAGCCCGGAGCTGCGGCAGCGGAGGCACGGGAGAGGTAAGTATTGTGCCAGCTGCTGCCGGGGGCCTGAGCAAGCGGGGGGGGGGGGCCCAGTGGCGGCGCTGACTCCGCTCTCCTCCGCTAACGGGCGCGGGGGTGCCAGGCTGCGAGTGGGCCCCCCCGCCTGCTCAGGGCCCCGGCACTTGCCGGGTGTGCCGGGTGCTGACGCCGGCCCTGAGCATTGGACTATACAAACAGCCGTCCCATGAGCTGGTTCTTACAGTAACAGCATTGACTATACAGGCAGCTGCCTCATGAGCTGTTTTTTTACAGTAAGACTGGTGAATAAATGAACAGCCAACCACAGGATCTGAGTCTTTAATGTAAGAGTGTTAACTATATGAAAACCCGACCTCGGGAGCTGTTTTTTTACTGTAAGAGTAAATACTATATGAACACTTGATCTAAAGAACTGCTTCTTTATAGTAAGAGCAGATACTATATGGACACCTGATATCAGCAACTGGTCATTTACTATAAGAGCAGGTACTATGTGAGTTGGTGACAGTTATTTACTGTAAGAGTGTAGACTACATGATCAGCGACTTCAAAAGCTGGTTCATTAGCATAAGAGCACGGACTATATGAAACAGTTGGCCTAGGAAGCTGGCTATTTACTGTAAGAGCAGTGACTATGTGAATGCTGACCTCAGAAGCTTGTTATTTACTGTAAGAGCAGTGACTCTATGAACAGCCAACCTCTGAAACTGGTTCTTTACTGTAAAAGTGGTGACAATATAATGACTCGACCTTAATATCTGGTTATTTACTGTAAGAACGGTGACTATATGAAGTGCTGACCTCTGGAGCTGGTTCTCTGCTGTAAAAGTGGTGACAACAAGATCAGCCTACTTCAGAAGCTTGTTCATTCCTGTATTAACAATGACTATATGAATAGTTGGCCTAGGAAACTGGTTATTTTCTGTAAGAGCAGTGACTATATGAAATCCTGACATCAGGAGCTGGTTATTTCCTGTAAGAGCACTGAGTATATGAACATCCAACCTCCGGAGCTGGTTCTTTACTGTAAAAGTGGTGACAATATAATGACTCAACCTCAGGATCTGGTTATTTACTGTAAGAACGGTGACTATATGAACATCCAACTTCCAGAGCTGGTTCTTTACTGTAAAAGTGGAGACTATATAAAACTGCTGACTATATAACTTCAGGAACTGCTTCTTCACAGTAAGCGGTGACTGTACGCAGTCGAGCTCAGGAGCTGGTCACAGTTGATGGTGTCAAGGCTTAGATGTTTTATTAGAAAAATATAACAAATAGTTATGAACATGTGGAAAAATCTTTGTTTTGAATGTTGATCGGCACTTGGGATTGGGAAGAAAAAATGTGCTCTTAGGGCCGACTGGGACACGCATTGTGGATTGTACCCATCTCCCATTCCCTTTATCCTCTTCCATCCCTCGTGTATCTTTTTCCACCCGCATTATGTAACTATGTAACTATTATATACTCCTGTTTTTTTTCTGTATAAGACCCATATAAACCCAAGAAGGCACAAGTTGTTCTCACCATCATAATTTCTGGCCTCCACGTCAACGTTCCTTTGTTGTTGAAGAGGCAGGAACATCTAGGAAGGAAGATATTGAGGGTCATTACATGGAAGCCGATGGGACGAGAGTGTACATAGCATATAAATTAACATAAGCCCTTGTGTCACCTATGGTGATTTTACCTATATCTGATTTTAGGAAAGTTTGGCGATAACCAATATGGCAGCCAATGCATAATTTTGATGGTTGTCACCAGTCTTTTCTAGAGTCCTGACCACCAATTATGCAGGTATATATGGGTGCAACGAGTGGAGACTATACCACCAAGAGATGATGACTCAAGGATTCCTTAAGGAGAGAATTTCAGGAAACAAGTTTACCCTGAGGACCTCGACAGCCCATATGTCCCCGCGACATGTAGAGCGGTCTGCCCTTTCCTGTCGGAAGCATTGACATCGGCACCGAGTGTCAGGAGGTCATAGACAATCTCTGGCTGGTTGGCCGCCACTGCCACCAGTAGAGGAGACTGCGGAGGAAAGAAAACATGACTTTAGGTCATTGGACAACCATCATTGAACATTTTTAGGAGCCTACAAAAGTTCTCCATAAAACTTTCTAACTCTATCGTTGCCTAAATGTAATTTATTTGCCGTTTCTAGATGATAACGTTGAGCCATGGAGAAAAATGTCCCAAAAATCCATCCAAAAATAAGACACAGAAGAAAAATCCACCGGTTGGATTCATCTTTGAAAGTAGATGTATTATTTTGCTTTCCCGAACAATGCATGAGAGTACAATGGGTACACACCGACCAAAACCCAGGGGGACGGGGTAGAGATGATAAAAAGCCAAGCCACGATTAATTTTTAGAATCTACTGACCTTCCCATTATGTTCCTTGGCATCCAGTTGACCATATTGTAAGAAGCGCTCAGCCACGGCATATGATTGATAGCGCAAACCTCTCGCTGTGTAGAGGTGAAGGATTCTGGGGATAATTATCAAAAAAATTAAAAATTTGGAAGAAAACAAACTTCAAATTTAGAATTTGCAAGTTTTTGCCCAATGACTAATTGACCCAATAGGCAGATTAGAAAATAAAGATGGGAAATATCTCATGAAGCTAAGACACCAACCAATGTTAGTCTACGTGACTTTGATATCTCATCTCACTACTTACGTGTCTCCATCCTCATCACGATGCAGAAGTTGCTCCGGACTAATACTCTGGATTTGGCTTCTTGCTTCCTCCAGCTCTAAAGGCATCAGATCTGGAACCACAAATCCCGACATCCTCAGAAAAGTGTCAGCTCTGGTGGTAGAACAAGTCCCTGAACTGTGTCCCATCCAGGATGGATTGTGGGCAAAGGTGGCCATGTACGAGCCTGGAGAGGCAATCTAAGCAAGAAAAACAGAATATTACATACAGTACAGACCAAAAGTTTGGACACACCTTCTCATTCAAAGATTTTTCTGTATTTTCATGACTATGAAAATTGTAAATTCACACTGAAGGCATCAAAACTATGAATTAACACATGTGGAATTATATACTTAACAAAAAAGTGTGAAACAACTGAAAATATGTCTTATATTCTAGGTTCTTCAAAGTAGCCACCTTTTGCTTTGATGACTGCTTTGCACACTTTTGGCATTCTCTGGATGAGCTTCAAGAGGTAGTCACCGGAAATGGTTTTCACTTCACAGGTGTGCCCTGTCAGGTTTAATAAGTGTGATTTCTTGCCTTATAAATGGAGTTGGGACCATCAGTTGTGTTGTGCAGAAGTCTGGTGGATACACAGCTGATAGTCCTACTGATTAGACTGTTAGAATGTGTATTATGGCAAGAAAAAAGCAGCTAAGTAAAGAAAAACGAGTGGCCATCATTACTTTAAGAAATGAAGGTCAGTCAGTCTGAAAAATTGGGAAAACTTTTAAAGTGTCCCCAAGTGCAGTTGCAAAAACCATCAAGCGCTACCACGAAACTGGCTCACATGAGGACCGCCCCAGAAAGGAAGACCAAGAGTCACCTCTGCTTCTGAGGATAAGTTTATCCGAGTCACCAGCCTCAGAAATCGCAGGTTAACAGCAGCTCAAATCAGAGACCAGGTCAATGCCACACAGAGTTCTAGCAGCAGACACATCTCTACAACAACTGTTAAGAGGAGACTTTGCGCAGCAGGCCTTCATGGTAAAATAGCTGCTAGGAAACCACTGCTAAGGACAGACAACAAGCTGAAGAGACTTGTTGGGGCTAAAGAACACAAGGAATGGACATTAGACCAGTGGAAATCTGTGCTTTGGTCTGATGAGTCCAAATTTGAGATCTTTGGTTCCAACCACCGTGTCTTTGTGGGACGCAGAAAAGGTGAACAAGTGGACTCTACATGCCTGGTTCCCACCGTGAAGCATGGAGGAGGAGGTGTGATGGTGTGGGGGTGCTTTGCTGGTGACACTGTTGGGGATTTATTCAGAATTGAAGGCATACTGAACCAGCATGGCTACCACAGCATCTTGCAGCGGCATGCTATTCCATCCGGTTTGCGTTTAGTTGGACCATCATTTTTTTTTCAACAGGACAATGACCCTAAACACACCTCCAGGCTGTGTAAGGGCTATTTGACCAAGAAGGAGAGTGATGGGGTGCTACGCCAGATGACCTGGCCTCCACAGTCACCAGACCTGAACCCAACCGAGATGGTTTGGGGTGAGCTGGACCGCAAATTGAAGGCAAAAGGGCCAACAAGTGCTAAGCATCTCTGGGAACTCCTTCAAGACTATTGGAAGACCATTTCCGGTGACTACCTCTTGAAGCTCATGAAGAGAATGCCAAGAGTGTGCAAAGCAGTAATCAAAGCAAAAGGTGGCTACTTTGAAGAACCTAGAATATAAGACATATTTTTAGTTGTTTCACACTTTTTTGTTAAGTATATAATTCCACATGTGTTAAATCATAGTTTTGATACCTTTAGTGTCAATGTGCAATTTTCATAGTCATGAAAATACAGAAAAATCTTTGAATGCGAAGGTGTGTCCAAACTTTTGGTCTGTACTGTATATTTATCTATTACAAGTAAAATGTCACCATTAATGGAAAGGATTTCATATTAGGACACTAAGTATATGGGAGGATACCACGTGTTTACATGTAGATCTTTCAAACTATAAGGATGGCTCTGGAGGGCTGGCTGAGCCAGATGTGGACACCTAGAGTCCGTAGACGTATGTCCTCCCTGTAATAACAACAGCACTTCTCACCCCGATGTCCATGTCCGCAGCCGGAGAGTCGGTCTTCCCCGTCTCATATCTATCTTCATGGCTGTATATCGGGCCAGGCCTGGAGACATACAGGTCCTCCAGTGGAGAGTAGGTGTAGTGAGGGGCTGCTCTATGGTACACAATGGAGTCATCTTTTTGATGGCTGGAGCCGTGATGGAGGAAAGACTGAGGACCAACTGAGACTGAAAGAAGAACATGAAAAGCGTTCTAGTCTACGGTGACACAATAAGAAATACATGATGACAAAGATAATAAAGATAAGGGAAGTAAATAAGAGAAAGTAGAAAAGACTGTAACCTAGAAGAAATATCTAGCAGTTTATTTAGAATTGTAATTGTCATATATCCGTATTATATCCAGGGCATCATATTCTGCTGGTGCAGTCACTGTGTAATACATTGCATTACTGATCCTGAGTTTACATCATGTATTATACTCCAGAGTGCACTCACTATTATACTCTGAGTGCATCACTGTTACATACATTCTACATTCAACTGATCCTGAGTTACATCCTGTATTATACTCCAGAGCTGCACTCACTATTCTGCTGGTGCAGTCACTGTGTACATACATTACATTACTGATCCTGAGTTACATCCTGCATTATACTCCAGAACTGCACCCACTATTCTGCTGGTGCAGTCACTGTGTACATACATTACATTACTGATCCTGAGTTACATCCTGTATTATACTCCAGAGCTGCACTCACTATTCTGCTGGTGCAGTCACTGTGTACATACATTACATTACTGATCCTGAGTTACATCCTGCATTATACTCCAGAACTGCACTCACTATTCTGCTGGTGCAGTCACTGTGTACATACATTACTGATCCTGAGTTATATCCTGTATTATACTCCAGAGCTGCACTCACTATTCTGCTGGTGCAGTCACTGTGTACATACATTACATTACTGATCATGAGTTACATCCTGTATTATACCCCAGAGCTGCGCTCACTATTCTGCTGGTGCAGTCACTGTGTACATACATTACATTACTGATCCTGAGTTACATACTATATTATACCCCAGAGCTGCACTCACTATTCTGCTGGTGCAGTCACTGTGTACATACATTACTGATCCTGAGTTACATCCTGTATTATACTCCAGAGCTGCACTCACTATTCTTCTGGTGCAGTCACTGTGTACATACATTACATTACTGATCCTGAGTTACATCCTGCATTATACTCCAGAACTGCACTCACTATTCTGCTGGTGCAGTCACTGTGTACATACATTACTGATCCTGAGTTATATCCTGTATTATACTCCAGAGCTGCACTCACTATTCTGCTGGTGCAGTCACTGTGTACATACATTACATTACTGATCATGAGTTACATCCTGTATTATACCCCAGAGCTGCGCTCACTATTCTGCTGATGCAGTCACTGTGTACATACATTACATTACTGATCCTGAGTTACATACTATATTATACCCCAGAGCTGCACTCACTATTCTGCTGGTGCAGTCACTGTGTACATACATTACATTACTGATCCTGAGTTACATCCTGTATTATACTCCAGAGCTGCACTCACTATTCTGCTGGTGCAGTCACTGTGTACATACATTACATTACTGATCCTGAGTTACATCCTGCATTATACTCCAGAACTGCACTCACTATTCTGCTGGTGCAGTCACTGTGTACATACATTACATTACTGATCCTGAGTTACATCCTGTATTATACTCCAGAGCTGCACTCACTATTCTGCTGGTGCACTCACTGTGTACATACATTACATTACTGATCCTGAGTTACATCCTGCATTATACTCCAGAACTGCACTCACTATTCTGCTGGTGCAGTCACTGTGTACATACATTACTGATCCTGAGTTATATCCTGTATTATACTCCAGAGCTGCACTCACTATTCTGCTGGTGCAGTCACTGTGTACATACATTACATTACTGATCCTGAGTTACATCCTGTATTATACTCCAGAGCTGCACTCACTATTCTGCTGGTGCAGTCACTGTGTACATACATTACATTACTGATCCTGAGTTACATCCTGCATTATACTCCAGAACTGCACTCACTATTCTGCTGGTGCAGTCACTGTGTACATACATTACATTACTGATCCTGAGTTACATCCTGTATTATACTCCAGAGCTGCACTCACTATTCTGCTGGTGCACTCACTGTGTACATACATTACATTACTGATCCTGAGTTACATCCTGCATTATACTCCAGAACTGCACTCACTATTCTGCTGGTGCAGTCACTGTGTACATACATTACTGATCCTGAGTTATATCCTGTATTATACTCCAGAGCTGCACTCACTATTCTGCTGGTGCAGTCACTGTGTACATACATTACATTACTGATCATGAGTTACATCCTGTATTATACCCCAGAGCTGCGCTCACTATTCTGCTGGTGCAGTCACTGTGTACATACATTACATTACTGATCCTGAGTTACATACTATATTATACCCCAGAGCTGCACTCACTATTCTGCTGGTGCAGTCACTGTGTACATACATTACATTACTGATCCCGTAATGATCCTGAGTTATATGGTGATGTTGGGTATTTCAGTTCTGAAGCTTCAGAACTGTGAGCACAGCTCTTGAGTGTTACAGTATATTTCAGGGTAAAGGGATAATATGAAGCTTCTGGTCACTAGTTCACATTGTGTCATTTTCGTGACATCATCTTTTTTGTCAGGGAGTCCCTCAGACTCTGCTACAACTAAATCCTCTGCATCCTCTATTCTTTCATATTTGGGCGCAGAGTCAGCAGAAGATAAAAAAGCGACTGCTCTGTAGAAAATATTAGTAACTTGTACAATTGTCTCTTAAAAAAAATCTATGAATTAAAGGAAGAGAGGACGCACCTGGATCCGGCTGATAATCCATTACAGATGCAGAAACCTAGAGAACGATAAGACACAACATTGTAGCTGCTCGGCTGATACATAACAGAGGTAGAGAACGAAGACGGTCCGATCAACAGTCCTGGACTGAATGCTCAGAAAGGGCAACTGAAGGGACGAAATAAGCTATAATGATGCCTGACACGTGCACTTCATCCATGTATGTATTATCTATCTATCTGTCTACAGTGGGGGAAATATGTATTTGATCCCTTTCTGATTTTGTAAGTTTGCCCACTGACAAAGACATGAACAGTCTATAATTTTAAGGGTAGGTTAATTTTAACATTGGGAGATAGAATATCAAAACTAAAATCCAGAAAATCACATTGTATAAATTATATAAATTTATTTGCATTTTGCAGTGAGAAATAAGTATTTGATCCCTCTGGCAACAAGACTTAATACTTGGTGGCAAAACCCTTGTTGGCAAGCACAGCAGTCAGACGTTTTTTGTAGTTGAGGATGAGGTTTGCACACGTCAGGAGGAATTTTGGTCCAGTCCTCTTACAGATCATCTCTACATCATTAAGATTTTGAGGCTGTCGCTTGGCAACTCGGACCTTCAACCCCTCCATAAGTTTTCTATGGGATTAAGGTCTGGAGACTGGCTAGGCCACTTCATGACGTTAATATGCTTCTATTGGAGCCACTCCTTTGTTGCCTTGGCTGTATGTTTTGGGTCATTGTCTTGATGGAAGACCCAGCCATGACCCATTTTTAATGTCCTGGCGGAGGGAAGGAGGTTGTGACTCAGGATTTTACGGTACATGGCTCCATCCATTCTCCCATTGATGTGGTGAAGTAGTCCATCTTTTCCCTTTCCACCATCATTGCCTGTTCCCACACCATTCCCATCATTGCCAATTCCACCACCTTCATCATTTCCTCTTCCCCCACCACCCCCATTATTGCCCTTTCCACCACGACCATCATTGTCCTTTCCACCACCACCATCATTGCCTTTTCCACACCATCCCTATCATTGCTCATTCACCACCTCCATCATTTCCTCCTCCCCACCCCCATTATTGCCCTTTGCACCATGACCATCATTGTCCTTTCCACCACCACCATCATTGCCTTTTCCACACCCCCATCATTGCCCATTCCACCACTTCCATCATTTCCTCCTTCCCTATCACCTCCATCATTGTCCTTTCCACCATCATTGTCCTTTTCACTACCACCATCATTGCCTTTTCCCCAACCACCCCATCATTGCCCATTCCACCACCTCCATCATTTCCTCCTCCCCCACCACCCCATCACTGTCCATTCCACCACCTCCATCATTGCTTTCTCCCCATCACCCCATCATTGCCTTCTCCGCAATCACCCCATCATTCCCCTCTCCTCCCTACACACAGCACCATTCACTTCTATGCACATTCCCCTGCAGAGCAACGCACGCACACCACGCAGCACACACAAACACACACACACCACCTCTAGTCTCACCTTTCCACATGCTCTCCCGCAGTATCACCTTCACCGGCAGCTTTCTCTCCCGGGTACAGACGTGGCGCTGAATGATGTCATCCAGCCGCCGCTGACTGTATGAGAGACAGGAAGCAGGACAGATCACTGCAGCTCCGCTGCTGCCATTTTCTCTTGTAGGCAGCGGAGCTGCAGGGATCTCTCCCTGCCCGCCGCACATGAGGATAATCTGGCCAGGGGCCCCCGGAGCCTCTGGGCCCCATTGCAACTGCACAGGCTGCACATGCAGTGTGTCCGCCCCTGCTTAAAATTATAGACTATGTCTTTGTCTGTAGGCAAACTTACAAAATCAGCAAGGGATCAAATAATTAATTCCTTCACTGTATTATGTATCTATTATCCAACTATCTATCATCTATCTATCTATTATCTATCTATTATCCATCTATTATCCATTATCTATCTATTATCTAACTATTATCCATCTATTATGTATTATCTATTATCTATCTATCTATCTATATATTGTTTATCTATCTATCTATAATCTATCTACGAAAATATTTCTTACCACACTGTGTGCACCAAGAATTAAACAGACATTGATTTATGGATACTGAGCTGCATTACAGCCATATAGAATATATATAGAATATATTTATAAAGATCAAATACAAAAGAACAAATTGGTCAATTTCTGGGAGCCCACCAGCCACAACAAGGTGAACCATTTATTGCTTGGACCCATAGCTCTTAGATTTACCTCTCATGGGTGTAAAGAGCAAGTAGGATCCAGCGCTAACTAAAAACAGCCTCAGGGTGAGCTCACACTCTGAGTATAGACTGCGATGCATGGACCAGGTGCCAAACTTGACAGCCTCCTGTATGCCACTAAAGCTGTCGACTTCAGTTGAGGAGACCCACGACCGTCCGGTACATCACCGTCTGTTCTCAGACCGCGACACAGTGATGTTTAACATCAGCCTTAGACTGCTGGGAGGATTGGCTAGAAGTAGTGTTGAGCGATAGTGCTCGATATCTAAAAATATCGTATCGAAATTGTATCGCCGATATCACTAAATATCGTCGATATCCGATTACGATACCGGAAGTCCCATGTAAGTCTATGGGAACAAAATATCGCAACTAAAAAAAACCTTTATTTCCTTGTAAACACTAAATATACACACATAGAATACATATATATATATATATACATGTCATTGTGACATATATATATACATATATGTATAGTTTATACACTTCTACATAGTAAAATATCCTCTGATTCAATTGCCGGGTAAAGCCGGCTTCTGTGAAAAGACAGAAGCACCCGACATGAAATGACACTTGGTGTACATAGGGTTAACCATGTCTTTTCATGTCGTTTGCAATCTGATTTGCACAAACAATTACATCAGTCTATGTGTGCAAAATTTCACACCTGTAGGGGTTAATTAAAGGTGTAAATTCGTTGTAAAAAAAACGGACTTTTTGCTACGAATTTACACCTTTAATTAACCCCTACAGGTGTGAAATTTTGCACACTTACACTCATGTAATTGTTTGTGCAAATCAGATATCAAACTACATGAAAAGACATGGTTAACTCTATGTAAACCAAGTGTCATTTCATGTCGGGTTCTGCATTTTCACAAAAGCCTGCAATTGAATTAGCGGCTATTATACTATGTAGAAGTGTATGAACTATAAATATAAATATATATATATATATGTGTCACAAATTTAATGACATGTATATATATATATGAGGTGTAAAATTGCTGAAAAAAAATGCGTGGGCTCCCGCCCTATTTTCGCAACCAGACAGACAAAGCCAGTGAGTGGGGCAGATAATAATAGCCCAGAGAGGGACCATTATTTTTGGCCCCCCCCCGGCTACTAACATCTGCCCCCAGACACCCCAGAAAGGGCAAATCTCTAATTAGATTTGCCCTTTCAGGCACTTTGCCCGTCTATTCCCATTGCCCTGTAGTGGTGGCGAATGGGTTAATAAGGGGTTAAAATGACCTTGCAATTGAAAGGTCACTTTAAGCCAGGTTAATAATTGAGAGCTGTCAATTAGACAACTATCAATTATTAATCCTATTGTATGAAAGAAAAATCAAACACACAACTTTAATAAAAAAGAAGTTTAATGAAATAATCACACAGTTTTTGACCATATTTTTTTTCCTGCTAAAACCATTTCCTGTAATAAAAATAAAATAATAAAGCAAAATTATTCTTACCAATCCGATGTACAGTCAGGTCCCACGGTGTAATCCTTCAGAAAGGGTTAATGTTTACTGCAGGGACCGCAGCTAATGCTGCAGCCTCACAGTAAACCCCCAAATGAATGAGTTCCTCTCCTGGCTGACAGGAGAGGAAGTGGAAAGCTTAATTGATTGCTTTCCACTTTCACTTCAGGTCAGCCAGGGACACCATCAGTGACGTCAGAGGGAACTGGTTAACAAAAATAGGGGATCCCCTCGAAAAAAATTGGCGTGGGGTCCCCCCTATTTTTGTTAACCAGCCAGATGAAGCAGACCGCTGAGGCCTGGATTTTCAGGCTGTTAAGGAGCCAAGATCCATGGACCTTGCCAGCCTGATAATACCAGGCCACAGCAGTCTGCATATCTTGGCTGATTAACAAAAATAGGGGATCCCCTCGAAAAAAATTGGCGTGGGGTCCCCCCTATTTTTGTTAACCAGCCAGATGAAGCAAACCGCTGAGGCCTGGTTTTTCAGGCTGGTAAGGATCCAATATCCATGGACCTTGCAAGCCTGATAATACCAGGCCACAGCAGTCTGCTTAGCTTGGCTGGTTAACAAAAATAGGGGATCCCCTCGAAAAAAAAAACGGCGTAGGGGTCCCCCTATTTTTGTTAACCAGCCAAGTAAAATGCAGACTGCTGCGGCCTGGTATTAAAAGACTGTCAAGGCCCATGGATTTTGGCCCTCAACAGCCTGACAATACCAGGCTACAGCAGCCCCACATTTGGCGCATCAAAAGATGTGCCAATTGTGGCACTTTACCCGGCTCTTCCCACTTGCCCTGTAGCGGTGGCAAGTGGGGTAATAAGGGGTTAATGTCACCGTTGATTGCACGGTGACAATAAGCCCGGTTAATAATGGAGAGGCGTCAATAAGACACCGATCCATTATTAATCCCAAAGTTATTAAATGTATAAAAAAAAGACACAGCAAAAAAAAGTCTTTTAATGAAATAAAAGAGACAACACAGTTTTCATTTCTTTTATTGTACTCTCATTCCTGCGACGCCATCGATCTCCTGTAAAAAAAGAAAAAAAACAAACCAACAGTATACCACCTGTCCGACGCAGTCCATAGTAACGACAGTCCCACGACGATCCAGCTCTGCTACATTGCAATGACAGGCAGAGCCTGTCATCGCGACGCAGCACAGCTGATTACCTGCTTCCCCGGCGGTGACGTCATCGGACTGACTGCTTTACGGCCGGGATTACCCAGCAGTCACTGCAGTTATCGCGAGAAACTGCATGTGACCGCCGGGGAGAAGAGGATGGCGGCCATGAAGCAGTCCAGGACGTGACCGCCGGAGATCTTCTGCCAGGTAAGTGCCGCTGACTCCTGACAGACCCGACCGACGGACACTGACAGTGACAGACCCGACCGACGGACACAGACAGTGACAGTGACAAATCCGATTCCGGTATTCGATAAGACGAAAATATCGAAACGAATTATCGAAAGGCCGATAGAGCTAATATCGGCCGATAGCCGATATTTGCAGTATCGTATCGCTCAACACTAGCTAGAAGTATTGTCTTCATGGCAGTAATGCAGTTTACATGAGATATATTTAATACTGCTGTCAGTCATTGTCTTATAAAAAAGTTTAAGCTGCAGCGATTGGAGCGAGCTCAGGTTGCCGCTGTTACAGGCAGCTATGTATCACAAGGTTAAAGAGACTGGCACCCGGCGTGTGATGTGCTTGTACAGAAACAGGGTTAATTGTAGATTCTGTTCTCTTGTATACAGCATATACCCAGACACTATGGGGTAGCAAAGAAACGTTGCAGAAAAGTCAATAAAGATCTATTTCCTTTTCTATATTTTGTATCCTTTTGAATCACACACACAGACAATGTTACATTGACATGTGGCAGATTATAGCAGACATTAGTCTGTCCGTCCTGTCCACCTGAAAGAGGCTCGGCAAAACTGCAGAACATTTTTAGCTAGATAAATAGAATGAGTTTTCAGTTGCAGAAACTTGTGTAACATATCTGCGCAGTACCGCTAATTAAGCAATAACTCTGCGCAAACAGATTTCTATAGGGATATAAAGAGAATAAATAAATCAAAAAAACTGTAAATAAATAATAAAAATAAAATTATATATATATATATATTTTTTTTTTAATATGGCTCATGATCTAAATATATATACACAATATAGATATAAATTATTATAATAATATAATAAAATAACATTTAATTAGAATACATTTTCACTAGTTACCTGGCCGGGGTTGTGCTGTCGTTTCTGCTCGAGAAGCTGTTTAACTGTTTGTGGAGGGGAACAGTACGGCCTGCAGTCTATAATAGTGGGAAAATGCAAGAAAAATACATTTACATAGAAATACATGCTGTCAGATACTAGTGGGTGGAGCTGCCGGCAAGTCCGAGCATTGCGTTGGTATCCTCGTCTGAGTTAAATGGCCGGCTGACTCTTCCCTTATAATGTTTATACTGGACAGTGACATATATTTAGGTTTTCTGCTAAAGTACTTCATCAGTATTAGGTGCCAACCTTTACTCAGATAGCTTGTTAATATTTGTTACATACAATTTGCCCATAATCAGCTGATAGTTTTCTAAAAATTATAATAGATTTTTTTTCAAGTAACCTCAAAATTCTGTTAAACAAAAAAATGGAAAATAAGCAAATACAACAAATAACATATAGCTAAAAACATTTAAAAACATTCATAAAATATGGTTAAATAAAATAAATAAATAATAATAAAAGTAAAAAAAGTAATGTAAAAGTATAAAATAAGCAAATACAATAAAACATTGTAAAAACATTACACAACAAATAATATAAAACACACACTTAAAGCAATAATAAAAAAATGCAAAAAAAAACCAAAACAATATATAACCAATAATTTGATAGAATATCAAAAAAGGGCTAAATCAAAAAGAATAAAAAAAGGAAAGAAAAAGTATAAAATAAAATGATAAAGTAATATAAAAACTATACGCAATAAACATGAAAACACTGATAGATTTAGAAATACTAGTACAAAAATGCAATGAAAATAATAACATAAACAATTTATTAACATGAATTTGATAGAAAATTATAAAACTTGCTGATTCTCAGTGATCTCAGTCTGATACCAGTCATAGGATGATGCAAAAGTGAAAAATAACTAATGATTGTATTAATCATTATTCAGATCTGCACCCAGGAATTCCCCGATATTGTACTGCAATTCTCATGCAAAAAATCAAATAAAAAAAAAATAAAAAGTGTCCTCCGTTTGTCACAAATGTTATTACTCCCCCTATTCTTATTGTAAATCACATGAGCAGAAATGAAATTTACGTTGGGTTTGGTGCGGTTTTTCCTTTTCATGAGAAGTAAAGTCCTCTGCATCATGGCTCCCTGGAGATTATTATGATTGCTGCTGCTGAGTAGGGAGTCACTTACAGAGGCCACCGAGGAACGGCCACAGAAATTCTCATGAATGCAGGTGGTATAGGAAAGCACACAACGGTCATAGTAATACTGCGACATCCGGTCACCAGCATGCACAGAGTCTACACGTGCATGTGACCTTGTCATGTGATCACAGGAACCTAAAGTCAAAAGCAGTAGAGTAACAAGAGTCCGATGGGCCTGGATGGAAAATTTGGAACTGCCCCTCTCCCTGAATGTTGATCAGATGTATGGGCCCTCATAGCGATCTAAATCCTATAGGACATACGTATTGGTTTCTCTCCCCATTATGTAGTAATGACCCCCATCCTGGTATATATATTCCCATCCTGGTATATATGTCCCCCATACTGGTATATATGTACCCCATCCTGGTATATATGTACCCCATCCTGGTATATATGTACCCCATCCTGGTATATATGTGCCCCATCCTGATATATATGTCCTCCTTCCTAGTATATATATCCTCCATCCTGGTATATATCCCCATCCTGGTATATATGTCCCCTGTCCTGGTATATATATCCCTGTCCTGGTATATATGTCCTCCATCCTGGTATAATATATATCCCCCATCCTGGTATATATGTCCCGTATCCTGGTATATATATCTCTGTCCTGGTATATATGTCCCCCATCCTGGTATATATGTCCTCCTTCCTAGTATATGTTTCCCATCTTAGGCCCCTTCCTGGTATATATGTCCCCATTCCTGGAATATATGTCCCTCAGCCTGTTATACATGTTCCTCCTTCCTAGTATATATGTCTTTCTTCCTGATATATAAGTCCTCCTTCCTGGTATATATGTCCTCCTTTCTAGTATTTATGTCCTCCATCTTGGGACCCTTCCTAATATATATATATGTCCCCCATCTTGGGACCCTTCCTGGAATATATGTCCATCCTGGTATATATGTCCTCTATCTTGGGAGCCTTCCTAGTATATGTTCCCCCTCTTGGGACCATTCCTGGAATATATGTCCTTCATCCTGGTATGTATATCCCCCATCCTGTTATAAAAGTCCTCCTTCCTTGTATATATGTCCCCAATTGTGTGACCCTTCCTGGTTGTGATGGTGTGATATGGTGTGTGCGGTGTCATTCTGTCTATGTTCATATTTTTACTGATTTTAGAAGTTTTGTCTTGTTGCTCTGTATCATTCTGTGTATTCCCCCCAGTCTTGTCTACAGTCTTAATTACCTTACAAAAGGTCTGATAATTGAATTGGCTCAGTTACCAGCTGCAGCCTGAATGTGCCCATGCCTCTTGATGATCCCCTGATGACATTTCCTGACTGTCCATTCATGACCCATCTGATCTCCAAATCCGCAAAACACCCCCTGCACTAGCCTTGATCTCTGAGGCACTGTTTCCAGGTTTGGGGGGCTTGAAAACCATTCCACCTGCCTGCCTACCCCTTGATATAAGGAGGGGGCCTGACAAGGACATGGAGTGCAGTAAGATAGATCCTGAGGCTACGGCAAGCACCCCAGAGAGACTTGGACTCTTGGAGACTGGTTACCCTGGAAAATACTGCTGGAGGATTGTGACTCATCTCCCGGGGCATTTATCCCATTACTGGACTGTATCTGTGTTCCTGGACTATTTTATCTTCTGTGTGGTGGATTGTTTTATGGACCTTTCGGTTTGCATGTAATAAAAGGTTCTTGGGATTGTTCACTCTGATTGGCCAGTGGTGTGTATTGTGGTGCGAGGAGCTGGCGATTTTCTGCAGCACAATACATTTCAGCTGAATGTGCTTCTTTGGATGCACATCAAGCTGAAATGACCACTGTTGTCGCAGTCCCGTCTCCTGCATGGGCCTGGTCATGGTCACACCCTATGCAACCGTAATAGTTACGCCCCTGGTCACAGAAGCCCCACAGAGCACTATGCTATTGCCCTAAAGGGAGCTGTAATGGCAGCCCTGCCAGTTACCCAACTTTCTCAAAAGCAGATAGAACCAAGAAACTACTGAATACAAAGGGTACGTAAATGTTTGCAAATCTGATACATTTCCATTCCATCTGCGATAAAAATGTAGACTTCATTTCAAATCCCCTCTCGTTTTGTGTATACAACTCCTATGCGATGCTATGGTGGCACTTGAAAGTTTGTGAACCCTTCATAATTTTCTATATTTCTGCAAAAATGTTACCTATACCTATATCAGATTTTAGCACAAGTCCTTAAAGTAAATAAAGAACCCAAATCAAACAAGAGTCAAAAATATTCAACTTTGTAATTTTTTTTAAATTAAGAAAATGATCCAATATCTTATGTGCGTGAACAGCAAAAGTATGTGAACCTGTAGGATTAGCAGAAAATTTAAAAGTGAAATTAAAGTCTTGTGTTTTCAAACGATAGAATGACAATCGGGTGTGAGTGGGCGACCTGTTTCATTCAAATAACAAGGATCTATCAAAGCCTGATCTTAACAACATAGTTATGGAAGCGTGTCATGGCTTACATAAAGGAGATTTTTGAGGACATCAGAAAAAGAGTTGCTGATGCTCATCAGGCTGGGAAAGGTTACAAGACATCTGTAGAGCGTTTGGACTTGACCAATCTACAAACAGATTGGAGGAAACACAGGACCATTATTATCCTTCACAGGACAGGTCAATCAAGAAAGATTATTCCAAGAGCAAAGTGTCAAATAGTCCACAAGGTCACAAAGGAACCCAAGGTAACTTCTAAGCAACTAAAGGTCTTTTTCACATCAACTAATGTTAATGAGTCCACCATCAGGAGGATACGAAACAACAATGTGGTGCATGGCAGGATTACTCGGAGAAAGCCGATGGTATCCAAAAATAGCATGGCTGCACCTCTGCTGTTTGCTAAAAATAACGTGGATGAATCAGAAGACTACTGGAAGAATGTTTTGTGGATTGATGAGACCAAACTATAGATTTTGGTGAAGCATTATGTTTGGAGAAACAAAAACATTGCATTACAGCATAACCTCAGACCATTGGTGACACACACTGGTGGTAGTATCAGGGTCTGGGCCTGTCCTGCTCCATCTGGACCAGTGTGGCCACCATCACTAATGGATCATTAAATTCCAGAAAATTTTAAAGGAAAATGTCCGGACGTCTGTCCATGAACTGAATCTTAAGAGAACATGAGTCATGTAGCAAAACAATGGCCCAAAGCTACAAGTCCTGGTACAAAAGAATAAAAGAGAAGTTCTGGAACGTCTCAGTCTGGACCTGAGTACTATAGCAATGATAGAAAGGACTTGAAGGGAGCAGATAATGGGACAAACCCACCAACATCACAGGTGAAGCTGATTTTTAGGGAAGAACTAATCACCAATTACTGGAAAGGATTATTTGCAGTTATCGCTGCACAAGGAGCCACATCGGATACTGACAGCAAAGGGTTCACATACTTTTACCAATCACACACACATGATATTGGAGCATTTCCCTAAATAAAAAAAAAGACAAATTTTGTTTTTTTGGATTAACTTCTTTGATTTGATGCTTCATCTACTTTTGGACATGAGTGAAAATCTGATAAAGTTTTAGGTCAAATTTTTTCAGAAATTTAGAAAATTCTGAAGAGTTTAGAAACTTTCCAGCTCTGCAGCACGCCGTCATAGCAGATAGTAAAATAGGAGTCAGATCGAAGATAAGACCTAGGATCCGATCCATAGCCCTGCATAGGACCTTCAGACAAAGAAGGAAGGATGGTTTTTAATTAAGTAGTTGCAGAAGCAGATAAATAATCTGAGCGTCATCTGCACGGAACAGTGAGCCGACGCTGCCACCTGTGCTGGTGACACGAGGCCGCAGAAGCCGGTTGTCTGTCAGGGACCGGGTTTCATTCGTCCCTGTGCTGTCGCTCATTGTGTGACTCTGTGGTGACGAAGGAGATGTCTGTGGGCGGCCGCAGCTGTCACTGGAGCGTAGAGAGGAATCCCCACCAGTGACTCAATGTTTGGGAAATCCACACTAGACCATGAGATCACGTATACTGTCTATGTATCTATTATCTATGTATCTATCTATTGTCTATCTATCATCTATCTATTATGCATCTTTTATCTATTATCTATCTATTGATCTATTATCTATCTATTATCTATCATCTATTTATTATCTATCTATTATCTATCTATCAATCTATTATCTATCTACTATCTATCTATTATATATCTATTATCTCTCTATTATCTATCAATATATCTATCTATCTTCTATTATCTATCATCTATCTTTCCATACATCAGCTATTATCTCTCTATCTAATAAGAAAAAAATCATAACAGCATTACAACAAATATTTTTACAAAAGTACATGCCGCAATTCACACTTACAAAAGTGATTATTAGTAATGAAAAATCCACGTGCATCATAAAATACCCAGGATATTCATGATCTGACACAAGTGACACCATACACACAGCGGTGATTTCACAATGTTGCTGTATCATAAGTATATAATTAATTAAATGTATCAATTAATATCTGAATATTATAAATATTTCTTCAGCACTGTTCTTCTATTTAGTTGGTCTAAAATAATTTCCGTTGACAGCTAGGAATTTATAATTATTGAATGACAAAATGTCAATAGAATAAGCAGTGAAAATACAATATATAAAGCTAAAATAACAGAAAAATAACAATGCATGTAATAACAATCAACCCGCCATACAATCATCGCTATGTCCATCGGTATTATGAAATCAATTATATTTTAAATATCATTTTTATTTGTATTTTTATACATTTTATTTATTGTTACAATTCTATATCTATTCTTTTTCTGTTTTTCCTTCCTACTCCTGCATTAATAACGATTTCACATGTTCTAGATCTACTCTATCATTTGCCTCTGTCTGTCCATCCTCTACAGCACATACCTCTAGAGGCGGAGGCTGGAGGAGAGCTCATTGCCTCCCCTCCTTGGGCGTCCTGTCCGTGCGGCTCCAGCGCAGCTCCGGTATCTTGGGTTCTATGTGAATGTTACAGAAAGTTGCCTGTTCTGTCTTTAATAAAGAGGAACTTACTAAACTCCACCCCGAGGAGGAAGAGACGGAAAGAAGTAGAAAGTGAGACAACGCAGCCGAGATGAAGCGATAACAGGGCTGTAGATACAGAGGAAAAGACAAGGGAAAGTAACCAAGTGGAATAAAAAAGATGAAGCGGTTAAAATGTGCCATGAGCAGCATCACTGCACAACCTAGCCACAAGATCACATCATTATGGTGCTTGAACCTCCTAGGTTCAAGCAACATATTGTAATCCGATTTCTTATTATTGTGCTTTGGAAAAAGCACTATATTGTTATTCACATTATTCTTTTTCCGTGTTCTTCTTCTTCTCCAGATTTGCGCAATTAATACAGCCCGAACCGCTCGGTGTACAGACTCCGTTCAAACAAGGTTTTGAAGCTAGCTGCCGTGACAGGTGTGCTAAGTATTTTTGGAGTCGATCGGATTTTTTGCTTTTTAACCCTTTACGTTTGAAAAATAAAATCTTCCCATTGGAATGCATTGATTTTGAACTTAAATGTACGTCTCGGGCTTGGAATTTTTTAAAATCGAAAAATGATATTTTTCCTCCAACTGTTAACCCCCTGAGGACATTTTTGTAGAAAAAAAATTTTGCCACCTCAAAACGTGCAGGCGGCGCACAGGGGCCCCAGGCAGCGCACGGGGCCCCAGGCAGAGCACAGGGGCCCCAGGCAGCACACAGGGGCCCCAGGCAGCGCACAGGGGCCACAGGCAGAGCACAGGGGCCACAGGCAGCACACGGGGACCCAGGCAGAGCACAGTGGCCCCAGGCAGCACACGGGGCCCCTCGCAGAGCATAGGGGCCCCAGGCAGCACACTGTGGCTGAAGTGGCTACCGAGGTGCCGAATGTGCCAAAGTGGCTACCAAGTGGCCAAAATGGCTACCAAGTGGCCAAAGTGGCGACCAAGTGGCCAAAGTGGTTACCGAGGTGTCGAATGTGCCAAAGTGGCTACCAAGTGGTCAAAGTAGCTACCGAGGGGCTGTGTGCACCAAAGTGGCTACCAAGGATTCTTGCATGCCAAAATGGCTACCAAGGGGCAAAAGTGGCTAATAAGGGGCCCAGCACATCAAAGTGGCTACCAAGTGGCCATATACAACCCATCCCAGGTTGTGCCATCGCTGTACACAGCATTCATATTATAACTTTACTTTCTTACAGTCGACACCTGATACACTGCTGTAAAGCCGGCAGCGCCGTTCAAACACCATGTATTCTCTTCAGGAAATGCCCATCTAGTTTATTTATTATTGTGCTTTGGAAAAAGCACTATATTGTTATTCACATTATTCTTTTTCCGTGTTCTTCTTCTTCTCCAGATTTGCGCAATTAATACAGCCCGAACCGCTCGGTGTACAGACTCCGTTCAAACAAGGTTTTGAAGCTAGCTGCCGTGACAGGTGTGCTAAGTATTTTTGGAGTCGATCGGATTTTTGCTTTTTAACCCTTTACGTTTGAAAAAAAAAATCTTCCCATTGGAATGCATTGATTTTGAACTTAAATGTACGTCTCGGGCTTGGAATTTTTTAAAATCGAAAAATGATATTTTTCCTCCAACTGTTAACCCCCTGAGGACATTTTTGTAGAAAAAAAATTTTGCCACCTCAAAACGTGCATAAAAAAATGGCGTAAAAATAAATTGCCATAGGAATTAATGGCCCCATTGTAATCAATGGGCTCCCATATAAATCAATAATATAGCTGTGAGGCGTTTGTAAGGACCAACTACCACACCAGCTATAAATAACCCGGTTGCTAGGTGACAACCCATGAACTATAGTGACCCCGGGTAGTAGGTGGCACAGCCATGAATTTTAATGACCTGAACTGGAAACACAAACTCCCATAGGAATTTAAATAGCCATAGATTATTGCGGAGGCTGCCATGTATGCAAATCTAGCATCATCACATGACCTTATTGGCCAATAGAATCTTGTAGGTACTTCATTCACGGCCTAACTGGAATACACAAGGTCACATGACAACTACTGGCCAATGGAAGCTCCCAGGTTCTAATGTTGTTGCCTCACTGAACTGACAGTCAAATATTTCTTCTCCAGAACGTCCCAGGGCCCTGCAATTTTGGCCCCCAAACATCACAGGGGCCCCGCAATGTTGGCCCCAAAACGTCACGGGCCCCGCAATGTTGGCCCCCAAACGTCACGGGGCCCCGCAATGTTGGCCCCCAAACATAACGGGGCCCCGCAATGTTGGCCCCCAAACATAACGGGGCCCCGCAATGTTGGCCCCCAAACATAACGGGGCCCCGCAATGTTGGCCCCGCAATGTTGGCCCCCAAACGTCACGGGGCCCCGCAATGTTGGCCCCCAAACGTCACAGGACCCCGCAATGTTGGCCCCCAAACGTCACAGGGCCCCGCAATGTTGGCCCCCAAACGTCATGGGGCCCTGCAATGTTGGCCCCCAAACATCACGGGCACCGCAATGTTGGCCCCTAAACGTTACAGGGCCCCGCAATGTTGGCCCCCAAACGTCACAGGGCCCCGCAATGTTGGCCCCCAAACGTCACAGGGCCCCGCAATGTTGGCCCCCAAACATAACGGGGCCCCGCAATGTTGGCCCCCAAACGTCATGGGGCCCTGCAATGTTGGCCCCCAAACATCACGGGCCCCGCAATGTTGGCCCCTAAACGTTACAGGGCCCCGCAATGTTGGCCCCCAAACGTCACAGGGCCCCGCAATGTTGGCCCCCAAACATCACGGGGTCCCGCAATGTTGGCCCCCAAACATAACGGGGCCCCGCAATGTTGGCCCCCAAACGTCATGGGGCTCCGCAATGTTGGCCCCCAAACGTCACAGGGCCCCGCAATGTTGGCCCCCAAACGTCACGGGGCCCCGCAATGTTGGCCCCAAACATCACGGGGCCCCACAATGTTGGCCCCCAAACGTCACGATGCTCAAGGGTTAACGGAGCATGTCCGAGCATGTTCGCTCAACACTACCGGGCACCAATTCAAAGCACAATTGTCATGGGTGCATCGCCACGAAGATCGTCGCGATTGCACATTCTGACTTCTCACAGCTGAGCTGCTGTTTCTTTGTGTTTGGTAATGAGAGAGTTAATTTTTCCTAGCTCTTTGCTAAGACTAGGTTCAGCCTCGCCCGGCTGCTTTGGATTATGTTCTAATTAGTTTCCTTTATATTCCTGCCAGTCTGGGTGTTGGATGCCGGTGAAAGCATTCATATAGTTTAGCAGACTGGATCGGTTCTGGGAATACTTAAGCTAAGAGCTCCTTAGTTGTTTTTACTCTTACAGCTTATAGTTTATCTCTGAGACCTATGGTGTTCCTACTGTGTGTGAGTGTTGTATGTAAGACTTTATTTACTTTATTTCTTATCTTTCTTGTATGTCTTTCTGTTCATTAACCGTTACCTGGTCATTCCCTTTGGTGGTATTCAGGGTCCTTCTTAGGACTAGAATACAGTTGGCAGGGATTGATAGGAGACAGGGTTTACGCTGGTGGCCTGGACCTCTGTACCTTTAACAGTACCTCCAGGTTGAGGGATTAGTTAGGACCCCAGTTAGGGTCAGCTTAGACCCCGGTCACCCTCTAGCCGGAGACAGCGTATAACGGATTCCGTTTTGACCCACTGGACTTTCTGTCAGGTAAATCTATGTTATCATATAGCTATGCACATGTTATATAGTATGTTGCCCTTTTGATATAGATTATTGTCATCACATATATATATCTGCTATACAGCGTGACAACAATCTGTAGTTCCTTCAGGAAATACACATCTAGTTCTTCTTCTTCTTCTCCACGTTTTCTGCAATTAATGCGGCCCGAACCGCTCGGCGCAGAGACCCGGTTCAGGCGGCGTTTCGAAGCCCTCGGTGGGGACAGGTGTGATATGTATTATTGGAGTCGATCCGATTTTTAGTTTTTTAAAAAAATCGCATTTTAAGCAAAAATTTTCCCATAGGAATTAATGGCGACCTTTCCATGACCCCCAACTGACATGGATTGAAGCCACAGCGCAGGTGCAGTGACTTACAAAGATGGCCGCTATGCAAATGCAGCTTCCACACATGACCCGTATCAGCTAATAGAAGCTGACAGATCGCTGATTCAAGGTCTTAAAGGCGCAGCGCAGGGCCCCAGGCAGCACACAGGGGCCCCAGGCAGCACACGGGGCCCCAGGCAGCACACAGGGGCCCCAGGCAGCACACACGGGCCCCAGGCAGCACACGGGGCCACAGGCAGCGCGCCAATGGCTTCTGAAAAGCCCCACGGACGCCAAAGTGGCTTTAGAAGTCCAGTGTGCCAAAGTGGCCCCTGAGGGCCCGGAGCACCAAATTGGCCACTGAGGCAAAGTGACAGCATGTGTCAACATGGCTAAAGTGGCTACCAAGTGGCCAAAGTGGCTACCGAGGTGCTGAATGTGCCAAAGTGGCTACCAAGTGGCCAAAGTGGCTACCGAGGTGCCGAATGTGCCAAAGTGGCTACCAAGTCGCCAAAGTGGCTACCAAGGTGCTGAATGTGTCAAAGTGGCTAGCAAGTGGCCAAAGTGGCTACCGAGGTGCTGAATGTGCCAAAGTGGCTACCAATGTGCCAAAGTGGCTACCGAGGTGCTGAATGTGCCAAAGTGGCTACCAATGTGCCAAAGTGGCTACCAAGTGGCCAAAGTGGCTACCGAGGTGCCGAATGTGCCAAAGAGGCTACCAAGTGGCCAAAGTGGCTACCAAGTGGCCAAAGTGGCTACCGAGAGGCCGAATGTGCCAAAGTGGCTACAGAGATGTTGAATGTGCCAAAGTGGCTACCAAGTGGCCAAAGTGGCTACCGAGGTGCCGAATGTCCCAAAGTGGCTACCAATGTGCCAAAGTGGCTACCGAGGTGCCAAATCTGCCAAAGTGGCTACCAAGTTGCCAAAGTGGCTACCGAGGTGCCGAATATGCCAAAGTGGCTACCAAGTGACCAAAGTGGCTACCGAGGTGCAGAATGTGCCAAAGTGGCTACCAAGTGGCCAAAGTGGCTACCGAGGTGCCGAATGTGCCAAAGTGGCTACCAAGTGGCCAAAGTGGCTTCCTAGTGGCCGAATGTGCCATAGTGGCTACCAAGTGGCCAAATTGGCTACCGTGGTGCAGAATGTGCCAAAGTGGCTACCAAGTGGCCAAAGTGGCTACCGAGGTGTTGAATGTGCCAAAGTGGCTACCAAGTAGCCAAAGTGGCTACCAAGTGGCCAAAGTGGCTACAGAGGTGCCGGATGTGCCAAAGTGGCTACCAAGTGGCCAAAGTGGCTACCGAGGTGCCGAATATGCCAAAGTGGCTACCAAGTGACCAAAGTGGCTACCGAGGTGCCGAATGTGCCAAAGTGGCTACCAAGTGGCCAAAGTGGCTACCGAGGTGCCGAATGTGCCAAAGTGGCTACCAAGTGGCCAAATTGGCTACCGTGGTGCAGAATGTGCCAAAGTGGCTACCAAGTGGCCAAAGTGGCTACCGAGGTGTTGAATGTCCAAAGTGGCTACCAAGTCAAGTGGCATTACCAAGTGGCCAAAGTGCTACAGAGGTGCCGATGTGCAAAGTGGCTACCAAGTGGCCAAAGTGGTACCGAGGGGCCGAATATGCCAAGTGGGTACCAAGTGACAAAGGCA
>JARQOD010000003.1:415519667-415569075 GCA_033576555.1 Oophaga sylvatica | reverse complement strand
CCTACAAGAAAAATGGCAGCACGGACGAGGATCGCCCTGCTTCCGCCCTCTCATACAGTCACGGCGCGGCTGGATACATCATTCAGCGCCACGTCTGTACCCGGGAGAGAAAGCTGCCGGTGAAGGTGAAACCCTGCGGGAGAGCAAGTGAAAGGTGAGACTAGAGGTGGGTGTGTGGTGTTTGTGTGTGCTGCGTGGTGTGCGTGCGTTGCTCTGCAGGGGAATGTGATAGAAGTGAATGGTGCGTGTGTAGGGAGGAGAGGGGAATGAGGGGGTGATTGGGGAGAAGGCAATGATGGGGTATGGGAGAAAGCAATGATGGAGGTGGGGGAATGGACAGTGATGGGTGGTGGGGGAGGAGGAAATGATGGAGGTGGTGGAATGGGCAATGATGGGGTGGTTGGGGAAAAGGCAATGATGGGGGTAGTGAAAAGGACAATGATGGTGGAAAGGACAATGATGGAGGTGATAGGGAAGGAGGAAATGATGGAAGGGTGGAATGGGCAATGATGGGGGTGGGGAAAAGGCAATGATGGTGGTGGGGAAAGGACAATGATGGTCATGGTGCAAAGGGCAATAAGGGGGGTGGGGAGGAGGAAATGATGGAGGTTGGTGAATGAGCAATGATAGGGATGGTGTGGAAAAGGCAATGATGGTGGGGTGGAAAGGACAATGATGGTCGTGGTGGAAAGGGCAATAATGGGGTGGTGGGGGAAGAGGAAATGATGAAGGTGTGGAATTGGCAATGATGGGAATGGTGGGGGAACAGGCAAGATGGTGGAAAGGGAAAGATGGACTACTTCACACATCAATGGGAGAATGGATGGAGCCAAAGTACCGTAAAATCCTAGTCACAACCTCCTTCCCTCCGCCCCGGGCATTAAAAATGGGTCATGGCTGGGTCTTCCATCAAGACAATGACCCAAAAACATACAGCCAAGGCAACAAAGGATGGCTCCAATAGAAGCATAATTTAAAGTCATGAATGGCCTAGCCATCCCCCAGACCTTAATCCCATAGAAAACTTATGGGGGGTTGAAGGTCCGAGTTGCCAAGCGACAGCCTCAAAATCTTAAATGAGTAGAGATGACGTAAGAGGACTGGACCAAAATCCTCCTGACGTGTGCAAACCTCATCCCAACTACAAAAAACTCCCGACTGCTGTGCTTGCCAAAAAGGGTTTTGCCACCAAGTATTAAGTCTTGTTTTCCAAGGGATCAAATACTTATTTCTCACTGCAAAATGCAAATAAATTTATATAAATTTTTAAAAATGTGATTTTTGGTTTTAGTTTTGATATTCTATCTCCCAAGTTAAAATTAACCTACCCTTAAAATTATAGACGTTCAGTCTTTGTCAGGGCAAACTTACAAAATCGAAAGGAAACAAATACATATTTCCCCCACTGTAGACAGATAGAATATAATACATACATGGATGAAGGGGCACGGTCAGCATCATTATAGCTTATTTCGTCCCTTCAGTTGCCCTTTCTGAGCATTCAGTCCAGGGCTGTTGATCGGACCGTCTTCGTTCTCTACCTCTCGTTAGTATCAGCCGAGCAGCTACAATGTTGTGTCTTATCGTTCTCTAGGTTTTTGCATCTGTAATGGATTATCAGCCGGATCCAGGTGCTCCTCTCTTCCTTTAATTCATAGATTTTTTTTAAGAGACAATTGTACAAGTTACTAATATTTTCTACAGAGCAGTCGCTTTTTTATCTTCTGCTGACTCTGCGCCCAAATATGAAAGAATAGAGGATGCAGAGGATTTAGTTGTAGCAGAGTCTGAGGGACTCCCTGACAAAAAAGATGATGTCACGAAAATGACACAATGTGAACTAGTGACCAGAAGCTTCATATTATCCCTTTACCCTGAAATATACTGTAACACTCAAGAGCTGTGCTCACAGTTCTGAAGCTTCAGAACTGAAATACCCAACATCACCATATAACTCAGGATCATTACGGGATCAGTAATGTAATGTATGTACACAGTGACTGCACCAGCAGAATAGTGAGTGCAGCTCTGGGGTATAATATAGTATGTAACTCAGGATCAGTAATGTAATGTATGTACACAGTGACTGCACCAGCAGAATAGTGAGCGCAGCTCTGGGGTATAATACAGGATGTAACTCATGATCAGTAATGTAATGTATGTACACAGTGACTGCACCAGCAGAATAGTGAGTGCAGCTCTGGAGTATAATACAGGATATAACTCAGGATCAGTAATGTATGTACACAGTGACTGCACCAGCAGAATAGTGAGTGCAGTTCTGGAGTATAATGCAGGATGTAACTCAGGATCAGTAATGTAATGTATGTACACAGTGAGTGCACCAGCAGAATAGTGAGTGCAGCTCTGGAGTATAATACAGGATGTAACTCAGGATCAGTAATGTAATGTATGTACACAGTGACTGCACCAGCAGAATAGTGAGTGCAGTTCTGGAGTATAATGCAGGATGTAACTCAGGATCAGTAATGTAATGTATGTACACAGTGACTGCACCAGCAGAATAGTGAGTGCAGCTCTGGAGTATAATACAGGATGTAACTCAGGATCAGTAATGTAATGTATGTACACAGTGACTGCACCAGCAGAATAGTGAGTGCAGCTCTGGGTATAATATAGTATTAACTCAGGATCATATGTAATGTATGTACACAGTGACTGCATCAGCAGAATAGTGAGCGCAGCTCTGGGTATAATCAGGATGTAACTCATGATCAGTAATGTAATGTATGTACACAGTGACTGCACCAGCAGAATAGTGAGTGCAGCTCTGGAGTATAATACAGGATATAACTCAGGATCAGTAATGTATGTACACAGTGACTGCACCAGCAGAATAGTGAGTGCAGTTCTGGAGTATAATGCAGGATGTAACTCAGGATCAGTAATGTAATGTATGTACACAGTGACTGCACCAGAGAATAGTGAGTGCAGCTCTGGAGTATAATACAGGATGTAACTCAGGATCAGTAATGTATGTACACAGTGACTGCACCAGCAGAATAGTGAGTGCAGCTCTGGGGTATAATATAGTATGTAACTCAGGATCAGTAATGTAATGTATGTACACAGTGACTGCACCAGCAGAATAGTGAGCGCAGCTCTGGGGTATAATACAGGATGTAACTCATGATCAGTAATGTAATGTATGTACACAGTGACTGCACCAGCAGAATAGTGAGTGCAGCTCTGGAGTATAATACAGGATAAACTCAGGATCAGTAATGTATGTACACAGTGACTGCACCAGCAGAATAGTGAGTGCAGTTCTGGATATAATGCAGGATGTAACTCAGGATCAGTAATGTAATGTATTACACAGTGACTGCACAGAAATAGTGATGCAGCTCGGAGTATATACAGATGTAATAGATCAGTAATGTATGTACACATGACTGCACCAGCAGAATAGTGAGTGCAGCTCTGGGTATAATAAGATGTAACTCAGGATCAGTAATGTAATGTATGTACACAGTGATGCACCAGCAGAATAGTGAGGCAGCTCTGGTATAATACAGATGAACTCAGATCAGTAATGAATGTATGTACACAGTGACTGCACCAGCAGAATAGTGAGTGCAGCTCTGGAGTATAATACAGGATTAACTCAGGATCAGTAATGTATGTACACAGTGACTGCACCAGCAGAATAGTGAGTGCAGTTCTGGAGTATAATGCAGGATGTAACTCAGGATCAGTAATGTAATGTATGTACACAGTGACTGCACCAGCAGAATAGTGAGTGCAGCTCTGGAGTATAATACAGGATGTAACTCAGGATCAGTAATGTAATGTATGTACACAGTGACTGCACCAGCAGAATAGTGGGTGCAGTTCTGAGTAGATTAATAGTCAGGATGTACACTCAGAGATCAGTAAAGATATAATGTATTGTACACAGTGACTGCACCAGCAGAATAGTGAGTGCAGCTCTGGAGTATAATACAGGATGTAACTCAGGATCAGTAATGGAATGTATGTACAGTGACTGCACCAGCAGAATAGTGAGTGCGCTCTGGAGTATTAATTACAGGATGTAACTCAGGATCAGTATCATATGTATTCACAGTGACTGCACCGCTTATAGTATTCCGTCTGAGTATAATCAGGATATACTCATGACGGTATATAAGCTTATATACACTCATACTATATGACATTATTCTAAATAAATGTAGATATTTCCTAGGTTCAGTCCTTCTACTTTCTCATTTACTTCTTCATCTGTATTACTTTGCATAGTATCATGTGCACGTAGACTAGAAGCACTCAGTAGTGGTCCAGTTTCTCATCACGGCTCGCATCATGTCATGCCATAGAGGTTCAGAGACCTGTTTTCAGCTGGGAATCGCTAGGAATACGGAGCCACTCTCGGCTGCGGACTGGACATCGGGGTGAGAAGTGCTGTTGTTATTACAGGGAGGACATACGTCTACGGACTCTAGGTGTCCACATCTGGCTCAGCCAGCCCTCCAGAGCCATCCTTATAGTTTGAAAGATCTACATGTAAACACGTGGTATCCTCCCATATACTTAGTGTCCTAATATGAAATCCTTTCCATTAATGGTGACATTTTACTTGTAATAGATAAATATACAGTACAGACCAAAAGTTTGGACACACCTTCGCATTCAAAGATTTTTCTGTATTTTCATGACTATGAAAATTGCACATTGACACTAAAGGTATCAAAACTATGATTTAACACATGTGGAATTATATACTTAACAAAAAAGTGTGAAACAACTAAAAATATGTCTTATATTCTAGGTTCTTCAAAGTAGCCACCTTTTGCTTTGATTACTGCTTTGCACACTCTTGGCATTCTCTTCATGAGCTTCAAGAGGTAGTCACCGGAAATGGTCTTCCAATAGTCTTGAAGGAGTTCCCAGAGATGCTTAGCACTTGTTGGCCCTTTTGCCTTCAATTTGCGGTCCAGCTCACCCCAAACCATCTCGGTTGGGTTCAGGTCTGGTGACTGTGGAGGCCAGGTCATCTGGCGTAGCACCCCATCACTCTCCTTCTTGGTCAAATAGCCCCTTACACAGCCTGGAGGTGTGTTTAGGGTCATTGTCCTGTTGAAAAAAAAATGATGGTCCAACTAAACGCAAACCGGATGGAATAGCATGCCGCTGCAAGATGCTGTGGTAGCCATGCTGGTTCAGTATGCCTTCAATTCTGAATAAATCCCCAACAGTGTCACCAGCAAAGCACCCCCACACCATCACACCTCCTCCTCCATGCTTCACGGTGGGAACCAGGCATGTAGAGTCCACTTGTTCACCTTTTCTGCGTCCCACAAAGACACGGTGGTTGGAACCAAAGATCTCAAATTTGGACTCATCAGACCAAAGCACAGATTTCCACTGGTCTAATGTCCATTCCTTGTGTTCTTTAGCCCCAACAAGTCTCTTCAGCTTGTTGTCTGTCCTTAGCAGTGGTTTCCTAGCAGCTATTTTACCATGAAGGCCTGCTGCGCAAAGTCTCCTCTTAACAGTTGTTGTAGAGATGTGTCTGCTGCTAGAACTCTGTGTGGCATTGACCTGGTCTCTGATTTGAGCTGCTGTTAACCTGCGATTTCTGAGGCTGGTGACTCGGATAAACTTATCCTCAGAAGCAGAGGTGACTCTTGGTCTTCCTTTCCTGGGGCGGTCCTCATGTGAGCCAGTTTCGTGGTAGCGCTTGATGGTTTTTGCAACTGCACTTGGGGACACTTTAAAAGTTTTCCCAATTTTTCAGACTGACTGACCTTCATTTCTTAAAGTAATGATGGCCACTCGTTTTTCTTTACTTAGCTGCTTTTTTCTTGCCATAATACACATTCTAACAGTCTAATCAGTAGGACTATCAGCTGTGTATCCACCAGACTTCTGCACAACACAACTGATGGTCCCAACTCCATTTATAAGGCAAGAAATCACACTTATTAAACCTGACAGGGCACACCTGTGAAGTGAAAACCATTTCCGGTGACTACCTCTTGAAGCTCATCCAGAGAATGCCAAAAGTGTGCAAAGCAGTCATCAAAGCAAAAGGTGGCTACTTTGAAGAACCTAGAATATAAGACATATTTTCAGTTGTTTCACACTTTTTTGTTAAGTATATAATTCCACATGTGTTAATTCATAGTTTTGATGCCTTCAGTGTGAATTTACAATTTTCATAGTCATGAAAATACAGAAAAATCTTTGAATGAGAAGGTGTGTCCAAACTTTTGGTCTGTACTGTATGTAATATTCTGTTTTTCTTGCTTAGATTGCCTCTCCAGGCTCGTACATGGCCACCTTTGCCCACAATCCATCCTGGATGGGACACAGTTCAGGGACTTGTTCTACCACCAGAGCTGACACTTTTCTGAGGATGTCGGGATTTGTGGTTCCAGATCTGATGCCTTTAGAGCTGGAGGAAGCAAGAAGCCAAATCCAGAGTATTAGTCCGGAGCAACTTCTGCATCGTGATGAGGATGGAGACACGTAAGTAGTGAGATGAGATATCAAAGTCACGTAGACTAACATTGGTTGGTGTCTTAGCTTCATGAGATATTTCCCATCTTTATTTTCTAATCTGCCTATTGGGTCAATTAGTCATTGGGCAAAAACTTGCAAATTCTAAATTTGAAGTTTGTTTTCTTCCAAATTTTTAATTTTTTTGATAATTATCCCCAGAATCCTTCACCTCTACACAGCGAGAGGTTTGCGCTATCAATCATATGCCGTGGCTGAGCGCTTCTTACAATATGGTCAACTGGATGCCAAGGAACATAATGGGAAGGTCAGTAGATTCTAAAAATTAATTGTGGCTTGGCTTTTTATCATCTCTACCCCGTCCCCCTGGGTTTTGGTCGGTGTGTACCCATTGTACTCTCATGCATTGTTCGGGAAAGCAAAATAATACATCTACTTTCAAAGATGAATCCAACCGGTGGATTTTTCTTCTGTGTCTTATTTTTGGATGGATTTTTGGGACATTTTTCTCCATGGCTCAACGTTATCATCTAGAAACGGCAAATAAATTACATTTAGGCAACGATAGAGTTAGAAAGTTTTATGGAGAACTTTTGTAGGCTCCTAAAAATGTTCAATGATGGTTGTCCAATGACCTAAAGTCATGTTTTCTTTCCTCCGCAGTCTCCTCTACTGGTGGCAGTGGCGGCCAACCAGCCAGAGATTGTCTATGACCTCCTGACACTCGGTGCCGATGTCAATGCTTCCGACAGGAAAGGGCAGACCGCTCTACATGTCGCGGGGACATATGGGCTGTCTGAGGTCCTCAGGGTAAACTTGTTTCCTGAAATTCTCTCCTTAAGGAATCCTTGAGTCATCATCTCTTTGGTGGTATAGTCTCCACTCGTTGCACCCATATATACCTGCATAATTGGTGGTCAGGACTCTAGAAAAGACTGGTGACAACCATCAAAATTATGCATTGGCTGCCATATTGGTTATCGCCAAACTTTCCTAAAATCAGATATAGGTAAAATCACCATAGGTGACACAAGGGCTTATGTTAATTTATATGCTATGTACACTCTCGTCCCATCGGCTTCCATGTAATGACCCTCAATATCTTCCTTCCTAGATGTTCCTGCCTCTTCAACAACAAAGGAACGTTGACGTGGAGGCCAGAAATTATGATGGTGAGAACAACTTGTGCCTTCTTGGGTTTATATGGGTCTTATACAGAAAAAAAACAGGAGTATATAATAGTTACATAGTTACATAATGCGGGTGGAAAAAGATACACGAGGGATGGAAGAGGATAAAGGGAATGGGAGATGGGTACATCCACAATGCGTGTCCCAGTCGGCCCTAAGAGCACATTTTTTCTTCCCAATCCCAAGTGCCGATCAACATTCAAAACAAAGATTTTTCCACATGTTCATAACTATTTGTTATATTTTCTAATAAAACATCTAAGCCTTGACACCATCAACTGTGACCAGCTCCTGAGCTCGACTGCGTACAGTCACCGCTTACTGTGAAGAAGCAGTTCCTGAAGTTATATAGTCAGCAGTTTTATATAGTCTCCACTTTTACAGTAAAGAACCAGCTCTGGAAGTTGGATGTTCATATAGTCACCGTTCTTACAGTAAATAACCAGATCCTGAGGTTGAGTCATTATATTGTCACCACTTTTACAGTAAAGAACCAGCTCCGGAGGTTGGATGTTCATATACTCAGTGCTCTTACAGGAAATAACCAGCTCCTGATGTCAGGATTTCATATAGTCACTGCTCTTACAGAAAATAACCAGTTTCCTAGGCCAACTATTCATATAGTCATTGTTAATACAGGAATGAACAAGCTTCTGAAGTAGGCTGATCTTGTTGTCACCACTTTTACAGCAGAGAACCAGCTCCAGAGGTCAGCACTTCATATAGTCACCGTTCTTACAGTAAATAACCAGATATTAAGGTCGAGTCATTATATTGTCACCACTTTTACAGTAAAGAACCAGTTTCAGAGGTTGGCTGTTCATAGAGTCACTGCTCTTACAGTAAATAACAAGCTTCTGAGGTCAGCATTTCACATAGTCACTGCTCTTACAGTAAATAGCCAGCTTCCTAGGCCAACTGTTCATATAGTCCGTGCTCTTATGCTAATGAACCAGCTTTTGAAGTCGCTGATCATGTAGTCTACACTCTTACAGTAAATAACTGTCACCAACTCACATAGTACCTGCTCTTATAGTAAATGACCAGTTGCTGATATCAGGTGTCCATATAGTATCTGCTCTTACTATAAAGAAGCAGCTCTTTAGATCAAGTGTTCATATAGTATTTACTCTTACAGTAAAAAAACAGCTCCTGAGGTCGGGTTTTCATATAGTTAACACTCTTACATTAAAGACTCAGATCCTGTGGTTGGCTGTTCATTTATTCACCAGTCTTACTGTAAAAAAACAGCTCATGAGGTCAGCTGCCTGTATAGTCAATGCTGTTACTGTAAAGAACCAGCTCATGAGGACGGCTGTTTGTATAGTCAATGCTCAGGGCCGGCGTCAGCACCCGGCACACCCGGGCAAGTGCCGGGGCCCTGAGCAGGCGGGGGGGCCCACTCGCAGTCCTGGCACCCCGCGCCCGTTAGCGGAGGAGAGCGGAGTCAGCGCCGTCACTGGGCCCCCCCCCCCCGCTTGCTCAGGGCCCCGGCAGCAGCTGGCACAATACTTACCTCTCCCGTGCCTCCGCTGCCGCAGCTCCGGGCTCCAGGGGGCGCCGGCGCTTTCTCTCACAGCAGCGCCGCTGAATGACGTCATCATTCAGCGGCCGGCTGTGGCACAGAGCGCGGGGACGCCGGACAGGTAAGACGTGTGTGTGTGTGTCTCTGTGTGCATGTAGTGCGGTGCTTTGTGTGTGTATGTATGTGTGTGTGTGTGTGTGTATGTGTGTGTGTGTATGTATGTGAGAGAGTGCTTGTGTGCTGTCTGTGTGTGATGATGGGCAGGCATTGCTGATAATGGGGAGGCATTGATGATGATGGGGAGAAGATGATGATAATGGGCAGGCATTGATGATAATGGGCAGGCATTGATGATGGGGAGAAGATGATGATGGGGAGGAGATGATGATGATGGGCAGGCATTGATGATAATGGGGAGGCCATGATGATGATGGGGAGGCAATGATGATGATAAGGAGGCAATGATGATGATGGGGAGACAATCATGATGATAATAGGGAGTCTTTCCACAGTGCCCTTTCCTGAGCCGTAACAGTGCAGAACGCAGTACAGCGCAGAGGAGAGCTCCATATTTTGTATGGAGCATTATATGGGGACCAGTATCCTGTATGGAGCATTATTTTGGGTCCAGTATTCTGTATGGAGCATTATTTTGGGTCCAGTATTCTGTATGGAGCATTATATGGGGGGTGACATCCTGCATGGGGTATTATATGGGTGATGAGGGGGAGACTGTGGTGCCCATAATATTGTATGGAGGACTGTACTGTCCAGTCTGTACTGTGCGCTGTGAGGATTTGGCGTTTTTTGAGCTATTGTACAATTTACAATAGATATCAGTCATGTAATGGAAGAAAAGAAGTGTTTGGCATTGTACTATACCCATATTTCTCTGCCGTATCTGTGCATCATGAATCGTGGTCTGTGTTAAAGGGGCCCACTGAGGCTCTTTCGCCCGGGGCCCATAAAAACCTGGAGTCGGCCCTGTCAATGCTGTTACTGTAATGAACCAGCTCATGAGGACGGCTGGTTCACAGATTAATAGCTTTTATGGTAAAGATTCTTTGCCTCTTAAGGAGATTGAACCATTGAACACTATTACTCTCGTATCTTGGACCTTTGAGCACAATGTTCCTCATCTTGAAAACACTTTCAGACAGGATTTTTTTCCCCCCATAATTCTAACCTTTTTATTTTCTTGGACTGTTGGGTTTTTTATTGTAAGAAAGATGTGATTTTTCTTTGTCCTCCAGGTCTGACCCCTCTCCACTGTGCCGTGATCTCACAGAACAATGCGTTCAAAAGCAGAAAGAGCCAGAATACGCCGACTGCACAGCAGCGAGAGATGGAGACCTCCGCGTGCATCAAACTACTGCTCCAAATGGGCGCCAGCTGCACCAGTCAGGTACAGAAAACTTACCAGATACTCAACTTTTCAGAAAGCATCAACGTTTTCTTTAAGGATCCAACTGTCATGGTAACTCATTGCCAACCAACCAATATGTCAGAGGGGTGTTGGCGACAAAGAATTCTCTAAGGAGATATCTCCGAACCCAATCCTTATAACGATTTGCTGGCTACCTTGCCAGTTTTCTTTTTGGACAATTTTGTAAAAACATTTGGCAACTTTAGTAGTTAGTAATCTACAGGAATGATTGGAGAACATCTTGTCCATTGAGGCAAAATCAACGAAAAATTACATAAAATTTATATTAATGTGTAAAACAGGAAATCAAGAGTAATAAGACGGTGCTCCACCTGGCAGTGCAAGACGGGAATGTCCCTCTGGTGAAGTTTTTCCTTGAGATGTCTCATGCCAATCTCCCTGGACTCATCAACATGAAGGTGAGCCAACAAACCCAAAACTAGAGCCCCATCCCTTGATCTTGGCCCTAAAGAACATATGACCCATTGAGATTGACCTTCATGGTGTGGTTTACCATTGGCCACCAAGATGAAGGAGAAGCCATAGTCATTGCACCATGGCTACTTCTAGCTTTGGTCTCCAGAACAAGTGATACATCTGACTTCATCCTAACTATACAATGTCTACTTGTCTTTAAGGTTCTGACCTCCTCTTTCTTACAGGCCCATGGAAACACGGCTTTGCACATGGCAGCTGCCTTACAACCTACTCGCTCTACCGAGTATCTAATCCAGCTTTTGCTCTTCTATGGAGGAGACCCAAGCATTCGCAACCTAGAGAATGATCAGCCGGCCCACTTAGTGCCTCCTGGAGAATTTTCTGAGCAAGTACGTAACTGTGAATTATCCCCTTGTTCTTTTGTACAATGTAGATCAAATTTTCCAAAAAAATGGAATAAAACAATAGCTGGAAAAGAAGTTAGGGGGAGAGTAGGGGGGTGCAGCTGACGTTACAAAATCAGTTTTTCTGTGAAACAATATGAGGAGTACTGAAGATGCTGAGCAAAAACTGACAATATCAGATTGCCTGATTTTTGTATTTTCATCAGTACTTTGGAGGTCCCTTTTTCAGGACCATCACACAATAAACCGGACCGACTGGGAGCTCTTGCTCGTAGAATTCTAATTTTTGGTATAAAGTGTATAATGATAAAAATGTCATTGTCCTCCATCAATTAATGTGAATCTAATCTCCAATCTGCTCTATATTTCTGCCTTAGATAAAAATGCTCCTAAAAAGAAGACGCGTGATGTCATCAACCCGCAGCCAATCAGCAAATTCCTTATAGGAAACAACAAATCAGGCGACTATAATAGTCACAAAGTCGAGAATCTTCCACTCATGAAGAAACAACATGAAACATATCCCCAAGAATAGAAGATCATCCCAAAGACAAACAATTACTAATTAATTTTTAGGAGATTATTTCAAGCTGCATAAGGGATAACAACACGTTATTGTCACTGTGTGAATAAGGTTATCATATATTATAGTTTCTGAGAAACTCAGTCGCACTGATAACCATCGTGTAATAATTACCATATACAACAGGCGAGAAGAAGAGATAAGAAATAATCATGTTCTAAGGGAAACCAGAGGAAATATGATGTATCCTAACATTAGAGATTATGAATACTATAAAATTAACCCTAATATACAGGAATATAACAATTATAATACTGCCCCATATGTACAAGAATATACTATAATACTGCCCCTATGTACAAGAATATAAATACTATAATACTGCCCCAAGTACAAGAATATAACTACTATAATACTGCTCCTATCTATAAGAATATAACTACTATAATACTGCCCCCTATATTCAAGAATATAACTACTATAATACTGCCCCTATGTACAAGAATATAACTACTATAATACTGCCCCCTATATGCAAGAATATAACTACTATAATACTGTCCCCTATATTCAAGAATATAACTACTATAATACTGCCCCTATGTACAAGAATATACTATAATACTGCCCCTATGTACAAGAATATAAATACTATAATACTGCCCCAAGTACAAGAATATAACTACTATAATACTGCTCCTATGTATAAGAATATAACTACTATAATACTGCCCCAATGTACAAAAATAAACTACTATAATACTGTCCCCTATGTACAAGAAATAACTATTATAATACTTCCCCTATATGTACAAGAACATAACTACTATAATACTGTCCCCTATATTCAAGAATATAACTACTATAATACTGTCCCCTATATTCAAGAATATAACTACTATAATACTGCCCCAATGTACAAAAATATAACTACTATAATACTGTCCTCTATGTACAAGAATATAACTACTATAATACTTCCCCTATATGTACAAGAATATAACTACTATAATACTGTCCCCTATATTCAAGAATATAACTACTATAATACTGCCCCTATGTACAAGAATATACTATAATACTGCCCCTATTTACAAGAATATAAATACTATAATACTGCCCCAAGTACAAGAATATAACTACTATAATACTGCTCCTATGTATAAGAATATAACTACTATAATACTGCCCCAATATACAAAAATATAACTACTATAATACTGTCCCCTATGTACAAGAATATAACTACTATAATACTTCCCCTATATGTACAAGAATATAACTACTATAATACTGCCCTTATGTACAAGAATATACTATAATACTGCCCCTATGTACAAGAATATAAATACTATAATACTGCCCCAAGTACAAGAATATAACTACTATAATACTGCTCCTATGTATAAGAATAGAACTACTATAATACTGCCCCATGTACAAGAATATAACTACTATAATACTGCCCCCTATGTACAAGAATATAACTACTATAATACTGCCCCTATGTACAAGAATGTAACTACTATAATACTTCTCCTATGTACAAGAATATAACTATAATACTTCCCCTATATGTACAAGAATATAACTAATATAATACTGTCCCCTATATTCAAGAATATAACTACTATAATACTGCTCCTATGTACAAGAATATAACTACTATAATACTGCTCCTATGTACAAGAATATAACTACTATAATACTGCCCCTATGTACAAGAATATAAATACTATAATACTGCTCCTATGTATAAGAATATAACTACTATAATACTGCCCCAATGTACAAAAATATAACTACTATAATACTGTCCCCTATGTACAAGAATATAAGTATTATAATTCTTCCCCTATATGTACAAGAATATAACTACTATAATACTGTCCCCTATATTCAAGAATATAACTACTATAATACTGCCCCCTATGTACAAGAATATAACTACTATAATACTGCTCCTATGTACAAGAATATAACTACTATAATACTGCTCCTATGTACAAGAATATAACTACTATAATACTGCCCCCTATGTACAAGAATATAACTACTATAATACTGCCCCCTATGTACAAAAATATAACTACTGTAATACTGCTCCTATGTACAACAATATAACTACTATAATACTGCCCCTATGTACAAAAATATAACTACTGTAATACTGCTCCTATGTACAAGAATATAACTACTATAATACTGCTCCTATGTACAAGAATATAACTACTATAATACTGCCCCATGTACAAGAATATAACTACTATAATACTGCTCCCTATGTACAAGAATATAACTACTATAATACTGCCCCCTATGTACAAGAATATAACTACTATAATACTGCCCCTATGTACAAGAATGTAACTACTATAATACTTCTCCTATGTACAAGAATATAACTACTATAATACTGCCCCTATGTACAAGAATATAACTACTATAATACTTCCCCCCTATGTAGAAGAATATAACTATACTATAAATTACATTCTCCCATGTACAAGAATATAACTACTATAATACTGACCTCTATGTATAAGTAATATTTCTTCCGATCGAGGATTTCTTTGTCTCTTCTCGTACGTTGATGATGGTCTTTAACATATATTTACATATGTATATATGATTTCTGTGAAATGAATTATGGACCATATTGGTCTAGGGTAGTTGATACCAGCAGACTTACCTGTCTTCTTGCTTTGCAATCTTGCCTTTCTAAGCTGAATATATGTATATTCTTATTTGTTTCTCGAGCTCTTTTATTCTTCGGAATAACACAGACTTACTGCATATTATCATTAATATTCTGAATACACAGTACGGTTCTGTACAGACACCAGGCGATCTGTGCTGCATCCCAGGGTCTCCATGTACCAGCGTGCAGCCTCTGTGACCCGCTCCGCCATATGCATGTGATATTAGACATCGGCATATTACATACTGTGCACATCCCCTATAATGAGCAGCGCCAAACTGTAGCCCATACTGGGAGAAATGATATTCTGCACCTAGTGCTATGGTTTTCCATAGACCTCATTATATACAGCAGGACGATCTGAAGCTAAAGACCCGTCACTCCACAATATTATTACCGAAGGGCAAGATTTTATTTTTGTTATCATTATTTAACTGATATTTAAGTTTCTCACTTTTTTTTAACACTTAATTTATTCTGTCAAATTTGTGCTATTTATCATTGAGTTTACAGAAAAATCTCAGGTGCGGTTCATGCTAATTTAATACGAAATTGAGCTGGAAGAAATAAAAAAAACATTGAAATCTCAACGCAAAAAAAGTGTTGTTTTTTTAGTCTGAGAACAGTTATTTTTTATTTTATTTTAAACAATTTAACTTTTTTTTCATTTTTTGGTTAATTTATTTTTGGATATTATTTATTTTGTGATATTTTGATTTTCTTCGTTATTTAGAGATTATGAGTTTACTGATATGAACCTATTTTTTTACTTTGTATCCATGGCCGGTGGTTGTAGCACACAGACAAGATCTGCTTGCCACGGACTGTGTTGCGGACTGTGCCACCGATTGTGCCACGGACTGTGCAGTGGACAGTGCCACGGACTATGCCAGCGCAATTCTGCAGTAGCTAAAGCAGGCGGCCCTACAGTGCAAGTATGAAGGATCAATCGTCCATCTTTTCCTTGCCCCATTCTTGTTTTGCACAATATAAACCCCTCCTATAGATAAGCAAATCAAATTTGCATCAAATTTTGCGAAAAAAATTCTGATTCGCCAGACTCTATTCCATCCACTTTGAAAGATGAAGCACAAGAAAGAAAAATGGGAACAAGTAAGTTGTCATACTTTGCACAATGAAGTGATGTGGAGTTAAATCCTTGTGTTTTCGGCTAGAAACAAAAATTTTTCAAAACAAAGTTTCAGTATAAATGTTGCACAGCTTGTCTTCTACATCCTCTACGCATCACAGTACATGGCAAACTTTAGAATGCGTTACTTATCAAATTCCATTCGCCATAGTAACAGACGTTTGCTACCAGTGATGATTATTCATCCAAATCTACGACAGTCACAAAAATGATTTTTCTTTCATGTTACAGAATATTTTTTTTATAAACAAAAGTTATCAAAATTCTTCAACCCGCCCCCACAGGGGAAAAAAAGGGTCACTCCATATTTCTTATACTGTACAATTATAATCTGATGCTTTGCAATATTTTATTTCTGTATATTATCCCATCTGCTGTTGTGCAAGAGGCCTGATCATCGATTCGCACAAATGGGGCTTAAATTTTTTTGTCGACTTCAGAAAAAAAACTCAATCTTCTCCTGCATGGATATTAGAGGGCAAATATTTAATTTGGGATTATTGAGTATCGTAAAAACATTCTATTTCACACTAAGTGTCCCTGTCCCCCGTACGGCGTCTCGTAAGTTGCAGATGGTGAATAGTCTGGTTCGTCGTATACCCGGCCTCCTGGTCCGTGGTATCCATCCACGGCTGCTCTCCTCTGTCCTGCAAAACACAAAAATGTCACTTCTAAATGATTGCTAAGAAGAGAAACAGTAATAAGTGTAAAGATCATGTAACTGACTGTGGCTCCACGCTGCCATTGTGTTCTGTGGGATGTTGGGTATTCTCCTCGAACGTCCTCATAATCATGGTGATCAGAAGCTCCGTACCAGTCTTCATACGCTCCATCTATGAAAGGAAGGCAGTTTCACTTTTTAAATTAATTAAGACATTGTGATTGTGACTATACCAGACATAAAAAGACCCCTATGTACAAGAATATGATTACTATAAGGCCGCAGTCACACTAGCGAGAAATACGGATGAGTGCAATGCAAGAAAAAAATCGCATTGTACTCGGACCGCTGTTAATCTATGGGGCAGCTCCCATCAGCCGATTTTTTTCTCGGCCGTTTTATACGTGCGAGTGAAATCGCAGCATGCTGCGATTTGCACCGTATATCGGCCGAGACTCGCCAATGCACGTCTATGGGTGTGTGAAAACATCGGATTACACACGGACCACACGTGTGAATTGCGAGAAATACGCACCGGTGTCCTTTAGAAAAGCCGGCAATTCACCCCGGCTATACTGTAAAAGCACACTGACATGTTTAATAAAGACTGGAAAGAATAGATATGTACACATAGAATACACATATATATATATATATATATATATATATTATATATATATATACACATGTCATTGAGACACATATATATTTATAGTTCATACACTTCTACATAGTATAATAGCCGCTAATTCAATTGCCGGCTTCTGTAAAATCGTTACAGAACTCGACATGAAATGACACATGGTTTAGATACAGTAAACCATTTCATTTCAAGTAGTTTGATATATGGATTTCACTAATAATTAGATGAATGTATGTGTGCAAAATTTCATATATGTATGTGTTAATTTAATGTGTAAATTCGTTGAAAAAAAATGCATGGGCTCCCGCGGTATTTTCTCCAACAGACAAGGAAAGCCAGTGACTGAAGACAGATAATAAAAGCCTAGGGAGGAAGCATTTTTTGTGCCCTCCCTGGCTACTAACATCTGCCCCTAGCCACCCCAGAAAAAGCACATCTATATTAGATGCGCCTTTTCTGGCACTTAGCCCGTCTATTGCCATTGCAATTGCTATGACCTGACTGAACACTGGAGAGGTAAGGATACTGTTGCTTTTTTTTTTTTTTTATTACAGGAGAACAAGGGATTCAGAAAGATTACCAGTACAATAAAATGTGGTCAAAAACTATGTGTATTTATTTCATTAAAATAATTTTAAACTAATGCGTGTGTGTTTTTTTTAACCATTTAATACAATAGGATTAATAATGGAGAGTTGTCAATTAGACAACTCTCCATTATTAACCCGGCTTAATGTTACCTTCCAATAGCAAGGTGGCCTTAACCCATTATTAACCCATTAGCCACCGCTACAGGGCAGTGGGAATAGACGGGCTAAGTGACAGAAAAGGCGTATCTAATAATAGATGTGCTTTTTCTGGGGTGGCTGGAGGCAGATGTTAGTAGCCAGGGCGGGCACAAAAAAATGCACCCTCCCTAGGCCATTATTATCTGTCTTCAGTCACTGGCTTTCCCTGTCTGGTGGAGAAAATACCGCGGGAGCCTACGCATTTTTTTTCAACGAATTTACACATTAAATTAACACATACAGTACAGACCAAAAGTTTGGACACACCTTCTCATTCAAAGATTTTTCTGTATTTTCATGACTATGAAAATTGTAGAATCACACTGAAGGCATCAAAACTATGAATAACACATGTGGAATTATACATTGCACTTTACAAAAAAGTGTGAAACAACTGAAAATATGTCTTAAATTCTAGGTTCTTCAAAGTAGCCACCTTTTGCTTTGATTACTGCTTTGCACGCAGAAAAGGTGAACGGATGGACTCTACATGCCTGGTTCCCACCGTGAAGCATGGAGGAGGTGTGTGATGATGTGGGGGTGCTTTGCTGGTGACACTGTTGGGGATTTATTCAAAATTGAAGCGGTGAGCGGTCCAGCTCACCCCAAACCATCTCGATTGGGTTCAGGTCGGGTGACTGTGGAGGCCAGGTCATCTGGCGTAGCACCCCAACACTCTCCTTCTTGGTCAAATAGCCCTTACACAGCCTGGAGGTGTGTTTGGGGTCATTGTCCTGTTGAAAATAAATGATGGTCCAACTAAACGCAAACCGGATGGAATAGCATGCTGCTGCAAGATGCTGTGGTAGCCATGCTGGTTCAGTATGCCTTCAATTCTGAATAAATCCCCAACAGTGTCACCAGTAAAGCACCCCCACACCATCACACCTCCTCCTCCATGCTTCACGGTGGGAACTAGGCATGTAGAGTCCAGCCGTTCACCTTTTCTGCGTGCAAAGCAGTAATCAAAGCAAAAGGTGGCTACTTTGAAGAACCTAGAATATAAGACATATTTTCAGTTGTTTCACACTTTTTTGTAAAGTGTAATGTATAATTCCACATGTGTTAATTCATAGTTTTGATGCCTTCAGTGTGATTCTACAATTTACATAGTCATGAAAATACAGAAAAATCATTGAATGAGAAGGTGTGTCCAAACTTTTGGTCTGTACTGTATATATATATTCTATGTGTGTATATGTATTCTTTCTTTTGTGAGTTAAAAACTGTCATTTGGATCCATTATATGTCGGTTTTGCAAGCCGGCGAGAAAATCGTCGCCATACGGATGACAAACGGATATTTTGATGCAAGGAAATCGCATCCTCACATTGCACACGGATGACATACGGATCACTGTTCAGGGAACTTTTGTGCGACTCTCGTCAGTAAAATACGGTCCGATTTTTTTATACGTTGTGTGTGACTCCGGCCTAATAATGCTCCTACGTACAAGAATATAATTACTATAATACTGCTCCTACGTACAAGAGTATAACTACTATAATACTGCCCCTATGTACAGAATATACGGTAACTACTATAATACTGCTCCTATGTACAAGATATAACTACTATAATACTGCTTCTATGTAGAAGAATATAACTACTATAATACTGCTCCTATGTACAAGAATATAACTACTATAATACTGCTTCTATGTAGAAGAATATAACTACTATAATACTGCTCCTATGTACAAGAATATAACTACTATAATACTGCTTCTACAGTGCCTACAAGTAGTATTCAACCCCCTGCAGATTTAGCTGGTTTGATAAGATGCAAATAAGTTAGAGCCTTCAAACTGCAAACGAGAGTAGGATTTATTAACAGAAGCATAAATCTTACAAAACAAAAAGTTATGTTGCTCAGTTGAATTTTAATAAATTTTAAACATAAAAGTGTGGTCAATTATTATACAACCCCTATGTTTAATATTTCGTGGAATAACCCTTGTTTGCAATTACAGCTAATAATCGTCTTTTATAAGACCTGATCAGGTCTGTGGAGTTATCTTGGCCCACTCCTCCATGCAGATCTTCTCCAAGTTATCTAGGTTCTTTGGGTGTCTCATGTGGACTTTAATCTTGAGCTCCTTCCACAAGTTTTCAATTGGGTTAAGGTCAGGAGACTGACTAGGCCACTCCAACACCTTGACTTTTTCCCTCTTGAACCAGGCCTTGGTTTTCTTGGCTGTGTGCTTTGGGTCGTTGTCTTGTTGGAAGATGAAATTACGACCCATCTTAAGATCCTTGATGGAGGAGCGGAGGTTCTTGGCCAAAATCTCCAGGTAGGCCGTGCTATCCATCCTCCCATGGATGCGGACCAGATGGCCAGGCCCCTTGGCTGAGAAACAGCCCCACAGCAAGATGCTGCCACCACCATGCTTGACTGTAGGGATGGTATTCTTGGGGTCGTATGCAGTGCCATCCAGTCTCCAAACGTCACGTGTGTGGTTGGCACCAAAGATCTCGATCTTGGTCTCATCAGACCATAGAATCTTGAACCAGTCTGTCTCAGAGTCCTCCAAGTGATCATGAGCAAACTGTAGACGAGCCTTGACATGACGCTTTGAAAGTAAAGGTACCTTACGGGCTCGTCTGGAACGGAGACCATTGCGGTGGAGTACGTTACTTATGGTATTGACTGAAACCAATGTCCCCACTGCCATGAGATCTTCCCGGAGCTCCTTCCTTGTTGTCCTTGGGTTAGCCTTGACTCTTCGGACAAGCCTGGCCTCAGCACGGGAGGAAACTTTCAAAGGCTGTCCAGGCCGTGGAAGGCTAACAGTAGTTCCATAAGCCTTCCACTTACGGATGATGCTCCCAACAGTGGAGACAGGTAGGGTCAACTCCTTGGAAAGGGTTTTGTACCCTTTGCCAGCCTTGTGACCCTCCACGATCTTGTCTCTGATGGCCTTGGAATGCTTCTTTGTCTTTCCCATGTTGACCATGTATGAGTGCTGTTCACAAGTTTGGGGAGGGTCTTAAATAGTCAGAAAAGGCTGGCAAAAGAGATCATTAATCCACACATGTGAAGATCATTATTCTTGGTGCCTGAACTACTTCTTACTACTTTAGGGGGACCAAACAGAATTCTTGTGGTTTGAGGGGTTGAATAATAAATGACACTCTGAATTAAAAATTAAAACAAAAATTTTTGCTGCAGTGCATTTCCCACTTCCAGGCTGATCTACAATACAAATGTCACAATGCCAAGTTAATTCCGCATGTGTCAACCAGCTAAATCTGCAGGGGGTTGAATACTACTTGTAGGCACTGTATGTAGAAGAATATAACTACTATAATACTGCCCCCTATGTACAAGAATATACTGTAACACTGCTCCTATGTACAAGAATATAATTATTATATTACTGCCCCTATGTACAGAATATAACTACTATAATACTGCCCCTATGTACAGAATAAACTACTATAATACTGCCCCTATGTACAAGAATAGAACTACTATAATACTGCCCCTATGTACAAGAATATAGCTACTATAATACTGCTCCTATGTACAAGAATATAACTACTATAATACTGTTCCTATGTACAAGAATATAACTACTATAATACTGCTTCTATGTACAAATATACTACTTAATACTGCCCTAAGTAAAGAATAGAACTACTATAATACTGCCCCTATGTATAACAATATAACTACTATAATACTGCTCCTATGTACAAGGATATAACTGCTATAATACTGCCCTATGTACTGTACAATAATATATCTTGCACTGACCTGCCCAGATCTGTACTTCCGGGTCCCCCCTCTCCACACTCTCATAGTGAGGGGACAGTGACGGCTGGTAGTCCCGGGTAGGGTAGTAATATAGTCCTGATTCGGAGCCACTGTCCTATGTGACATAATACAGTACAGCGTTTTCATTAGCCGCTACACTCCATTATCCCCATATCGTTGTGTTCCCTTCACCTGATAAGCGCTGCTGCCAGTCTCAGAGCCACTGTCGATCAGTAATGTCTTCTTTGCTTGGGTGTTGATCAGTTCTCCATCTCCATACTCATTGAGGGCTCCATGGGTTGAGCTGCAGGGAACACAGATAGGTCGATTTAAAGGGATTGAATAGGTTTAGATAAAAAGTTTTTTTCTTGGAAACAGCGCCACTCTGTTGCAGTGAACAGAATTGCAGGTCACTTTTTCGTATACAAACCCAACTGTATACAGAAGCCTTCACCACTTCCATTTTTTTCTCTTACCTTTCATCTTTCTTCAGCACTTCTCCTGTGAATGAGCAAATGCAAAATCAACTTTTGTGATAATTCTAGTGATTAATTTGTGTTTTTACTGCATGGAAACTGTCAACAAGTTGATGGTAACTGATCTATTATTACTATTATCTGCATTTATATATAAATTTGAGTGTTGAGGATTCTCCTTCCGTAGGGTTGGGACTCATTTACTCCTTAAAGGGGTTGTTCAGTATGAACATATTGATGACCTATCCATAGTGCAGATCATCTGTTATAGAGATCAGTCAAGATCTTGCAGCTTGATGACAGTTTAAAAAATTAACTTCCAAAATTAACTTTTTTTTCCTTTACCTTCCTTTCCTTTTCTTCTGAATTTTCTAACTAGGCAGAACACAATTCCTGCATTAGATAAGAGGAGAAGTGCCCCTCCTGCACCTATGGCAGCAAACATATATGGGGTCCATGGGAAAAGATCTGATTGGGAGCAAAAAATATATAAAAAGTGAATGTTTTTCCTAATTTACTCTTTATAAAGTCTTTTTTTTTCAGTAAAGTTTCAACATTGTAGCAACTTGTTTCTCCATGACTCCACCCATAATTAAGTCCAGGTTGGATTACTCACCGGTCTCTGGAGCTGGAGGAGCCAGTTGTGTGGGTTCAGGGCTCCTCACATCAGTGTCCACTGAAAAATCAATATAAGGTTGAGGAAGGTTATTTTTAAAGGGGTTATTTCCATTTTATATCAGGGTGTTGTTGGATAGGACTTGTAAAAACAAGCAGTTTTGCAATTTTTTGTTTATTAAAATTTTCAGCCGTTCTTGAGATAGTAACACTTTACTTTTCTTTACAGCGAGTTGCCATTGTAGGTTGGTCTCCTAGGCAACGAGCTGTAAACAAAAGAAAAATCTTTGTATCTCAAGAACGGATGAAGATTTTAATAAGCAATAAATTGCAAAAGTGCTTGTCTTTGCAAGCACTATTTGAAAATAACCATCTTCCAAGTTGGGAAAAAACCCTTTAAGGATACATTTGTGCAAGCACTTTCCAACAATATCCATTTATCATGCTGAAAATAACCCTTTAAATAAAAAGTTTGTGCAAGTACTATCCAAAAATAACCATTTATCGAGGTGGGAATAACTGTGCTATGCCTGGTACAGGGTGTGAGTTGTGTAGCTTGACACAAAAATGTGGACAGTGTCTACCTTCCGTGGTGATGGTGAGTACAGCTCCATCATCTGCATAGTTGCTGTCTCCCAGCTTGTTGACGGCGTTCACAGAGAAGTTATACACCGTGCTGCCTTTGAGTCCAACTATAGTGAAGACGGTGGATTGGGGTGGGAAGACATCGACATACATGTAACTATCGGCGCCGCTCATCCGATATCTGCAAATCGGAGGCGTAATTCATTATCTGACCACTAGGCGGAGTATAACACATGAAAACTATTAGGCACAGCAATATCAAACCATGTTAGGAGTTGTAGTTTGCAACAGCTGGAGAGACACGGATTTGAGACCACAGCTCCAAAGACTATTATTTGGAAGCTTTTGAGATTTTTTTCACCTTATTTAAAAGTAAAAAGCCCTCTAACCTGACACGAAATTGTTGCTCCACTCCACCATCAAATGCCTCTTTCCATCCCAAGGTCACTGAGTTATGAGTGAAGCTTAGGATCTTCAGATCGGTGGGAGGATCAGGGCGACCTTTAGCGTAAAGAGCATTCGTGTTAATAAGAGTCGCCACCTGGTGGTCGCAATGAGAATAACATTTGTCAGTCGACAGCTACAGAAAACTGAGGTTAAGCCTTTTAAGGAGTCACATGTGAGTCCTGTAAAAATAAAAATTCAACTGTTGCAAGTGGAAAAAATTCTATCAGTTTGAATTTTTGCAATGATCCCACGATCACGTCATTTTTTTTATAGTTCTGTTGCCATAGATTGAGCATTAGAATTGATGACATCTCTAGATTGTCTTACTTGTGCTGACAAGTTGGATCGAGAAGCTGTCCACCCCCAAAGCATTGGTGGCCGTGCAGGTGAAGATGGCGTAATCATGCACCGCGCTGACATTGGCGATGATCAGCGTGCTTTTGTGAATCCAGAGCTCGTGTGATGTCTTCACAGAATACCTAAAAAAAAGTGATAGTACATGGAGGACCTGGCACCATAAAAATCTTCCTCGTAGTACATACGTCACATCCAAAAAATTGGGGGATCAACGAAAAATTAAAAAAGTTGCTTTCATTCAGAAACAAAAATACTGGCGAAAAATTTAGCATTGTTCATCCTGAATACCTGGGGTTTCTAAAGTCTAGGGTGATGCCATTTTTCGCCCAGCTAAAGGCCACATTCGGGATGCCCTCGGCTTTACATTCAAGCCCCGTCGAGGTTTTCCCGTCTCCTGGAACTGCCATTTTGCTCAGGTGAACACCTTTCTCTATCTCTGGTTTAACTGAAGAAAATAAAAATCAGCATACAACGTCATGGTGGAGCACAGGGTCCTCAGCTTTTATAGTTGTCCTGTATGACCCGTAGGCACACTATAGCCAATGAGGATTACAGGGGCTTCTCCCCGGGAAAATAAGAAAATAAAATAATAAATAATTTTAGAAATAGTGTTTTAATAGTAACAAAAAAAATTGCAAAAAGTATCAAATTTATATTTTAAAATTAAAGTGATAATATCCTCTTAAAGGGGACTTGTTACTTGCCTTAAATATGTCATTTTTTTATCTGATGTAAATTCCTCTGTTCTCCTGAATCCGGCAATGTTTTTCTTTTGTTCCTGCGCCTTTCTGTTCCTGAGATATGGCCTCCTCTTCCCTGCCTATAAATGTAGTCTTTTAGCTCAGGGGGTGTGGCCTTCAGCTCTTCTCTGTATCTTCTTGATGACCACGCCCCCTTTTCTAATAAGACCAGATTTATATAGAGAGGGTCATAACTTATGAACGGTAAGACACAGAGACAAAAGAAGAACAGAGTCGGATTCAGAAGAACAGCGGCGTTTACACCAGGTAAAAATCGTATATATTTGTGGAAAGTGATAAGTCCCCTTTAAACTAAAAATATTAAGAAAAAAATTAAGCTTCTCTTGAAAATCCCTTTAAGTGTTTTGATACTAGAAATTTTAGATTAAATCCCACTCACAGCGCACAACCAGACGGGCATCAGCCTTGACAGCTGGAGGAATCCCATTATCCACAGTGCACTCGTAACGCCCGGCGTCTGTCCTCTTGGCATCATTGATAATGAGTCGCCCAGTGACGCCATCAACCTGTCTTTCCAAATCAGACAAGTCTCTCTCCTCATCGCCCTGTTGAGAAAAACAGGACGATGCCGACATTGATGGGGATGATTGGACCCACCCATTTTCCTGACATCATTGCACCATTCAGAAATCAGTCCCATCCTTCCGATACACGAGATGTCTGCCAGAGATGCAAGAAAAAGGCCACAGCTCCATACCAGCCATCTCCACTGAAACATGGCATCGCTAACAGGATTTGCATCTGCAATGCACACGAGCTCCGCTCTCCCTCCCAAGTCCACTTCTGTTGGGTCAACGAGGCTGCGAATGGTAGGAGAATCTGTGGGTGAACACAAAAACATAGATCCACCATCACTGGCACTATATCCTGCATTTAGACAATAAATCTTAATTACTTTTTTTAAAAAAAAACATAAAAAGTGCAAGGGAACCATAGACAAGCTGCTGTTGACTGATCTTTCATTTTATTCTGATTATTGCATAAACATCCAAAAACCTAATACTTAAATGGAGCAATGAGATGGGGTATACCAAGACAATCAGACAATTAATCCACTCCAGAGTCATAAAATACCAGTACCAGATCCATCAACAGCAGCTTGCTGATGGTTTCCATTTTTTTTTTTTTTTTGATACATAAAATAAAAAATAAACTTTTGTGACTATAGAGATGATGTACGGTAATTATCTTAATTAAGGGCAGAGTCGCTTTTAAGTCAACTAAAGGACGTCAAATGGTGTTCACAGGTGAGGTGTTGGCTATATTTCGAGCTGTCAATCAAACTCACAGCCCATCCATCCTATCCTGTCACGTATACATTTCAAAACGTTTCCAGAATTGGAGATATTTAATGTAACATTGTGATTTAATGCATATTTTCCGGTGCACATCTGATTATCAGCCAGTAAACCCTTGGAAAGATATCGGCTGATAACAGAGAACAATTATGATAGACGCAACAAGTAATATTATGATATAAAAATGTGTTAAATTTGTATTTGGGTTCTTACAGTGAACATCCAGCTGTACCACAGTGCTGTTCTTCCCCTCTTGGTTCTCACAGGTTACGCTGTATACCCCAGAGTCGGCTCGACTTACATTCCAAATCTCTAGAGAGCCGGCTCCTTTCAGGTGGTGTCTGCGAGCTCTTTCTGCAAAAAAAAAAAAAAAGTAGAACAAGACCATGGGAAGAAGGAAAAATGTAACTCTCCATTATAGTAGAGAAGCATTATAGTGTCATTATGGATTTGTGCAGGGAGGTGTAATACTGCAGTGTGGCCTCTAGATGTCACTGTTGTACCTTCCATAGTAAAGAATTGATGCTGCACAGATAATTGCCTTGTGTGTAAGGCCTCTTTCACACATCCGTCTTTTTGTATCAGGCATGATCCGTCCTATGCCTGAAGGGACGGATCCGGCGCTGAAACTAAAAAAACTGATGCAACGGATCCGTTTTTTTGCTGGATCCGACCTGAACATTTGAACCCACAAAAAGAGGGTTTCTGATGCCCGGAGACACTGGAAAATGTAGTAGTAGTAGTAGTAGTAGTAGTAGTAGTAGACCTCGATTTCCAGAATCCGGATCAGACTTTTGCCGGATTGCACAAAAGTCTGATCCGGTTCCATTGACTTCTATTGTTTCCAGCCGCCTGATGCGCCTCTTCAGGCACTATCAGGCAGCTCCGGCAAAAAAAAAAAAACGTTACATGCTGCGTTGTGTCCGGCCGCCGGAATGTACATTTCCGCCGGATCCGGACAAAAACGCATACAACGCACTGACATCAGGCGCCATCCGGCGCTAATGAAAGTCAATGCAAAAAAAAACAGCATCCGGCATTACATTTCGCCGGATGCGGTTGGACAAAAAAATGCCGGAGGGCGCCGTCAGGCGCACAACGGATGTGTGAAAGAGGCCTAAGGTGCAGGCTAGGAACTGACTCCTCCGGGCTATGAAGTGGGAGGCTATGTTTTATTAAAAGGAGTTTGAGGTACGTTGAATAAAGCATCACACGGCTGGGGCAACCTAATGCTGCAGCATATGTACATTTGTGGAAAGCTGACATAACCTTTGCAGTGCCATATGCACATCATTAAACATCATTTTGTATTTTTTCATGACTTTCGTTGTTTGCGGATTGTCAGCAGTAACTTCACGGGATGGATTTGTCTGACTCTGCAGCTTCAACTGCCTATAATACCAAAGAGAGGTAAAAATCTCCGAACCTCGAGCATCAAAGATGTGAAGGAGTCCTTATAAATTCATGAGGATTGGAAAATAATTGATGTATGTCTTATAAATAGTAGCTGAGGACTCCGTATATAGAACAGATAGCATGGTGGTACCTGCTCTTACATTTTGGTGTTCTGTGTGCACTTTTAGATGAAAATGCAGGGAATACACAGATTGTGTCCCCGCCACACCTATAGTACAAGCAGACATAGACAGGGAAACTACTTGATCATGAACGGGTTAAAAAAAAATCCAAAATGTCCTTGCATTGCACATGCAGGAGGCCAATACTGCATAAGTAATTGTTGCCAAGCTTTTTTGTGAAAAATTCTTCAAAATTAAGCTACCTGGTTGATGCTCAATTAAAAACGGCTTTTTTTTCGCTTATACTTTTCTATGTCTTTCTAGAGCATAAAGTTGCATGAGCTTTTAAAGGGTTGCACACAACTCTAACATTTACACAAACGTTTCCATCAAAGAACAACAAAAAATCACTCCAGGAAGGGAGGACAAGAGGACATTTGCACCAAAAAATGTGCAACTTTTTAAAAAGTTGCTAATAATGAATTGCACAGAAAACATCTAGACTACAAAAACCATACCTATGACAGAGAAAAAGGACAGACAAGTGGAAAATCGACGACTTCAAAATTGGAGCAACTTAACTGGAGAATTTGTAAAAAAAAATGGTCTAATGGCAGAAAAAAATAGACATTAAAAAAAAATGCAATAATGAATCGAGCCCATGGTTCCTATTGAAATCATGGGCGGTAATACTTCATTTCCCCTGTGGAGGAATCCCCCCCCACTTCCACCACAAACTACAGTTGATTGCTTCAGGATTCCATGTCCACCCTTCATACCCTCTCACCTCGGTTCAGTACTTGTCCCCGTAGACTCCAGGTGAAGTTGACGGCAATAGGGTTAGCCCGGATGTATAATGGGATGAGGGCTGCACCGTGTTCCACGGCTTGGACAACCTTTGGCTGTTCATCGGTGAATTCTGGAGGAACTAAAACGCAAGTTATCTTTCAGAATATTCCCCATCTACAATAAATGCTGGTGTCTTCAGACATCGTTGGCCAATCTGAGTTGACCATCATTTACTGCATCTTGACCTCCATTTTCACATGTATGTAGTTGATAGATATCACAGATTATTTCGTATGATTTGACCATTATTTATGGTCAGTAAGATATCTCCAGCTAAGATTTCTTCCTATTTGGTCTTGGTCATGGTTCTCAGAGCCTAAAGATTGGTCCTTCTACGGCCAGCATGAGATAGGAGAACAAAGTCATGGGGTGGTAATTCATCTCAATTATGGTACAACTGAAAGGGTTAACCCTTAAACAAGTCAACAATCTCATAAGAAGTGTAGACACGACTGGTGGTACTCACACAGAACATTGAGCTTGTAGAAGGTGCTGACGGTCTCACTCAAGGTTTTGCTGTAGGCCTCGCAGGAGACACGTTTTCCATTTTCTGCTGAGAATACTTTTATAGTGACGCTGCTGGAGGTCGACTTTCCACCAAATTCTGCATTGCTTATCCCCAGATCTTTTCCATTCAAACTGATAAAGAGAAACGTCAGTTGACTGCTTGGTTGAGTAGTTAGATCATGTGGTGTTTTGGTTGGTTATGTGGTTGGTTGGCAGGTTGATCAGTTGGTTTGTTGGCTTCTTGGTTTGGCATTTGATTGGTTGATTGGTCAGTTTATTATTGTCAGTTTTGATTGGTAGGCTGGTCCATTGGTTAGTTGCTTAGGAAATATGTTGGTTGTATGGTTGGCTGCATGTTTGGTTGGTTGTTGGAAGGTTTGTCAGTGTTTGTTTGCCAAAGTGGTAGGTTTTGGGGTGGAATCATAGACTGGATAGTCGTTCAGGTTTTTGGTTTGTTGGGTGGTCAGTTGGGTGAATGCACTACAGAATGACATATTACGGGCATATTACGGATAGCCGTCAAGGAGTGGGGGCGCCATTATGCGTTATTACTAATAGAGTGCCAACCTTCACGGTTGGGCAGGATTTATCAATAGGATTTTAGGTACAATTTAGCCCTATCCAATTATTTATCTGGTAAAATTCTCCACAACATAATTTCTAGACAATCTTTTTTTGTGCGTTTGTTAGTCGAATGTTTTTAACGCATATTGAATAAAAATGTTTTTTTTATATGGGGATCCATCTGATGCTCCCATCTAATTAACCCGACATACTGTGCCAACTAAGCACCTACCTAGCAGTATACCAATCACCCAACCAATCTATCCTCAAATCAACTGACCACCAAGCCAATTAACGACCAACCAGACAACCTACACATCGCCTAAGAAACTTACCAACTGACCATTCGACCAACCAATGAAATCTCCAATCTACCACCCAAAAATCCAAGCACACAAACTAACGCCATAGTCTCCCAACATCTAACTTACTAACCACCCAACCAACTTACTCCAAAACTAAACACCCAGCTATTGGAGGGTTTCTATGTTAGACTGTACATAATTGATCCCTGAATCTGTTCATCTAGTTGATATACTAGGATCAGATGATTGGCCAGATCGGTGGTCTATTGGGTGGTGGGCTCATACATACAGAATATGATATCAAGTTTACTACTCACATGACTCCATCCATGATCCAGGATATGGTTGCCTCTGGATTACTGCTCCCGGTTTTGCACACCAGACTGACCGTGTTTCCACGTTTATAATCTTTGGGTGGGCTGGTAATTTTAACATCAATCGGTGGAACTAGACAAGAAGAAAAGGAAACCAAAACCTGAAGAGCATGGTGGAAAATCCAACCAAGCATTCAAAAAATGGTGTTCGACTCCTCTCCCGTGTCACAATGTTCCAATTCCCATGGTCCCCATTTCCCATCCATTGCCATTTCACAGTCATGATATCTTCCTATTTTCACATGGTTCTCAATGCCAGTAAATAAAAGGACCTCATACTCTCCCCATCACTTACACTGTACGTGCAGCTTGGTGGTGGCAGTCAGTATGGTCTTCCCTCCATTGTTGGCATTGCACCGGTACGTTGCCTGGTTGTCATTGGGCATGGTTTTGACGGTGATCTCTCTGGACACAATCTTCCCCGCAGTTATCGTCGTTCCCTCTGACACCGATGTCTTTTCCTGAATATTTGAAAATAAAAAGTTTTCTATCATCTCTGACAAAAAAAATCTCTTTTTTATCAAAAATTTTTCCACATTTTCATTTTTTATACCTTGAGCCAAATGAGTTGAGGTGGCGGGTGACCACCACTGGTGAGACAGGTTATCTTCACATGTGTCCCTGTCCGAAAACGAGTGTCCAAAGGAGGTGCCTCAATCCAGATCTTCTGAGGAGGGTCTGAAAACAACATTAACCCCTTAAAAACCATGACATTGACTCCATATTGGTTGTAGTGCCTTCATCAACGATATCCTGATACCAACGCATCCCAAGATGTCACTGGCAGCAGTGATCTGCCATGAAACTTTCACTTTTCTGTGCCAATTAAATATAAAAAATGACATTTATTCTTTTCCAAAGGGTCGTTACGGGAGGACCCAACCATATTTGTGCATTACACATACAGCTCACTGATTGCTATAGGAACAATGTAATGCTTCACTATCCATGCAGGGGCGCTGGTTCCCCACATTCACTCATAGGATCTCCTGTCTTTATAACCATTCACCTCTATGGAATGCTTGGAAAATCTGATTACTAAAGCTAATGGAAGCGCTGGAGAATAATTTCTTGTGAAAGCCACCATCTGCCCCGTCCCTCTTATATCTGCCATCAGCACAGGAACAAGAGACAAATAAGACTTCCCTTTGCCTAAACTTTACCTTTTCCGTCTGTTCTTGATGAATTCATCAGATTTTTGTAATAATATATTTTGATGAAAAACTTTCCCTAAGAGAAAAGTTTCTCATCAGACACAGAACAAGGCAGTTTTCCATACTCCCGCGGAATATACGACTCACAGTTTACGCTGAGCTGGACGCTATTCGACTTGGTGTACAGAAGAGCCTCATTAAAAGCCTCACAGGTCAGCGACATGCCGTTATGCTGCCTCTGGACCACTGTGGTCATATTTGACATTGTGATCTTTCCTCCATGATCAGCCTGGAAATAGAATCAGAAATAGAGAGATAGTGGAAATGAGCGGACCCGAACTTAAAAGCTTGGGGTTGGCACCGTGTCCGGTGGTAATCGCCGAACATGGACTTCTTCCAATATTCAGAGTTCCAGGGAGAGGGAATATTTTCCAGATCAAAAGTTCGGGACCCCATAGTTTTCAATGAGGTTTGGGTTCTTGTTTTGGTACCCGAACCAAACTTTGGAATAACCAGAACCCGAACTTCCACTGGTCCGCTCATCCCTAATAGATAGATAAGAGAGAGATAATGAGAAGTTATTACTCACATCAGTTACAGTGACTATAGTATTCTCAAGCTCTGCGGCCCCCAACCACCAACGAATGTGCACAGGGGGATTACTCGATGTCGTGAAACAAGAGAATGATAATGACGCATTTTCCAGACCTCTGAATGATCCCAGAATCGTTACTTTGGTGGGAAGAACTAGATGAAAAACAAATTAGGTAACTTTAAATAAATATGTTGCAGAATCCCTGCAATGCCTCCTCCCAAAAAAGCAATAGTTCACACATTTGTATTGTTCTGTATGAATGAGAGACTAGTGGGGGCGCTATTGTTGTAGTTACTATGCAAAACATCTGGGACCAGCAGTGGTGCAAAGTGGTATTGCAAGTGACAAGATGATGTTTAGAGCTCCATACAGACTGGAAAGAAATATTCCCAAATTTGTCCCTTTTTATCGTAATTTATCAATTTAGACTAGATTATATTACATTATATATAGCATGTAGGCTAAGTTGAAACTTAAAGAAGTTACTCACAGAGGACAGTAAGAGTGATGCTAGCTCGGAGGACTGCCTGTGTCACGTGATTGAGGGCTTCACAGCTTATAACGGCCTGATTATGCTCTGGCTTTATAGACATAGTCAGGACACTTTTAGAAAGTCTTTTGTTATTGTCTGTCTTCCAGCGGTTATACACCACTTTTTCATTCTAGAGAAGTAAAGGCAAAATTAGAAGCCGTGTGAACCTCTTTACTTAGACAGGTTGAGCGTTTGTAAATAATGGTCAAGTAGTAGAGCAGAAGTTCAAAGCAGCTTGTAAAAGAGGCACTTAAATAAATACTTTAGTTAAAAAGTTTTATAACTTTGTAAATGCTGATCAATAGTTTACAAAAAGTTTAATTACTCTTTAACTTGTCCTGTGGTGTCACTGCAGGGAAATAGAACACTACCTCCACCACAGATGAGAATACAGCTGATTACTGAAGGTCCTGGCAAGATATACTGTCATTGGCTTAAAATTAGGAAACCCTTTGAAAAAAAGGATTATCCGAAATAGTGACCTATCTTTATTACCTAAAATGACAACACGGACTCTCAGAACACTCACCTCTAACCACTGCAGAGTTGCCAAAGGATTTCCACTATGAGATGTACAGGTCAATTCCAAAGGTTCCTCAGACTTAACAGATGATCCTTTATTACTTTGAATGACTGGGATGTCAGGGGGGACTATTATGGGAAATGAGAAAGTTGAGTATGAAGACCCCTTCCCAGTTTCTCCAAGAATACAGCTACCTATGGACATTACTGTTTTCTTGGGGCTTCTTGTTGAATACCACATATATATTCGGGCAGTCTAACCTTTCTACTACAGTTTGGAGCACAATGATGTTATAAGTTGGATTTTTCTCATATAGTCAAATTGTATCCACCAAGATAAATGGTGTCACCCATATAAATTTGGCCAGCAAATTTGGTCATCTTGCTTATCTTTTATGGAGACACTTGCTACAAATATAATAAAAAAAAGTGTATTTATGGTAACTGAGATGTGAATGGTTTGTACAGTATAGCATTGTCTCACACAGCACATTCATGGTGAAGCTCACGGTCAGTGGTGTCTGAAGAGCCGGATTTAGAGCAGAGCAAACCAGTAGCTTTCCATTATCTGCACTTTGTGGGATGACTCTGTGAGTAGAGAAAAGTGTAAAGGTTTTTATATACAATGTGTAATTAGACTTTGACTTGCTTTGGCTTGATCATCAATAAAAATAGCCCATTTCAGGTCTATTGTTGATATATTCATATGAGTCATGCCATTAATTGACGGCATCTAAAATAAGTTTACAATGTATGATCTAGAAATGTTAGACGATATCAATGGGGTAATTGTGGTGCCCATTGCGGTGCCCTTTGTGGTAAGAATGCTTTTAGCATTTCACTATCCTATACAGCTATTATGGAGTCCATAAAACAAGCCTATATCCTATTGATATGAGTGGTAACAGCCAATGCAGGTTACCCCTCTTCACGAACACCACAATGTTGCCAGATCTCCCTCTTTTTTACCAATGGGCATAAAGAAGGTGAACATTATGGGGTGCCATCTGCAGGTGGTGGCAACTGAAGAAGCAATATTTTACCTTTTAAAATGGTTTTAAGTATGGCCCAGCACATGAACCCCAAAAATATCTGTTTGATCAAGAGATGTCTGTCATGTAGACTCTTCATTAAAAGCTGATAGTTGTTGTTCACACTCACATCGCTGTTGACTCAGTGTTTTCCAGTTTGTCAAAAGATCCAGGTTCATCACTGGATGATCCTGTAACTTCCACTCCACCTGCATGTAACCAGATCAATGACTTATATTAGGATGTTACTCAATCAAGTCTACCTTTCGATAAGATTGCCAAACCACTCTTGTTCTCTTACGCACTCTTGATGATGGTTAAGGTAGCTGCAGGTTTGGCATTGAGGGCACTACAAGTGACAGGATACTCTACCCCATAGACCCATGTGACTGAACTTCTGGCTACATAGTCCTTAAACACAGGAGTTTCTGGAGGAACTGGAAGAAACACAATTAGCTGATTAACAAACTGTAACAAATTCAGCAGGAATATATAAAGTAATATTCACATAAATTGCTACTCATCACATAAAAACACCTTACCTGCACTGCAATTCAATATACAATGTAATCGGAAGGACTGGAACATACAATGTAACTTGGCGGAGTCAACATATAATATGGAATATACTACATAAATTGGAGGAGTGTGTTTATACTATGGAGGATACAATGTAACTGGAAGGAGTGGACCCAGTAGGGACAGATATAGCACATGCAAGGTATCTAGGAGAGGCAGATATAGAGTGGATATAAAAAGTCTACACAGCTCTCTGTTAAAATATAATTTTTTTTACATAACAGAAACCTAACAAGGAGAATCATTTCAGAACTTTTTCTACCTTTAATGTTGCCCACAATCTGTACAAATCCATTGAGAAACAAACTGAAATCATTTTGGGGGAGATAATAAAAATAACAGAAAAATAATATGGTTGCATAAGTCTTATAATTGGGAATATGGTTGTGTTTAGAATCAGCCAATCACAATTACCCTTATGTTACATAGTAGTCAGTGCACAGCTGCCATCACTTACAGTGATTCTGATTAACCCAATAGAAAGCTCTGCTGTTCTAGGAGAATTTTACTGACATTTTCTTGGTTGCATTTTTCAGCTAAAACTATAGTTTGTAAGTAGCTGGCAACGCAGCAAAGGAACCTCATTGTCGAAAGTTGTCAATCAAGAGAATGGCACAAAAATATTTCCAAGGCATTAGTAATGACAACAATCTCCCAAATTCATCCTATGTCTGTCCTGTGGGGTCAGATGACAAGACAGAAGCCTTTTCTTACAAATAAAAACATCCAAATATTTTGCCAAAACCTCCATCAAGACTGCCAAAAGCATGTGGGAAACATGTTATGTCAGATCTGACCAAGGGGGAACTTTTTGGCCATAATTTCAAAACGTGCAAACCCAACAGCACGCATCACTAGGTGATCACCATCCCCACAGTGAGGCATGGTCGAGGCAGAATTGTGGCTGTTTTTCAGTAGCTGGGACTGGGGCTTTAGTGAATGTGGAGGTAATTATGAACAGTTCCAAAAATCGGTCAATTTTGCATCAAAACAAGAAACTGAAGAGGAATTTCACATATGAGGAGTGTGTATACTTTTTGTATCCACTGTATGAAACAGAGAATACAATGTACCCAGGAGGGGACAGATAAAAAGTTGTGCTCAAAAGTGTACATACCATGGCATAATTTTTACTTTCTTGGCCTTTTTTTCAGAGAATATGAATGATAACACCAAAACCTTTTCTCCACTCATGGTTAGTGGTTGGGTGAAGCCATTTATTGTCAAACAACTGTGTTTTATCTTATTAAATCATAATGACAACCCAGAACATCCAAATGACCCTGATCAAAAGTTTACATACCCCATTTCTTAATACCGTGTATTGCACCCTCTAACATCAATGACAGCTTGAAGTCTTTTGTGGTAGTTGTGGATGAGGTTCTTTATTTTCTCAGATGGTAAAGCTGCCACTCTTCTTGGCAAAACGCCTCCAGTTCCTCGAAATTCCTGGGATGTCTAGCATGAACTGCGTGCTTGAGATCTCCCCAGAGTGGCTCAGTGATACTGAGGTCAGGAGACTGAGATGGCCACTCCAGAACCTTCACTTTGTTCTGCTGTAGTCAGTGACAGGTTGACTTGGCCTTGTGTATTGGATTGTTGTCATGTTGGAATGTCCAAAAACATCCCATGCGCAGCTTCCGGGCTGATGATTGCAAATTTGCCTCCATTATTTGCTGATAACGTGCTGCATTCATCTTTTCTTCAACTTTGACTAAGTTTCCTGTGCCTTTGTAGCTCACACATCCCCAAAACATCAGAGATCCATCTCCGTGCTTTATAGTAGGAATGGTGTTCCTTTCATCATAGGCCTTGGTGATCTCTGTCCAAATGTAACGTTTATGGTTGTGACCAAAAAGTTCAATTTTGATCTCATCACTCCAAATTACCTTGTTCCAGAAGTTTTGAGGCTTGTCTCTGTGCCGTTTTGCATATTGTAGGGGAGATAATTTGTGGCATTTGCGCAGTAACGGCTTTCTTCTGGTGACTCAACCATGCAGCCCATTTTCCTTCAAGTGCCTCTTTATTGTGCATCTTGAAACAGCCACACCGCTAGTTTTCTGAGAGTCCAGTATTTCAGCTGATGTTATTTGTGTTGGCATATGCAACAGATTAGGACTTATTATAAGTAAAAGAAGGACTTTATGCTGACCTGACAATAGATGGCGATGTTGTGTAACGTTTCCTTCTGTTTAATGTATTGTATAAGAAATAGTCTCACTTGTACTTTCACTTTCGTTTTGTTCCTGTTTCCTGATGCAATGCTAAAATGACTGTGCATTATTCTTTTACCTCATGTTGTCATAAGTAAAAGTTTGTTATCCCATGCAGCCTGCTCTGTGAAGTTTTCTACTGCAAAGGTGTGGATTCAGAAGCTGTGCAACAGGTTATGGGCCCAGACACCCAGTCACCCCAAGATACAGCGTACTCAGACATCCAGGCACCATGGAATCTAGACACCACAGATCCGAAGCACCAAGAATACCAGATACCCAGGACACTGGAACTCTCAGCAAGACCCTGGTGAATGCAGAAGAATTCTTCAGTGCAAATCTCTCCAAACAAGTAAGATAAGTTAAAAATGACAAGTAGCACAGAGCTAAAGCTCGCAGTAGCTAAACTGAATGATGAGAACTATCAGCTATGGAAGTTCAAAGTAGAGATGTTATTGTCTAAAGATGATTTATGGGAAGTAATCACTACAGATAGACCTGATCAAGATAATCAGACATGGGATAAAAGGAATAGACAAGCAAGAGCCACCATTAGCTTATTAGTGGATGATGCTCAATTAATACATATAAGAAATGAAGAAACAGCGAAAGGAATGTGGGAAGCATTAAGAAAGCTATATGAGAGACCCAGCTTAAATCACAAGTTATTTTTTATTAAGAAAGCTTTACAATATGAGACTAAGTGCAGACAGTGACATGCAGAAGCATATACAGTACAGACCAAAAGTTTGGACACACCTTCTCATTCAAAGATTTTTCTGTATTTTCATGACTATGAGAATTGTAGAATCACACTGAAGGCATCAAAACTATGAATTAACACATGTGGAATTATACATTACACTTTACAAAAAAGTGTGAAACAACTGAAAATATGTCTTATAGTCTAGGTTCTTCAAAGTAGCCACCTTTTGCTTTGATTACTGCTTTGCATGCAGAAAAAGTGAATGGCTGGACTCTACATGCCTAGTTCCCACCGTGAAGCATGGAGGAGGAGGTGTGATGGTGTGGGGGTGCTTTGCTGGTGACACTGTTGGGGATTTATTTAAAATTGAAGCGTTGAGCGGTCCAGTTCACCCCAAACCATCTCGATTGGGTTCAGGTCTGGTGACTGTGGAGGCCAGGTCATCTGGCGTAGCACTCCAACACTCTCCTTCTTGGTCAAATAGCCCTTACACAGTCTGTAGGTGTGTTTGGGGTCATTGTCCTGTTGAAAAATAAATGATGCTCCAACTAAACGCAAACCGGATGGAATAGCATGCTGCTGCAAGATGCTGTAGCAGCCATTCTGGTTCACTATGCCTTCAGTTTTGAATAAATCCCCAACATTGTCACCAGCAAAGCACCCCCGCACCATCACACCACCTCCTCCATGCTTCACGGTGGGAACCAGGCATGTAGAATCCATCCGTTCACCTTTTCTGCGTGCAAAGCAGTAATCAAAGCAAAAGGTGGCTACTTTGAAGAACCTAGACTATAAGACATATTTTCAGTTGTCTCACACTTTTTTGTAAAGTGTAATGTATAATTCCACATGTGTTAATTCATAGTTTTGATGCCTTCAGTGTAATGCTACAATTTTCATAGCCATGAAAATACAGAAAAATCTTTGAATGAGAAGGTGTGTCCAAACTTTTGGTCTGTACTGTATTCTCTATTATGGAAGTGATATCACAGCTAAGATCTATTGGTGAAGATATTAAGGAAAGCCATATAGCAGCTATATTGTTGTGCAGTTTACCAGATTCATATACTGCTTTAATAAATGCACTAGAGACAAGACCTGAAACAGACATTACATTAGAGTTTGTGAAAACAAGACTCATAGATGAATATCAAGGAAGAAAAGAACAAAGCAATGATTCTTCTACTGAAAAGGACAGTGAAAACGCTCTTAAAGCTACAGAATTTAAAAAACCCTATAATAAAGACAAGAGAATGCTTCAGATGTAAGAAAAAAGGTCATTTAAAGAAAGACTGTACCATATGGAAAGCAGAACAACAAAAATTACAACATAAAAAGCATACACAGAAAGTAAAAAACACAATTTCCGATTCGTGTGAGATTAATTGGAATGGCACATTCAAAATAACAGACAAGAAATCATCACTTGGTTGGTTTATTGATTCAGGAGCAACGAGTCATATGACAAGTGACAAGAATTTCTTTACTGATCTTGATTTAGATAAGAAAGAAGCCATTTATCTTGCAGATGGAAGCAAAATAACCGCAGAAGGTATCGGACAAGGTATGCTAAATTGTTCAAACAAGTTCGGACAAGATTCAAAGATACTTGTACAGGATGTGTTGTATGTTCCAAAATTGGAAGGCGGATTATTATCTGTGAAACGTTTAACAGCAAAAGGACTTACAGTAAAATTCAAAGATGAGTGTGCAATTATTGCAGGAAACAAGATGATAACCAAAGTCAAGGCAGATGAACAATTATATCATTTTGACAAACCAAAGGAACAGATGAAGGTATGTACACATGATCACAAAAACTGTATTCACATGTGGCATAGACGTCTAGGGCATAGACACCCGGACAGTATAAGGGAACTAGAGAGAAAAGAATTGACAAAAGATTTAAAGATATCAGATTGCTCAATTACCATAAGATTTGAATGTTGTATAAAATCCAAAGCCACAAGGATATCTATTCCAAAAGAAAGTGAGATGAAAAGCAAAAGACCACTTGATTTGGTGCATACTGATGTATGTGGACCCATGAAAGTGAAGTGACTACATCAGGAGGCAATAGATACATGTCACATACTTAATTAAGAACAGAAGTGAAGTTTTTGATAAACTTGTAGACTATGTAACAAGATCAAGTAACAAATTTCAAAGGAAGCCAATTGTCATCAGAAGTGATAATGGAGGTGAATTTACAGGTCACAGAATAGAAGACTACTTAAGACAAAATGGAATAGAACATCAGAAAACTGTTCCATACACACCTGAACAAAATGGAGTGGTAGAAAGGAAAAACAGAACTCTAACAGAAATGATGAGATGTTTGCTGACAGATTCTAAACTACCAGAGAAATATTGGGGTGAAGCAGCAATGACAGCTACATATCTACAGAACCAACTTTTTCCAGAAAACTGAAGAAAACTCCATATGAACTGTGGCAAGGTATGAAACCAAGTGTCAATCATTTAAAAGTTTTTGAATGTAAAGTTTTTATATTCATTCCAACAGAAAAACGTTCCAAACTTCAAAACAGATCCATGGAAGGAATATTCGTTGGATATAGTGAAAACTGCAAAGGATATAGAATCTTAGATCCCAAAACAGACAGAATTACAGTGAGTAACAGTGTGACATTCATTGAAGATTTAGATGAAGACATTATGATTTCAGTTGAAACAAAAAATGAGAAAAACAATAGTGACATAACTGAAGAAATATCTGATGAGAAAGAAGTAGAAATTAATGAAGAACAAAATACTGAAAGTGAAGAATCACAACTACAAACAGACACAGAACCAAGACGTTCAATAAGAGAGAACAAAGGAAAACCACCAAAACGTCTCTCATACAAGACAAGTATAAGAAAAATCTATGAACCTACCTCTTGGGAAGACATATCTAAACTTTCTGAAGAAGAAGCTAATAAATGGATAGAAGCAACAGAAACAGAAATTAAATCCATGCATGATTCAAATACATGGACACTAACAGATTTGCCAGAAGGAAGAAAAGCCATAGGATGTAAATGGATTTTTAAAGTAAAATACCAAACAGATGGCACACCTGAAAGATATCGAGCAAGACTCGCAGCTAAAGGGTATTCTCAAAAATATGAAGAAGACTATGATGAAACATTTGCTCTAGTTGTCAAACACACTACAATAAGAACTTTACTTACAGTTGCAGCAATGGAAAAGATGGAACTAAGACATCTGGATGTAAAGACAGCTTTTTTGAATGGAGATTTAACACTAGAACTACTGAGGTAGTCATTTGACTACTTCGCACATAGTGAAAAGTAGTCAAAATGACTACCTCAGTAGTTCTAGTGTTAACAGAAGACATTTACATGGAACAACCTCCAGGATTCAAAGATGAAGAAATCCAAACAAAGTTTGTAAACTATGGAAAAGCATATATGGTTTAAAGCAAGCAGCTAAAGCGTGGAATGACAAAATCACAGAAGTACTAACAAATGAAAAATTTCAAAGAAGCAAAGCTGATCCATGCTTGTACACAAAAAGGCTGAGTAATAGATGGATTTATGTACTCATATATGTGGATGACATTTTGATTTGTTTTAAACAAGAAAGGGATAAAGAAAACATTCTAAAAATCCTGAAACAACATTTTGAAATCAAAGACTTAGGAAATGTAAAACAGTGCCTAGGAATACAGATAGAAAGACAAGAAGTACTGTGGTTAAGACAATTGTTAACAGACCTAGGACAACCACAATTGGAACCAACAAAACTAAAAGAGGACAATCAAGGATGTCTTGTTCTTGCTCAAATGGAAAGAGTCAATCCAAGAACCAAGCATATTGATGCGAAATATCATTTCTTGAGAGATCATCAGGACCAAGGAGTCTTGAAGTTGGAGTATTGCCCTACTGAAGAAATGACAGCAGACATTTTCACGAAGGCGTTGAATGCCGATAAACATCAGAGACTAATAAAAAAGTTGGGTTTGATTGAATAAGTCCTTACTGTTGAGAAAGGGTGTTGGCATATGCAACAGATTAGGATTTATTATAAGTAAAAGGAGGACTTTATGCTGACCTGACAATAGATGGCGATGTTGTGTAAAGTTTCCTTCTGTTTAATGTATTGTATAAGAAATAGTCTCACTTGTACTTTCACTTTCGTTTTGTTCCTGTTTCCTGATGCAATGCTAAAATGACTGTGCATCTTTTACCTCATGTTGTCAGAAGTAAAAGCTTGTTATCCCATGCAGCCTGCTCTGTGAAGTTTTCTACTGCAAAGGTGTGGATTCAGAAGCTGTGCAACAATTTGTGGGTTTTTCTTTGCATCCTGAACAATTTTCCTGGCAGTTGTGGACGAAATATTTGTTGGTCTACCTGACCGTGGTTTTTGTTTTTACAGAGCCCCTGATTTTCCATTTGTTAATCACAGTTTGAACACTACTGACTGGCATTATCAATTCCTTGGATATCTTTTTGTATCCCTTTCCTGTTTTATACAGTTCAACTCCCTTTTCCCGTAGATCCGTTGACAATTCTTTTTCTTTCCCCAAGACTCACAATCCAGAAACATCAGTGGCTGGATGAAAGATGCAAAAGTCTGTCTGGATCCCAGGAAATCACTCAGCTTTTATGCACACACACTAATTACAAGCAAACAGGTCCCAGGTGAGGATGTTACCTTTAGTAGCCATTCAAACCCATTTGTGTCAACTTCTGTGCATGTTATCAGGCCAAAATCACCAGGGTATGTGAACTTTTGATCAGGCTCATTTGGATGTTTTGGGTTGTCATTATGATTTAAAAAGAGAAAACACAGTAGTTTGACAACAAATGGCTTCCACCAACCACTATCCATGAGTGAAGAAAAAGTTTTGGTGTTATCATTTATATTCTCTGAAAAAAGGCCAAGAAAGCAACAATTCTGCGGAGGTATGTAAACTTTTGAACACAACTGTATGGGATGGATTGTACAATATACACAGTAATGGGAAATAATTGACATTGAATGCATGGCAGAACACCTACTTAGTACCGTCAGTATTGCAGCATATGACATAATCCCCATGCTGACCTCCGACCTCCCCACTTGGCAGTGATACTGTGCGTCATCTGACAGCTCGCAACGCTCGATGCGTAGATTGTTCTCCCCTGTGGGGTTAATGAATGCAGAGATCCAATTAGAGAAAAATAATAATTATACGCAACACAGCTGGGTGAGTCGCCTGAGTACACACAGATGATGGCAGTGTAATTCATGGCATCTCAAGATATTACCCGTCACATGAACTGGTTTTTATGGCAGGATGCTCATTACATTTTGCCTAGAGTGGCTTCACTGATTGGACAGTTTGTGCCCCAATTGTGTCGGAGTAAAAGGATCGGCAGCAAATGTTCCCCACGACTGATAACCCTACATCACTTTATGGGAGTCACCTGACATGAGTGACATCATCACTTACAGATCAGGTGTGACATCACTACCCTTTACTTTCTAAACTGTGTTTTGTATTGGGGTGTTGACTATGGTGCAGATATATTTTGAGACCTTATGGGGGGACTCACCTTTCTTGGGGTCTCCAATCATGCTGTAACGAGGGAATCCTGGTACCGTCCTCTCGGGTCCCAGTAGGAGCCCGTCCTTGACCCATTGCACCGTGCCCGATGCATGCTCCACCTCACAGACCAGCACCTGTGTCGACCCTTGCACTGCGGTGACATTATCCGGCTCGACACGGAACACCTGCTGGAGTCCAGCGGATCCTTGGAGGAGCAAGAGGAGAACATGGAAATTCTGAAGATACTGTGGATGTCAATCTACATCATCACCACGAGATGAACTGTGAGGTCATATGGCCAGTGGAGATGCATCCGCTCCATGATGCTCCCTGTCCGAAGAGCAGCGGCAAAATATAACCACTGACGAATGGAAGGGATCCGAACACTAAACCACAAGACACCAGGGAAACTAAACCACAGGACACCAAGAAACTAAACCACTTGATACTAGGGAAACTAAACCACTGGGCACCAAGACACTAAATCACAGGACACAAGGGAAACTAAACCACAGGACACCAGGGAAAGTAAGCCACAGGACACCAAGAAACTAAACCACAGGACACCAGGGAAACTAAACCACAGGACACCAGGGAATCTAAACCACTGGGCACCAAGACACTAAACCACTGGGCACCAGGGAAACTACACCAGTGGGCACCAAGACACTAAACCACTGGACACACGGAAAACTAAACCACACAACACCAGGGAAACTAAACCACTGGGCATCAAGACACTAAATCACTGGACACAAGGGAAACTAACCACTGAGCAGCAAAGACACTAAACCACTGGACACCAGGGAAACTAAACCACTGGACACCAAGACACTAAACCACTGGACACCAGGGAAACTAAACCACTGGACATCAAGACACTAAACCACTGGACACCAGGAAAACTAAACCACACGACACCAGGGAAACTAAATCACTGGACACCAGGGAAACTAAACCACTGGGCACCAAGACACTAAATCACAGGACACCAGGGAAACTAAACCACTGAGCACCAAGACACTAAACCACTAGACAACAGGGAAACTAAACGACTGGGCATCAAGACACTAAATCACTGGACACAAGGGAAACTACCGTAAATCACTGGACACCAGGGAAACTAAACCACTGAGCACCAAGACACTAAATCACAGGACACCAGGGAAACTAAACCACTAGTAGAGATGAGCGAATATGTTCGGCTCCCTCCTTATTTGTCAAGCTGTAGCACTTACCGAATAAGCTGCAGAGGTAACCCGACTTCGTGGATCAGTCCGGCTGAACAGCTGATCGGCGCCACACCTGCATGCTGCTTGGGTCACGGCTGTGTCACTGTCACAGCACATGCATGGAGAGCCCAACAAATAGGCTCTCCATGCATGTGTCATGACTGTCACACAGCCGCGACAGTCATGATATTTTTTTGATATTTTTTTTTGATATGTCACACAGCCGCGACACATCCAGCTGCGGAGCCGGACAGCTGATCAGCCGGGGCGATCCAAGCTGCCGAATAAGGAGGGAGCCGAACATATTTGATCATCTCTAACACTAGACACAATGGACTGGGAAATAACCCATTGGACATCAGGGATTTCTTACCAATCAATTCCAGGGAAATTAAAACTGAGAACACAGGGAACTGGAAATAATCCACTGTTCACCATTGACATGGAACAGCAGGACAGAACGATCTTAGCCCACTGGACATGAAGGAAACTAAACTACTGGACAACCAAGACTGGGGGTAAAACTACTGGACATCACGGTGACATTCTCAAGATACTTCACCTACCTCCAAGAATGCAGAGACACACGGTCAGGATAATGGTGACATGTTCCATGTCCTCCTCTACTGGATGATGGCTACAAAAGTACAACACACAATTCAGAAGAAGCAAATCCTCAAATGACCTGCTGTCAATAATGATCTGCAGAGAAAAACCGGAAAATCATCTGATTATGGAAACAACTGCACCCTCAGCTAAGATGGCACCAGCAGAATAAAGAGCGCAGCTCTGGAGTATAATACAGGATGTAACTCAGGATCAGTAATGTAATGTATGTACACAGTGACTGCACCAGCAGAATAAGGAGGCAGCTCTGGAGTATAATACAGGATGTAACTCAGGATCAGTAATGTAATGTAAGGCACAGTGATCCACCAGCAGAATAGTGAGTGCAGCTCTGGGGTATAATACAGGATGTAACTCAGGATCAGTAATGTAATGTATGTACACAGTGACTGCACCAGCAGAATAGTGAGTGCAGCTCTGGGGTATAATACAGGAGGTAACTCAGGATCAGTAATGTAATGTATGTCCACAGTGACTGCACCAGCAGAATAGTGAGTGCAGCTCTGGGGTATAATACAAGATGTAACTCAGGATCAGTACAGGATCAGTAATGTATTGTATGTACACAGTGACTGCACCAGCAGAATAGTGAGTGCAGCACTGGAGTATAATACAGGATGTAACTCAGGATCATTAATGTAATGTTATGTACACAGTGAATGCACCAGCAGAATAGTGAGTGCAGCTCTGGGTTATAATACAAGATGTAACTCAGGTTCAATACAGGATCAGTAATGTAATGTATGTACCAGTGACTGCACCAGCAGAATAGTGAGTGCAGCTCTGGGTATAATACAGGAGAACTCAGGATCAGTAATGTAATGTATGTACACGGTGACTGACCAGAGAATAGTGAGCGTGCAAGGGCCATTACTCGACAGAATGTATACACAGTATGCACGCAGAATGTAACATGTCAGAGTAAGATCAGTAATGTAATGTATGTACACAGTGACTGCACCAGCAGAATAGTGAGTGCAGCTCTGGAGTATAATACAGGATGTAACTCAGGATCAGTAATGTAATGTATGTACACAGTGACTGCACCAGCAGAATAGTGAGCGCTGCTCCCTGATGGTATTCAGTGTCAGTAATGTAAAGCATAACTAATAAAAGCAGTAATTATACAGATCAGTTACATCAATGAGGAGATGTCTCGCTGTAGACATCATGAAGCCTATTCCATATTACACACTGATGATTGCTCCTGGGCTTTGATGCTGATGATACAAGGTAACAACTCTCCTGAGATTAATCAGATGACCTGACAATGTCAGTGGGAGTTCTCCTCCTGTACTTGGATGGATGCCTGACAACCTTTGTCCAGAGGGGTTCTTCTCTTCTTCTCACCAGACTTTTCACAGCACCTCCAGGTTACAGACATATGTAAAGATATATTTATTTTTGCACCAAAAGTTTTATGTAACTGTGGACAAAATGCTGAACAGTAAGACTGGTACAGATAAGAATAGAAGAGTTCACAAAATGCAAAGTGAATAAAGAAAAGAGAATTGGAAATCACATCAAAACTTTACGCTGATGGTAGTTTTTAATGACATTGGATGGATGTTGGGGGTCGTTGTCCGGCTGCAGAATTTGGAGTAAATCAGACGCCTCCTGCTGGTATTACATGATGTGTCAGTGTCTTATGAATCTTTAAGCATTGAGGACACCATGAATCCTAACCAAATCCCCAACCCCATTTGCTGAAATGCAGCCCCAAACTTGCAGGATCCTCGACCGTGTGTCACAGCTCCTGCGGACCCTCATTATTGTGCTGCTCTCCAGCCCCCGGGGGACAATCTGCTTCTGTTACACCAAATATTTCCCACTGAGACTCCTCGGTCCAAAGACCCCCGGACATTTTTCTGCACCCCAGTTCCTATACTTTCTTGTACCGTTCAGTCACTTGGCTTTGTTCCCATGTCTGGTTTCTTGGCCTTTTTTTGGAGGCATAATGTGTCCTACATCTGCTGCATTAAGTTTCCATGGCCAACCATCTATGGTCCTCAATGTTGCCCATTTCTTGGTGCTTCTTCTGTAGAGTGTGAACTCCACATCATGAAATCCCAACTACTGTGAACTCTTTTATCGCTGATGCAGTATAACTACCTGGTGTCTTGTTGCTGCGCTCAGTCTTGCCTTGGTGTATGACTGGTGGCAGGAAACTGTCTTCCACAACCTCACCTTTGTATCAGAGTTTGTCTGTTCCTCACCCAGTTTTAAGCCCCCACACATCTTTTTCTGTCTCATTTAAATGTCTGTGTTTCAAGCTCCATATGAAAATGATGATCATTATCACCTGATTGATATAACTGATTACTCATACGCCTGATTATACTCTTAGGCCGGTGTCACACTTGCGAGTGTGATGCGAGTTAGTCGCACGACTTTCTCGCATCAACACCTGGCACGGCCGCCCGTTCTCGGACCTGAGTTTGCGGCTGCATGTATTTCTATGCAGCCGCACACTCGGGTCTGAGAGAGGGCGGCCGTGTCGGGTGTTGATGCGAGAAAGTCGTGCGACTAACTCGCATCACACTCGCAAGTGTGACGCCGGCCTTACAAAATCCCCGGCTTTATACAAGTGTATCTACAAGAATTGATGAGCAAAGGAAAGACGCTGGAGACTGATGGGATTTGGAATAGTGACATTTCTGTAGAATAACTCTATGCAATTTTAGGTATTCTAATCATGAACCAGGGGGCTCAGTATGAACATTCACAACACTGATAACTGGTAACAATAGAATAGATTCAGATAAAGGTTTCTTTAAGCATTCAGGAGAAGTAAGGATAATACAATTTGGGTGGTAAGTAGTGGGGTACGGCATGAGGTAATATAGAGGATTGAGCATTGATTGGACTTACCCCCTGTCTGCGGCAGATATCCTGGACGTCGCTGTATGCGCTTCACACTTCACAGAATGAGCTGCTCCATCCCACAGGCTCCGACACCTTCCCACTCTCCTCCTTATTGCTCAGAGATGGTGGGAGTCAGAGTATTCAGCAGTTGTAAGACTGACACATCATGTTCATCCCAATATCCTTTGACACCCACAGATCACCCCACACACCCCATACATTCCACGTGCGCCCGGCGTTACACCAAAATCTCAGAATAATGCCTACGAGGCTCTGGGGGCGGAATCACCAGCCCGTCATTCTAGGGATCAAAACCCTAATAGCACTGGAACCCCAAGAATGAATGTCGTTCATGTCACTGATCACCAGCAGGTGGCAGCATTATGACACATTCCAACATTCGGTCTGCGACTAAGGGTGTGTTCGCAAGTTGCGTTTTTGCACTTTTTTTTGTGAACCAAAAACCAGTGTGGTAGTAGAAAAAATGCTGCTTACAATACCTGTATCTTTGTCTCCTTTTTCGTGCGTCTTTGCACCGTTTTTACTTGCGTTTTTCACCCATTCATTTGATTGGGTGAAAAGTGCTGTAAAAATGGTGAACGGTGATGCAACGTAGCAGAGGTCAAAATACGAGAGGAAAGACAAAACAGCGTGTGCAGGAGATTTCTGAAACCATTGATTGTGCTATTTTACACACCAATACGCTGCGTAAAAAACACAGTGTGAACATAACCTGATGTCTTTCGTCCAGATTTGTTGACAGGTTATGGTTCTTCTTCTCATGTGTTTCTTGGAGTATTTGGAGCAGAAACCACAAGTAGTTTTGATTGGAGATTTCTGCTCCAAAAATTACCCAAGGATAGTGGATCTCGACTGATGAGCTGACAATCTAATTTCTCACGCTCCGCCGCTGACACTTCTCACATGAGGCGGTGAGCGACTCGACCTCCCACACATCTCTGCATAATTATATAAAAACACTCACTCCGCTCCTCCAGCTTCATTAACTCAGGACCGCAGGCGGAAGAGCGATCAGAATTAACCCTCGCTCTACCGGCGCTTGTGAAATCGCACTTTTTGTTAAAACATGGGTCCCTATATGAATTTATAAAAAAAACTATTGGGATATAATTTTCTATCTAGACACTAAATTATATTTTATTTATTTGACTATTTATTATTTTTTATTTAGACCCAAAATTATATTTTAATTCTTTATTTGTCTAATTATTTTTTATTTGACAGTACATTTTATTTTATTTATTTGTTGATTTATTTGTCAATTTATTTCTTATTTTTATGTAGACACTAAATTATATATTTTTTTGTTTATTTGTATGATTAGTTATTTTTGTATATAAATGCTAAATTATATTTTATTTCGTTATTTGTCTGCTTATTATTTTCATTTAGACGCTAAAGTATATTTTATTTCTTTTTTTATT